>CM024541.1:16510237-17726487 GCA_014182365.1 Eucalyptus tenuipes | reverse complement strand
AGTGCTAGGGGCTGCATGTCTGATAGAATGGTAGCCACTTTTCACTATATAATGACCTTGTGTTCTATCTGTCCCAATTTGTTGATCTGTTGCATAATTAGGCCTTACCAGGATGTTGAGGATTTCTTTTGTAGTCTCGGCATCAAAATAACGTTGTAGTAAAGTAACATTCCAGTGGATGTGTTCCGGTACAATCAGTTCAGCCACCATCTCTAGTTCCTCTAGTGGCAGGTCCACCGAGTATTCCTCTAGGTAGCCATCGATCTCCGCGAATTCTGATCTTTGTCCCATCGCTGACTAACCATTGAAGCTTTGGTAAAATTGAGTCACGCCCTAACAGTAGGCTCTGCCAACCCCAGGAAGGTCGAACGCCTTTGGCGGCGTATCTAAAATCCTGTGAATGGAAATATAGACCCTTAAAGAGTTTGCTCCACAGAGATAAAGGTTGCTTGATTAATCGCCAGGCTTGTTTACCAAGCATTGCTTTATTGAAAGCAATGAGATCTCGAAATCTGAGCCCTCCCTTTTCCTTCCTGCTCTTTAGTAATTCCTAATTTTTTCAATGAATACCTGATTTGTGACTATTAGTCTACCACCAGAATCTCGCTATCTTCTTTTCAATGGAGTGACATAGTGATACAGGAATTTTAAAAATGGACATGGCATACTGTGGGATCGCCTGAACGACAGTCTTGATGAGAATCTCTTTTCCGTCCTTCAATATAAGATTTTCTTTCCATCCGTCAAGTTTTGCATTCACTCTCCCTAAAATCCAGGCAAACATGTCTCGTTTGGAACGTCCCCGATCTGATAGGATACCTAGGTATTTGCCCGTCTTAGCTAGCACAGGGATTCAAAATTCCTTCGCCAGGTTTTCTTTAAGACTACTAGGGCAAGCTTTACCGAAGAAAATACTTGATTTATTCCAATTAACAGCCTGTCCCATAGCTAAACAATATTGGTTCAGAATGTTGGCAAGATTTTGACATTTCCAGCCTTTCCCATCTAAGAAGAATATAGCATCATCTGCGAAAAATAAATGGGACAGAGTAGGACACCACCAATTCAACTGGATGCCCTTAATATTTCCCATATCAAGGGCTTGATGTATGAGTGTTGGCAAGACATTCGCCATCAGAATAAACAGATAAGGGGATAAGGGATCTCCCTGTCTAAGGCCTCGCATCGGATAGAAATAATTCAGTTGTTCTCCATTGAATTTTATGCTAATGGAGACTGTCGTAAGACACTGCATCACCCACTGCACCCAAATAGAATGGAAACCTAACCTGAGGAGATAATCTTTCAGGAAGTCCCACTCCACACGGTCGTACGCCTTTTGCATGTCCATCTTTAAGACTGCTTGAAAATTCCTCTTTCTAGTCCGAGTCTTGATTTGATGCAGCACCTCCTGTACAATTAAGATGTTGTCTTGGATTTGGCAGCCACTCACAAAAGCACTTTATTCCCTAGATATCAAATCAAGTATGAAGGGTTTCAGGCGATTGGCAAGTACCTTGGATATGATTTTATAGGCATAATTACAAAGACTAATGGGTCGGTATTGGTCTAGGCGTTCCGGGTTAGGGATTTTCGTAATCAGAAAGACAATGGTCCGATTTAGATCTGTGGGCATCACTCCCGATTGAAAAAATTTCTGCACCAAGAGGAAAATCTCATCCTGTAGGATATCCTAGTGACTTTGATAAAAAAAAAAAAAAAAAAAGTCCATTTAATCCATCTGGGCCCGAGGCTTGAGTCTTTCCCAACTGGAAAGTGGCTGTTTGGACCTCCTCTCGAGTAACCGCAACGGTTAAGATAGCATTCATTTCTAGTGTAACCACACACGAACATTTCTCGAGGATGGGACCATAGTCTCGATATCCCGCTGATTTATAAAGGTTTGAAAAGAAAGCCATCGTCTTCTCCTGCAGAATTTGATCATCTCGCACCCATTGTTGATTGTCATCTTGTAGCATTTTGATTTTGTTCTGTTGTCTTCACTGAATGGTAATTTCATGGAATAATTTGGTGTTTTTATCTCCCCACCTCAACCAATTTATCCTAGATCGCATCGCCCAGTACTGCTCCTCTTGCTGCCAAGCTTTTTGGAGCTCTTCCTTCAATTTAGTGGTTAGCTGTTTATCATAGTAACCATGAGTTTGATTTGTAAGGTTTTGTAATTGCTGTTGCAAATCTGAGATCTGAGAATGGGCCTTAGAGAACTTGACTCTACTCCAATTAGCTAGAGCCGAGCTAACCATCTTCAATTTGTGTGGTAGGTTGTGGCCAACTTCCCTTTCTAAGGTCCATGTTTTTGCAATGATGTCACAGCATTCCTGGTCTTGTAACTAGTAGGCTTCGAATATAAAGGTTTTACGTCTTCTACCCGGTTTAGCTTCAGTAGTTAACAGCAAAAGGTTGTGATCGGAATCCACTGCAGGTAAAGCAATAACCTCGGCCTTAGGGAAAGTGAGCCGCCAAGTCAGATTACAAAGCACCCTATCCAGCCTTTCTTTCACCAAGTCATCACCCTCACGATTGTTCATCCAGGTAAAAGCACATCCCTTGCTATCGATATCCATCATTGAGCAGTTGTGTACAACTTCTCTAAAGAAATGCATTCAATATGAATCTGCTAACCGTTTGCCCACTTTCTCCCAATGATAGATGATTTCATTAAAGTCACCAGCACATACCCAAGGTAACGAGTTGGAGGAGGCAATGTGTCGTAGAGCTGTCCATAATAGTTGTTAAGAGTGGAATGCCGCTGGTGCATGTAAACATGTCAACCGCATTGGTATGCCCATCCTTGAATTCGTACATATTGTATTAAAAAATTCATGAGTAGATTGATCCACTTGTAGAGAAATATGAACCTGCCAAGACATGGCCATTCCTCCAGCCAAGCCAATAGGGTTGATTATATGAGAATTTGGGAACTTAAGACGTCGCTGAAGTCGAGTTAACACTCCCTCTTTATTCTTTGTTTCCATAAAAAAAAAAAAACCAAGTCGGGCTTTTCTTTGGCAGCTAGGGCCTTAAGGGCTTGAACTGTCAGGGGAGAGCCTAGTTCTTGACAATTCCAATTGAGTAGTTTCATTTTTTAAGCGGTGGCTTTTTAGGGTAAGCCACCTCAACCCACTTGCCGGCTTCTTCAGCCGAAAAAACGGGTGTGTCCAAGAGTAGCGTTTCATCTAGACCTTCATTTAAGTAAGTACGCAACTCATAAGGATTATAACTCTTAAGCTTCTTGGCGATCCCTGCTTTGGCAGAGAGTAGTGAATGCTTCAGTTTCTTGGGTATTGCAACATCCCTTGTCTGATCATGAGTGCCCTTCTGCTTGGCAGGTACAGGGATCATCGCTCCAATGGGAGAATTAATCGATAAAGTACTGTCATTTATGGTGTTGCTGAGGCGGTGCAACCACAGATTCAATAAGAGGTATGGTTTTTTGCTTCGGGCTGCCAATGTCCATGTCTTTGATAGTAGGTGATGCATCCTATACACCCTTCATCTTGGTAGAAGCAGGGATTAACTCGCTGGTAAAGGAGTTCCCAAGTGTTATTCCTTCGGTATAGAGGTGCTTATGTGGCTTCACAGTAGATTTAAGGTGAGGCATGCCTGGTCTAGGTTGAGTTCCTGCATTTGTGTCTCCTCTAGGAGGTAACGTAGGGACCTTGATGATCATGGAGGGAGGAGTTTTTGAAATCACTTCTTCAGTCTCATCAGAGGTTGCCTTTGCCCCATAGAAGGTCAGCCAATACGGACTATATTCCTTAACTTTTGCACTTAACCATTAGCCAAAGGCCATCTTTTCTTTGCCTGCCATTTTTGCTTCATTAAAAGGAATTTCCTAACAATACATGGCATAATGGCCTAGCCTATCGTAAGAGTAGCAGAAATGAGAGAGCCGTTCATAACGGAAATCGAGCCAAATAGCTTTCCCATCTATACGAATCAACTGCCCTGTTTTCAATGGTTCGCTTAAATTGAGTTGTGCCCTCTTTTGTATCAAGTTTTACCTCCAGCACTCTCCCTACACAGTTAACTGCTTTGCATAGCATTTGATCTGAGCACCACTCTAGGGGGAGATCGAAAACTTGTACCCAGAATGCACATGTAGTGAAATCGTAACAATGTAACGGCGTATTTGGTATCCAAGGCTTAAATATCACCAAATGACTAGAGAAAAGCCACGGACCACCAGCTAAGACTCCCTGTTTATCATTTTCTTATTTGAATTTAGCCACATAGAGGCCGGCTTCACGTTGGGTAATCTCGACTTGTTCTTTGCGCCAAGCGCGCTTTAAAGTATTTTGAAATGCTGGGAAATTAATGGAGGGATTTGAGAGAATTTTACCAACTAATGTCATCTTGCACTCTTCGACTTTTTCCAATGGTGGCGTGTCGTCCCAGATGTCAATTTCATGCTCAGGCCAGAGTCTACCCAATCTGTTGCGGGGGCGGCTAGGCGTGAATCCTCCTCCTGGTCGTGGGTATCCATGAGTGCCTCCCCCACAACAGGACTTGGAGAGGTCAGGGTAGGAAGGAAGTCGACATGCAGAAGAGGAGCAACATGCGGAATTCTTGAAGTGGGATTTCGATGAACAAAGATAGGACGAAAATTGCGGAATTGGAAATGAGATGGTCAGAAGAGTGAGTGGGAGGAGCTGAGGGAGGGGAGATGACGAGGGGGGAGAACAATTTTGATGTTTCCCATCGTTGGATCAAATAAGTGCAGAGATTTAGAGGTGGACATTACACATGGGTGTTGCAGACAGGGTTCGTAGAGAATAAGGTTTGGAAGGTGGGCAGAAAGATGGCGGATTCCAGGACCAGAGAAGACTGTGAGCGGAGAGATAACCAGTGCAGACGAAAAGAGGAGATGGTGGACCAACCTCCAAAATTAGGGTTTAAGATGTAAACTA
This sequence comes from Eucalyptus tenuipes, assembly GCA_014182365.1. Lineage (NCBI taxonomy): Eukaryota > Viridiplantae > Streptophyta > Magnoliopsida > Myrtales > Myrtaceae > Eucalyptus > Eucalyptus tenuipes. Next base: position 17,721,556 of record CM024541.1, on the reverse strand, counting down.
CCATTAATGGTAGAGAAGGGACTCTGCATGTTGAGAGAGAAGATCACACAGCTGCATCAATCCTTATAAGCTGTGAGTTTGAACCGTTGAATTTAAGAGTGTATGTTTAATCATATCTTTCCTCATCGACTCAAAGTGGGAACCATTTTATTTCCTTGCCGATTTCCTCATCTATGCCTATGGCCATGATGCCTTGACTAGATTTGGGCGAGGCTGGGCAAAGTCATCGAAGCCCTCACCATGGTTGGCAAGGGTCAAGCATCCTTTTGGCCATTGTAATATAAAATTGAAGAAGGAAAAGGGGAGAAAAGAAAAAATATTTTTAAAAAATTAAAATATTATTAAAAATTGATTATGTCAGTATCGACTGTGCCACGTAGGACGACTATTGTCAATGTTAGTAGTTTCTGGCAAAATTTGACTAAATGGATTCAATTAGTAAAACATGAAAAAGTGCAAGACTCAATTGGGATAATGTTTAGAACCGAATGAGTAAAAGCGCAATAGGTATAGGATTTTTTTTGTAATTTTCCTAATCCCCAAGTCACTGGTTCATGGAAGTAAAATGCGTTCTGCCTTTTATTCGATTACTAATTGACCCGTAATATGTTAGTTGCTGCTCCAATTGAATAATTAATCGAGCAAAAAAGTCAAAATCGTAGCGTTTGAGAGAACCCGGGCTCTCGCTTGCAAAGAGGGACCATTTGCCTTTTGCTTGGTAATTAAAACCCCTGAAGAGGTCGTGACAAATCTCAACGCAAACATGACTTAAAATCAAACAGAAAACCCGAACATGATCTTCATAAATCGAATAGCTTCTTTGAGGTATACTTTAATGGCTTATATTCATGTAATTGATGTTCTTTAGGAGTTTTCAAAACATCAATTTTGCTTATAATTTTCTTCAAGTGCCATTACTTGGCACAAAGGGACACTTAGGTGCCATAACTTATGAAAGGTACACTTAAGTATCACATTTTAAGAAAAGTGGGACACTTGAGTGCCACCTCCGGCGAAGCCGACTGGAAATCATATGTGGCAATTAAATATTAATATTTCTCGCCGAGGTGACTCACCGGAGAGCTAAGTCAGCTCCAATTGACCCAGAACGACGTCGTTTCAGGTGTTGGCCAAAATAGAGCCCTTAAATCAGTCAAAACGCCGTCGTCTCCCCATTTGCCTTAAATCTAAACCCTAAATCAGGCAAAATGCCATTGAAGTGCTGGATCCCTAATCCCGAACCCTAATTCAATTTGCCCCAAATTCTACAGTCGAATATTGGAAATGGAGAGTAGGACTTTCAATAGCGGCTCAAATTTCTCTCGCCGAAACGAAGGAGAAGGAGAGCGTTTTTGTTTTTGTGGGTTACCAAGTCCAAGAAGAACATCGTGGACTTGAATGAATCCCGGGAGAAGATTCTATGGATGTGCCCGATACAGAGAAAGGTCGAAGTGCAAATATTTCAAATGGGTCGATGCAAAATTCTCTCACCGAGGCATAGAGGTGATATTGGACCTACTTGATGGATGTCATCAATCTCCATCTATGCTTGTGGACGACTTGGACGATGTTGACTCAATGCAAGCTCAAGCATCTTCTGCTAACCATTTGAAGAATGAAGTTTCAAAGATGAAAATTGAACGGAAGTGTTACCGAACTTTTATTGTGTTGCTGTTTATTTGTCTATCCTACTTTATGATGAAATGTAAAGTACTAGAAGATGAGAAAACGTTTCTCCGACTGCCATAGTTGTAAATGAGTGGAGAAATGTACTTGTTTTGAATGAAATGTAACTTTTTTTGTTGGAAGATGAGAAGAAGTGTTGTGTTGTCTACAAGATCGTTGTGGCATTTTTTTTTTTTTTGAGCTGTCATATGTGTTATGTGTTACTTCTTGTGGTTGTGGGGAGGTCAAGGAAAGGGAATGAATTAATGAATGTATGAGATACTGTTTGTACTATGTTTTTGCTTATTCTCAAATATAAATAGATGATGATGGAATGTATATTGGGTCGATGTGTTGTGGTGACTTCTTTACTTTAATTGAATGTAAACCAGCATCAAACATTGAATTGAATGGAGTTGCCATAAGTGGAACCATATATATAAACCAGCAGCTTCTCTAGTTTGCTGCAAACCACCATATACATAGAACAGACACGAGTGATTACTCGAGTGCTATAAGTTCTATCTAGTGATCACTTAAGTGTCAGTCGTGATAAAAAAAAAAGAGTTATTTAAGTGTCAAGTTATTATTAAAAGTGATCACTTAAGTGTCACTTGTGATTAAAAGTGAACACTTAAATGCTAGGTTTTTTAGAATGTGATCAGTTAAGTGCTAATTTTTTTAGTACATTTTCTTTATAAATTGCACCAGCCATCAGCTACTACCAGCCGCCACCACCGCCCACCAGTGGCCACCATCGGCCTCCAGCCATCACCACCAGCCACACCAAGAATCCTAGGCATCCACTTGAGCCACCACCAGCCACCACTATGCTGGTGGTATGCTACTGCATAAGTTGCTAGTGCAAGGTGCCTTACACCAGCTTGCACCAACACTACCTGATGCAAGATGTGCATATTGCACACTTACATCTTGCACTAGGTGCAGCAAAAAGCCCCAACCTAAGCCCTATAATAGACCCACCATCAGTAGGCATCAACAGTCACCACTGGCCACCACCACTAGCAACACTAGCGTCCCAGCTACCACACCAGCACATAACCACCACCATAGACCCACCATTAGCAGCCAATGTTGGTGGTGGGTCGTGGGTCTGTTGCAAAAGGGGCTCATGCAAGCTAGGCTATGCACACTGCACTCTTGCACTAGTACTAGCTACAGCAAAAGACCCCAACCCAAACCCCATAATGAACCCACCACCACCAGGCTTCACCAGTCGCCACCACCAACCACACAAGCACCCTAGTCACCACCACAGATCCACCACCAGAAGCAACAGTAAGTAAAAGTAAAAACAAAATGAAAAAAATGAAAAAGGCAAAAATGACAAGCAACAAGATCGTTCCATTGATATTGAAATGAAGTCTCACAAACTCAATGACAAACTATCATAAATAAATAAATAAATAAATAAATAATCCACAGCAAAACAACTGACTCCTCAGCCCCACAAATCATATCACATCCCATTTCATCAATCAATACGCACAATGCCTCCTGTTCGTGCTCCTTTTGATGGACCTTGCACTTGATTCATAATCCTTGCACTTTTCTAACTAGACGTGAGACTTCTTCTTCAATTGTCTCGGGATGCGTTGATTCTGATGGAGCTGCAATTGTCCTAGGCTGAACTGATTCAGAAGGAGCTGCAACTGTTGTAGGCTGAACTGATTTAGATGGACCTGCAACTGGGTTCTTCTTCTTACTCTTCTTTCTTGTTGGCGCAGCCAATGTCTTCTTTTTTTGTTGGTGTAACCTTTGATTCTTGAGTTGGGCCTTGAGAGATAAGAACCTCTGAACTTCCCCTAGGCTTAAAAAGAAAACTCAATTATCAACAAAAGTTTGCACTATAAATTAAATTAAATGCAACCTATAAAACATTAAGAATAACTGTTCCAGAACGCTCATCTGTATAAAGGCCATAACCATATTGTTTTAGCCTCTTCCCAAGAGCTCATCTTGTTTGAAGGGGAGCATCACTTTCAGGTACTTGTGATTGGTTGGCTCTTCTTCGCGCATGTCATTTCTTAGGCTCTTGTTGTGGCTGTTCAACTACAGCAGGGGCTTCTTTGGCCAATTCTTCAGCTAGGTTTTCTAGATGGCCTTCTTGTAGGTGGCTCTTGATTTGGCTTTCTTATGGTTGTTTTTCTATTTAGCCCTGCACCTTAAGTGACACCTTCAGTTGGCTTTTGTGGTGGCCCTTATGATGACCCTTCTAATGGCCTTTGTGGTGATCTTGGTGTTGGATTTTGTGGTGGCCCTTCAGTTGGGCCCTCTATTGGCAGCTGAGCTCTAGCTTGCCTTCTTCAAATCTGAGAAAAAGACAAAGGACATCATAAATATAACATCAGGCCATTTAACAACGTAAAGGAAAACTAAACTCAAATTATTAAACTTACCAGGAATTTTTTTCTCTACTGCTGCTGAAGAATAGTCGACTTAACTAGCCCTCCAGTTGCTTCAGCCAATTCTGCAGCTGGCTATCTTTTACCTTGCCTTCTTTGAACAAGCCCTTCAGTTTTAGGTATAGCAGGGGCTTCGGCCAATCCTTCAGGTGGCTGTCTTCTACCTTGCCTTCTTTGAACAGGCCTTTCAATTTCAGGTACAACAGGGGCTTCGGCCAATTCTTAACATGTCATTCTCGTGACCTGACAAAGACAAAGACAAAAACATTACATACATGTCACTTATATCTATGTACATATTTGTAACAAACCATAAAGCAACATAAACACAATTGTCATGACTTATTGGGTTTATTGTCGTCGACTGAAGAACAATCGACTCACTTCGCCTTTCTGTTTCTCCTTCTCTGACTGTCCCTTCACTAGGCCCTTCGGCTAGCCTCAACTGTTCCTGCTGCTTCCTTAATTGACAAGCTTTAATATTGTGCCCTACTATGTGGCAAAAAGAGCACTTTACCGGTACACCTGTCCTATTCATCCTACGTTGCCATGAGACCTCTCCCTCCGTCATTCTTTGTTTTTGCTTTAGTCTTCCCATTTTCTTCTTTAGTGGCAAAGGTTGAGGAGCTTCGTGATCTGTTGGCTCCCAAAACTTGCTACTTCTGATTGGCTGCAACATGAATTGATACGAAGTAAGATATTTCGGCTTCTTGTACCAATTATCAATGTAGCCTTCTGTGTTGTGGCCCTTCAATTGAATGGCACATATGGCATGTGCACAAGAAATTCCACTTAGTTGACATACTCTACATGAACACTTCCTCGAACCTAAATGGACAACATACTTATAAGAACCCTTCATTACCTCATATCCTTCATCCCCATTCCAAATGGGATGACAATACCTACTTGCAGTCAAGTTGTCATCCGATTTCTTAGCAATCCTAGGACCACATTGCCTAGTCCACTTTGCATCCTCATGTCTTTGTCTGTGTAGCCGAGTCATGACCATAACCCATATGTTTTCAAGCATCGAGATAATTGGTTTACATCTGGCATCTATTATCCTCCTATTGAATGCTTCGCAGATGTTGTTATCGATGTTATCGCACGTGAATTTCTCGCTGAAGAATGCCCTACACCAATACTTTGGTTCTGTTTGGAATAGTGCATCATAAGCTTCCTTTGTCAATTGAAGCAGTTCTTCTTTGGCCATCCTAAAGTCAACCATATTCGTGCTCTTTGCTAGCTGCCAAAATTGCGACTACAACTTATCCCCTTTATAGTTCTTTGCCCAATTTGCGTATATGTGCCGTGCACACATTCGATGTTCAGCATAAGGCAACAACTCAGCTATTGCTGGAACCAGTCCCTGCGATAATTCAAAATAAAAAATGTAAGCAAATGACATGTTGATATCAAAAAGCAAACAGGTGACCAATTTTTTCAAAAAGCAAACATTACCTTTTGTTGGTCACTCATGAACGCCCACCCTGCCCCATTTGTTATATCCAAATCAGTCATCAAATTTTTCAGGAATTAGGACCAATTGTCCTTGTTCTCTACCTTCACAACAGCCCAAGCCAGTGGAAACATTTGGTTATTTGCATCTCTTCCAATTGCAGCCAGCAATTCTCCCTTGCACACGCTCTTCAAAAAACACCCGTCCAATCCTATCATCCGTCTACAACCAGATAAAAATCCCCATTTGCATGCATCGAAGCAAATATAGAACTTATCAAACTTGGTCCCAATATCAGGAAGTGGTCTCTCCACGACCTCTGCATACACTCTACTTGAAGGATTTTGCAGCTTACACTCCCAAGCATAATCCCACAACTGTCCATATTCGCTGCTGTACTAACCAATGGGTATCTTCATCACCTTTTACTTCGATCTTTTGCATTGACTCCTGGATATATTAATGCCTACCTGCTCCTTCACCAGCATCCTGAACTGAGTACTATTCATCTGAGGTATCAGCTTAATCAATTCAAAAAAGTGCTTGGACAACCATGCACTTGTTACCCTTTTATTTTCAAAATTAATGGAATAAGTATGTTCCTCTTGGTAGACTCTAATATGGAAAGATCCACTTCTCCTAACAAATGCGCCATAGATCTTCCATGGACAATTTTGCTGCGAACACCTAGCTCTTACAAAGGTCTTAGTGTTTCTAATGAAGTCAATATTCCTATGTGCAGCAATGGAGTTCTTCAGTATAGCTTCTCTAAATTGTTTCGCATCTTGAAATTTCATACCTACGAACAAAGTAGGAGAGGCAACGGATGGATCATAATAAGGAAACTTACTTTTCTTTCTATGCACAGCTCCTTCATCTTCTTCAAGCTCATCCTGGGAAGTAGCATTCTCGACGCTTTCTTCATAATCAGTCTCCTCGCCAGCAGCACCAGCATTTGCAGGGCCTTCGGCCCTGTTTGGAACTTCATCAGCTACCTGCAAAGCTGCAAACTTATCTGTCAAAAAATCCCTTCGCTGTTGTCTTGACTATACAAGCTCCTCCTCGTCGTTATCACTTATAAAATTTTCAGCAGGCAACCCTTCATCATAATCATCACTTGATTCAGCTACTTCCCAATCTAATACAGTGATTATGACATCACCTATGTCATCATCACTTTGGTGAACTGCATCTGCGCTCCTCTCCTATCCATCATATCTATCCTGCCCTCCTTCGACCCTAGCGTTAGTACTACCTTGAATATCATCTCCTTCTTGTCCTACTTGGGCACTCTCTACATCATCATCTTCGTCCTCACTTTCACTATTGTAATCAACATATATTTTTACCTCTTTACCATGAAGATAATGGTATAGAACATCCCTAAAACCATTATCATCTTCTAAGCATCTCAAACCATCTCTTAAGCCTTTCCAGGAATATAATATAGCAACTTCTGAACTTTACAAGGCAAATAAGTCATTATATCCCTAAGAAATCCTATAAAAGATGCCTTCTTTATCTCCACAAAGATGGTGCCCTCATTTCCACCCTCATACTCCCACTCATCCTCCCCAATCATAAATTCCCCACCGTAGCAAAATATGACAGCGACATAATCCTTGTCATAAACGATTTCTACACCAAGAACAAGAAAAAGAATAATTAGTTTTTGGGACCACATCCACAAAGGGCAATAGACAATTGCACATGGGAGTCCCCCCACTCTCATGGACTTTATTAAATAGAGGTCCCCACACTGACAATATGCCCCTACATGATAGCCAAAAAAGAGGTCGCCACTTTAATTATTTGCCTTCCCTTCCCTTAAAATATTAACAAAAAACAGAGGTTCCCACAACAAGCACAGGTCCCCACAACAAGCACAACCCAAGCAATTTTGTCTACTATCTTTTGCTGAACTAAACCTACGATGTGAGAGAATGTACATCAACTTAATCAAATTTATGACCAATGTGAAAACACATACAGAAAATTAAGGAAAGCTCGATGTAAAAATATAGGGTGAAAGTTCTGTTTCTCATCCAACCAAAAGGAATCATACCCTACTCTATGATGTCTGGCCATTAATATATTGTGTCAAGAGGTCATTACACAAATCAAGAGAAATTCAAAGGAAAATCCAAGCCCTGAATTTATCCATAAACTTTAAAATGAGGTACTTACATGTGGTTCCCAATATGTCCCTTGCAGGTAAACAAACTTATATAAAGTATCAAAACAAATTTTGCACTCCTCAATGTTCCCTGCATATATGTTGACTATTTGATTAGAAACAACAATCAGGAAAAAGAGTAAAAGAACCAAAAGATCATAATCAAGGAAACAAAAGCAGATTGATAGCAACATTGCGTGCTCTTGGCAGAGCACTTGAGGGCCATCATTTCACAACTTCCACCTTAATCTATCTATCATATCCCACCTAATTCAATATTTTGTTTCACTCAAACACACTAGTTCCTAATTCCACGTTATTCAATATTTCGTTTCACTCAAGCATCGACTGTAGAAATCATTGACCGAGGCGAGCATCTCCACACAAGGGAGTAGCCAAATAGAGTGCGCGCATTTCAACAGAAATTCCATCGGAGCCCTAATAAAATAATCGAGCCCTAATTTCATCACAGAGGAGGGGGAGAAGGGGCCGAACTTGGAGGAGCGACGATGGTGAGCGGTGACGACGACCAACGATGGTGAGTGGCGACGACGACCAACAACGGCGACTGACGACGGTGACCGATGACCACCTCTGGGCATGAACGGCGATGGAGAGAAGGGCCTGAGATCTAGTGTGAATGTGGACGGGGAGGAATGGCAACGACCAGGTGTGCTTAAGCCAAAATGACCTAAACGATGTCGTTTCAACTCACTCAATGTGGATGGACGACGTCATTTTTGTCGTCCACATGGGCTTTTTTTTATAAAAAAAAAACATTTGCCACCTCAGTAAAAGAAGTCGCTGGAAAATGCCACGTATGCAATTTGGCCAGATTGGCGCTCAAGTTATCCATTTTGCTCCTATTTTGGCACTTGAGTGTCCCTTTCTGCCAAGTTATGGCATTCCAGGGGTCCGCGTCTCCTTAAAAAGGTTTGGCTTCTTTCTCATCAAATATTGATCTTGTGAGATTTAGAGCTTTTAAATCATTTATTTTATTTACAATTGTGTTTTTCTTTTTTTAAATCTATGAGAACTTCAAGAAGTTTGAAGCACAAGTTGAGGGCCTAAAAAAGTTTCTAATTCTAAGAAAGTGTGACTCATTTTCGATCAAATGTTAATATAGTGAGGTATGGAGCTTTAAATTCATCTATATCACTTATAATTGTGTTTATTTTGATTATTTTATTTGAATTTTAAAACGTTTGGAGCGTAAGTTGAGGGTCATAGTTCATTCTATGGAAAAACTTTCAACTCTAAAAATGTTTGCTTCCTTTTGAGTCTAATGTCGATTTAGTGAGGTTTGGAGCATGATTATTTACCATAAATAAAATAAACATTAAAATGAAGTCCACAAAATCATGAACTTAATTCTTTTTTTATAATTTTGCAAAGTAGCACGAGTTATTTTTTGTGGCTCTTCATCTCTTTTAATTTCTATGGGTCATAAGTTCCATGAACTAATTGGAGATCAAATGGGTTATGACCAAACCCAATGGGCGAAATTCTAAAAGATTCGGATGGGCCCTTGGGCTTGATCGTTGCACTGTTGGCTTCACTTTTTTCTTTTGCTCTTGTTATTACTGATTTGTCAACAAAAATTTCAGGTGTCAACATGAAGGTGCGTTTTATTGTTGCGGTCCTCACAAGTAACAAAGTAAAGATTCAAGTTGAGACATCTTGATACATAATGATATTTGAATTAAGGGAGAGCAAACCTAATGCTAAGTTCACATATGAGGGGTATGAGTTGTGTTAGGAAAAATCCCACACTAGAAAATTAGTTTGTATGGAGTAGTTGATATATCTTATTTATCCATAACTTATTGACTTAACTTTTTGATAACCTTTTGAGTGAAGACAAGTTTAGTGAAATATGTTAATAAGGTCGGACTTGGGCTTTCTATTAGCAATTTCTCTGGATGAAAATGTTGGGCTTCTGCTACACGCTTCCAATAAGTGTAAGTCTTCTTCTCCTCAATTATAAGTAAAGTAATAGCACATGCGATGCAACTTGCATGTACTTATAAGTAATAAAAAGAATTAAATTTGTAAAGAGATAAATATGATTTGTAAATATTTTAATATATTTTTTGGATGTGATATGTTCTAAAATGCAAGATGAGATTTATGAGATAGTTGACGATTGTTTGTATTTAAACTTGAAAGGTACATTATTTATTAATTATTTATATTTTATTTCTTTGATCCATAGTTTTGTGTGATCATATGGTGTTTTCTAGTATATACATATATATTTGGAACTATTTCTCATATAATTTTAAGGTTGAAGTGACCATTGATAAGAGTTGCTTGATTAAGAGTAGAACGATTATGTTTAACTTATGTGAGTGTGGGCATGTCTTCAGAGTTTTCCATAATCTACTCTTCCCATATTTTATGAAAATCACGATCATGTTCATTGTAATGACTTTATGATAATTTTCTATACAATCTAAGCAGCGGTTTCATAGAAAATCTAATTTTATTAGAAAGCAAAATGAAAAGATAAAACAAAAAAGAATGAATGAAAGAAGAAAAAGAGAGCCCAATGTTGACACTTGGTACGATTATATTAAGGGGTAACTTTTTCGATGAGGAATGGATGCCGAGTCATTATCAACCATGGCTATTAATCATCTCGGAAAATGAGATCCGTGAGCATTTGTATGTAATTCTGCAAAGATCAAATAAACTACCAATTTTCCTCACGAAAATAAATTTATTTGGTAACTGAAACATGTCCAACCTATGATGATCCAATTATCTTTGACATTAAGCGGGATATGAAGTTACATAAATATTCATTTTGGAATTTCTTATAGATTGGACCTAAATAGATTGCATAATCTCGTTTTTTCAAACTTTATTAAAATTGATGGATGAAATCATGGATGACGTTGAATGCTCGAATTTTTTTTTGGAAAGTAGGCTAAAATAGAAAACAATCTACTTTCTTGTTTTCGGTGACATACCATAATGCGTAGATAACATACTTATCTCGACTTTCATAGACGTTGTAATAGTAATTAGTATGTAAATCATGATCAAGATATTCATATCCACAACGATAAATAACCTTACTATTATTTAATCCATCTTATAGAAGGTGACAGCCCGAAAGAGGTTGTCTCTCAACTGCTCCTACTAGATTTGACATTCATATCCATGTATAAATACGTGCATTTTTTCTTTGTTATCTCTGCGTTAACCAAAATCACAGCTTTATTCTATTTTCTTTGTGTTAGCCAATATCACAGATTTTGCTACTTGTCTTAAATTAATTTCTTTGACTATGGCAGGAAGACAAACAGGAGAGAATCCAAGAACTGGGATGAAACAAATTGAGAATGAGAGTAGCAGGCTTATTACATTTTCAAAACGTAAATCCAGCATCAACAAAAAGGCAAGCGAGCTTGTGACCCTTTGCGGGGCGGAGGTGGGATTTGTAGCATTCTCTCCTTCTGGAAATCCCTTTTCTTTTGCCCATCCATCCATTGATGCAGTCGCCAATCGGTTCCTCAACCGAAACCCAGCGCCCAACAATAGTTCTCATGCTTTGGTCGAGTCCTATCGGCAGGCCAAATATAAAGAGCTCAACCAACAGCATGATGAGCTCTATAATCAAATCAAAGCTGATAAGGCACAAGGCAAAGTATTGAAGCGACTGACCAAAGGAAAAAGCGATGTGGCATGGTGGGAAGCTCCCATCGAAGAGCTCAATCGGGAAGAACTCTACCAAATGAAGGGGCGAATGGAGGAGCTTCAGCGGAGCTTGAAGAGGTCGATCAATCAAAAGACTCAAGGAGAGGCATCCGGATCCTCTCAAGGGCAGGAGTTGGAGAAATAATCCCTTGGCAACAAATTTGCATTTAGCACTGCTTCAACTTCTCCCCCTCCCCCAAGATATAAAAAAAAGATGGACTAGTTTGAGGGAAAATGTTAATTTTTTTTTTATGTGTGCTTATTTATCATGTTGATTGGTATCTTTCATAGAAAAGAGATTATGGATGGTGTTTCATGTCTTAAATCCTTTTTCATATGCCATTGCTTAACTATTAAGCGAGAGCAATCCGATAAATTTATTGGAACAATCATATCTCGGAACAGTTGAGGACACTAATTTGACTTGTTGACTAAAACTGATATTAACGTGAAACCCCTTAGATTGTTTGCACTTACATGAGGTATATTTTCGCGTCTCTCATGTGAATTTATTTTAGAAAAGCGACAAAAAAAAAAAGTTGGAAGTTCCGTCTTTGTTTGGTATTATAACTAGTGTCTGTATCACAAATACTCTTATTCATAGGTGTTGCCTTCTTTTATATTGAGAGCACAGGCATTTTATGAATTCTTTTTAGATCATTGTTGACATCTAAATTTTGAAATGACTACATATTTTTCAAAAGAAAATAAAATATATATGGACTTTGGATGTAACTCAAACCCATGGGGCTCATCTCACACAACCAAGACCAATTAGGTTCAGCCCTCCTATTAAGCATAACTCCTTGAGGCTTGCTCCTCGTCTTGGAGGAGTATCGAAGTGGCGAAATCGCATTCAAGATTCTCTTGTTAGCCATGATTCCAATCATTGGAGATAAGCCAAACTCCCATCATCGCTCTAGTCGCCGATTGTGGCTCCGTTTCTACTCATTGACTAGGGAACGCTATAGCCTCTATCATGCGCTATTTTGACGGAGGAGGAAATATATGATCACATCTCCGTTACAATCGGAATTGGTTTTACTCAACATGTTCAAATGAGTCTAATCTAGAAGCCGAGCACATTTGATGACTCAATTCATTACCCGAAAAATGCATGCAATACGTTCGATGATATGTGTCTCAGATAGGGTTGTGAAAAGCTTTTGATATTGTTCAAATCTGAAGATGTTTTCACATAGTTTACATGATTGTCTATCTAGTACAACTGTAGTTGTCCACCATTATCGCTGAGTCTCTGTTTTTCTCTCTTCTGTGCTCCTCGTTTCACATCGTGAGAAAACCGAGGAAGTGGTTGCTGAATGTGTAGACATTCGGAATCGTTCCAGCCTATTCCTCCACCGTGCTTCATTTTATCCATTGAATGGTTTGTGGTCTTCGACCGCCGAATACGATTTCCGTGGACTGAGGCGTGGAATATGTTATGGTGTCATTGAAGTTTTTAAGTTCCGGTGTTGATGGTGTAGTTGAGTTGTCACTGTGGAACAATGAAGCCGATGGGATGAAGACAATGCAAGTTAAAGAATTAGAAAATAAAAAATAAATTATAGAGTTACAAAAAGGGGAAGGGGGGCTTGAGTTTGTATTTTGTAAAGACAAATTATTAAATGTTAGACTTTAATCTACTATGAAAATAATGGTCAATTTGGCACTTCAAAAACCGAAATAACAAATAAGTTTAAATTATTATAGGATTCACTCTTTTATAAATTTATAACCCAGAACAAAATGTTATTCTCATAGTAGTCAAAAAACTATTACGCTAGCAAAGTTCTTTAGTAAATACGAGAATGAGTTGGGAGTTGGTGTTTTTTGAAGAAGTCTGGGCTTGATTTAGCCATACATGGGTTTGGGTTTAATTAAGTTTCATTGGTTTTGAAAGGGCTTGAGATAAAAGCCCAATTGTGTCCTAAGCCTAGACCCATGAACAGTAAAAAATGACATAAACTGGGTGCACGATGAAAATAGAAAATATAATAAAATTTTAAAAAATTAATAAAAATAAAAAAATGGAAAATAGTTAGAAACAAATACCTTGATTATTTTTGGGGGGTTCTAACGAAGACCCAAATTAGATTGTTCAGTTTTTGTAGTAGATTTAGCTTAGTTTCATTTAGTTAAGTTTTTGTAGATTAATCTTTTAGATGAAAAATTGAATTCAATTTGAACTCTGCTCATGGTAGTTGTTGTGCTGAGACTTAATAACAAGGTCATATGTATTCATTGCTTGATAGTTCATTGGGTTTACTTCTTTATACTTTACTTTTATCGTATCAATTGTGACTGTTTACTTACCTTTGGTTGCGCAGCACTAATGCATGGCATTGTTTAGTGGCATAAGGTAACAAAATGGTTAAAAGATCGCATGAATCTCATACGTAACAAATCAACCAAGTTAAGTAATCAAATCCCTTATCTTAGAATCTCTAGTTATGTAGGAAGTGAGATATTCTCCTATATCTCACTTGGCTCCTAGCTAGCCTTAATAAGCTAGCGGTTGTTCTTCACATAGGTCGAATCGTACTAAAAAACTTAAAAATCATAATGTCACCTGAAATAAGAATTTGGGAGAACCCAAACAATTTGGGACTGTCAATCCGCTCTTGTCATCACCTCTAAACTCCATTGCTCCTCGACACTCAAAAGGGCGCCCAAGTCCCAGAATCCACAAATCTCTGGATTGGTGGAAATCAAGGAAGGTCTCTCAATCCTTGATTGGGTATCTAGCTAGCCCTTAACAAAGAGGCTAGTAACAACTCCTATATAACATTTTTAGGCTGCCTAAAAACCTTAAAAATGAACCCCTGTCATGCAAGGTATGGGTGGAAGAACTGTGTTCGTACGTAATGGATTAAGTGTGGCCCACTGATTAGACATTTCTTTTGAAGCCATATCTTTTGAGGACGCCTGTTTGATCTTTTTTACGAACAAATATCCCTATATCTACTCATTAGAGGGCTTTTCCTCCCTCAAAGGGTAGGTCGCAACAATTATTTTCATTATACATGGCTTTACCTTATAATAAATTGATTTGAGTTTACTCATATCTACCGTGATTTCATAGCCACGATAAAAAAATACAATTTTCTAAAGACATCAAGGTTTTTTGTATTGATAATGCCATAGAATACCAAGACATAGAATTTCGTAGACTTCTCTCCCGACAAGGTATTATTATTCATTATTCATGTCCAGGCACTTCCCAACAAAATGGTCATGCGGAACATATACATAAACATATCTTAGATGTTGCATGAACTCTTTTAATCTGTCGTTTGTCCATAATAGTTTTAGGGCAAGTTTGTCTTATTGCTATTTATACTATCAATTATATCCCGTCCCTTGTCATAGACAACATTTCTTCTTATGAGCGCTTATATGGCAAGGTTCCCTTTTACAATTGTCTTAGAATTTTTGGTAGGGCTTGTTTTATGCACCTTCTTCCACATGAATGGACGAAGTTAAAACCCTATGCTCGTTTATGTTGCTTCCTTGGTTATGACATTGAACATAAGGGATATAGATCTAATTGTCTTCATATGTCTCATGATGTTTCATTTTGGGACATAAGAAATTCTAATCCCTTCACTCCTTTGAATCTTCTACTCATGTCCCTTTCTTTACCAATCCTTCAGTGGACTTCTTCATGAAAAATCTTGTACTACCATTCACTAGTGAATCTTCCTCTCCACAATTGTCTTCTTCTCATTTTCATGCAGTTTCGTCTAGCGATCCCACTTCGGCAACTTCTAACATGTTTGCCCTAACTGAGGATCCTATACCTTCAGTCATTCCACATACTTATGTCCATTATTCCAGCAAAGTAAGTCAACCTCCAACTCATCTTCATAATTATCATTGTTACTTCACCATTGCTTCTCTTCACAAACCTTGCACCTATAAAGAAGCTAGCATTAATCCTCTTTGGTAGCAAGTAATGACAGATGAGTTGCAAGCCTTGGAAAACTCTCACTCATGAGATTTGGTTGATTTGCCTCCTAATAAGTTTGTTGCTGGTAATTAATGGGTATATAAGATTAAAACCAAGGGAGATGATACTGTGGATTGCTACAAAGCTTGGCTAGTAGTAATAGGCTTTACTCAAGAGTATGGCATTGATTATGATGGGACCTTTGCCCCTATTGCTCGTCTTACTTCTATTTGCAGTCTTCTTCTTTTTTCTTCTTCTTGCCGTTAAGCATTAGCCTCTATTTCAAATGAATGTTAAAAATGCATTTCTTAATGGTGATCTCACAAAGCTTTTATGATATCTCCTCCTAGCTACAGTTATTCATCTAATAAAGTGTGTCGATTACGCCAGGCATTGTATGGATTGAAGCAAGCTCTTGGTGCATGGTACTTCAAGTTTAGTTCAATCATGGAATCTCTTGGTTTTGAATTCAGTCCTTATGACCACACTTTGTTTGTTCGGTGCACGCATCGTGGATACATTATGATGCTCTTACATGTGGATGATATGGTTATTACTAGCGATAATCAGACTTGTATTACCCAACTCTAGCAGTATTTTAGTAAATAGTTCAAAATGAAAGATCTTGGGCAACTGAGCTATTTTCTAGGTTTGGAGGTTGTGTTTGGTGCTTCTGGTTATTATCTCTCGTAAGCAAAATATGCCACTAATCTGATTTCTAGAACTAGGCTCATTGATAACAAGAGTGCTTCTATTCCCATTGAGTCGAATGTAAAATTCAATGACAGGAATGAAACTCCTCTTCCAAATTGTTGGGGGCTAACAATACGACCCAGAGGAGGGATGAATATGTTATTTTAGAAATCTTAACATTCTTTTGCGGAAAATAACCTACGCTAAGTAATGATTTGGTCAACTTGATGTTTCAAAGCTCGTGAGCATATTGTAGTATTAATTAATTGGAACACATGTTGAGTGAAATTGGTGGACCGATGTATGATTTGTAATTCTTGCTTGTGTGAGCAGTTTATGGTTTGTAATTCTTGCTTGTGTGAGCAGTGATTGATTTAGATGTTACAATTGATGTGCGAATTTGCTATATGCATATGGGTGGAATATGAACTGTACTAATCTATAGGGAGGGATCTGAGACAAGATAAGTATTTGTGGTTGTATGATCGTGTGGTTAGGACGCCCTAGGCGTATTACCCTCCTAATCGGGGTTTAGAGCATGAACTCGCTGTGATTTATATCTCACCCTGTCGTGGGC
The DNA here is from genome assembly GCA_014182365.1 of Eucalyptus tenuipes. NCBI lineage: Eukaryota > Viridiplantae > Streptophyta > Magnoliopsida > Myrtales > Myrtaceae > Eucalyptus > Eucalyptus tenuipes. The sequence continues at coordinate 17,704,900 of CM024541.1, read as the reverse complement.
TTAACTTTTCAGGACCGTAGAGTGGAGGATTTAGAGCCGAGCTGAGGTGATCTGAAGTGTAGGTCAGATAAAACAGTTTCTTTTGAGAGTCGATCTCTTGAAGTTTGTTGATTGTAGACTTTTGTACGTGATTCAGTATGTGTATAAAAGTATGTTTTGTTTGTGAATTTGTTGTCCTGCTTTTTTATCCCGAGATGGTTACTGTAAGGGGATTTGTTATTCGCTTCTGCATGTGAAATAAAAAGAAAGGGTCGGCGACTCGTCCTGGGAAGTCGCAAAATTTTATTGACTACCGAGGGATGGGCACGCGCTCGAGCGCATTTTAAGCTTTTGGCTTCTTTGTCGCCTAAAACTAAAGAAGAGGAAGATGAGATGTCTCAAGTTTCATAATCTAGTGTTGTGGGTAGTCTCATATATGCTATGGTTTGCACTCACCCAGATATTTCACAGGCTATTAGTGTTGTAAGTAGGTACATGGCACATCCGAGTAAAGCTCACTAGCAAGCCATGAAATGGATTCTTCAATAAATTCAGGATACCTCATATGTGGGTTTGGTCTTTAATAAAGGTTGTGACATAGGACATTCAACTATTAACTTCGTTGATTCTAACTATGCAGGCAATCTCAACAAAAGGAGATCTTTGATGGGTTATGTTTTTACACTTGGTGTTTCCACAATTAGTTGGAAAGCAACTTTGTAGGACACAGTTGTTTTTTCTACCACCAAACAAAATACATGGCAGTAGCAGAAGTAGTAAAGGAAGCTCTTTGGTTGAAATGTTTGATTATAGAACTTGATGTGAAGTAGGAGGGAGCTTCTGTTATCTTTTGTGATAACCAAAGTGTGATCTAGTTGACCAAGAACACAATGTATCATGAGAGGATAAAATATATTGACATACGGTATCATTTTGTATGTGATGAGGTTGCTTAGAGTACGGTTATGATGAATAAAGTATTTATGACAAATAATCTGATAGATATGTTGATAAAAACCAGATTCTTTGATCAAGTTCAAGCATTGCTTGGACTTGATTGACATTTTCGCCATTTGAGTTGTTTAGGTGGAGTTGGTGGCATTTCATCCCTTATTTCCTACACTGAGTACACTCACATAAGCTAAGGATGTGCATCATCGATTCCGCCGTATTGAGGGTGGCCTAGTGTTGTTACTTTTGGTGGTGAGGGAGAGAGGTCTTATGATGTTTGGCATAATGTTCTTTTGAAGATTTGAAGTCAAGGTGGAAATTTGTTGAGTTTTGACTTTTAAATTAAGAAATGTTGAAAGGAGACTGTAAAAGGAATATGTTTAATAACATATCTCCAACCATAGCCTTTTATATTATTTCGTGTTTTATTATTTCGTATCTTCTTGTTGGATATTTAGATCTTATGGCTCATCAAGTGGTTTTAGAGCATTTTGAATTGTACTTTGTTGCTTTTATTAAAGATAATGAAAACTCTCTCTTCCCATGATTTTTTCCTATTTTGGGTTTTTTACGTAAATCTTACGTCTCGTGTGATTTCGTTTTTCTTTCATCCTTTGCTACTTGTTCTTAAATTAGTGCGTCTTTGATTGGCATGTTTCACAACAATATGCAAAATCTCTCGAATGAGTTACGATAATAAATTCATTTTAAAAAAATTTATTGAACTTTTTCAAGTAGTATGTGAGATCAGTCAGCTACTTTCTATATAATGGATCCATCATAGCCATCTAGTGGGTGAAGAAGTACAAATAGACATGTTCATGATGGTTTCTACAATTCATATTATTGGCAGGTACTTTGAAAAATAAAAATCGATGGACGATTATTGCATTTTTTTATGTGCCCAAACTTGATTGCCCTTCAAATGTGGCAAAAAAAAAAAACAAATGAGATGGCATGCATTGTGACAAGCCAGTTTTCGTCCACCTAAATAGTAGTGAATTTAAGTATAGATATTTAGGTGGCACCAATGGACACCTATTAGATTCTAGGTAATTATGGAATTTTAGGAATAACGGCACTTGGCTTGTATATTAGTCAAAAAAATTTAATTTGTTTGTTTGAGTCATAGACGCAATCCTCGATCGCATGTGTTTGTGGTATGCGATTAGTGGACATGGTCAGTGCTGAATTTTCGAGGGCACGACCGTCTCTCATTCTTTCTCTATCTCCGTATCTCTCCTCTCTTCTCCTCCCCACTTATCGCCGCCAAGTGGCGACCCCTCTCTTCCTCACCAATGTATGCCCATGCATGCATTTCTCTTCCACAAGAGGTCATCATGGCCTTCCCCTTCCAAGGAAAATGACTACCATCATTTCTTCTTACCTCTCTTCCTTCGCCCCATGATAGCCCAAATTTCTTCCAGTGCATGCTTTTGCATGCCTCATTCCCCAAAGACCATCTTGTCTCTTCTCCCTAAGGCCGTCATTGGCCATCATTTCTCTCTCTTCTTCTCTGCCTTCTCTCCCTCATCCTCTCCACATGACCCCCTTCCTATTCTTATTCTTCCTCTTCTTCTTTCTATCCCACTCTCCTCTTATTTCTCTCAATGTCCCTCTATCCCGAAACTCTCTCTCGCTTTCTCTCTCTCAAACATTTCCCTCTTGCTTGTCTCTTTCCCCCTCCCTCATACTTGACCTCTCTCTTTACCATCCCGAAGCTCCTTCATCTCTCATACTCTTTCGCCGCGGCTTTGTTCTATTATTTCGTGGTAGTTCACAACGTGAGGAGTGACATTTCTCTCTCTCTCTCTCTCTCTCTCTCTCTCTCTCTCTCTCTCTCTCTCTCCCATCCCGAAGCTCCTTCGCCTCTCAACCTCTTCCACCATGGCTCTATTATGTTGTTCTATGGGGGTTCACGCCGTGAGGAGTGACACCGAGCTTTAAGGAAGGCCAAGTCACGATCGTTTCTCCCTTATCCAAACCACGTTGCGTCTGTCCATCATTGTCGAGACAAGTTAAATTCCAACTCTCTATGTTGTATCGGTTTGTTCGTCATGCGGGTCAATGAATTCTAAAATGTTAGTTGCACGTTGATGATTGGAATCGTTTCCCATGAGTCGGAAGATTATTGTTGCAATGAAATGGTCAGGATTTTGGCTAATATGCATGTTGTTTTTGTTGGAGAAAACTTCTTTATTTGTTTTGATGTTGACAAAACGTTTTCTTCAGTCTAGTCTGAAGACTTGCAGACTCTTTCGACAAAGTCTAAAGACCGCCAGACCGCCAGACTCAAGATATAAAGTCTGCCCTCATTGACAGTTTCTAGACCGTCGAAGAAGATTTATCCAGAATCGAGTATTTCTTTAAGGATTTAATTCGAGTGGTTGAAGAAGATCTCACGGCTGGAGATAGCATCTCAAGATCTATTATTCGTTTTGAATTTAATTCGAGTAATTTGGATCCGTTGATTGGCGAAGTATAATTGGAAGGTTCTACTTATGGAAACCTAGATCCTGATTGTATGGGCGAGCAGGATTGGTGGGCTATCTTCACATTCCTTAAGTAACTCGAGATCTCCTTAATTAATTCTGTCCAACGGGTAGATTGGAAGAACTCCTTTGGAAGGTGCCAACGGTTATGAAGGCATGGAGGAGTATATAAGGAAGATGCTCTGGTTATTTGAGTGTGTGCGCAATAGATAAATTCTAAAGTCTGAAGCTCCTTGTTCTTTGTTGATTCAATTGTTGAGCGTAATCTTGTACTCAAAAAATAGTTTATACATTTGTGAAGTCTTGAGGAAGTGTAGCAGAGTCTCTACACTGTGGAATCAAGGAAGTGATACTGCAACAACTCTTTTGATTCATAGTGAAATCCAGCCAGTGGGCTGTCAATGTGGGAGAGTGGACGTAGGCTTGGATTAAGCCGAACCACTATAAACGTTGTGTTCTTATTCTCTTCTCTAAACTCTTTTACTTTGATCGTAACTCTATTTGATTGTTAGAGTCTAATTTCTTTTTCAAAGTCTATTGTCAAACAGACTCGAGTTAAAAGTAAAATTTTATATTCTACTCTGCAAAAATTTGTTTTCGCACCTATTCACCCCCTCTAGGTGCTCGTACTAGCATTCACAGTTTTGTGGCCCAGATGGTGTTGCATGTGGGTTTTAGTGCTTGTACTTGACTTCTAGAAAACTTCTATGATCTATGGTTGAAGATATATGCTGCATGTGGTCTAAAATGGTTGATCTTGGAGTATTCTTGGTCTGTCAACTCGTGTGGTTGGGATTTACAAACCATTTAGGGCCTTAATTTAGATTTCCATAAACTAGAATTGCTGGACCTTGCTGGTTTGTTAATTTTGTGGAGTTTCATGTGGTTAATTTTGGAATTTTCTTAGATGATATGGATGGGCCTACTCTTTGATTGTGCTTGATCTGTCCAGTGTAATTAACAGTGAACCAATTGTCTTTTTGAATTTTTATAACCTTTTAGATTTTGGCCTTGCTTACTTTATAAAATTTATAGAGGATGTTCTGATTTATAATATATCCAAAATTCGAGATGTTTTGACATGTTTAGGGCTGTGATATGAGTATAATTTGTGGAGTGGTTGCTTTGTTCCAGAACACTAGATCATGCGTGACACCGTGCTATTTGTTGCTATTTATAAAAAGTGTTTTAGACTTAGTCCACTCATGAAAAATGTTTGTTAAGGTCTTTTCTATGACATACAAAAATTTTAGAATTTTTCATATTTATTTACTATGGTTTTGACTTTGAATTCCACAACTGTGCAATTCCGGTTGGTTCTATTCTTTGGTACGAATTTAGTTAAATTCTATAGGAAAATGATGGAATCTTAAATTGGGTCTACTAATGATAGAAGCTACATTTATTTGGCTACCCATTTATGTGTATTTGGTGTTAATCTTATGCCCTTTGCTTGTGGAAATTAAGCTAAAATCATGAGGGCAAAAACTGGATTTCCCGCATGCTCTGTTTTGGATGCGCCTTTGTATCGACAATTGGTGGTGGCAACTTAGTGTTCATTCGGGTGACTCGAATTTTGTTGAGGTCTTAAAGTGGTTTGGGGTTAATCGGAGTCACGGTAAGGCTCGCAATCGCTATGGTTAAGAATGGATCGAATTTGTTGGGGTTAGTGAAGTTTGGGTCCCGATGAGGCATTTGATGATTGAGGTCTCGGACTTGCTTGCTGGTTATAGTTATGATTGATTTTGGAAGTGTCGTTTTTTGGATGAATCAAGTTGCGGTGAAGTTGGTTGTTTCGGCTAGGACTAGGAACACTAGGCTCTCTTTCCTTAATTGAGTCTAAACAGTCAGTTTTGGATATTGACTCCATGATCGGTTCTATTGGTGTTGACCAGAGGACGAGTACTTGGACACATGATGGTATATATCCTTACATAAGTGTGATTTAGTTGTTATTCACATGCTTAAACCAAGATAACTGAGAGTGAATTTGCATGCCTAAGATATTGTTTAATGGATACTATCGGACAGTGAACTGACGATGCCCCGTGGAGTCAGAGGGAAGTTCAGAATGCCTAGAGACAATGAAGCTTGAATGCCTGGGGACAACGAACCCTAGATGCCCAAAAGTAGGGATGCCATGATCAATGGACCATGAAGCCTGTGTGAGCTAAAGAGTGTACTAGCATATACCATGGCGGACTATAGTGTGCACTGAAATTCCGCTAGATGAGATTATTCCTCTTTGCGTGATTTGGCGAGCGTACCAATTATGTGTCTTGGAGTGAAAACAATAAGTGAAAACAAAAACATGTGAAAGGTGCACGTGTGCATAGTTGCATTGTTCTTTGAGATCGATAGATCGTATTGAGGGTCTATAGATCACACTAGGGTTTTGTTGTTCTAGTTCATCAGTCTTTAGAATAGTGGGAATAGACCGAGTCCAAGGGAAAGTGAGTTGCATATCTTAGATGGTTTTTCTTCGTACGTAAAAGGGGCGAATTGTATGGTATAGTGTATTTATAATTCATTGCTAGGCTTTAGCTCACTCTTGTGATTGTTTACATTTTCAGATATTTAGTCATGGACGTGATTTCTGCCACCCTTGTTGCATCCTATGATACCCGAGCAAACTTGAAAGCGTGCATGAAGGTTGAGTGGTTAGCCTGTAGGAGTAGTATAACCCTTTTGACCCCCCAATGTAGCCTTGTTATCAACCCTATTTACACATAATACAAGAAATGAAAGCTGTTGCTTGTTTCCTTCTGATGTTCGTCTTTTACGATTGACATTTTCTTAATATTTGAATTTGTCTTCTGCATGTGCTAAAAAGTGAATGATTAATATCTCACAGTAGAAGGGTGGCAGACTGAGACGTCACATCCATAGTATGCTTACTCGCCAATATAGAACAGAATCTTACCCTATAATTAACGTCATATGTTCGTGTGAATTATATTTAATTTGTATCGGATACATTCATAATTAGTGTTTATTGTGAGAAGTGGTAAATATGATAACAATGACCGGAGGAAGTTGCACTAAAAGCATGAGTCATTTAATTCTTGTGCATTTATGTGAGTAGTTTTTGGGTTTGATTGAATTTGGAGTGCTATGATTTCTTTCCCTAGAAGATGAGATAGAGCTTCTCTAGAGAACTTTAGGAAACTATGTCCAAAACAAATTATTTACGATAAGCTTCTATAGACGAACACCTTCGTCCTTTTTGATGTAGGCGGGATTAGTCAAGCAATACTTTATTTTATTTTGGGCATCGAATTGAATCTAACACATCCAATACAAACAACCACACATAATAATATAACACTGTCAGGAAACAAAGCTTCACATCGAAGTGGTACTTTTGTCAGAATAAAATTTCTTTTGCTTTTTCCCACTAATGATTGACATGCAGATAGAATTGGGGGAGGAGAACAGAGTTTGTGCCAGCAGATTTTTATTTCAACAAAATGAAGCAAAGTTGGCCAATATCGCGGACAGTTGTAAAATGAAATGACTTGCTAAAAAGCATCCGAACCAATCTATTTTGCAATGATATGCAACCTACTGCAAAGACTTAAAATGCGACATCTTAATCGGAGGTGGTGCCGCTGGAGAGGAGTCATGGTTAGAATGACCTTTCCTATTGTTGAAGCTTAGCCATCTAAAAGCGGAACCTGCAATTTCTGGAAGTCGACAGAAAAGCATATCATCCGGAGTGTCTCTTAACTCCTGACAAACTTGGCTGATGGTCTTGCCATTCTCAAGATACATGAAAGCATGCGGTTTCTTGGTCTTCCCTCCAGCATGTTGCTCAAACTTGGAAGGACCAATGTACTGCGAGGTTCAACATAGGAAGACAAGTTACTGTACAATTTACCAACTCTTACTGTCCCCTTCAACCCAAGACTAAAAAAAAAAGAGAAATCAATCAAAGTACAATTAGTTGCGTACTTTTAAGTTGTTGCATTCATTGCAGCTACACAGAATCTTCGACCCTTTTATAACGCCGCGAAGAAATATCTGTGGAACTATATGTGTCAAATGTAGAACAAAGAAATAGAAAAATTAAGAAGAGTGAAGCATTAAAGAGACCGGGCAAGGGACCATACGAGAAAGAACTCACATTACGTCTCTTCAAAATGAACGTCACCGGAGCCCCATCAAGTACTCCAGTCAATAATAGACTCTTGTTGGACAAGGGAGATTTGTTAGGGCCAGGCTCACTAGTCATGGCCAACTCCTTTGCTCCGTGAGATTTTTGTGTTTTGACATTAACTCCAAGATTTGAATCACTCTCTAGAGTAGGATGAACATTTGGCTCAACTGTGCCCACTTGAATGGTATTGGTATCAAATGACACATTATCCTTGTATAGAGATGGCAAGGACCCCGATACCTGTCCGGCTTGAACTTCCCCTAGAATTGATGGATAATTGGAGGCTTCGCCCAATGGAGAAACACTCCTTAGCAAAGCATCTGGCCTATTGATAGCTGCTTCAATTGCTTGTTTCTTGTTGCTTGATATTCCCAGACGAGTTACAATCGTTAACCAGGGATAGGCACGCTTCGGATCATATTTTCTAGTAGTATAATAGCTCTGTCCAACATATTTGGAGCATCCGTTGTCCTTTGCCATTGGAAAGTGTGCACACTCGAAGGTCTAGAAAATAAATGAATAATTTATTTAGTGGTGATGGAAGACTAAGTGACACATTTGGAATTGATGTATCTTAAAAGTAAAAGAAGTGAATAGTGCAAGGCACAAATGTATACATTTTCTACCATAATGAAAAACACTAAGTCATGCATACAATGTAAATTGTCACACTGATATAAAGCCGTCTGATAGGGTAAGGGCAACTATAGCATTATGATGGAACAAAATAATGTTTATGGTAGTATAATCAAAGTATGCTGCCTTCGTAAACTAAGATTTGTACAGTTCATGATGATTAATATTCATGTTGACCACAACAGAACAAAATCCACTAGCTACAATCTAACGACATGCCAATTTTCAAGCTTTACACACACATGCATTGTGGTGATCAAGGACATAACGGAAAAATATTGTTTAAGTGAGATCTTTGTTTTCTCTAAGATAGTTTTTTTTTTTTCTTTTGAGCACTCTATTCCAAAACAGAAAGATCATTTTCTCTTCAAGAAATCCCTAATGAAAAGTTTCTTGAAAAACCCTCGTTTTCTTTTTAAATAGTTGCCAGGAGTATTCAGGAGAAAATGTGAAATTAAGAACACTTGCCAGTTTTTTAGTTAACTCAACATCAACGAGCTTCCATGTGAGTATGGATATGGCTATTGTTTGTTAGATATCAAAAGAACTTCTCATTCTTAAAGCTGTCTAGAACACGATGCACAATTCGCTTGAACTGTCAAAGGTGTCCTGTTAACAAAGGTTCTAGGTCGTCAATGAAGCCAACAATGTATAGTGAGTACACTTTCAAGAAACTTAAAATTGGCAAAGTGCAACAAATCTGCAGATCATGCCAAAAATTGACATGAAAAAGGGGGAGAAACCTTCTTACCTCTCCAAAATATGTTAATCATCCTAATGAAACCGTTAATAAAGCCCTCATTAAGTATCTTATCTAGCTTATTTGCAAGCACAACAAAATTTGACATAGGAGAAACCTTCTTACCTCTCTAAAACACAATAAGCATCCTGATGAAACCACTAATCAAATCCTCTTTAAATATCTTACCTAGCTAATATTCATGACAAAAAACACAAGTATCTAAATGTAATTACTTAAATGCAATATCAGATGCATACCTGTCACTAGTTCGGCATGACTTACCTTAAAGAATAGCATAAGAGAAATCCAGCAGAACACATAAGAATCAACACTAAAATAAGACATAAGCACAATTTCAAGGAGATATTTATGGGTTACATGCTCTGCAACCATCATTTTCGAAATGAATTTAGAGAGATGCAGTATAACAAATTTGAATCTCGACAAAATATCCGAATGGACAATGCAACCAATTCTCATTGTGATAGGAATAGAAAGAGAAGTTTTCAAAAGCTAGGTTTCTAGCAAGCTTGGCTCTCATCATCGCGCTTCCATATAGGGTTTGTTCAAGCAAGCTAGATTGTGACCTATCAAAGACAGGTAGAAATTGGAATTTTTGTACTTTAAGATACGAAATAAGCCTAAGAAAGATCAGTATGTACTTGTTATTAATGTGCTCAAGCCATGATCTTATATTCCTGGACATATAAATGTAGATAAAGAAATTGAAGAAAGTCTCACAGGCCTTAAAGAGGAATTTAAGATTTAGTTTCGAGATGGAAAAAGTTGTGGGGATTTCTTCCTATCCGAAAATATGGGAAAGTGATTGTCCGGGAGCATGGATGATGTTCTTTTCACATTTGACTTGGTTCAAATTGTCACTTTCCACCCGTCTAGTCAGGCAATGAGATGATCCCACCAAGTTGAACTTAATCGAGGTCATTAATTACAATCTACCAATAGAATAGCTAGAGACGATGCGCCTATGTCGCGCTACATGACAGCGTCATGGTGTGCTTAAGTGTCACGGAACAACTGAAATATTCCATTTCAGCAAATGTATATCACATAATTGGACTAACTAAATATCGTTAAGCCACTACGTCAAAGTCCTGATTGAGTAAACATAGCCAAAATAAAATAGTTGAGTGGAAAGCGAAAAACCTAGATAAAAAGCATGAAACTTGATCCACAAGGAAAACTATTAGCGCGAAAAATTCATAGAAGCAAGCTAACAAATTCAACAGTAAATTCGAAAGACAAAAGCTTTAGTGGGAGTTGAAAGACCACTGACATATTTCTTGCCCTGAAGACTTGTGTGCAAAAGTGATGTCACCGTTTTATCACCTCGAACTCGAAGAACACTGTGCCAACCACCAAAAGATCAAAATTTTATTGTCCATTATGGAACTTCGAACGGATCTCAGATATTTATTCCATGAAAAAGGACAACGGCTAGACTACACAAAAAACGGTGCACCCATGGACATAGGTTAAAACCTCCGATCAAACGAACATACAATGAGTGATCTATAGAGAGAGACATATCATAATGACATGTAAAGACCAAGCTCAAGATGATCGTGACAAATTTCGAATCTTTTACAGGATCTATCATGTACATTTCAGCCATACTTCAACTATTTCACACGTTTTCAAAGGAAGTTGGGGAAAAAAAAAAAACTGCAATAAAAGTGATGCAGTCCATAGAGCGAATATCTACCTTGGTCAGAAATTGACCTGAGTTGTCACCGGCAGCACTTTTGTTCCTTGTCGGAGAAATTGGGACGATCGTATTTCTCTTGGATGAGGAAAATGGTTGTGAAAGAAAGGTGAAAAATCTGACCTTTGGGACTCTTAAATTACTAATGGCCAGGGATTAAGAATTTATTGCCTTGCCATCAATGCTATTTCCATTTGTGACGTTCTTAGCTCAGTAATACGAGGCTAATTTCGTGTGAGCACTCTCACCAATCAGGGACCAAATTACATACCAAATGTGCATTATGCGAGGTGTGCCTCGCAGTATGTTGAGATGGTTTTATTGCATTATTGGTATCGTAAATTTCAGAAAATAATTATCATCATGAATTGTACATAAAGCATTTTCACGGCACAAGTGAAGAGTAATTATATCAATGACACAATCCTCGTATAAAAAAAAGCTTATGATATGATGAGTAAACATGTTATTTATTTATTTATTTATTGTGTACTCTTGTGCATTTTTTTCTTTTAAAATGGAAGTCATTAAAGACACAGGCATCGTACAAAAAAAAAAGCTTATGATATATTTTTTATTTGAATAATTACAAGTGGAAGTCGATATCCTTCGGATTCTTTTCCTTTTATATATATACGAAAACTTTAGGATGAGTGTCAGTGACTAATGTCTTTTAAAGCAATTATTATTTGTACAATTTTGTTGAGCTATATATGGGATCAGCAAGCTACTTCCTGTATAGCTGATCCATCGACAGATTTCACACTGATTTCTTGCTGAATTATACTTGTGCCATGGACTTAATATGGCCATTCTAGTGGTCGGAGAAGCACAAACGAACATGTTCATAATTGTTACCGTGATTCCTATTATTGGCCGATTATTTTCGAAAATAATTATTGGAGGGCAATTATTGGCTCCTTCGATAAGCCCAAAATTGATTGCCCTCCAAATATGGCAAAAGGACAAAATGATGGGGTACACAGAGTATGCTCCCGTTCCTTTCATGCTTGTAGATATAGAACAAATCCAAGCATATAATTAATTTCATATATACGTGGGAGTTAGATCTAATTTCCACCACATACATTCATAACTAGACTTAATTATGAGAAGGGTTAAAAAAAAAGGTAATATAATGACCGGAGGAAGCTGCACAAAAAGCATGAAATCATTGAATTCCTCGTACATTTTTGTGAATATTTTTTTAATCAAATTGAATAGGGAGTTGTATGATTTCTTTCCCTCGAAGACGAGACGGAGCTTCTCTGGAGAACTTTAGGAAAGCTTGTCCATAACAATTGATACCATGAGAAGCTTGTCTAGAAGAATACTTAATGACTTTCCTATTGAGAAATTTTTAAAAGATTTATAGATAAAATTCCACCATTAACTTTGAATGACTTTGAATTATGTATTAAAAACATAATTGCTTGAGAGAGGCCATCCTAGCCCTTTGGATCGATCCAAGGGCTAGGATGCCATCTTCCTATCAAAACTCGAACAATCCTGAGATGACACCCAAATCCCTCACATGTTTAAATTGAATGGTCACGATGGATCAAGGATGAATGGCTACGATTAATTGCATGATTAAAGCTTAATTGAGGGGGCATTTTTGTAATTCTTGTAAATCGGGGCAAAACTGTAAATTTGAAAATTAAGGGGATAGGTGCAATGGCCATGAGGTAGGCTAGCTGAGGGAGGTTTCCGGCCAAAAGATAGTTAGAAAAATTCACCGGTCAACATCGGTCAAATCCGATCAATGCCAATCAACACCGAGTTGATTGGATTGAACTCTTATCTGAATTTTGGATGAAATCAAATATTTCTATATGAATCATACCAAATGGGATGCAATTGAACAATCTCAAGTCAACTAATTGTGCACAAAATGTTCGAATTCATTGAATTCCTATTAAAGCGAGGCCGCAAGCTAAAGCCATATCTTCAATTGAACTTCAATTGACCAAATTGAAACTCAATTACTTCAATTACACTTATTCTAGAATGGGTCAAGTCGAATTACATCAATTGAAGCACATTAATTGGGTTCTGTAATATTTGAAAAAGCCAAATCGACCAAATTAGAATCTACCTAAGTGAATCTCTCAAAATTAAACTCGGATTTGGAATGTCACTAAGCAAAGGAGTTGAAAGGAAGTGTCAATATACAAATCATAAAGAATTGATTTGAACCCTTAATCAAAGGTAAAAACAGCAATTTATGCCCGACATGCCTGATCTCGAAATTGGTTGAACAAGTGAATGAGTAATTACCTCTAGACCAAATTTCGTAAAAGGAACTAAGCCTTATTGACTAGAATGAAAGTAATTTTATTTTTTTGTCAAGTTTGAACTTAAAACTGAAATATTCGAAAAATAAAGTTCTTCATCAATTTTTGAAAAAAAAAAAAAGTTATGTGAAAGTCAAATTGAGACTAAAGCAAATCTTTTGTTCAAAAGGTCAATTTTTGACCTCAGAGTTTGACTTTTGGTCAACTTTTTATTAAAAGTCAATCCAAAAGTCAACAATTTGACTTTTAAAGTTTTTGTTGGAAACGTCTAGGAAATTATCTAAAAATGACATTCTAAAAAGATAAGAAACAAAAATTGACACTTTTTTTTAAAAAAAACAAGCCCCGTCACAATCAGAAACCCTGATTTCAATTTTTTCACCTTTATTAATGTGTCGGCTAAAAATTATGTGTCAACATGTTGCTCATACTTCTCTAGTCCTTTAAAGTATACTAGGATATTATCGATGAAGACTATCACAAACTAATCCAAAAATAATTTGAACATCCAATTCATTAAATCCATAAATGTTACGGGTACATTGATCAAACCAAATGACATTACTAAGAACTCATAGTGACCATATTGAGTCCTGAAGGCCGTCTTAAAGATATCTTCTTTCTTCATTTTTAACTTATGGTACCTTGACCTTAGGTCGATCTTAGAAAATACTGACGTTACTTGTAGTTGGTCGAATAGAGCATCTATTCCAAGTAATAGGTACCTATTCTTGATGGTCACTTGATTTAACTATCTATAATTGATGTAAAGACGCAATGATCCATCTTTTTTCCTGACAAATAGCACTGGCGCACTCCATGGTGACGCATTTGGCCTAATGATCCCTTATTCAACAACTCCTGTAGTTGTACCTTTTTTTTTCTTTAACTCTATTAAAGCCATCCTATAAAGAGCTTTCGATATAGGTTTGGTACTCGAAGCCAATTCAATCTCAAACTCAATTTCTCTCTTTGGTGGTAATCATGGTAATTCTCAGGAAATGCATGAGAGGATTCTCGACCTATGGAGATCTCTTCAAATTTGACCTCCTTTCTAGACTAATCATTTACCACTGCTAAGATTCCTTAACATCCTTCATCAAGGAGTTTTTATGCTTCTACTGCCGAAATGAATACTATAGATAGATTTGTCCTACTTCCAATGAATTCAAAACTGGGTTGATCTAAAGGATTGAACTAGATTTTCTGCCCATAATAATTGGCTCGCAATATAAAACGTCCATCCGTCCCTATAATGAGACCGAAGTCATATATGGCTAAAACTACCAAGTTTATTAGCTGTGTTTGTCCTTCTATGATAATCTAACAATCTTTACATCCCAAGTAGACACAACCACATCCTTTTATGACGTAGATGCATTAAGGGGGTATTTCTAGGGGTTTGGGTTCTATTTTACTTAATTGCATAAATCTACCCGAAACAAATAAATGAGTACTACCCGAATCAAACAAAGCATAAGCCTTTTGGCCACAAAGGGAGAGCGTGCTTGTAATGACGGTCTTAGAAGCCTTAGCTTCTTCTTGTGTGACTGCATACACTTTCCCTTGAGCCGATGGTCTTGGCAAAATGCCTAGCTATGCAGTCCGCCCATCGACTGCGTCATTTCATGAGCTTGCTTCCTTTCCTGTGGGCAGTACCTAACTACATAACCTTGTTGACGACACCCAAAACATTTCACTGATCCCAAACATGGTCCATTACCATGTGGTTTACCGCACTTATGACATACACTACTTGAGTACTATCCTCGTTCCATTACTCGATTATTTCCCGTTCCTCTAGAATTTCTAGGGTTTCACCTCTTGTTGGAGTTGTGGGACGATTTTCCATATTGAATTCCTTTTGTCACAATGGAAATTCCCTTGTCCACCTTGATGACCTGGCCTTACTTGACGTCCTACCTCCATTTTCTCTCGAGTTAGCTCCTGTTCCACTAGTCAGGCTCTCTCATACAACTCACTATAATCCCTTATATGAAGAGGCACTAATTGGTGTAGGAGCATACTTGGAAACTTTCGAAAATTTTTCTTCATATTTATCTACAGTCAGGTTATTCTCACTTAACTTATTCTCACTTAACTGCATAAATCTGACGTCTTCATATTTATCTACAGTCAGGTTATTCTCACTTAACTGCATAAATCTGACATCTTCTTGTTTTTGCGCAATCAGAAAACTACTTTCCAAGAAATGCCCTAGCAAAAGTTGCCTAGACCACCATTGCATCGGCTAGGAACACCGTGTCCTTCGATGCTCGCCACCAATGCTTGGTCTTTCCCTCCAGTTGGTACTCTACCAATGTCAACTTCGCAGCGTCATTACACTTTAACAATAAAGATCCTCTCCAGACCCTCAATCCATTGTTTCACCTTTTCCAGATCACTCATTCTAGAAAATTTTACTGGTTACAATTTTAGAAATTGTTCAACCAGATTTTGGGTACGATGCTCACCACTCGCTCAGAAGTCAATCTTCTTGAAGAAGATCGACACATCCTTCTCATCTTGAGGTCTAGCAATTCAACAAATTTATCACAAATCAATATAGTGATCAATTTCTAGTAACTATCTAATAAGTAACACCTATTATTGACGCTATATGAGTAACTTTCGTTACTTGTTTCCACAAAACAATGCAACCACACAGGTTTAAAGTTTTAAATTGTGAGTGTCTATCCTATTCTTACATACAACTAGCACACCTTAAGTAAACTTATAACTATGATACCAAAAAGAGAAACCAGAGCTTGTGATGTCTTAGGGCACCACCTTGCTCTATCAGACATTGCTCTATATTTTCACTTCCATGCGAAAGCTAAAATGAGAAGACAATCAACAACCAAGGATGAAGCGGCAATGCAGAAGACAACAAACATATTAAACTTCTTCATTTTTGTCTTCTTTATTAAAAAAAAAAAAAAAGGGTGATATACAGTGTGGGCATATACATCGAGCTATTAAAAAGGGGCTATTCCCTACCCGATCTATTTACATGGTCCCACCATCTACTCCAGCCAAAAGCTATCAACCCACTACACGACCAAATCTCAAAAAGTGGCTAGTCGTGCTCTCAAAAAATGATACTCTTAAGCCCGACCTCCCTAGTCAGCCTACTCTACAGTGCTCGCCTCGACATTGATACTATCACTGCTGTCGCCATTCTCTAGGTAATTGATGGTCCCCACCCACCTACATCTAGGAAGATCAAGACAAGGCAGATGGGTGCCTTCTGCCCTCGCTAGCCGATATCCACCCAAAGAGTGGCGTCATATCGAACCAGCTTAACCAATGGGAAGATGGGATCGGTGAAGTCCATAAAGTGTCCCTCGAACTTGTTCGAGGCATCGAAGAGGGTAATGGGGGTCATAGGTGGAGGAGTAGTCAAGTCTATCGATTTGTAAAAGAGTAGCAACCATAAGCATGAGCAATAGCCCAGTAAGGAAATATCTATGACACTATACTACATGAAAATACCATCAAGCAAGTCGAATAAGATCATTCAAGGCATGCACTTAGCAACGACCTAGACCAACCAAGGATGTACATTACTCAACCTTCCAATCCTAGACTCTAAAATGTGAAAACCAGGAACTAGTGACCACAGGCAGTCATACGAAGCATATGAGACACAAAATTTATCTTTTCACTTGTAATTTTTGTGCCCACTTCAAAACACATGCCCAGTGCGCTCACCGGTCATGCAAGGACGAAAACTTCTCATCTAGCAAGGTCCAATGGACACTATAGTCTACCGTAGTGTATGCCAGTATTCTCATTGGCCCACGATAGTTTAGTAGTCCACTGACCACAACATCTCGATCACACTCCCAAGCATCCAAGACACACTAAGTATCCAGTTCACACAATCCCTAGGTAACTCGCCATTCTTGACAGGCTCCTTGGGGCATCGTCAATACAAGTACCTACGATATATAGTCGTCTCTTAATCAAGCAACCACAAACACATGCAATCTTCTCATTAGCCAAACAGATAGATAACAAAAGATCAGTCCTTCCTTGCGTTGCCTATCTTTTCCAAGCTTGATTATGAACACCAACCCATGATCCATTACAAGACATGTGGGTCGACCTCACTCAACATCACCTAGCCAAGTCACTTGACTCTCAATTAGAACTCCACAAGACAGCTTGAAAATCAATTCCAAAGCCCATTCGACTTCTAACAAAACTGCTTTAATGATCCCTGTTGCGACCCGACCTCAAGGTATATGGCGGAAAGGTCAGGTTTAGGGGCACTTGACCATAGAAAGTCCCTCACAGTACGTGTCCCAAAAGACGTCATCACTTCATCTTTCGAGATCAACCTTGTGAGTTTGCTTGATCACGGTCGTGCGCTCTCCCAACTGGTTTTCATCATTGTCGATAGAAAGAAGGGAGTACCTCGCATGACAATGGAAGTTGTCGTGATTCGTATCCACACGAATGATACACTTTGAAATAGGAGATGGAATGTCAATATCAAATTTAGGGGTATCATTATCATAATAGCCCTTCCAATAATAGTCTCAACTATAAGAATGGTATCACTTCATCCTTTAGGAAATTTCCACATCAGATATGCTAAATTACAGTGAATCTCGTCAAGACCTATATCCCCCGTGACAAACTCATTTATTATCTATGAGTTGTTTACAACAATCTAAACAAAAGTTAGGAGTCGCCACTAGCCTCATTTTTGGAGTTCGATTAGAAAATTCAATCGAGAGTCAAGAGTGATCCCTCAATATCTACATAACTACATATTATAGGATTCAGGGACTTAGGTTACGCAATTTTTTTTATTAATGCATATCTAACAGTTTGTCGTGTTTCTTAAGGTGTCTATGCATCTCTCTCTCTCTCTCTCTCTCTCTCTCTCTCACAACTTTTTTATGCCAATAAAATTAACTAGGTAATCATGTGTGGATGGTCAATTTCACACCATTCTATTTCTATCAAAAGAGAAAAGAAAGAAAACAATCAATTGAAATTAAGAGACAGTGCGATATACGAACACCCAAAAGCAATTTAAGAAAAGTAGTAAATCTAACATGCAATTCTAAATGAATATTGAATCAAAATATAATACAATAAGAGACAACCCAAAACATATATCGAGGAACAGATGGTACAAAGACAAAGTCAGATTAGACATCGACCATCCATCGTCTTCATGTCTTGGGGGGCTTCCACCTCCATGGACCTATTTTAAGTCTAATCTAAAACTAAAACTAGGTACATACGAGGTGAAAGAAGCAATCATCATTATGAATATACAAAAACAATCACATTCATAAAATAAATAAGGACAATCAAGGAACTAAGGCAGTATGCACAATTGATCAAATTTGGCCTCGAGGTCGGCCTTTGTGATTCATGCAACAATCCCTCTAGGATGCTTACCCCAATTCATTTTTTATGGCTTATAGTTATTGGCCACCATTTGTGTTTTCGCATGGCAACCAATGCTAAAAAGCCCTCTCGAACAAGTTCTAAATGTGACCCAAATATATTCCACAAGTTCATGCATCATATCTACGCATATGTCTAAAAATTACATGCATATTTGTGCAAAAAACTAACTTTTGACTCATAGTTGACTTTTGGTCAAAAATTTGACATTGACCAAAAAGTCAACTCAAAAGTCAAATCATTTTGATTTTTTGAGTTTTCAGTAAAAATGAATAGGAAGTCGTTTAAAAATAAGAGAGTAAAAGAAATAAATTGAAAACAACACATTTTGGTCGAGAAATGGGCATCGTCGCAATCAGAGACCCTAATGTCGATTTTTTCACCTTTAATAACACGTCTGTTAAAAATCAAGTGTCAACAACCCCTATAACTTATTCAATAATACCCACAACACTTAACCCCTCAATAATTCAGCTAGACACAAGACACTTCCACAAAGGCCAGGTAACCAAACATCTATCCCTAGGTCTAACTCAAACGTACGACTTCACGAAATATGACTTAAGCAAGGCATTACACGAGTACACTAAGAAGACAAGTACATAGTACAAACCAACAAAATACACAAGACACCTCACTGCCTTCATAATTCATGAAATGCCTCCCGGCCTTACTAATGTGACATGCAACCTTCGCGGCTTCACCGGTTTCATGAGATTCTCAATTTTGGGCTCACCACATCTTTAGCCCTAACCATGGTCTCTCGTCTACGGCCCTACCAATTGAACTCACAATACCAATTGAACTCACAATGTCCATCAATCACGGCCTCACTGAGCTGTTCATGAATCTTACATCACAATGGCAAGCTCACAGCCTCGTCTCTAATTCGCCTATGAAATCCGAACCAGCACACCAACTCGCAGCCTATTCCCGAATTACCCATGAAACCTAATCCAAAACTCCAAGCTTGTGGCCTCACCTCCACTGCGATCTCGTCGACCCACGCAGGGACTTACAACCTCTATTTCTCTCACCAGCAATACAAATCAAGAATGATCAAACTCACGGACTCATTTCTCAAACTCGTGACCTTCCAAACACCCATGGGACTTAACTCAAGGAGTCGAACTCGCAGCTTCACCTTGTTGTGTCTTTTGCCGACCCATGCAAAGACTTGCCGCCACACCTTCCTTCTCGCTTGCGGGCTCTCTCTCTCTCTCTCTCTCTCTCTTTCTGGCGTGCACACTCGCCCTCTCGCTCATGGCTCTCTCTCTTTCTTTCGTGCTATCCCTCTTGCGGCATCCCGCATCTAATCCGTCCTCATCTATACTCATGCAAGTCCGCCATAACTGCCGAACTCATGAATTTACGCTCACAACCTCTCCAACCCGCCTAGGGACCCACAAAATAAGCCAAATTCGCAACCCTTCTCTGCCGCAACCTCGACGACCTACACGGCCAACTCGCGGCCCCTCTCCACCTTGCCTTCATCAACAACACAACACAAACAATATCGACACAACTAAGTAAATCAAGAATGCTGATTCAACATGCAAGAAGCTTTTCGGGTAGTAAGGGGTGATGGAATCTCTACTTGCCTCAATCGATGGAAAACAAGCGACGCGGCTCGAGCGGAAGAAAAACGGGGTCGCGGCTAGTTTCTCGGAGCTCCTCGTCGCGTGTCACAGGCTCGCCAACAAAGGAAATGCTGCCAGAGTGAGGGATGGTGGCGATGGCACTCGTGGGAGGAGGCACCAAGGAGGACGAGGGCGTAGGGTTGAGAGAATCCAAAGAAGAAGGGGAAAAGAAGAAGAAATGGAGAGGGAGGAGTGGGCGGAGTGGACGAGGAGGAGGAGAGAGAAATGAAGGGGAATGAGAAGAAGAGAGGGGGGAGGAGAGGGGAGAGAACAATGATGAGGCCTTGGGGAGATGATGAATTCCTGGGAAAGAAGGGGGAGGAGGAATGATGAGAGTTTGGAGGATATGGGGAGAGAGACGCCGGGTGGCCTTTATGGCCACCATTTGGCGTCCTGCCTCCGCCAAGAGGCTCCTCCTCTCTTGGCGGAGGAGGAGGAGGAGGGCGATGGTGATGATGGTGGTCGGCGATGTGACAGGGAAAAGAGATAAGGTCTCGGGAAGCGAAGAAAGTTCGGATCCAAGTCAAGTCCCAAAGTCGTCTAATTTTTAAATTCAAAAATTCCTTGGTGAATCATACAGGCCAAGCGCTGTTGTTTCAAAATTAACACCTAACCTAATTGAATAAATCTAACTATCACACCTAGCGTAATAATCAAATCAGTAGGAATCAGGATGTCACAGCCAAAGGCCACTGCTGGGTAGAGCCCCGCTATAGCCAACTTGGCCTGCCCTTTTTGGCGATGGTGGGGTGGCGAAAGTGATGAGGCCCTACAGCCATCACTGAATGCTACCCCCAAAAATTTTTCTGTCTTTTTATTTTAGTTTTTTAATTTAATTTAATTTAATTAATATTTATATTAAAAATCAATTTTTTGGGGGCAGAACGATATTTTTTTGTGACAAGTTAGCCATGTCGACACCATGTGAATAATTTTTTTAAAAATAATTGCCACGTCAGCAGAAAAAGTCGCCGAAAAATGTTATATTACCATTCTGGCTAAAATTTCTCACCAAAATTTCTCACCGTTAGCATCAAGTGTTCATTTCTTTTCTGATTTTGACACTTAAGTATACCTTTTGAAAATTTTGACACTTAAGTATTAATCAACGCCAAGTTTTATCACTTAAGATATCTGGCACTCTACATATCTATAAGTTTGATCAGATGTCTACATGTTATGTCTCATGCCCGACATGGCGAATGCATGTATATGATACGGGCTCTAGCCATGGGCCATTCTACTTTTCATATTGATATTCTCATTGTTAGGGATGCCTCATTCATCGAGATTAATTTGTAGTCTGACAATGTGAAATGGAGGCATGGTTAAAGGCTATACATTCCCCACTCTCTAGGATGCCTTGGTATGATACAATTAAGGCGTTTCATTTAGTGGATTTTCCATTGTATTAGAAGGATACAGTGGTTGGATTTCATATTCAAATTAGACAAAATCTCTAATGAATATACGTTCACCATTGTGGAGGTGCTATAACTTGGAAATTAAACAAAAATTGTGGGGAAAATGACAATCTTGCTAAATCCAAAGTTGATGTGATTGAAGCAAATGATCTGATACTATAATTGTTATGGTCATTTTCCAGGCCAATATTGCGGCCAATGAGAAAGAATGGGTGGTAGACTCTAGTGCTAACAAACATATGTCAAAATATAGTACTTATCCTCCTATAGTCTACTAGGGGAAGGAGAAGAAAATATTTATCTTGATCAAGTTCTTGGAAAGAGAAAATTCTTCTCAAACTCTCATTTAAAAATGAGGTTGAATAGTTGAGAAACTTCATAGCAAATGTTCATTTGGAAATAAAACGACGCCTTCTATATCTAGACATTGTAATTGCCAAGAGGTAATGGCCATTGCAAAGAATGAACTTTCAATGGTAAAAAGAGATATCCAATTGATACGTGATAAAACAATTGCTTAAAAATGGAATATATCCATCAATTATACATCAAAGGAGAATGGGAGTCCTATTATGGGGCAAGTCAGTTGAAGAAAATCAACAGTGATAGTAATCTAATCTATGTGATTGGCAAACCCATGAATTAGGTTCATATGGGTAATAACAAATTTTTTATTGATCTAGTGATGTGCTATAAAAATTGTTGTCCTTTCTAAGATAAGAATAGTGCAAAACTGCAAAGAAAAAGAGGTTGAGTTAAGTTCTTAATGAATTCCATAGCCAACACTGGCGGTGTATTAAACTGTATAATACACTTGATGGAATCATCAATAGTAGTGTGAAGTGGGGTCGTTTCTATAAAAATTATTGGCGAGAATTTTTGGAGCACTTACAAATAAACCAAGCACATGTATAGCCTATTAGCAGAAAACCATGTTGAACAACAAACCTTGTGGAAGTGTAATGTAATTAATAAAAATTATGATTCACAAAATGAAATTTCTGGTTGAGAGAAGATTAACTTCACCAATGATTTTGTAAATTATATTTCATTCTTTCTAAGCCTAGGTCATAGCCTAACAAACATCAATTCCGATGCATCACTCTCCAATAACCTAGCAATCAAAGTGATTGTAAAAAGAGTCAACTCGGATACAACTTAATTGATACACTTCTCATCAAAAACTCAACAGAAAGATGACAAGAAATCAAACAGAATACCAAAACATGATCTTCATGAATTGAGTAGCTTCTGACATATAATTTATTGGCTTGGACTCGAGAAGTTGATGTTCTTAGGATGATTATCTACACAAGACATCATAAACTTTAAAATAAAATCCACAAAATTATGAACATCATTTTTTTTACTAATTAGCAGGCATCTATTCAATTTGTCCATGTGAAATTGGAGGCCATGCCATATAGGACTATTAATGATGCTTGGACTCCCAAATCAGTATTTTTGGCCAAAATTAGCTGGAATGACTGTATTTGAATTTTACATAAAGGTTTAGGTTTACACTTAAACAAATGGAAACTATAGAACTTCATAAGAATACATACGATATAAGTTGAGGATTCAATTGGTAATTTTTCTAGATAAAAAAAAAAACAAAAAACGTGATAATCCAAAACTCAGGAGCAATCTCCACTCTTCAGACTTCCCAATAAATCCAAGTATCCAACATACTCAGGTTTGATGTACCTGCAACAAACATGAAAAGTATCAGCTCGCCCACTCTCAGACTCGCTATGAACATGAACACGATCCGCTTTTTAGAGACTAGTTCAAGATTATATTCCCCTCTCTTCCTGATAGAGAACCTCACGACGCAATATGACTACACTTAATTGAACTAGCAAAAAAATTGAGGTTCCACGACAAAGTTCCGTACAACAAATGACATTAAGAGGTGAGTTTTGTCAACGGAGCTTGCAGCTCCAGCACATAAGAAACACAAACTTAAACCTGTAGCTTCTGGTGAGATTGACTCAGAAAATGTTGTTCTGACAGTACCATGAGCCAAATCACTCAAATAGCTATTGAGCATATTGATCTAAAGATATGATCAGCATATTGCACTACTCATTTTTCAGTAAACATTTCGCCACCACTATTTCATTCTTTAGCTTCACAGAAGGCAAAGAAAGGCGAGTATGTTTCTTCTGGGAATTAGACATTGGAGCTTATATTGATTCAGCACGTTTCTATGCATAAAGATCCTCAAAAGGAAAACTAAATGCATCGACTATAACCTAGACAGTGACCAAAAAAAGGGCCCGTCAGTAATCTTCCACTATCAATTCATGCTTTCCCAATGTTCTAACATGGAAGAACAGACCAGTGTGCTTGTCTTTCTCCAGAAGATGTGTATTGTCTCCCCTTATATACAGATCACTTCAGCATAACCACTGAGCAAAGGACGAGAATTCCAAAGAACCAGATGATTGGAAAAAAGTAATGAAGACAATAAAAAGAGAAGCCCTTACCCATGACGAAACAGAAAATCAGTAATGACTAGTGCACAATTAGGCTTGAAAAACTTGGTCCTCCTGATGACATTTGCAACTTGGGCCACAGGAATTAACTTGAAGCTCTCTACTTCTCCATCTATCATAGGATAGTGGGGAAAACCACAGCATCAGAAACATGAGTCGCTGTCATCATTCATGTCTGTCTGGTGGCTAGGAGATGGAAAGGAAATTTACGAACTCTTGAGGGAACCCAAGACTTACGGATCTTACCTTGATTATTTGGTGTAAAACTTTCAGGAAGTTTAAGATCGTAACAGAACAAGACATCTCTCTTGTATCTATATCCATCTATGTCCATGTAGGAAACAGCACCAGCCGGCATTGCTCTACAATGATGTCTCAGAAAGTTATTAAAGCCAATATGTACACCTCCGCATATGGTACATATGAAAGTATGCGCATGGATGTAAAGTCCATTAATATGTTACACTCACCAACCAACCCCAAAATACGTAAGGGGGGGAGATTTTCAATGCACAAGAAGCTAGTTTCATTCTCATCTACAAGTTTAAGCTAACAAAAGGAATTATTGCCAACAATAAGAGCAATGCTGTGAGCCTTATCAATAACCTCCATTCCCATTAAAAACTTTTCGAAAACTTTAAGTTAATAAAAAAAAAGATATTATACGACATTAACAGCAATACTATGAGCCTAATTACTTACCCACGGGAAATGATTCTTGGGATGCCCGCCTCTTCTTCACATTCCTTTATAAGATTCTCCCCACAAGCAATATCATGAGGCTACAGTCAACACAAAATTCGAATAAACTCATACAATCGTGTGCACACATGCATTCAGTCAGTCAATCTCGTTGATGATTACAGTTAAGGGAATTGCATCCAGTCAGTTTAATAAAAAGATGAATAAGGACACAACAAGAGAAATGCGAAACCACCTATAAAGTGGTCTGTGCTTTGGATCACTTTATTTATAGTCGATCAACGGTATCTGATAAGACAACAATAAACAGATAAAAGCAGCAGTTCATTTGCCACCAACACTCCTACCGGCTAATACTGAGATGAACGCCACAGTATTGAAGTATTAAAGAATTCCAAATTGATCTCTCACTTATGGCTTCAGCACCAGCAAAAGGGATAGTGAGCAACAGAACAAACTTTATTTTTTCTACCAACACTTTTTACAGGGATAACACTGAGAAGAACATCAGAATATTGAAGAGTCAAAGATTTCCACGTAAGATTTTAACACCAGCAAAAGGGGAGAAAAGAACAAAGCTGTTCCCAGTTCTAGTTGGTAGGACTCAGTTTCACTCATAAGGACTCAATCTCACCCAAATTTATATAAGCCTAACTAGAATTTCTCTTGACATGATGCAAATTGACTTATTAAGTTAATGCTCCCATCCGTCAAATCCACATTGTTCAGACTTCAGACATTGAGATGCTACCAGAATAATATATCTTTCCACATATTTTTATACTATAAAATGACATTCCAAACTATTTAGAGTACTTCCAAAGGAAATTCTTGCACAAAAGGGCTTTTTATAATCCAAACCACCTTCTGTAACAATTGCCATCATATCCTTTATAGATTAGTAAAATCTGTGCATTGCACTAAAGAAATTTAATTAGCCATAATACTTTATAACTAAGCCTTAACTCCATCATAAGCCAATACTCTGCACCTAATTGTATCTTTACAAGGTAATCAAGTCGGATTAAGGATTCAAATCACTAAGCTATATCTCCCATGCACATATTTGAGGGTGAAACTCAGAAGAATGCCAATAGCTACTTCAAACAACCTAGTAACATCACCTACTTTAAAGCAATTATGTTCCCTTCAGGTTACGTGAGCATTCAAACACTGTTGATCTTGTACCTGCGTCATGCGAGTCAATATTGAGTCAAAGGATCATGCCATTCACAACTAATGGAATCTCACGATTCAGGTCTCGTTTTTAGCCAATAATTTTCCTCCACGATATCAGCAAAAGAGTACTTCAATCAAAATACATCCAGAGTTGTCTCCATTTGTTCCCTTCTAGGCATGAAAGAATCGAGAGAAGGGATCAGCCACTCTTATTTCTCACAATACAGTGTAAGCGGAAACTAGCCATACCAGGACTTACAGCAACTCAAAAAGAGAAGCAGCATGATTTAGACAGAGTTATCTCTATTTTTCAGAGTCATGAATTATCTAAGTTCACTAGAAAATCAAAAGCATATTAGCAGGCTAGACTATTACACAACCAAAGGGAGTGCAGCTTCCTAGAAGAAAGGGAGGTAATCCAATCCAATATGACAGTAAACCATCATGGAATTCCCAGGCCTTTGGGATATAAACGTCTGGAATTTCAATTTCAAGTTTCTGGTGTGGTCCGAGCACTATACCCATAAAAGAGGATATTCCGGTAGACAAGGCTCCCATAGTGTGGGTCTGAGGAGGGTCATCATCAGACACAGAAAGGAAAATCATAACACAACCCCACAACCACACAGAAAGAAAAAGAACAAAAAGGCTATACATGAAATGGTTACAGAAACATGATCTGAAAGGGAAGTACTGGTGAAATTTTTTCTACTTACATGTGATGACATGGAAATACTAATATATTTATGCAGCTTGGATGAGGGAAAACATATGAACAGGGAAAAGAGTTATCAATACAAACCAGTCCTCCGGCAACTAGATGATCAAGCATTCCCGGGTATGTTGGTTTGACTTGACTTCTCTTCCCAATCCAGAGATATTCCTGACCGTCCTTTTCAACATAGCCATTCATGTGAACTCCATATGCCTACTACAGAATAATTTTGGGTGACTAAAACAGTGAGTTATTTTAAATGACATAAAATCACATAGGGGTCTATTGCACAAGCCAACACTTCTTTTTCCACATGTAATAATCCCAGTTGAATGCTCACCATGGGAAAATCTTTTTGTCTTACTTTTTAATGTTATATAAGGCCAGAGTAGAGATACATTATTGCTGAACTATTGTGTCCATAAGTTTGGTTGGTTAAGACGGAATTGAATTGCCATAAATATTGGAAGACTTCACAGTATCTCAATTCGAGCTTCTGTTGGATTACCGATGGTTTAAACTCCAAAATTTGCAGCCATATATGGAATCATCTTCTTGAATGTAAACAAAAATATTAAAGACTTTCCACTTGGCTCTTACAAAAGCTTTAAGAGGCCATTCTGTTCTCCATCATGCGCCTCAAAAAGGTTATGCAAAAAGCGAGACAATTACGCAAGGGAAAAGGAAGAAGAATTACATTAACTTGATGGTTTACCAATCTTCTGGGTTTAAAAGCATTATGAAACAACAGGGAATTCAATTGATCTATATATTGTCTTGAAAATGGATCAATTGATCTATATAAAGCTAGCAGCTTTATTCACATCCGCAATCAACCAAGAATTTCATTCATACAGGTAAGGATTCCCATACACAACATAATAGAATAAAGCTGCTAGCTGTTGGTTCTGAGCTCTCGGCAAAGAATACTAATTTCATTTAAAAAAAAAAAAAAAAAAAACTGAAAAAAACTTGGCACAAGGTCATACTGCTATGGAAAGGAGAAAAACGGACCTTGATTCCAAAATAAGGAGCCGCTGCACGTTCAAGAGAGAATATTATCGAACCTCCAAATGAAGATTTCACCGGATAGAGCTGGTCCAAACAAATGGAAGCACAGTAAGGAAAAGCAAACCAAAATCACACGGAAAATCATCAGTTGCATCAGGACTATCATACTACATAAGCGACGCAAAGTGCCTCCTTAGAAAAAGGTGTCTTTGGTCATATTCGAACCCATTCGCACCTGTTCAGGATCATAAGAAGGTAGCACACTACGCATTTGATTGTGACCACAGGCAATACCTCATTTCTAATACCTGGAATCAGTTCTCGGCCTAAGCATTTCACTACATGCGCCACTGCTTCCGTCCTATCCTCTGGCGTTCCCAGCAATGGATGTAAACCAACACGTCCACCAAAACGGCTACCGTTTAAACTGTCTCGATCGAAAGTAAACACGTCGTCGAATTGCCTCAAATGATCAGCAAAACTGCATATACATTTCAAGAATAGAAAATCAAACCAACCATCTGTTGAATTGGGGCAGCAAATTAATCCTTTTCGAGTCGTCCTGCATACGTCGACTACTGCCCATAACAGAAAAGACTCTTTTGACTAATCCAAGCCGAACTAACAAACTGGGGGCATTCATTGAATGTTTCAGCATTAACACAGTACGCAGTGAGGTGAGAAAATTGTACCCTTGATGGACATAACCAACAATCTGATCTTCGACGACGAACGGCAAGAAATCAGACCGCATCTCCTGCCAGAGTTTAAAAAAGAACAATCAAGAACGGAGCTTCAATTCCTCTTGAATCGCGGGTAGCTCCGCCCAAGAACGGAGGAGAAACAGAACCCTGGAGAACCAACCGGGGCACGGTTGCAGAGCCTGATCTTCTCGAAGAATCCGGCCAGGTCGGAGGAGTCGTCGTCGTCGTCGGAGTACCGGGGTTGAGCGACCCGAAGGACGTCGTCCCATGTGAAGCTGCTCGTGGAGATCGACGCGGACGGATGAGACCCGCATCTCGTCGAGCCGCGAAACGGGAGGAGCGAGATGGGTCTGCTGAAGAGAGCGCGAGGAAGGAGGGGCAAGCGCAGGGAAGCCATTCCCGGCGAGAGATGAGAAGCGCAAGCTGAAGCCATGGAGAGAGGGAGAGAGGGAGAGAGAGACTGCGAGCTGGGTCGAGGGAAAACTTCCAGTTTTCGGAAAGAGAAGCAGTTAACTTTTCCAAGTAAAAAATTTGGTAAGCCCTGTTTTTTTCTTTTTTACGAATTTGCCATCTAACATTACATTGCAATAATATCTTTTAAAATATTTAATTTCTGAACTATAATCTTCTTGTCGCTAATATCATGATTTGCTTTGCTATTTTTGTTCGGTTGTGGCGCTAAAGTGGGTGCTTAATTACTGTCCTTAACTAAGGGTGATTTGACCAATTCTGAAAATTTGGAATTAGGAAAGGTCCTATGATTTCTTGGACTTATTTGGGAATAGTCAAAATGTCCCCACTTAGGAAGAGGTGTGAAACCTGAAAGCGAGCGAGGAGGTTGGAGGCGACCAAGAGTGAGAGTGACAAAGGGAGTGATTAGGTAAGTGACAGTGGGAGCAACAATGCCGAAGGCGATCAAGATCGAGAGTGAAAGAGGGATCGACAAGGTCGGAGGCTATCGACAGCGAGAGTGAGAGTGGAAGATGAGATGAGTGAGGCGAGAGATGGAGAGAGACAAAGAAAAAAACAAGGTTTTGATCTAAAAATTTATACATAAAATTAAAAATATATATGTATCGATACAATCTAGATGAGCAATTTCACTATTGGAATCAAGAATTGGACCGATACTCACCATAGTTCTAATTCTTAATTGCACATGCCAAGTTTGATTGCAATTGAGTTGAACTTGACAAACGAAATATGTTAACAAGTTTTAGGATATGATTGCGCCAATTTGACAAGTTTCAAAATTTGATCGCACTTTTTGAAATTTTTAGTATTTAATTACACTTTTATGATAAGTTTTAAGACTTAATTACACTTATTTGAAAAGTTTGAGAACTCCTCAATTGTATTTTCGTAATAAGTTTTATGATTGCAAATGCATTTATCCTTAAAAAAACGGAAGTTTATTAATTTTTTTTTATGGGTAAATAATCATCTTAAGGACATTAGTTTCCCGAATACAAGCCACTGAAGTACATCCCGGGTAAGCTATTCGGTTTGTAAAGGTCGTGTTTGGCTTTTCCATTTGATCTTAGTCATGTTTGCGCTAAATTTTTCCAAAAAAGTATATCAAGTGAGTCGTGTCCTGATTAAGTTACGTAACATTATGTCTTTGATTTGGCATGATACGAGCAACTACGTGCTATCTACTTGAGTTCGACTCGACACAATCTGACATTGAGTTAAAGCTTGATCGATCGGCTCTTGGAGCCTCATCGGGTACGCCATGCATTCCACAAATTTTGCCTTGTGCCTTCTCCCTATCCTTTCGTCCTTCAAGCCCAAACCGAAGTATTTTGCGGCTATTCTGTAGAGTTTTGATTGTGCCGTCAAAATTTGCTGAAGTAGGTTCTTGAAAGCTATGACAAGCCGTTGCTTGAGGCTTTGAGGTGTTTGATTTTGGATTGGATTTTTGTGTCCTCGTGTATTCTCTCTCTACTTTCATTACTCTGAATTTCTATTCTTATTTGCTTTGACCTTTTCAATTCTACATCTACCACAAAATAAAGTTACGTTTATCTCGCGAAAAATAAATATTTTAAAAAATGTTTTCTTAAACTGGTATAATTAGTTAACAAAAAAAAATTATTGCAACAATTTGTATCTAATTTTTTTTTTGTAGATAATGAAAATATTTTTCATCAATTCAGTTTTTTAAGCACCTTGAATGATCATTTTTCAGAAAAATGTTATCTAAAGCATTTATTTTTCGAAAAACAAACATACCCGAATTGTTGAACCATGTTTCAAGTTTCATTGTTCCTTGATCTTCTCTTTAGTACCTAATAAATGATTGGATTTGCATTTTCATTTTGCTAGAACCACGGATAAATTAGACTTTTTTTTTGGACTAATAAGCAGGCTTTTATTACTAACTGAAATTCTGAGTAGATATAGCGTGAGCATCAGTACAAAGTAAATTCAAAAGAGCAAAGGGGGATTAGTAACCCAGTTCCTAGGGAGACAGCCAATCTGTTGGGCTTTGGCTAACCAATCGGCCACTTTGTTGGTGGCGCGATTACAGTGGGCTAAAGTAAGTCCCGATATATTCACCATTTTATGCTTGGCCCGATCCACTAGAGGTTGCACTGCCCAACTTAAAGGAGCTGTGGAGGGAACACTCTCCACCAGCATACAACAATCAGACTAAAGGATGAATTCTTTTTTCTATAATATTCGGGGAAAGCTTAGAAGAGATGAAGTCTAGGATTTCAACCAAAGCTATGGCCTCCACCTGATCCGCTGAGATGACCTCAATGTCTTTGGCAAACCCATCCCTTATCCTGCCAAATGAATCTTTGCAAACGCACGCAATAGCAACCCGAGAAGAAGATCGGATAAATTAGACTTTGAAAATAACTTTTTGCATGAATTTTCAATTATTTTGCTAGATTAACTGTAATCAACAGAAAGAGGTGTCGACCAAAAAAAAAAAAAAACAAACAAACAAACAAACGGAAAGAGGTGAGATGGTGTGGTTGAATGGGCCTGCTTGCAGGTGAGTTTATGCACCGTCTATGTATGGCAAAATTTGAGGTTTATGACCCGCACTAACTGCACATCAACGCTCTACATAAACGCTCGCAAATTGATCTCAGGTTTTTAGCTGCTTTGAATCTCTGTTATTGCTCTCCCGACTTTTGTCGAACGGGATCGAAGCGCTGCTTCTCGTTCACTTCTGTATTTCCTGCAGTAGGCTTGCTCTTGTAGTGCTTGCTACTGCGGGTTGTTCCTCGCACGACCATTCTCATTCGAGGACGACGCGCTGCTCTTCATCTGCTTGATGATTTATCCGAGAACGGGATCGGTCTGCCGGGTCAGAGCGAAAGATCTTCTTCTGAACACTCTCTGTTTCTGCCTACCCGCCCAGCACTATAGTCATCTGGGTCGGGACAAATCCAAGACCCCAACCTCCAAGAACTCCAAGCAGCCTTCGAGATACTCCCAACATCGTCGGAAACCCGATCCTTTCGTTACCAAAGTTAAGGAAGTCGAGGACCCAGATGAGGCCCTGTCTCTTTTCTATGAGTATCGCCGGATGGGCTTCAGACACGACTACCCTTCGTATTCTGCTCTCATTTACAAGCTCGCTCGGTCACGTAGTTTCGAAGCTGTTGAGGAGATTCTGAGTCGCATTGAGGAGACTGATGTTCGTTGCAGGGAGAGCCTCTTTATAGCTTTGATTCAGCACTACGGGAAAGTCCATTTGGTGGACAAGGCTGTTCGGCTATTCCAAAAAATGACTTCTTTCAACTGTACCCGCACGTTACAGTCCTTCAATACGATTCTTAACGTTCTTGTGGAGAACGACAAGTTATTGGACGCGGTTGAGCTACTCCATCGCTCATACAAAATGGGTTTCCGGCCAAATTCGGTTTCTTTCAATGTAATTATGAAGGGATGGCTTGAAAAAGGAGAATGGGAGACCGCGTGCAAGGTGTTCGATGAAATGCTAGAGAAAAAGGTTCAGCCCACGGTTGTAACGTATAACAGTCTGGTAGGGTTCTTGTGTAGAAAGGGTGACGTTGAAAGAGCGATGGGCCTTCTTGAAGACATGACTCACAAAGGAAAGTATCCTAATGCCTCAACATATGCTTTGCTGATGGAAGGTTTGTGTTTGTTAGGTAAGTATGAGGAAGCTAAGAAACTTATGTTTGATATGGAGTACAGAGGATGTAAACCGGCGCCCGTAAACTCTGGTGTTTTGATGAGTGATCTAGGAAAGAGAGGTGAGACTGACAAGGCAAAGGAATTGCTTAAAGAGATGAAGAGAAGAAAGTGTAAGCCAGATGTTGTGTCCTACAATATATTGGTCAATTACTTGTGCAAGGAAGGCAGACCTGCTGAGGCGTATAAACTTTTGGTTGAGATGCAAATTGAAGGCCGTGAGCCCAATGCAGCTACGTATCGCATGATGCTTGATGGCTTTTGTAAGGTTGAGGATTTTCAAGGAGGTTTGAAGGTTCTTAATGCAATGTTGACAAGTAAGCATTGTCCTATGGCCAATACTTATTGCCGTTTGGTTGAAGGGTTGTTGAGGAATGGAAATATAGATGATGCATGCGTTGTAGTTGAGGGGATGGAGAAGAGAAAGATCAGAGTTGAGCTGGAGTCTTGGGAGGTTCTAGCTAGCCATGCTTGCAGGGCAGATGGAGGTGCGATGGAGCTTCTTACTGAATTGTCTTTGTAGGAATTCTAGTGCTCTGCCTTTACCAGAATTGTGAAGCCATGGGCAAAATTCCGAGCTTCCCATCTTATTGCATAAGTGAACACGAGACATATGTTTGACCAAGAGGCGGGCGAGATATCGACCGTAAACGGCTGTCCAAGTAGGAATTCTCTTCATGTTTATACTCCGTCATTTATGCCCCTGGCTGATATGTATTAAGAAATAAGGCATTGCTTATGCGTACCACCTTTATATCCTCTGGAAAGTTATGCAAATGGGGATTGATTATGCTCGAACATATGCTTTCTTTCATGTTCATGATACTAACATTGCATGGTGACTAAGTATGGGCGATTATGGCATCTTTAGTCTGGCTTCAACTATGCGAATTTGGCATTTTTACTCTGGTTTCAACTGTTCCTATTAGCTGTATACCGTGAAGTCTTCATTTCGATGTTATTTAGATTCGTCTCTTGAACGTGGAGCAATTTATTTTGGAGTTGTGGTCCAATTCTTTCCACTCTGTAATGTGATGCTATTTCTGTAAATATTTTAGGCATCTTCAGGGAGAGGGAGAGTATATTTATAAAGATTATATCTTTACTTAATTGACTTCACTTTACACTTTATTAGAGGAGGATATTTATACCGAAGGATATATGTAAAACAAAAGAAATTATCAATCTTAGAAAATAATGAAACATTAAATTTAATAGGAAAATTTCTAATCTTCATAAATATAATTCATCACTCGCAATCAATAGATGCAACTTTCTTCCAAAGTCTATAACCACGTGCTGTGCGGCTAGACATTTAACAAAACAATCAAATTTGACAAGCGCCAAAGAAACACATAATTAGAAAATTGACATATCTTTTCTCATACAACTTTGATAAAAACAATATGGAAACTCAAGTTGCATCTCAGCAAATTAAACTGCAACACCCTACGGCACTCATCTTTGGTTGCTCAATAAAGGTGTTGTTGACACCTAATATATAGTTGAGACGTCGTTAAAGGTAAGAAAATTGATATTAGGATTTCTGGTCCTTATAAGGCCAATTTCTCAAACAAAAAGTGTTGTTTTTCATTTATTTCTTGTGGCCAATTATTTGTAGGTAATTTCTTATTCATTTCCACCAAAAACTCAAAACAAACAGTTGACTTTTGAGTTGATTTTTTTATCAACCCTTGATCAAAGGTCAACCTCGAGTCAACAATTAATTTTTTGCATAAAACGATTCCTTTTAGCCTTAATATAAATTTTACCACATTAGTTCTGAAAAAATTAAAAAAAAAATGGTCATAAAATCAACTATTTAGAAAAAAAAAAAAAAAGAGTGTTAACTAAGGGATTAACTTTTGGTGAAACCTTTGAATGAAAAAATTGGAAAATATAAAAATCCAAAAATCACTTAATTTGAGCTTCAATTTGACTATATCATTGAAAATTTTGCGAAAATCGATTAAGAACCTTATTTTCCTAATTTCAGTTTTAGATTTGAAATCAACCGAAAATAAAATTACTTTTATTCTGTTCATATTTTAGCTTAGTTCTTTTTACGACATTTGATCTAGATGCCATTACCCATTCACTTGTGTAGTTAATTTTGAGATTTGACATGTAGGATTGCAAATTGCCACTTTTAGCCCTAATTAGGAGTTTAAATCGATTCTTCATGATTTGCATATCAACACTTCCATTCCAATCATTTTCTTGAGTTAAATTCAAATCTAGGGTCAAATTTTGGCAAATTCATTCAAGAACTTACCAATTTGATGGATTTAGCTTACTTGAACTCAAGAAATCCAAGCTAATGAATTCTGATTAGTGCAATTCAAATTGACTCATTCTAGAATAAGGTTTAAATTGAGGTTCGATTTCGACATTGACCCTCGATTTCTTTATGACACAAAGGTCACACCTTCATTTTATTGTTAATTTGGATATAATATGCCATCTTGAACATGGGTAATTGAACTAATTGATGTCTCGTTACGTCAATTGAGGTCAATTTTAACCAATTTGTGTTTTGAAGTAAGCAATTAGAAGAATTTGCCCATTTTAGTACATAATTGGACAAAGATTTTTTTCAATTTAGTCCGTAAAGGACTAGATTGCACAAAAATAGGGCTCAAGAACTGATCGAACCGATCAAACGGTTTGAACCTGCCCAATCAGTACGACCGGTTTGACTGGCCTTTGTGAATCTGGCGAACCTCCAGCGGCCGCGTGGCCACCATAAGGTGGTGTTAGATGACCAAGGCTAGGATTCAAATCGTAGGTGCTTCCATATGCTTAGAAATGATAGGTTGAATGTGCTGCAATAAATGATGGATGATCCGCGGATTGATTGTGCTTGTTTGTCATTTCTGAAATTTCATAAGATCTTCAGACAAACTCTCTGTTATACTGGATATGAGGTCCTAAACCTCAAAATCTTGAGTTGATATGTTCTGGACAATTGACCTACGTTCGACAAGCTTCACTTTGATATATTATAGGCCTCGATCAGACGTCACTTAGTAGCTCGAATCTGTTTTGAAAGTTCATGCACTGTTCTAGAAGGCTGATTTGTGCTCCGCTGTTATTGTGATTTTTGGACATGCTGGCTTTTTGCTAATTTTTTTATTGAATTTTGTGCTTAGATCCATCGTCCATCGATCGATGTCTCTATGAATTCGGAATGCCCTTGTCTAAAACATATAAAATTTTTAGAATTTTTAGGTCGGTTTAGTTGGGATAATCTTCAGTAAGTTG
Organism: Eucalyptus tenuipes; assembly: GCA_014182365.1. Classification (NCBI taxonomy): domain Eukaryota; kingdom Viridiplantae; phylum Streptophyta; class Magnoliopsida; order Myrtales; family Myrtaceae; genus Eucalyptus; species Eucalyptus tenuipes. The sequence continues at coordinate 17,669,172 of CM024541.1, read as the reverse complement.
TCCTTGTTGTGATTTGTGATGTTCTTGACTGATTGTTATTTGTCTTGAAATGAGCTAGTAAACGCGTCCAATTGCCTCCAATATATACTAGACATTTGTAGAGGACATCTCAAGCTTCGAAACAACGCAATTGCATGCATCATTTCAGCATCATTTGACATGTCAAAACCCTCACCAAAATCAGCGCATCTGTTCTGCAATTTGGATCATGTACTGTTATGAATAGGTTAGTTGACCTATTTAGATTCGTGAATTTCCATGATTTTTTGTGCATTGATCTAGAACTAGACATCATCATAATATTTTCCCCCAACATCTAGCTTTAGAACATACTAAAATGTCATAAAATTCATGCATCATTTATGTAGGATAATAGCCCAAAATTTGCTTGCCATGTTCTGCTTGTCCTGATCTGATCTGAGCACTCATGTGAATGCCTTTACTTGAGCTAGAAAAAGACCTTAATTAGACTTGCCATCTTCTAGGATCTTGTAAAGGACACATTAAGCTTTCTAATGATACCTAGTTCGTCCAATTTTCCTACCATTTTCCCTGTTTTCCATTTTTTCCAAATTCAAGTTTGAAATCTGAAATTTGCTTTGATCTGGAATGCTGATTCTGTTTCTGTGAGTCTGACTGTTTGTCAATTTGGTGTGATTTTATGCATGCTGATTTTGAGGTCGTGTCCTTGACGAAATTAGTCCATAACATCCATGTCTATCGCATATAAAAATTTGAGAATTTTTTAATGTCATTAGATAGGGTTGAGTAGCTCTAGAGCTCACGCTTTACTGCTGTCCTATCTTTCTTCTGATTGACCTATCTATGTTCTATGATTTTTATAAAATCACGTCTTAGGAATTTTGAGATACTTCCTTCATAAAAGTTTCTCTTTAAATGTTAATTTGCTTACCATAAAAATCCTAGGGCTAGATAGCCATGAATCATGCTTCTATTAGACTTGCAACAAGTGTCCCGTTTTTGTGGTCTTTGTTTTGGCTGATTGACATGCCTTTGCTCTTGAATTGTTAGAAAATCATGTGAGCTGAATTAGGTCTCGATGTCTTCTTGAGAGTTGATTGTAACATGCTGACTTTGTTGTCATAAATTTTTACAGACTAAAAATGTCATGCGTTTTTTTTACCATCCATCCGAAAGTTATCGGATGTTCTGAAATTTCGGTTTCTCAACATGGTTTTCAACTCATGCAAGGTTTTAATAATTTGTGTGATACCCACATGAAAGGTCGTTTAATATTCTTCAAATTGTGATTTGACATGATCTTATCGAAATTGATTCATGTTTAGGACATTTATGATGCTTAATCAAGACACACCTAAGCTCACCATAACAACTAGATATGATTACTGATTTGATATAGTCATGTCCCTACTCGACACTTCTTCAACCATAATTTGACATAACTTTCATTGATTTATGTTTAGAACATCTGTGATGCTTGATCACTATGCCCTTGACACACCCGAGCTCGCGTTGACGGCTATACATATTCCATGACTCTATGAAGTCATGTCCCATTTTCATCAAATCATTAAAATGATGTCTTATCCATTCAATTTCTTGCAAAATATTTTGAGTATCACGTGAATTGCAAATTGATCATCCTGTTTCTCTTGAATATACTTGTCGCATGAACATATTCAATGGTGCATGTGTCTGAATAAGTGAACCCTTATAGGTTCACTCATTTGCTTGCCTCGATCAAGAAACAAGATCTTATGACCTGAATAAATGTTTTCACACATGCTTCGCATGTGATTTTTAGATGTATGATTTAGGTGCGATGCACTATCACGTGAGGTTTACTTTGGGATGATACTTACAACCCGCATTAGGGGCGTGAACACAAACATTGACCATTCATGAATGCTTGATTTCATTTTCTTGAGTGTTTTAATGTATAGTATCATAATTGGGGATTGCCATGGATTGTTTGTTTCCATACTTTTCATGTTAGTCTTAGTAATAGATTAGAATTAGGATGGGCCCATGAAGGTGGTGATCTTGAAGACATGAAGATGACAAATGGTTGATGTCCAATCCAACCTCTTATTTGTACTATTCATTCCCCAACATATGTCCTGGGTTGTTTTTGGCCTTGCATAAACACCCGACGAGTTGTGGGTTTCCTTTTTATCTTTCTTTGAATTATGTAGATCCTTTCTATACTGCCATTTCATCATTCTTGGGTGTTTACTTACTCGTACCACAATTTCAATTACTTGATTGATTTGCCTTTTCATTTTCTTGGTAATTAAAATAGAGTAGAATGGCATGCAAGAACCATTCATGCTTGATCACCCTTTTTGCTATACAATGCATGAAAATGTAAAAAGATGTGCATTGACATGTTAGGTAACATATTGACTATTAGGTACCGAAATGGGGGCGCTAATAGATACATCAGTGTAACCTAAGTCTCCGAACATTAGATCTCTGGTTTCGTAGAAATTGAGAGATCACTCCCAACCCTCGACCGGGAACTCTAACCGCAACCCCCCCCAAAAAAAAAAAAAAAAAACCAAGGCTAGTGGTGACTTCAAAATGTCACATAGGTTGTCTAAAATAACTTAGAAAATAATAAAAACATCACGAGGGGCATGAATTTATAGGAAAAGGTTCGAGGCCATGATTTAGTATACTCAAAGTGGTGAAGTCAAAAGGTAAAGTGTTGCCATCTTTGGTGGATTTACCTTCGAGAGGGCTATCATGGTCGAAATATCCTTAAACTCACATTTACATCCAGTTTCCTTTCGACTTTAAAACCATCGATTAAGATGTGTTGTGGTGTCAAGGTAGAGTCACAACAAGTTGTCACTCAAGGTGTGAGCTTGGGAGAGCTCACAACCATGACGAGCGAACTCATAGTGTCGATCCCAAAGGATGAGGTGATGACATCCTTGGAGTTACATGCCTTGAGAGAACTCTCATGATCAAGCACTTTTAAAACCCACCTTTATACTTGTCGCTTGTCGATTTGGGCGCCAAGGTCAGGTCACGACAAGTGTGCTTGACTCCGATGCTCACATATACCTAAATACTTGATGACATCACCCATAGTGCTCATCCTTGGCTACTCGATGAAGGTATGCTTAACTCCAATGCTTACAACTACCTAGATATTTGACGGTGACTTTGCTAGTCAATGATGCTCGCAATTAAAACAGGTACAACAATGAATAACGTCCACGGTAGCGTTGCTAGGTGTATCAAAATAAGGAAGTTACTAAAGATGAGATGACTAGCATAAGGGAAGAAAAGGCTAGGATTTGATTTGATTCGTTCTCTCTTGGTGGCTCCAATACTACATAAATATTTTAAGATTTCAATAGAGAGGGAGAGAGAATTAATAACGACTACATCTTTATTGGATTGACTTCACTTTACATGTTATAAGAGGAGGGTATTTATAGATGAATAATATGCATATGAAAGGAAATTAGCTACTTTAGATAATACGAAATATCAAATAATATACATAATATCAAATAATATCTCTAACAATATTCTCCAATAGGTATATTTTAATCTTCATAAATATACTTCATCAAGTTCTTTGACAAACTCAATCCATTTTCTCGGAGGTCAAAACTATTAGTTAAAGTTGGTCGAGGCGCACTCATCTAACCTCTTGTTGTTAATTCCATTTTGATTGGCTGGTGTAGAAGCTGCACATCATTTAAGTAAAAAGTAGCAAAAAGTTCTAAATCTATTGTATGACGGCCAATCTAGTCCTGAATATTTTAATTATACAAATTTAGTCTTGAACCTTCTGACAATTTGCCAATATAGTTATGCTAGCCAATTTTGGCTGCAAATCGCTAAAGTGGACAATGGCCGTTTATATGGCACATCCGGCGCTGACGTGAACAAAAGAAAAGAAAGAAAAGAAAAAAGAAAAAGAAAAATCATAATACAAAATTTAGAAAAATTAAAACTACACTGGCCATGTCACATAGGGCAGCTGGCATTCACGTTAAACAATTGCCAACCAAAATTGGCCGTAAAGATAACATCAACAAATCATCAAAAATTTTAAAACTAAATTGGCATGATTAAAAGGTTTATGACTAATTTAACCGTCATACTAGGTTTAGTTCCCCCTTTGCTAATAATTTTCTCCGTTGGTTGATGTCATCTTTTTACTCTTCTTACCAATATACATCTCTTCTCGGGTTTATGTCGCCAATCGTTCAATTTTGCAGGAAACCGCGAGCAAATGCTTGAGCGCAAACGAACTTATAAAGGTATACTCTCAATAGATTAGGATCGTTTTGAAGTGTCCAAAGTTTTATGTGGTTTTTATTTTCTTTTAATTCCTACTTTAAAACTCAACGATTCATTTGTTTCGCGAAAAATAAATAACTTGAAAAACATTTTCCTAAAAATAATAGTTTTTATAGCTTACAAAAATAAATAAACAAAAAATATTTTCATATCCATGAAAATATTTAAACATGAATTTTTGTCAATTTGAAAACATCGATCAATTATTTTAAGAGATACAAGTGATTTTTTTTGAGAAAATATTTTCCAAATCATCCATTTTCGGCGAAACAATTTGACCTAAATGTTTGGTATACTTATGTGAACTAGCAAAGTATCTGTTAAGAACATTCATTAATACGTATTTAGACTATCATGTACAAAAACTGATGATAACATCATATATATTTACAATTTAACTTGAGAAGTATAGTGAATGAAATCATTTTTCAAATGTTCCAAATTTGAAAATATATATTGTAAATGAAAGGATTAAATACATTCACACATTCTCTTATTCACTCACTCGTGACAGTTTTTTTTTTATATCTTTGCCTTTATTCTAGTAATTATGCTTCTAAAGTATAATGTAGATAACATATTAAAAGTAATAAAGAATATAAAGAAACCTGTGTTATGCAAATAGTGTTTATGTATCGATTCTTGGATAGCCAAAGGTTCATTCTTCTATTTAGAATAATTTTAGATCATTGAAATAATTGTCCCGTTTGCCCATACGTATGAGCATCGTCTTGACTCTTAGTGTTAATGTCAAAAATTACATTTGAAGTGACCAATAACATAGTATGATAGTTCAATTATATATGATACAAAGTGGTTGGATTTATGAAGAACCATGTCTCTTAAGGTAAAAATCAACTTAAAAAATAATTTTTTTTAACTAGATACATTAAAAGTAGTGTATTATAGCATATGCATGGTTTTATAAGATTATGCATTAAAGAGAAATAAGAGTAGGGAATAGGCAAGCAAAAAAAAAATCAAAATCCACTTGCACTACCTCTCTACTATATCATCTCATTTTTTTTTTTCATTTTTTAATAAATTATGCTTGTAATTGAAAACTTGCGACTCACCCATGATTAGTAAATTCGGAGGCATAGAATGCACGTGCGAATTGAATGTGAATAGAGGAGATTTTTCAATAGCGCAAAACGAGACTTAATGGCATGTCTTAACTAATAAATAAAATTACATGTTGAGAAATTTGTTGTATTTATGTAATGGAAAAATTACCCAATTAGTTATAAACTTATTACACGAATATGAATTCAATTCTAAACTTTTTAATTTTACTAGAAGTCCTAAGCCCTTACAGAAAATTTCAATATAGTCTTTTCGATTATTGACGAAAGAAAAAAATATTGCCACAACTCACTAACATAATAGTCCAGTCATCATTGACACTCTTAAGTGGCGCACTGCTACATCAGCGATTTCTTATAAAAATTCTCTAGAAGGATTACATTGGAATTTCGCAAAAAGATTTATTACTAAATTGGAAAATTTAGAAAATTTAAGACTGAATTGATATATATATATATATATATATATATGTGGAATTGATTGGACAATTTCTCCATACATAATGTTGAGTACATTGGATTTTGTTATGGTCAATAGTGGTGGTGTACATAATTTTATCATATTGTGTATGCCTACTACGACGAAAGATCTAGATTTTCATGAATTTTCTTTTTTTACTTTTACCCTCATTTACTTTAAGTAATTTTATTCTAACATGACGTAATTTACTGCCTGTGTAACAGTGTAAGCACCAGCAGACTCTTGCCACTTGAGCCATGTCTTTCTCTCTCTTTTTTTTTTTTTTTTTTTTCTTTTTGACAATTTCATGCAAAATTCATGGGTAATGATAGATATCAAATAATTATTTATTGACTGGCCTTGGCTTACACATATCGATTTATTTTAAGCAGCACTTATGTACACTATGATCTTTATATCTCAAGCATTTCTTTTCACATTTTTGCATAAAACCTTCAAAAAGTCGAATATTCTTCTTTTGTGGAACCCATTGCCAAATAATGTGGTTCCCCCACTGACGGTCAGGCGACATGTTTAACTAAAGGAAGAAGAGAAAAATAAATCACATGACAAACATACTAAAAAGAACAGACACATATTTTAAATCAATATGAAATATGCGAACAAATGTGTTAGTTCAGATCTATTATTTCGAGGAATTGTATCTTTTCATGCAAACATAAAAGAAGCAGAACAAAATGTACTATTTAGAAAATAATAGCTTTTATAGCTTACAAAAATAAATAAACAAAAAATACTTTCATATCCATGAAAATATTTAAACATGAATTTTTGTCAATTTGAAAACATTGATTAATTATTTTAAGAGATACAAGTGATTTTTTTCGAGAAAATATTTTCCAAATCATCTATTTTCGGCGAAACAAATTGACCTAAATGTTTGGCATACTTATGTGAACTAGCAAAGTATCTGTTAAGAACATTCATTAATATGTATTTAGACTATCATCTACAAAAACTGATGATAACATCATATACTTTACAATTTAACTTGAGAAGTATAGTGAATGAATTTTTCAAATGTTCCAAATTTGAAAATATATATTGTAAATGAAAGGATTAAATACATTCACACATTCTCTTATTCACTCACTCGTGACAGTTTTTTTTTTTTTTTTTAATATCTTTGCCTTTATTCTAGTAATTATGCTTCTAAAGTATAATGTAGATAACATATTAAAAGTAATAAATAATATAAAGAAACCTGTGTTATGCAAATAGTGTTTATGTATCGATTCTTGGATAGCCATAGGTTCATTCTTCTATTTAGAATAATTTTAGATCATTGAAATAATTGTCCCATTTGCCCATACGTATGAGCATCGTCTCTACTCTTAGTGTTAATGTCAAAAAAATTACATTTGAAGTGGCTAATAACATAGTATGATAGTTCAATTATATATGATACAAATCGGTTGGATTTACGAAGACCCATGTCTCTTTATATTATAACATATATATTGGTACCGAAAGGTAGAAATCAACTTAAAAAATAAAATTTAAATCAAAGTGATGAAAAAATGATTTTTTTTTTTAACTAGATACATTAAAAGTAGTGTATTATAGAATATGCATGGTTTTATAAGATTATGCATCAAAGAGAAGTAAGAGTAGGGAATAGGCAAAGAAAACAAATCCACTTGCAATACCTCTCTACTATATCACCTCATTTTTTTTTTCATTTATTATTAATAAATTATGCTTGTAATTGAAAACTTGCGAGTCACCCATGATTAGTAAATTCGGTGGCATAGAATGCACGGGCGAATTGCATGTGAATAGAGGAGATTTTTCAATAGCGCAAAACGAGACTTAATGGCATGTCTTAACTAATAAATAAAATTACATGTATGAGAAATTTGTTGTATTTATATAATGGAAAAATTACCCAATTAGTTATAAATTTATTAATGCGAATTCAATTCTAAACTTTTTAATTTTACTAGAAGTCCTAAAACCTTCCGAAAATTTCAATATAGTCTTTCCGATTACTAACCAAAAAAGAAAAGAAAAATTGCTGCAACTCACTAACATAATAGTCCAGTCATCATTGACACTTTTAAGTGGCACACTGCTACGTCAGCGATTTCTTATAAAAATTTTCCATAATGATTACATTGGAATTTTGCACAAAGATTTATTACTAAATTGAAAAATTTAGAAAATTTAAAAATGAATTGATATAGATGTATATATGTATATAAAATATGCGTGGAATTGATTGGACAATTTCTCCATATATAATGTTGAGTGCACTGGATTTTGTTATGGTCAATAGTGGTGGTGTACATAATTTTATCTTATTGTGTATCCTTACTCCGACGAAAGATCTAGATTTTCATTAATTTTTTTTTTTTACTTTTACCCTCATTTACTTTAAGTAATTTTATTCTAACATGACATAATTTACTGCCTGTGTAAGCACTAGGAGTGAGGATTGATCTAGGGTTAACCCTGGACCAACCCTGGATCGGCCCAACCCTACTAGTTCTAGTTCGGTTTCTAGGGAGATTAGGTCGGTCCTTGGTCCTAGAATTCCTGGACCAACACTGTACGGGTCGGTCCTCGGTTCTTAGAGTTCCGGGTCGATCCAACCCGGATCAATCCTAACTATATATATAATATTATTTATAATTTTTTTTTATATAGAGAAAACCTTAAAATAAACGGCGTCAACAACATTAAACAACTCTTTAGTGAGGAGTTCAAGTAATTTTACATTATTTTTTAATAACTTAGATTTTTAATGTCTTTTATGGCATCAATAGTTATAATTTACGAAGGAGAAAAATATTTTTGTGAGAAGTCCTCACAGTGTCTAAAAAGGCATAAACAACTCCTTATGGTATCCTCTTTTAGTATTCGTTCTCTTCTGTCTTATTTGTCCTCTTAGTCTTCAATTTGCCAAAATCAAAAGAAACAACTTATCTGCTCACCGCTCAACACTCGCCTTGCTCGCTTTGGGTCACTCGTGCCGCTCGCCACTTGATGCTTGCTTGGCTTGTTGCTCCTCGCTCGACATTCGATGCTTATTCTATTTGACGCTCACCCCACTTGACCCTTACCACTTGCCTTTCTTAGCTAACCTTGTTCATCATCGAACCCATTGGGTCAGTACGGTCCTCAATTGCCCTTTCAAGAAGTACAAAAAATGAAATAAAAAATTATTGGTTGGTCTTGGGTTGACCTTGAAACCAGACCGAACCCATTGGGTCAGTCCGGTCCTCAATTGTTTTTTAAGGAGTATAAAAAATGAAATAAAAAATTATCAGTTAGTCTCGGGATGACCCTAGAACCGGACCGAACCGATTGGGTCAGTCCAGTTCTCGATCCCAAACTCAATAGGGTCAGTCCTCGGTCTCAAAAATTGAGGACCAATACTGTGCGGGTTGGTCCTAGGGTTAGGGGGAGGACCGGTCCAACCCAAACCATGCTCACCCCTAGTAAGCACCAGAAGACTCTTGCCACTTGAGCCATGTCTTTCTCAGTTTTTTAGCTTTTGACAATTTCATGCAAGATTCATGGATAACGATAGATATCAAATAATTATTTATTGACTAGCCTTGGCTTACACATATCGATTTATTTTAAGCAGAACTTATGTACACTATGATCTTTATATCTCAAGCATTTCTTTTCACATTTTTTGCATAAAACCTTCAAAAAGTCGAATATTCTTCTTTTGTGGAACCCATTGCCAAATAATGTGGCTCCCCCACTGACGGTCAGGCGACATGTTTAACTAAAAGAAGAAGAGAAAAATAAATCACATGACAAACATACTAAAAAGAACAGACACATATTTTAAATCAATATGAAACATGCGAACAAATGTGTTAGTTCAGATCTATTATTTCGAGGAATTGTATCTTTTCATGCAAACATAAAAGAAGCAGAACAAAATGTACTATTTAGAAAAGCCGTCATCTAAATGTGAACGATGTATGTTTGGTCCAAATGTATAAATTCGACCAGAGATATGTGTTCATCAAAATACTGAAGAGATCATTAATTTTTACTACTAAAAATAAATGTCAAATTTTAAAGATATGTATCTTTTTTTGCAAAAATGGAGCAAATAACACTGATAGATGGGGTTGATTTCATCTTATATTTGGAAGAAGAAGAGAAATGTGAATAGCATAACAAATAAACCATTGCAAAAATAATGACATCTAAACTGCCATAAAAAAATGGGAAACGTTATGTCCATTTAAATTCAACATTTTGAATATTGGATGGTTGCATATTTTTCTTATAAGCATAAATGAAAAAGTCATTTTTATGATTTTGAGCATTATTACAATTTAACATGTGACATATTATTGATTCTATGTGTAATTTGATGAGTACAATTTATTTAAATACTAGCATGTACAATAATTGCTGAAAAGAGGGTAAATTCAAGTTTAAATATAAATATTCTTATCCTAACTAAATTTTTAGAATACTTACATATGATTGAACATATAATTGAAATAAACTCAACTCTAACCTACGATTTGTTCAATTACTTCATTGATATATAGTATTGAGATGTATTTTTTCCCATTTTACCATATATAGTTAAAACAGTATATTATATTATTTTTCAAATAGATTATGTTAATGTTAGAATTAAGTTAATTTATTTGTTATAATGAGGGGCAATGATGATGAATAGAGAAAGGGCAAGTGAAACGAAGTAGAATAATGGAAGTAAGATTTTAAGTTAGATCAGTTACCTTTTGTAATTTAACAAATTAGATATAATAAATTATGCAAATATGTAGCTTAGATTAATTTGTTATAGTTATTAGGAGATATGGAATTAGTGATAACGATGATAATGGATAGGAAAAGGGCAAGTGAAGTAAAGTAGAATCAGGGAAGTAAGACCTGAATTATATTAGCAAGATGTAAATAAAACTTGGAGACACTTATCTATTGGAAAACAATTCCTCTATTGAAAGTGCCCATGCAATCTTAAACATTGAGGTAGGTTTAAAAAAAGTTAGGAAAATTGTCAAAAAATTCCTAAACTTATATTGTACAGTGGTCGATTTAGTCATAAACCTCTTAATTATATCAATTTAATTATAAATCTATTGAGCCATTGCCAATTTAGTTATAAATCTTTTGATGAATTATCAATGTAATTCTTTCAACTAATTTTCATGGCAGTCGAGTCAGTGCCAGTCATCTTACGTAGCATAACCAACACTAACGTGGACAAGTTTTATTATTGGGTTAATGCCTGGAAAAATCCTAAATTAATATACCTGTGACAAATTTACCATAAACTAATTTTTTGACCACCAAAATCTCAAAAATGGTACACTTTTGATAAATTTACCCCAAACTGATATACTCATGACAAATTTATCCTCTGTTAGTTTCCGTTAAATATTTAACTAGTGACAGTTGATTAGTATATTGGTCTGGGATTCTACTCTTCGTTTGTCACAGTTATACAATTTTGGTAATTTTTCGTGGTATTAATCTAATTTAAAATGTACCAATTTAGGGTTTTGGCCGTCGAATAAATTAGTTTGGGGTAAATTTGTCACAAGTATATCAGTTTGTGATGTTTTATAATCAGTTGGGGTAAATTTGTCATAAGTGTACCAATTTAGGATTTTTCATGATCAAAAAATCAGTTTGGAGTAAATTTGTCACACGTGTACCAATTTGGGATTTTTCAAGATATTAACTCTTTATTATTTTATAAAATATTTCGAATTTCTTTTTTATTTTATTTTTTATTTTATTTTTATTTATTATTATTATTTTTCCTTTTTTTCATAGGGCAACGGGGCTTCTGGTGTTGGTTGAGGACTGCCAACCTTCGTCAACCATTATGCAAGCTCTCTTGAGCCCTCTTCGGCCACTATGAGGGCCCGACAAAGGGTCATGGTGCCCTCGCCAACCTTACCAAATTTCGGCAAGAGCCTCAACATTCATCCGTGGGCGACAAGGGCTTCGCATCCCTCACCCTAGGGTTGGTAAGGGTCACCAGCCCTTGTCCAGTGGTTGGCGGAGCTAGCCTTGTTAAAAAAAAAGGAAAAGAAAAAGAATAAAATTCTTATTAAAATTACCCATCCCGTTGTGAGTGCGCTGGCTCAGGCGGACGTCCCCCATCTCGCTTGGGGGGGGGAATTCGATTCTCCATGCGCACACTTTGCGCTACTTAAGTGCGGCACCGTGGGAGTTGGGTGCCTGCGCTAGCGTCGCTTTGGGTTTATGTCGCCAGGGCATGCGGCGGTTCTCAGGTATATTAAAAAAAAATTCTTATTAAAATTAATAAAAAATTTGGAAATTTTCTAAAATTGTTGGCGCTAACTAGATTATCATATCAGCGATTTTTGAAAATATTATCTAGAAGGGCCATAGTAATAATTCGTTAAAATATATACGACTAAATTGCACAATTGAAAAGTTTAGGAATAAATTGCTAAATTTTCAAAATGTATAAGACTAGATTAGCACAATTGAAAAGTTTTGGATTGAATTAGCTACCTATTGTACAATAGTTTTAAGACTTTTTGGACAATTTTTCAAAATAAAATAAAAAAACAGCTTGATTTTTAACGGATACGCTACAAGCACGCATGTGTATGTGTGAATAGGGACGGTGCTCCAGACTCATTTGTCTATCAAAATAGTGCAAACTCGTCGCGGCAGCTAACCACGGTTCATTTTGCTAAGCAATTGACATCATCTTAACAAACAAAGTGACTAATAGGACGCGGCCCCTTGCAAGTAATTGGTTTCCAAATGGAAGAAGTGCTTGGAAGCTAAACACTATTCGCTAATAACGCTTACATGCAGTTGTTCATTCCACCTTTCAACGCCCATAAATACAAGCTGCCGGGGGTTTCAAGCAAGTGAAGACGAAATGAATGGCGGTGGTTAAAGGTGTCCATCACCATCACCATCAAGAAAATATCTCCTTCAATGTTGCAGTACGAGTCTCCTTGTCGTTATTATATACCGATATTGAAGAAATACAATCCTTTTTTTCCCTCTAAGATTATTACAAATAACAAAAATCCAGAGAACATAGGGCCCCTTACCCAATTTCGAATTAAATACCAAAATAACATTCGTCAAAATCGACATCAACCTCACACAAGGACTAAAACATAATGTGATATCCGCCTCACAATATTCCAAAGATCTCTCTCTCTCTCTCTCTCTCTCTCTCTCTCTCTCTCTCTCTCGGGGGCATTAGCAGCTGAAAGAAAGCCACACAAGAAGGGGAGTTTAATGAAGAAAGAGACACGTACGATTGTCAAATGCCATAGAAAAAGTGGCACTATTGAGTTGACGTGGAAACTCAACGTCCCACCCATTTTCGCTGCTTTTATTCCCGCACACAAATGAGCCTCTCATGCAATCTTCTTTCTCCGAAAGGATAGCAACAGAGATGGAACAAGGAGCAAGCCCAAGAGCAGGGGAAAAGACAACAAACAAGACTCAAACTCATTCCCACATGAAGGAAGATCAAAAAGCCAGTGGAATGATCAGTGCCCTACCAGATTCGGCTCAATCTGACTCTGATGCATCAAATGGTAAAGGAAGAAAAGAAACACAACGCCCTTCTTCTGAGATTGATAATGGTGGTGGGCATAATTCAGGCAAAAAGCTGGGGCCAATAAGTCCATCATTACCCACCCCAGAAGAACACGAGTCCAAGAACAACAGTGAAGGAGATCACAACACACAGGAAGAGGAACAGCAACAAGAAAAAGAAGGAGAAGAAGTGAAAGGTAGAGAGATGCTGCAGCGACACCGGCTCGAGGTCGCAGGGCAGGTTTGGATACCGGAGATTTGGGGTCAAGAGGAGCTGTTGAAGGACTGGGTGAATTGCTCTGCCTTTGAGGCTTCCATAGCACCGACTAAGATATATTCAGCTAAAGCAGCCTTGACTGAGGAGGGAAAGAAAGCTAAATCGGGTGGGTTAAGGATAGATAAAAGCTGCTGATTATTTTTTTCATTGATTTTCTTTTGTTTTCCTCTTTTCAATGAATCTGGAGCCTGATATCATGTAGATTATTTATCAATAGACACGTGAACATGACAAAAAGTTCCAATGTCTGATGTTTAACCACGGAAAAAGGAAAACACCACCGTATTTAAATTGAGAAAGGAGAATATAAATGCATATTTCCCTCATCCCATGTAGCAGATACTTCTTTTTCCCCCCACATTGTCCGCCAGGCAAACCACGCTCCTTCTAATTTACAAGAAAGCCTAATTTAGTTTAGATATATAGTCGAGCCTAAACACCTCACTAATTTTATAGATCAAATAAGGGGCAATATAAGATTTGAGTGAGTGAAACCGAACATGGAGTGATTTGTATTTGGTATTGTGCCGAATTGAATTTGTCTTGTGCTTGATCCTATAGAGTTAAGTACTCGAATGATAAATTAACACCTTCATATTATAACGGTACAGACAATTGAGAACTTTCAAAGGGATTCCTACAAAAACTCCCGAAAATGAGTATCAAGTGTTGTATTCATTGACATGTTTCTGAAATATCAAAAAATTCTGGTAAGGCTTCATGTGAAGAGACTGGTCTAGACCTAGTAATATCAGTTAATCACGGGGGAATCACATATAGAGCACATATAATGGATCCATTTCACATGGATCTAGTTCTAGATAAAACTTTGTGCTCAGTTTGCTGATTAGAAGATTATTTTGGTGTTTCACTAGAAGAAAGATCAGAAAGAAATTAAAATGACTTTCTTAGATGCATCACTAGTAAGAACCGATACTATGAGATTTATAAGATTGTTATGCTAAATGAAGGACCTCTGTTCTCAAAATCCTCGAGTAGCTTCTTATCTTAGATGTCTATCCCATTATCCTTCGAGAAAACATCTTTCCTTTTTCAATATCGTTTAAAGGCGTCTGATTAGGTCAGCTGGCAACCAACTGGTCCCTGCCGCAGTGGTCTTTCGCCCTCTCCTTTGGCAAAAGTGCTCGACGCCTTCGATCTCGAAAGCCCAATTGACGGGATCGATTCATCCTGCTAGGATTCAACCAAGTCTTCTCCCTATTAGTCCTCGTCTTTTGCCAAAAAGAAGTAAAGACTTTAGACGAATTGAAACCTATATCACCTGCTTCTAGAATGTTCAATTGCGCCAACGAAAGAGTTGAAGCTTTCTACTCCTATGGCCTCACGGCTTCGGTTCTTGTTTGTGTTGTTTTGAGCCTCTGGGAACTTGTGTTCTTGTTTGAGATAAGTACACTAAAAGTCTTAAAACTTATTACGAAAGTTCAAGCGAGTACTATTTTTTAAAAAGTGTATTCAACTCTTAAAACTTGTCATAAAAGTGCAATCAAGTCTTAAAACTTGTCAATAAAAGACAATCGAGTTCTAAAATTTCAAAAAGTATAATCAAATGGACAGACTTAATTGAATTAATTTGACAAGTTTTAAGATTTGATAGAATTTTTGAAAGTTTTATGATTCAATTACACCTTCATAACAATTTTTAAGGCTTGCATTTTTTTTTTTGAAAGTTTTAGGACTAAATTATACTTTATGATAAATTTTAAGACTTTCAATACACTTATTTCTTCATGTTTTGTTTTTGGGCCTTTTGGCTTGTGTGTTTGTGTCGTGGTGCACTTATTCGACCATGGATATAATTTTTATCTTTCACGGACAAAAAAGGTCTAACCTTCAACACAACTAGTGAAAAATATCGCACTGATTTGGGAATCTCAGGATTTCTTTTTTAAAAGTAATGTGTGAAAAAGCAATGAAAGAAAAAGGAAAATGTAAAACACTCATGAGTTTGCTATCGCAAAGCCTTGATCCCTTTCCTCTCACAGGAGAAACTCCTCACTGCTAAGCACATCCAAAAATTGGATATTCTTTTCCTGGAGCACATGTCTATTTAAAATCTTTCACAAATCAAAACCTACCATTTGCACATCTAAATAGGTAAAGAAAGTTCAACACTAATTTGGACGAGGCTAAAAGGGCGTATCTAGTGATATCAGCATCTAGATTTATATTATGTATTAAACTAAAGGGAGGTGCTCTTTCCATCCCATATATGACTAAATTCTTCCCATTTTCACTAAAGAGATAAAACAAGCCCCAATCATTCAATTGCAATTTAATTCATGTATTAAACCAAAGGGAGGCTCCAAATGCATGTACTTTCTTTTTTTCTTTTTTGCTTTTCTATTTCTATTTAAGATCTAGTTGCCATTACTGAGAATATCATATGTTTTGTTTTTGTTTAGTGTAGGTATCCCCTTTATATTCATGGCACTTATTTTCCTTTTCATTTTTAGATTTTACTCTTGAAGAAATTAGCTTTGTAAAAAAAAAAAAGAATTTTCCTATAAACCTAGTTTTTTCCTACGTGGTTGAGCAAATTAAAGGATTAACTACCAAGTAGAATTTAGAAAAGAGTTTTAACATAAACAACAATTTAACATAATCACATGTTTATAATCTTTTATTTTATTTTTTTTGTATATATCATCATCAAACTCTTTCTTCTTAGTGATTATATATATATATATATATATATATATATAATTATATATATAATTTGTATATATACATATAATGGGACAATTGGATGACACTAAAGGAAAACACCTTCTTTAAAGATTTTCCAAACAAAATGATAACTACATTCCTAACATGAAACTTGAAAAGGAGAAATTTAATTAAATTGAAACTTTGCATAAAATATGATTTTGTTTTTTTACTGCCAGTGAATTTTCAGTCATTTTGGATTGACAAAGCTTAATATGATTCATGTGGTATTTAAGAAAAATATCAAGATGCCTCATTAAGCATAACTTTTCCACTTTAATATTTTTAGTGTATCTCCATATACTCCTTTAGCGTCTTACATTCTATGTGTAAAAATGTGTCGCCAAAAGCAAGAAAAGAATATAATTTCATTTTATAGTAAATACAAAGACTTGCTATGTTAGTTAGATCAACGAACTTAAAAAATAAATAAAAAATTAACCAGTGAAAATGAGCTTTTGAGATAGTAGTGGCGAAGAATAGATAATCTGCTATAAGAGCAATGATGATGAAAAAATTAGTTTTTATTTTATAAATTTCAGTAATCTTAAATTTGAGGGGAATCCATAAAAGGAAACTAAGTAAGTCAATGGAGAATGCAGACATGAAAACTATTATGAGCCCGCTAGCCTAACCGGGGGACTTTTGTGACGGTAGGAACAGTCAAATGTTAGCCACACTTTTTCATGAAGGAAGTTGTGAGATTGGATCCACCGGTTTCAATTTTTGTTTTACTTCCCATAGCTTCCTATTTTCTTGGCTTAAATTAGGATTAGATCAGAGGATTTAAAAAGGCCCAAGAAGCACTAATTTGAAAGGGAAACAACTCTCACAATTCCCAGTAAATGAAATTTTTTGAATGTGCATGATGAAAAACAAATTAAGTACCAATATAGATAATCACAGCATATAATCGCTAATTAAAAAAATCATTAATATCATCTATTATTAAAGATAAGAAAATACTTAAAATGGCCTATTGTTCCTTTCACTCAAAGCAAATTGCGCTATAAGTACTTTTCGGTGATCTAAAAAAAAAAAAGAATACTGATATTGATCATGCATAAAAAAAGATAAACTACATAAGAAAGTCCTAATTAGTTGTCAAAAAAATTATCTTGTTGATTCGAATCTCGTAGATGCAGAGATGTAGGGACCTAAAACATTACAAAACCAATTGTAGGATTGCATGAGTCTAAGCTAAAGTTTATAAAACAAAGATTTTTGAAGGAATTCCATATAAAGTTTCTTTTTGAGTTATTAAATTTCTTTAATTTGGGAACATTAGCCCCCCCCAAGATCTTTTCTTTCACTAAAGAATAATATCCATTATTTTAAAAGTTCCAATTTGAAAATTTTGAGTTTACTTGAATCTTTTGTTTAGTGGAACAATATCCACCAAAACTCCTGAATCAATATCAACTAGATATTCACCTTAAATCTTTTTTTAAACCGGTCAAGTTAATCTCCCAATTTTCATCTTTAACACTTGTAACTGACATTGCATCCTCTTTGTGAAATAAAAGGCACCGCTTTGCACTCATTTCCCAAACCATTAAGGCCGATTTTTTTTTTTATCTACTAAAAGAGCAGTGGATTTAGCCATGTAAAGGTGAAGGAGAAAATTACCCCAAAAAAAAAGTTATAAGCTTGTTGCACTTATACCGATTTAGTTATAAACCTTTCAATTTGATCATTTAGTTATAAACCTTTTGACCATTTGTCAATTTGATCATAAATTTTTCAATTGTGCTAATTTAGTTAAAACATTTTGACAATTTGCTAACTTTGTCTTCCTTTAGTGGTGTGTTCTTATATCCCTTTATCAAGTTGGATCTTCAAGGATAAAATAGCCTTACAAAGACGAAATTAGGAAAAAACAAGAATTATTTCTCATATGGCTCAACCTTTCTCATGTTGTATGCAAAAACCAACATGAATGGATATAATGTGTAATGCACGAATGTTATGGAAAAAAAGATGAAGTTGCGACTCGAGTTGCATAGAAAATTACTTTCCAGTGCATCTAAAGGTTCAAGATTTAATTCATTTGTGAGATCATTGGAGTGTGATATCCACTCATATATGTTTTCAAACTGCAACAAGTTTCATTTGAAATATGTAAGATATTATGCATGCTATTTTGAAAATTGTTTTTACATAATTTTGTTAGGGAACACAAAGAAGCCCAGTCTTCAGAATTGTTTTCTTAACTCGTTTTTTTTTCTTTTCTTTTAATGGTAGGATGGTGACCAAACTGGTTTGCTATATTTTAACATGCCCTCAAAACATGAAAATTTTCATGAATTTCATTTTATTGAATGGGAAGAAACAAGCAACATTGTTTGAAAAACAAAATCATATAAAGCAATAAAATCCTAAGAATCAGATCCCAAAAAGCATTAAATACGCCTATGGAGGAGCGTGCAAATAATTAATGAGACCCATGCTCCAAAGGATGAGAAGTTGAGTATCCAGTTTACTCAATGATAGGATCAACACCTCCCTCATAGTTGGCCAACTAATTTTGGTGGATGTTGAGCTGCGTGTTGTGAAATGATATCATTTTGTTTCCAACAAATTTTGGACCTTATGCTTGAGGAGAAGCGGTCTGGGCCCAGGACACAATTGGGCTCTTATCTAAAGCCCTTTCAAACGAAACTAAAGAAGCCCAAAACCAATGAAACTTAATTAAATCCCAGCCCATCTGAAAAAATCCAAACTCAAGCCCCCTATTCTTTCTTTCTTTCTTTCTTTCTTTCCTTATTTCTATTATTTATTTATTTTTAGTTTCCAATTCTTTTACTTCCATTGTCTTCATCCCATTGTCTTCCTTCTTCCACATTGAGAACTCAATTTCCCCATTAACACCAGAACTTAAAAACTTTAATGACACCTTAACATATTCTAAATCTTAGTCCATGAACAATGTACTCCACAGTTGTATACTTTAGGTCACCGACCAGCCGTCAATCACCGACTGCAAACAATCCAATGGATAAAATGAAGCACAATGGAGAAATAGGCTTGAACAATTCCAAAAGTGTACACACGCTTTATCTTGCTGGCGTTAAACAATGAACATGGAACAGAGAAAAACGGAGACTTGGTGATAATGGTGGACAACTATAGAATGTGATAGAAATCATGTCTAATATTTAGCAAAACAAGCATGTAATCTTTGCCAACACAACTTCAAATTTGAACAGTATCAAAAGCTTTTTCAAAATCATGTCTGAGATACATATCATCGAACATATTACGTGCATTTGTTCGGGTAATGAAATGAGTCATCAAGTGTGTTCAGTTTCTAGATTGGACTCATATGAACATGATAAAGACATTTAGAATCAAGAAGGTGAGCTTGAGTAAATCAATTCTGATTCTAACGGAGATGATGACATCTCAGTTTCTCCCTTCATCAAAATAGAGTAGGATAGAGGCATTAGCGTTCCCTAGTCAATGACCAAAACTGAGCTACAACTGGCAATTAGATCGATGATGGGAGCTTGGCTTATTTCCCATGATTGGAATCACAGCTAGCAAGGGCCTGTTTGGTAACCATCCCAACAGTGCCAGATTCTGATTTTTTGTTCCCAGAATCAGTTTGGGACGAGAATCAAGAATAAAAAAAAAGTTGATTCTTGTTTCGGGAACAAAATTGAGAATCAAAACTCTGCTTCTTCTCTTTTCTTCTTCTTCATCGATCGCCATCCAGCGACACCGCCCGCGTCGTGCGCCGCCCCGCCGCGATCGCCGCGGTCACCGCCGTCGCCGGTCGCCGCCGTTCGCCGCCGCCCGTCGCCGCCGTCCCCGCCCCCGCCGCCCGCCGCCCGCCCGCCCGCCGCCGCCGCCGCCGCTCGCCGCCGCAGCCCGCCGCCATCGCCATTTGCCACCGCCCGTCGTTGTCCGCCGCCGCCCGCCGCCGTCCGTCGCCGCCGGTCGCCGGCGACCGGTCCGGCGAGCTCGCCCGAGCTAGGGCGAGGTTCGGCGAGGCCGAGCCAACAAGGGCCGGCCTCGCCGAGGGCTAGCGACCGGCCCGAAGAAGAATTAGAATAGGAGAAAAAAAAAAAAAAAAAAAAAAAAAAAGGAAAAAGAAAAAAAGAAAAGGAAAAAGGAAAAAAGGAAAAAAAGAAATAAAAGAAAAAAGGAAAAAATTATTTACAAATTAAAATAAATTGATTTGGAACAGAATGAATAAACACGGTACCAAACGCAATTTTATTCCAGAATCAGAAATTTTGTACAGTTACCAAACACGTTCTTTTACTCAGAATCAGTTCCCGGGAACAGAATAAAAAATAATCATTTCTGATCATAATTTGTTCCCGGGAACAGAATCGTTACCAAACACGCCCCAAGTGAGTATTGATTGCGGTTTCGCCACTTCAGTATTCCTCCGAGATGACTAGCGAGCCTCGAGGCACGAGATCCATTATTGGGCCGCTGGTTTTGGTTGAGGAACCGATTGGCGACTATATCAATGGATGGATGAGCAAAAGAAAAGGGAGTTCCGGAAGGAGAGAATGCTACAAATAACACCTCCACTCCACAGAGGGTCACAAGCTCAATTGCCTTTTTGTTGATACAAGATTTACGTTTTGAAAATGGAATAAGCCTGCTATTCTCATTTGCAATTTGTTTTCATCTCAGTTCTTGGACTCCCCCTTGTCTGTCTTCCTGCCATAGTCAAAGAAAGTTATCTAAAAGAAGTAGCAAACGAGTTAAGTTGTGATATTGGTTAACACGGAGATAATAGAGAGAAAATGTATGTATTTATACATGAATATGAATGTCAAATTTAGTATGAGTAGTTGTGGGACAATCTCTTTTGGGTTATCACCTTCTATAAGATGGATTACATAATAGTGAGGTTATTTATCGTTGTGGATATGAGTGTCTTGATCATGATTTACATACTAATTACTATTACGTCAATGAAAATCAAGACGAGTATATTATGTATGCATAAAGGTATGTTGCCAAAAACAAGAATGTAGATTTTTTTCTATATTAGCCTTCTTTCCAAGTAATTTTCTCGGACATTCAATGTTGTTCATTATTTCATCCATTGATTTTCATAAAGTTAAGAGCAAAGGAGATTATGCAATTGATTTAAGTTCAATCTATAAGAAATGCCAAAATGAATATTTGTGCAACTTCGTATACCTCTCAAAGTCAAAGATAATTGGATTATCATATGTTGGAGATGTTTCAGTTATCAATAAATTTATTTTTGTAAGAAAGCCGCATTCTAACATAAATCAATGTAATGTCTTTTAATTAGAATGCTTGAATGGCATTTGACAATTGATTTAAGTACTATAATAAGTATATAGCAATGCAAAAGATAAATATGGAGAGAAAAATTGGCAGTGCACTTTTCTTTGATGCATCATCCTTTCAAACTTACATATAACTGCTTATGGATCCCATTTTCCGAGATAATTAAAAGCCATGGTTGGAAATAAGATTCGACATCCACAACTCATTAAAAAAATTATCACTTCACATAATTGTGCCAAGCGTCAATAAATTGTCGGCCTCTCTTTTTCTTCTTTCATTCGATCTTCGTGGTTTTCTCCTTTCATTTTGCTTTCTAATAACTAGATTTTCAATGAGAGCTATGCTTAGATGGTTTAGCAAAATTTATTATGAAGACATTGTAAGGGCCAGTGAGAACACCTAGAGAGGGGTGAATAGGTGTTAAAAGGATTTTTCACAAGACTTAATAAATCAAATCGTTTTTAGAAGATAATAGACTAAAAATGTAAACGACTACAAATAGTTATATCATGTTACGAATTAAAGTAAGGAGTTTAGGGTAAGAGAATTGAAACACAAGGTTTGTACCTGCCTATGGCATTCAAAACACTCTTATTTTGAACCATGCTTCGCCTTCATCAAGAGGACCGACCTAGCAATAGAATTAAAATGGAATAATAGGATAAACATGTAATAATGCCCTTTTGGAAAACATTCCTTGAGAGGTTTTCAAATCTATGCCATAAGAAAAACGTTAGGATTTAGTGTACAAACACAACAAACTAAAGAGTAAAAATGAGAAAGAGAAATTGAAACATAAGGTTTATCCTAGTTCACCCTTAAATTAGGGTTACATTCAGTAGATGATTCCACTGTAATTAACACTTTCCACCTTTGTTACAACATTTAATTACAAGAGAAAGAGATTATTTATAGGTAGCAGTCGTTATTCATGAGTCCAAACCCAAACTACCAATAAAATACATACTCAAATTATACCGAAGACGTTGCCCCTTAAGCCTTTGTCGAGGTGACCCCCAAACCCCTGTTCGCTCATAAGGGAGCAAGACCCCCATGCTTTCCCTTCTATGGGAATTATGAACAGCAATCCAATATCAAAAGAGCATCTTCTCCTCACACCACGTGTATAGAGCATGTTGGAAAATACTTCTAATTATTATTACTCTTATTATTAATTAGAATTAATATTACGGAAAACCTCAAACTAATACGCATGTAAAAAATTTATCCCAAATTAATTTTTTTTACCACCAAAAACTTCTAACTAGTACACTTGAGACTAATTTACTCTCTGTTAATTTACTATTATTTGTCAAACCGTCAATTGCTCAGTCGGAGACACATGACAGTACCAATTTGGGTTTTGCTCTCCGTTTGTCATAAGTATATCCATTTTGTAGTTTTTTGTAGTATTAATCTAATTTGAACAGAAACTAATGAAGGATAAATTTTTCACAAATCTATCAATTTGAGTAGTTTTAGTGGTCAGAAAATTGATTTAAGGTAAATTTATTACGAGTGTACCAGCTTAGGATTTTTGGTGATGAAAAAATTAATTTTGAATAAATTTATCACAAATATACCAATTTAATATTTTTTGTGATATTAACTCATATAAGTATTATTATTGTCGTTTTTCTTGAAAAATGTATTTCCTAATTAAAACAAGCACACCAGCCTTGAAACTCCACGACATATGAGCCCAAAGGTCACACTCAGATAGTTAAAAAGTACTTTTAAAAACTTCATGTCAGGCGAACATCTTCATGGTTTATTTAATTAATCATCATTATGTCAAACATTTTTTCGGTGAGCGTTGTGCTATCTTATATCAATTGAATTATAACTGATAAAAAGAAATTATTGACATAATATAAAAAAGAAAAATAGTTTGTTATTCACACTTTACCGATAAGGTTATTTGTATGATTAAAAATATTTCAAATTTATAATTTAAATACATAAGTGATACAATAGATACATTGACTTACGCATTTTTCCTAATTAATTTAGAGTATTTTGAGAAAGGAAAAAATTGCTTTTTCTTGAAAGTAGAAAAAGCCATGCATTAGACAATTATGATGATTAAAAATGCTAGTACAATATTCAAACATTTTATATTTATGTGAACCATAGAGAATAGCTTTCTTTCTTTTTGGTGTTTTCCCTTCTTCCCCTAGCTAGTCGCTAGGCCTCAACGACCAGATAAAGATGAGAGCTAATGAGGTCATCCACACTGGCCTCCCATCGATTTGTAGCTTGGTACTTCCATGATGAGTTAATTGGACCACCAAGGGACTTCGATGGTGACGAAGACATATTGATGGGCAAGGTTTTCCATGCATAGTGAATAACTTTGACTTTTATACAAGCAAGCTTATGAAGTAGGAGTGACATGATGATTTTAGGTGACTTGACCTGATCCTCTTTTCAAGACTTTTGTATTGTATTTGTTTGAATACTATACGAAGATGGTAAAGTGGTGTTAATATAAAGAAGCATAAGCATATTATTTAAATGGTGTGATTTCTTTTATGGGATGTTCTACAAAGTTTTTTAGTTGTGTTTCCGCATATTATTAATAAATTGAAGATATAATTGAAAAAGACACATGTCATGCATGACATTATGTGGGCAATGCGATATTAAACAATTGATTCAGTTTAGTCACTATTATATGTATATTGGGATGCAAAAGTACAATAAGCAGAGCAAAGATAGCCAGGCATTTTCCGAAATTATTAAAGGCCATGGTTAAAAAAGAGTCGACATCTATACCACAGTAAAGCAAAGTTTTTAAGTGCCGACCAAAAAAAGAGTAAAGTGCTATCCTTACTATAGCAAGTTATATAGACATGATCGCTAATTTCACAGTGTGGGAAGAGTAGCTCGTAGAAAAATCTGAAGGGGATGTCCATACTCAATATTCACATGATCGTGATTTCTGACTTCAACTTCCAACTTTTATAAACAAAAAAATTTCATGGAAATGACATACATATATTAGAAGACACCCAATGATCACGTGTAAACTATGGATAAAAAAAAATCATAATTACCATAATTAAGAGGAATGATAAGTAATCAACAAATAATTAACCTTCCAAATTCAAAAACAAAATAGTTGTTGTGTATTGCATAAATCTCTCATCTTTCCCTTTAGGACAATTGATGCTATATTCAAAAAATGAATCAAATTATTTGCAAACCATTTTATTCCAGGTATGTGAAATATTGTCCCTCTCATTAGTGACATGAACTTTTGGACCATTTAGACTTGACGTTTTTACAAAATCCCAAATTAGTCACTTGCCGCATGTAGGTCATCCAAGCATATTACTAACGTATTTAACATTTATATTATCCAAGTTGTTCTCACTGTTCTATCCATGTGAGTATCTTGACAATCCTACTCGCTTATTTACCAAAATCCAAAAAGTTCTTTCAACTCTAACACTTTTTGTTAATTATAGCGCTCTTCATTTGTAGACTGAGGAAGCTCTACAAAAGCACATGTTGTTGACATCATCTGCTTATTAATTTGTGTATGTAGAGAATATTTTGTCTGTACACTCAAATACACATATTAATTTCCATATAACGTCTGGTCATTTTCAAAATATATAGAGTTTTCCCAACAAATAACTGCGCGGAGGTATAGAAAGATAGTTACAAATTATCAAACGTATAAGGTTAACAATTATAATGACAATATTGTCCCTAATGTTCCATTATTATGAGGAAGAGATGAATTTTGACGCTTTAGAAAAATGAGACAAAAAGGTATGTACACTGTGGCATGGCTATAGAATATGTAATTCATTACACACGTGGAATTTTCTCAACCCGTTAGAAATATTAGCATAACACGCACACAATCCTAAAACAATTTAAAAACTAGAAAGCAAAAGAAAAACAAATATATATATATATATATATATATATATATATATTTTCTTTTTGCTAATAATTCTTCATTGTCCGCTCCAACGCCCGAGTTCTCTTCCTAGTTAGTACATTACTTTCTATGACAGTATAACCAATGATTTTGCATATGCATGATCGTCCTATCAAAGTTAGATCTTGTATTCAGTCGAAAATACTTTCTAGATGGGTCAAGCTATTATTTTGTCATATTTTATTTTTCCATACCTTCTATTGGATCCATTTTTCATTGAGCGACGAGACAACTGTTTCACTCCCGTTACATCTGGGTTCAATCTATGGCCAGTCCTCTCTCCTTAATACTGTTCATGTGCCGGAAGGAGTACGCTTTGATCGACTAATTCTTAAATGCACAATGGTTGAACATTTCAATTTGTGCACCTGAATCGTTACGTCAGTGACACACTTTAATTATGCTGATATAGCCACTGATGCAACATAAGGGAGACAGGTAGCCATTGCCATTGCCCATCGCAGTCGCTTCTTTCTCTGTTTTCGACGCCACCACCAGCTACTCGTTTTCGCCCCCACCAACCACCACTTCCCCTCTCTCATGCGAAGTGGACAACGTGGGATCAACTTCAATTGAGTTAAGATCAAGAGCCACCAGATCAACATCCAGGTCCTCTTTCCTTTCGCGGCAAGAGCATCGGCACAAAAGTTTGCTTCCTTAAACATGGGATCCACCTTCGCTTGAAGGAACCCTTCCTTTATTTTCCTGCAATCGTCCGGAATAGGTCTCAACAAGTAATTACAATCAACAGGCCCCATTCAGATAGCGATTGTGGTCCTGAGTATTTGCTTTGACCCACTCCCAGGGCCGCAGGAGCAATTTTGGAGCATTTCAGATGGTTACAACAGCAATGCAATCTTTAAGAAGGTGGAGTTGTCTCGGGTTGAAGACGACATTGCCAAACGACATGCTTGGTCTCGGGAACAGTGTCAGTTTTCCACATACAATTCCAATTCAGATGGTCCCTACCTGTTTCCATTTACAACACTTCACCAGTCTCTGACTCCAATATCTTTTTCGCCTTCGTCGAGTGGACCGACCAAGCAATAGAATAAACATGGAATGGCAGGCCTTAACCGGCCTCATCAGAGAATACTACCCTCTGAAAAACATTTCTTGAGAGGTCTTCCAAGCCGTAAGCAAAACCAGCATCTTTTTCTCACACCACGTGTAGAGAGCATGTTGGGGAAAATTGTCCAAAATATCTTAAACATATTGCACTTTTATTAATTCAATATTAAATATTTTAATTGTGTCGATTGAATTTTTAATTTTTTCATATTTTGTCAATTGAGTCTATCTAACTAATTTTAACTGGAAATCGTTAATGTGAACGTCGGGTGTTCTACATGATATAACCAATGCTGATATGGATAATTTTTAATAATTTTTAAATCTGTTTCGAAATTTTTTATTATTCATTTTCATTTACCTTTTTTTACCTTTTCTTTCTCTTTCTGTTTTTTTCTTCATTTCTTCCCCTAGTCAGTTGTTGGGCCTCAACGACCGGCTAAAGGTGATGGCCAATGAGGTTGTTCGCACTGGCCTCTAGTGAAGTTCGCCCCCGCCAGCCATTAGTGAGAGCGAGCCTCACTTGCCCCTAGCAAGCTCTCTATTGCTGGGGGAGGTTGGCCTCACTAGGGGCAATCAAGGCTTGCTTGAGGTCAACTTCGTCAGTCCTTGCCTTTGGCTGGTCATTGACCATCGCCAAGACCCGCCGACTGGCTAGAGGAAGAAGGAAGGAAAAAGAAAAGAAAAGAAGACTAAAATAAGTAAATTAAAAAAATATTAACATATTATTAAGAACTATCTACATCAGCACTGGTCATGCCATGTGTAGCAATTTCTAGCCAACATTGATCGTATGAACTTAATTGGCAAAACATGAAAATATTTAGTATTTAATTGACACAATTAAAAGATTTATGTCTAAATTGGTAAAAGTGCAATAAATTAAGAATTTTTCGAATAATTTTCCCTAGCATGTTGGGAAATACTTCCACTTATTATTATTGCCATTTTCATTTTTCTCCTCATCATTAGTCATTAAAAAATCCAGCAAACAAGTGCCAAGACTCCAAGACAAATAAACTTGTACATTACAGTTACACATACGATAGGTTTAGAATAGTAATTCGTTTGGTAATACAATTTTATTTTTCTATTTTTGTAATAGAAGCAGAAATAAAAACTCTTCTTATCATTGAAGAAAAAGAAAAAAAGAAAAACTAATTTTCTTTTCTCACCCTCTGTCGCATCCTCATCTGCTCTCTCCAACACTACTCATGGTGTAAAGGTTTACAAAGAATATTTATATTGGAGAAGAAAGTTATAATATAATTGAGACTACCTAAGAATCCTTGTAATTGGGTTTTGTCTTTAATCTCATATGGGAATTTATCAATAAATGAGATTGATCTTTCTATGGGAATTATGGTGCCTAAATGGATATAATGACCTAGGAATCTAATTTTGGTTTGGAAGAGTGCAATTTAAGTAGGAGATACTACTAAATGATTTTGTATGATTATTTTTATAAAAGTAGATATATGTTTGAAATGTTGGTCTAAATTGGGAAAGAAAACCTTTACATCATCTATATAAACTAGGATGTAATCTGAGTAAGGATTGAAAATTTCATTCATGTTTCTTTGACATTTTGAAGGGGCATTCTTTAGACCAAATGGCATAACATTCCATTCGTATTGGCCAAAAAGGATAGTGAGAGCTATTTTATATTTATCATTTTCACTGATTTGTATTTGCCAAAATCCTGATTTCATGTCAAATTTTGAAAATATTTTTGATCTACATAATTTGTTTAATAAGTCATTTTTGTTGGGTATTGGATACCTTATCCATCTAAGGGCTGTATTCAATGGTTTATAATTAATAACTAACTTGGGAACTCCTCTTTCTAATTCAGCATTTTTGTTGACATAGAAAGCTAAACAACTCTATAGTGATTGACTTTTCCTAATGAGTTTTTTGTCCAAAAGATCTTGTATTTCTTTTAGGCAAAATTTTGAAACTTCTTGATTCATTTGTGTAGGACAAGGTTTTGTAAGTATTTTGTTTTCAGAAAAATCTCGTTCACAAGGTAAATCTACAATATGCTTCTTTCTTTCCCAAAAAGCATTGGGTAAAGTGAAACATATAGTTTTTTTCTATGTGTTTTTGTAGGGATGCTATTTTATCTTTGATGTTTGGTTTTAAGAGAATTTCTTCTATTTTTTTTTTAATTATAAGTCTTCTTTTAAAAATTCAACTGGTTTTCTTCATCTTTTATAAGATAATTTATTTCTGAAATTGAATGTTCTTGTAAGATATTTAGGCTTCTCTTTTGTGGTTTTGTTATAAAGTCAAATGTGATTTTTCTATTTAAAGCAAAAGTTTAAATTCTATTATTTGTTACTACAAAAGGTTGAATTAATTGTACGAAAGGTGTTACTAGAATTACTTCTTGTCTCATATTTTTAATTAAAAGAAAGGAAGTTTTATAAGACATTTGATTTTTTATTATTAAGGCTTCTAGCAATTTGTATATAATATTTAACTTGTCTCCTGAGGCTGATTTTAATGATTTATATGTTTTATCGAAGTATTTTGTTGGAATATGGCTTTTTTTGATACAATTGAGATTTGCCTCTGTATGAAAGAGTGCTGTTGTTTTATTAATAAATTCATTATTGATTTTTATCGTTTTGTTTATTATCCGTTTCCTAGAGGTTATTTCTATTAATAGCATTAAAAAGTTTGGATTAGAGGTATTGGAAGAATTAATGATTTCATTTCGATCTTCTAATTTTGCTTTTCCCTTTGTGATAAGAGATTTTATATAGGAGATTTCTGGTTTCATTTCTATTTGTGTTGCCTTAAGGCTTGTATTTCTAATTTTTGTTATTTTATTTCACTTTGGAGATCATTAATATTTATTAGCCTAGACTGTGTTTTTTTTTTTAAAATTTCTATTAAGAATATCTTTTAGATTGTAAGAAGTATGGTTTTAGAAGTAATATTCATCAAAGATTGAAATCTATCTAACTATTAATTTTTGGCTTCTGGCTTAGTTATTTTATTAGCAGTGTTGAGGATGAATTCTTCTTCTTTTGTCAACATATTTATTTTAGGAGTAGGTTTATCAGGAGAGGCATCTTCATATTCTGATTCTGAAGAGGTTTCTATATCATTTATTTGAAGACCTTCTTCTGATTTCATTTATTTGGAGACCTTCTTCTTCAAGAAATTCATCCGAAGAGGTATCATCGGTTTCCAAAAGGATGTTATTTAATTGGTATATAAAGTATTATCATCTAAGGAGAGTTCATTTTATCTTTTATTAATTTTACAATATTTTGAGATATGTCATTTTCTACCACATGAGTAACATTTAAGATCTTTAAAATTTTCCTTATCAGTTTGTGGTCTATTTTGATGTCTTCATTTATTTTTATGAGGTTGTGATTCGTTACGGTGTTTCTTTCTTCTTCTTCTTCTTCTTTTTTTTTTTTTTTTTCAAAAAGACAAGTTCTTTTGTGTTTTGATTTTGATTTTTCATTATAATAAGGGTCGTATTGGGCATAGAAATCTCCAAAACTTCTATTAGTAAGAGATTGTTCTTCTTTGAGTTGTCTTTGTAATTTGATTGCATTACACATTTGTATTCCTTGTCTATAAACATAAGAGACTATTTCTCCATATAAAAGTATATCATAAGGTATTTAGCTGCTATATTCTTCTTTAATCTTATCTTTAACTCGGTCACCTATTATTTGGGGTAAACCTGCTAAGAATTTTTCTTTCCAAATGGGTTGGTTACAATCTGGTCTAGCAAGAACCCTTTGAAGGAAAAGTTCTTTGTATTCTCTAAATCTTTCTAAGGATTTGCATTTCATATTGGACAGGAGGTCTTGGTTCCTATTTTTAATATGTGATGGATCTCCTATGAAGTATTGTGAAATAGTTTATATGAGTGTATTCACCGCATCTGGGATGAAATGTCATTGTTCATCATCTATGCATTGTCCAAAGTCATCTATTTTATAGGCAGTTAAAATTTGCATTCTTTGTTCATCTATTAAATAGGTATCCCACCAACCTTTTAGCTGTCTAGTGAATCCGGCCACTAAAAGATTAGCAACAGTATGGTTTGAAACATCTTGTTATGTTTTATAGACATGAGCAAGCATTACCATGTTGTTTAAAATATTCATAATATTGCTTTCAGCTATACCATCTATATTCCACTCATAAATGGCATTGGAGAGTGTTTATTTTGTATTTTTTGCAATGATTTTTCCAAAGTAATGTCTGGTAGGGTATCATATAGTTTTTGGGGTTGTCTCCAGTTGAGTCTATTTATCTTAGTGACAGATTTATTATCAGAGTCATTGGAAGTTTTTGTTAAAGTACTAATAGTGGGTTGGTCTAGGGTATCTTTTATAATTAATCATTGGAGTTTAGGGGTGTTTAATATAGGAGTGGATTCTAGTTTTGATTTCCCTAAAAGTCTTTTATTTGTTCTATAACTTTTGCAAACTTTGCACTAAGATTTTTTGGAAATACAAAGGTCATAAAAATAGGTTTTTTTAGATGTTTCTACTTGTGGTATAATATGTTGGGTAGGATTCTGGACCATTGATTTCATTCTATTCAATTGTTTTCCTATGGTTACTACATGTTGATTTGTATAGTTAATTTGTTCAATTACCTTATGAATATTGTCACGCCTCGAACCTTGAACGCGCGCACATCCCTCGGTGGTCGATAAAATTGCAACGTTCCCAGGACGCCTCGCCGACGCAAATCGATTGTGCACATGCGGAAGCGAAATAAACAATCCCTAGACAATACAAACATGGGATAGAAAAGTAGGATGGTCAATTTCACAAACCACACTTTTATAAACAACCAAGGTTAGCTTGCAAAGTTATATATACAAAAGTCGAGGTCCCCAAAAAGAACTCCCTAGCTAACCCTACACCGGACCCTATCTACTTGGGGTCCGAATCTACCACGACACCGTCAGGTGGGTCAGCTACCCCCTCGTCCACAACGACGGGTACGTCGAAACCTTGAAAGGGACCTTCTCATTTTTCGTTAGACCCATGACGAAACCATGCCCTGAATTGATGAGGTACCAACTGCGGTAGGCCCTTATCGACCAAGATAGTGGTCACGAAGAGCTCATGGAGCCAGGAACTCCTGGGGATATGAACATCAGTATGCTGCTCGCTAAACCCCCGCGGCTGTCCAAAACGAACTGGCCGCGCCTTGACCTGTAAACAGTTAAACCACAACGGTGAGACAATGTCTCAGTGAGTTCACGCCTTAAACCCCGATTAAGAAGGTAAAATGCCTAGAGGCAGTCTAACCACACATCACAGAAGACTCACCTTGCCTCAGTTCCTTCCTGCACGTCAGTATAGTTTATATAACAAATACATACAGTAATAACACTCAACAATTGGAACGCCTCAACCTATATCTCAAACAATCACAGGGGTCCCGATTATAAGGCCAAATCGTTATGACATGTCCCATTCTGTGCCACACAATTTTGTCCCATAATCAGGCGCGTTTATCTCAATCATTCGCGCGTTCCAATTAATTACTGCCCCACTGGCACGACATACTCGACGTTCGGTGGTCTTTGGGCTTAGCCGAGCATCGTCTCATCCCTTGAGCATGGCAACGTCTACCTCTAGACGGCATTCCCAAAGGAGCATCAGTCCAGCATCTACCGCGATTCGACATTCATTGTTAAGGGCATTCCATATAGGAGCAACATCCACCCAACGCACATTGGGTGACGGGTTCTCATAACCGTCGCACGTACACCTAATCTTGGCCAAGGACATTGTGCATTGCACTCAAATGCCTCATGCTTGACCTATTTTCTTCGTATAAAAAACACTCGGTAAAATAATCGTGTGTGGGTACACTGTCAGATCAAACCATAAAAATTAATATCCTTCCTTTTAAAATCCCACTATTTGATATAGTACTTAAAAACATTTTCGGTGTCAAAACCCGACACCCGATATTTTCTAATTATATACCAAAATTTCATAATTTTAAAATAATAACTGAAAATCAACAATCATCACTCAATTGCACAAATCAGCACTCAATTGCATAAAATGATTACACCACAACAATTAGCACGAAATTCTAATGACCGACTATCCCAGTATAATTTCTAGAAAATATTAAATAATTAAATAAATGCAAAATAATTCAATAAATCACTAATTAAGCTGTAAACACTAATCTGACCACCTAATTGTACATAGAAAAATAATGCACTATGCTAATTAAATCATGCAATCTAATTAATCCTTAATTAATCTAATCTAACCACTTAATTAGCCTAATTAACCAACTAAATCACTAACTACACTAATCTAACCACCTAAAGCAAGCTTAGCCTAATCTAATCCTACTCTAAGCATAATTAACTCCCTAAGTTGAGTTTAGAGAGTAAACTCACTGGATTGATGAGCTGGTGAGTTCACAGTGATGGCGACGCGGAAGCGAGTGAGGCTTGAGCCTACGGCGACACCCAACAAAGTCCGAAAGAGGCCGGAAATGGGCCATGAAGTCTCAGCCCACAGTTGGAACTTCGGTTCTGCTTGCTGGCGGAAGGAGCTGGCCGAGGGCTTGGCTGGCGCTGAAACGGGGACAGCAGGATATCGGCGTGAGCAGCGGATGACGGCAGTGGCTCAGGCAGCTAGAGAGGAGACGGAGGCTGCTCAACGGCTTCAGACAGCGGCCAAGCGAGCTCGGGATAGCAGCTCGAGCAGGGTTGGTGCAGGTTGGAGTCGCGCGGGTGAGCGGGACGGAGTGAGGCTTCGGTGGGCTCGGCGATGCTCGAGCGGGCAGCTTGTGGTCTCGGGCGGTCGACGGCAAGGCTAGTTGGTTTCTTTGGGTTTTCTTTGGTTTTCAAACAACAACAATAGAGAAGAAGAAGATGAGGAAGAAGAAGAAGAGTTGCTGCTGGCTTGGGGGAACAAAGAGCCCTCAAAGTCTTCATAAAATATCAAGAACACTCAAGTGGCTGCCCACCAGCTTCAACCATATCCATAGCCAACTTTCCCTCACCAATCTTCTCAAAGAAGCCACCAAAGGTGCTGAAATATTGCAGGCCCCCCCGGTGGCTACGAATTTGAGACATTTCCCTTCCAATTCAATTCAATGCCTCTCCAAAAGACTTCAATTCAATGGCTAACCTGCCAAGGTAGGTGCCCACACTCAAATCCACAATTTTACTCATCAACTGATCCAACTTGACGGCCAAAAACACACTAAAAAATCGGGCCTCTGAATTTCCCGGTCCAAAATTGCTTAATCTTGATTTTTCGCCAAAAATTCGGACTTGTCGAAATTTCTTCGAAGGATGAGTCGATGTTCCTAAAATAAATTGTGACATGATAGAACTTTTAATTTATGAAATCGAGTTCAATTTCGTGGTTAATTTTAACCGGACACAATTTTAGCATGACCTAATCTACCGAGTAGCTTTTATGAATTTTTAGCGCATTTGACCCATGGTCGATTATTTTTTATCCACATTGTGTATTTTCGACTCATAGGCAATTCTCGGTTGTAGCGAAAATCTCAAGGGTTCAAATACGGGTACAGGGTATAGAAATGACAGAAAAATTGGTTTAGTGCCGCTGGACAGAAATTTTGCAATTAGGTGGAATCACCCACACTTTAATCACATGTTTCTGTCGAACTGACCTATATCCGATCTCTAATCGATTTTGACGGTGCTGTATTGATCCTTGCAGATTAGCATGGTCAAGCAGTCGATTTCTGATCGAATTCTCAAGTCTATCGCGTTTAGATTCCTTAATGGCTTCACATGATAAGTTAAATGTCTTGTGAGTGATCAGTTCAGAGAAAAAGACTATATGCGTGTTGACAAAAAGCTCAATTCATTCAATTGAAAACAGAGCCGAAAATCAGGATGTCACAACTCTTCCCCTCTTATAAAAATTCCGTCCTCGAAATATAAACTATTACAATACTTAAACAAAAAGGTGGGGGTATTGTCGTCTCACCGAGTCTTCACTTTCCTAGGTTGCTCCTTCTGTCCTTTGGTGTTGCCAGACTACTTTGACTAGCGAGATTGTCTTGGTACGCAAAACCTGTTCCTTCTGATCCACAATTTGAACTGGTCTTTCCACGTACGACACTCTGTCGTCCACGTCTAACTCTTCAAAATTTAGCAAGTGGGTCGGGTCAGGCTCTTACTTTCTCAACATCAACACATGGAATACGTCATGCACTTGCGCCAGTCTTAATAGTAATGCAAGACGATACGCTAAAGTCCCTATTCTCTCCAAAATCTCGAAGGGACCTACGTACCTCAGACTCAGCTTCCCTTTCTTGCTGAAGCGCGAAGTCTCCTCATCGGTGACACTTTCAGGAAGACGTGCTCACCAACTTAGAATTCCAAAGGTCTTCGACGTTTATCTACATAGCTTTTCTGACAACCTTGAGCGGTCTTTAATCTGTCTGTGATAACTGCAACTACATCCACTGACTGTTGAACTAACTCTGAGCCAGTAATCTTCCACTCTCCGACTTCATCCCAACAAACTGGAGTTTTGCATGCTCTGCCATACAACGCTTCAAATGGTGCCATCTGAATACTTTGCTGGTAGCTATCGTTGTAGGCGAACTCGACTAGATGAAGCTGTTCCTCTCAACTTCCTTTGAAGTCTAGTACGCAAGCTCTCAGCATGTCTACCAGGGTTTGAATCATTCTCTCAGATTGGCCATCTGTTTGCGGATAATAGGGCCATACTGTACTGCAACTTTGTTCCCAAGGTAGTCTGTAAACTTTTCCAGAAGTCTAATGTGAACTTCGGGTCTCGATCAGATGTAATCGTCACTAGCACTCCATGCAGACGAACAATCTAATGCATGTACAATTCTGCATATCTGTCCAATGCATAGTCCTTTCGTACGGCGATGAAGTGAGCCGACTTCATCAATCTATCAACCACAATCCATATGGAATCATTACCCCTTTGACTCTTTGGTAAGCCCATCATAAAGTCCATTGTGATGTGTTTCCACTTTCACCCGGGAATCTCGAGAGGTTGCAGAAGTCCTCCTGGCTTACAGTGCTGTGCCTTCACTTGCTGACACGTCAGACACTTGGCGACATGCTTGGCGATATCCGCCTTCATACCGGTCCACCAATAGTGTTGATGCAGATTCTGATACATCTTCGTATTGCCTGGATGAATGTTGTAACTGGTACGATGAGCTTATGACAAAATCTCTTCTTTAAGCTTTGTATCATCAGGTACACACAATCGTTCACGAAACTTTAGTGTTCTGTGAAAGTCAGCCTTTCTCTTGTCTGCATCTTCTTGTACAATCTTCTAGATCTCTGGGTCTGTCAACTGCAACATCTTGAACCTTATCTGCACTTCCGGTTCAATTCTAAGGGTGGCCATAAGACTTGAAAGGTGGCTTACCTCAAATTTGAAAATCGAATCTCGAGCTCCTTCGAGTAAGACCCATTCCTTAATCACCATTTGCACAATTGAAGACTTCCGGCTCAATGCATCTGCGACCTTGTTAGCTTTTCCAGGATGATACAAGATGTCGCAATCATAGTCCTTGAGAAGTTCCATCCAGCGATGTCGTCTCATATTCAACTTCTTCTAAGAGAATAAGTACTTGAGACTTTGATGATCTGTAAAGATCTAGAACCGTTTTTCGCACAAGTAACGTCTCCAAATCTTCAGGGCGAATATAATCACTGTGAGTTTTAAGTCATGCGTCGGATAGTTCAGCTCATGAGGTCTCAACTGATGGGACGCGTATGCAACGACTCTGCCATGCTGCATTAACACGTAACCCAGTCTTATGAACGACGCATCACTATAGATCTCGTATCCTCCAGGACCAGATGGTATTGTCAACACTGGTGCAATAGTCAGCTTCTGCTTAAGCTCTCGGAAACTACGCTTGCACTTGTCTGTCCACATAAACTTTTCTTCCTTCTTCAGTAGTCAAGTCAAAGGCGAGGCTAAATCTGAGAATCCTTTCACAAATCTTTTGTAATACCCTACCAAGCCCAAGAAACTTCTTATCTCTGTCACTGTCGTCGGTTTTGGCCAATTGATAACTGCTTCAATCTTGGTCGGGTCCACGGAGATTCCTTCACCTGAAATCACGTGACCTAGGAATGCCACGCGAGTCAACCAAAACTCGCACTTACAGAACTTAGCGTATAGTCCATGATTCCGCAGAGTCTGAAGCACTGTCCTTAACTATCTTTCGTGCTCCTCTGGACTTCTCGAGTACAGTAGGATGTCGTCGATCAAAACCATCACAAGCTGATCCAGATACTCCTTGAATACACGATTCATCAGATCCATGAAAGCGGCTATGGTGTTCATCAAACCAAATGGCATTACAGTAAACTCATAATGCTCGTATCGCGTACGAAACGCCGTCTTCGGTATGTCCTCCTTTCTAATCCTCAGCGGATGATACCCTGTCCTTAGGTCGATCTTAGAAAATATCGACGCTCCCTGCAGATGGTCAAACAAGTTGTCGATTCTTGGCAGCGAGTACTTGTTTTTAATCGTCACTTGATTGAGTTGCCGATAGTTGATGCAAAGGCGCAATGAACCATCTTTCTTCTTCACGAACAGAACTGGTGCTCCCCAAAGTGATGCACTAAGGCATATGAATCCCTTATCCAACGATTCCTGCATCTGCATCTTCAGTTCTTTCAGCTCTGACAATGCCATGCGGTAAGGAGCTTTAGAGATTGGCTCCGTCTCGGAGGCTAACTCAATCACAAACTCAATCTCCCATTTTGGTGGCAGACTCGGTAACTCCTTCGGAAACGCATATGGAAACTCTTGAACCACTGTAATATCCTCGATCTTCGGCTCCTCAACTGACGTATCCATGACAGTCGCTAAGTAACCACGACAACCCCCGTCTAACAAATAGGTTGTCTCAAGCGATGAGATTAAGGTAATCGAGGGTCCTCCTCGACTCCTAATAAACTTGAAACTTTGACCCGCTAAGAGGTTAAACTGAATCGCTTTACGATAGTAGTCCATCTTAGCTCTTTGCTTGGTGAGCTAGTCCATGCCAATTATCACATCAAAATCATACATGGCTAAGACTATTAAATTTATCTTTCCCTCTCGCTCACCAATAACCAACTTGCAACTAGGACAACCTACCGTAAACAACACCTTATCCTTTAACGGGGTAGATATACTAACGACTGACCCCAACAATTCAGGACTCAACCCTACCAGCTTAACAAACTGCTCAACTACAAACGAATGAGTAGCGTTACGGTCAAATAAAGCATAAGCAGCATGGTCGATCAACGAGATCATACCTGTGATCACATTAGGTGAGTCCTCTGCCTATCGTTTGGTGATAGCGTACACTCTTCCTTGAGCTAGAGATCTGTTCAAACCACCTTGCGGTGCTTTCTGTGCCGTGAATCCTCTATTCTGACCCATCGGTGGCGGCGATGGCGGCGGCGGCAGCGGCAACTACTGTGGTCCCATTGACTTTCTAAGATAGTTTCTGGCCAAGTGACCCTACTGGCCACATTCATAACAAGCACTTGTCCTAAAATGGCATAGGGTCGATCCGTGTTGTCTCCCACAGAAACAACATACTCCAATGAAGCTCGGCGCTGACTTGCCTACCCTACCCTTCCTGTTAGGTGGAACGGGGTACCTTCCTCTGGTCATAGGTTTCTTCCCAAACCTATTACTATCCCCGTTCCAACTGAACCACGACCTAGA
This sequence comes from Eucalyptus tenuipes, assembly GCA_014182365.1. Taxonomy (NCBI): domain Eukaryota; kingdom Viridiplantae; phylum Streptophyta; class Magnoliopsida; order Myrtales; family Myrtaceae; genus Eucalyptus; species Eucalyptus tenuipes. The sequence goes on along the minus strand of CM024541.1, from coordinate 17,630,681 downwards.
TGCGGCGACTCGTTCGCTAATGTTTCTTTCTATCAATTGAGCTCGCTCATACAATTCGTTGTAGTCTTTCAAATTAAGCGGTATCGGTGGGTCCTTCAGCTCCGATTGGAGGCTATTCCTGAACCTCCTAGCTTTGTTTGCCGAATCCTCTATCAGCCTTGGGGTGTACTGTGACAGCTCTGCAAACTTGGTCTCATACTGATCTATCGACATCATTCCTTGACGTAGGCGTTGGAATTCCTCCATCTTCTGCTCCCTGGCACTATTAGAAAAGTATTTGCCGTTGAAGGTCTCAATGAAGGCGTTCCACACCGAAACCACGCCCTCAGGAAATACTTTGCCTCTGGTAGCTCTCCACCAAGCACTTGCATTTCCCTACAGTTGATAGACCGCAAGAACAACCTTCTCTTTCTTGCTACACCTCAGCAGTGCAAATGCTTTCTCCAACTCTTGGATCCAAAAGGTTGCAGCCTCGGGATCCCCTACACCAATGAACCTCGGTGGGTTTCAGCTTTAGAAACTACTCGACGAGCTTGTGCATAGGCCTCTAAGCAATTACATTCCCTGGTGGAACCTCGACAGGTACGGTAGCAGCTGTAGTAGTAGCAGTAGCGGCATTGGCGGCAGTAGTGGCGGCTGCGATAGCGGCGGCTGTAGTGACTGCGGCAACGGTTTGATTCTGGGCTTGCTGCCCTATCATGTTTCCTAACGTCTCTAGTGCCTGCACGATCCCTTATATTCTAGGATCGCCAGGTGCTGCTACACCAGCACCGACTGGCGACGGTACTATCCCACTTGTGTTGGCTTGAGCCCGCGCTCTTCCCCGGGCACCGACCCTTGTAGGCATCCTACCTCGAGTAACGGCTCCTATTGTCCTCTTTCTAGGCGTTCTCTGCTCTTGATCACTCATTGTGCAGACTCTATATGGAACTTGCTTTCCAATTCCATACAGAATTAGAAACTGAATGATCCCCACAAACACGCTACCAATCAGCTATCAATCACATGCATCAGCATAAGAAAAAGGTCATTCCTACTAATTATCCCGTAACCCATCGCACCTTATCACTCTAAACACTGACCAGCTCTGATACCACTTCGAACGGCGATGTCACGCCCCAAAACTCAAGCGGGCGCACATCTCTCGGTGGTCGATAAAATTGCGACGTTCCCAAGACGCGTCACCGACCCAAATCGATTATTCACATGTGAAAGCGAAACAAACAATCCCCAAACAACACAAACATGAGATAGAAAAACAGGACGGTCAATTTTACAAACCACACTTTTATAAACAAACATGGTTAGCCTGCAAAGTTATATATACAAAAGTCAAGGTCTCCAAAAAGAACTCCCTAGCTAACCTTACACCGGACCCTATCTACTTGGGGTCCGAATCTACCACGACACCGTTAGGTGGGTCAGTTACCCCCTCGCCCACAATGGCGAGTACATCGAAACCCTGAAGGGGACCTTCCCATTTTCTGTTAGGCCCATGACGAAACCACGCCCTGAATCGATGAGGTACCAACTACGGTAGGCCCTCATTGACCAAGATAGTGGTCACTATGAGCTCATGGATCCAGGGACTCCCGGGGACAGGAATGTCAGTACGCTGCTCGCTAAACCCTCGCGGCTATCCAAAACAAACTGGCCTCGCCTCTATCTAAGGACTTGTAAACAGTTTAACGACGATGGGGTGAGATAATGTCTCAGCGAGTTCACGCCCTATACCCCGATTAGGAAGGTAACATGCTTAGAGTCAGTCTAACCACACATCACAGAAGACTCACCTCGCCTCAGTTCCTTCCTACACGTCAGTACAGTTCATATAACAAATACAAAGAGTAATAACACTCAACAATTGGAACGCCTCAACATGTATCTCAAACAATCATAAGGGTTCTGATTATAAGGCCAAATCGTCATGACACGTCCCATTCCGTGCCACATAATTTTGTCCCATAATCAAGCGCGTTTATCTCAATCATTGACGTGTTCCAATTGATTACTGTCCCACGGGCACGGCCTACTCGACGCTCGGCGGTCTTTTGGCATAGCCGAGCATCATCTCATCCCTTGAGTACGGCAACGTCTACCCTTAGATGGCATTCCCGAAGGAGCATCGGTCAGACCTCTACAGCGATCCGGCATCCGTTGTCAGGGGCATTCCATATAGGAGCAACGTCCACCCAACGTACATCGGGTGACAGGTTCTCATAATTGTCACATGTATACCCAAGGACATTATGCATTGCACTCAAATGCCTCAATTAAAATAATGTGCTTGGCCTATTTTCTTCGTATTAAAAACACCCGGTAAAATAATCATGTGTGGATACACGGTCAGGTCGAACCATAAAAATTAATATCATTCCTTTTAAAATCCCACTATTTGATGTAGTACTTAAAAACATTTTCGGTGTCAAAACCCGACACCTGGTATTTTCTAATTAAATACCAAAATTTCATAATTTTGAAATAATAACTGAAAATCAACAATCATCACTCAATTGCACAAATTAGCACTCAATTGCGTAAACTGATTACACCACGACAATCAGCACGAAATTCTAACGACCGACTATCCCGGTAATATTTTTGAAAAATATTAATTAAATAAATACAAAAATTAATTAAATAAATGCAAAATAATTCAATAATTCACTAATTAATCTTTAAACATTAATGCGCTATGCTAATTAAATAAATAAAATGCACTATGCTAATTAAATCATGCAATCTAATTAATCCTTAACTAGTCTAATCTAACCACGTAATTAGCCTAATTACTAATTAAATCACTAATTACACTAATCTAACCACCTAAACCAAGCTTAGCCTAATCTAATCCTACCATAAGAATAATTAACTCCCTAAGTAGAGTTTAGAGAGTAAACTCACCGGATTGACGAGCCGGTGACTTCACGGTGACGGCGACACGGAGGCAAGCGAGACTCGAGCCTACGGCGACACCCAAAGAGGTTCGGAAGAGGCCGGAAATGGGCCACAAAGTCTCAGCCCATAGCTGGAACTTCGGTTCTGCTTGCTAGCCGAAGGAGCTGGTCGGGGGCTTGGCCGGCGTTGAAATGGGCACGGCGAGACGGCGGTGTGAGCAGGGGATGACTACGGTGGCTCAGTTGGCTGGAACGGCGATGGAGGCTGCTCGACTGCTTTGGGCGGCGGCCAGGCATGCTCGGGACAGCAGCTCGAGCAGGGACGACGTGGGCTGGAGTCGTGAGGGCGAGCGGACGGCGTGTGGCTTCGGTGGGCTCAGCGGTGCTCGGGCGGGCGGCTTGCGGTCTTAGGCGATCGACGGCAAGGCTAGCTGGTTTCTCTGGGTTTTCTTTGGTCTTCAAACAACAACAATAGGGAAGAAGAAGCTGAGGAAGAAGAAGAAGAGTTGTTACTGGCTTGAGGGGAACTAAGAGCCCTCAAAGTCTTCAGAAAATATCAAGAACACTCGAGTGGCTACCCCACCGGCTTCAGCCATATCCATAGCCAACTTTCCCTCACCAATCTTCTCCAAGAAGTCACCAAAGGTGCTGAAATGTTGTAGCCCCCCCGATTGGCTACGAATTTGAGACATTTCCCTTCCAATTCAATTCCTCTCCAAAAGACTTCAATTAAATGGCTAATTTGCCAAGGTAGGTGCCACACTCAAATCCATAATTTTACTCATCAATTGATCCAACTTGACGGCTAAAAACGCACTACCAAAATCGCCTAATCTTGATTTTTTGCCAAAAATTCGGACTTGCCGAAATTTCTTCGAAGGATGAGTCGACGTTCTTAAAATAAATCGTGACATGACATAACTTTCAATTTCTGAAATTGGGTTCAATTTTGTGATTAATTTCAACCGGACGCGATTTTAGCGTGACCTAACCTACCGGGTTAGCTTTTAGGAATTTTTAGCGCATTTGATCCATGGTCGATTATTTTCGATCAACATTGTGCATCTTTAACTCATAGGCGACTCTCGGTTGTCGTGAAAATACCAAGGTTTCAAATACGGGCACAGGGTACAGAAATGAAAGAAAAATCGGTTCATTATTGTTTGACAGAAATTTTGCAATTAAGTGGAATCACCCATACTTTAATCACATGTCTGTCGAACCGACCTATCTCCAATCTCTGATCAATTTTAACGGTGTTGTATTGACCCTTGCGGATTAGCACGGTTGACCAGTCGATTTCTGATTGAATTCTCAAGTTTGTCGCGTTTAGATTCCTTAATGGCTTCACCTGATAAATTAGTTATCTCGTGAGTGATTAGCTCAGAGAAAAAGACTATAGGTGCGTCGACGAAAACCCTAATTCATTCAATCGAAAACAGAGTTGAAAATAAGGATGTCACAACTATAAAGCAAATCTGTTTCGACTGTATCCTAAAAGGAGTAGCTGTTACTTCACTTTCTCCATGTTGTATTTTTATTCTCTTTAGTGGTGGATGATTGGATTCTATGGTTTCACCATTATCAAGTTCCACTTGTAATGATGATCTAAAACTACTATTTATTTTGGTTCAAGAAATTGTTCTTCTAACCAATCAAAGAAAAATATATGGACATCATATTTGTATATGTAGTTGTAATAATTTTTACTTAATATCTTTTGCTTTATCAACAAAGGTTTTGAAGGACCATTTCTGATTTATTTGTTGTCTTTTGAATTAAATTCTCTATTAAGGAATGCTTTATTTGATTCAAATTGTTTTCCTAAAACATTTAGTTCTACGTCTATCATTTGAGAATAAGTTGGAGAGATGAGGGAAATCTGTATTTTCTAAGACTGGTTTAGTCTGGTTATGTTGATAAATTGGCCTGGAAATTCCCGATCTATTGTCTAGATCATTAATTTCTGGTTTAGGCAGTGCCGTAGGATTATTTCTATGGATATTATGAGGTAAATGTGTTATATGTTGTATGGAAGTATTCCTATAAGTACTTGGTGGAATGGTGATTATAGGTTGAAGATTAGGATTAAGCTCCACTGATCTTGAAGAGGATGTATGAAATGACGGGCTAGATCTTAAATCGAAAGATCTTCTGGGAAACCTAATAGTTACCCTTCCCTTTGGATGTTGAATAACATTGGTCGGACTCGTATTTTGAATAGATTGGAAATTTTGGTTTTCTAATTCCCATTGTTTTGGTAAAGTTACTTGATTCCAACTAATAGATTTATGAATTGTTGTATTTGCTCTAGAAATGTCAGTCTGGAGGAGAAGTGTTTCTACTCATGAACTATGTTTGAAAGCATTTTCTCCAAAGGTAGAAGCCATTGCTTTGTAATGGATCTCATAGACAAGAGCTAAAGGGATAAATCCATTAGCTACCTTATAATTATGTGTTTTCATTTGGAGTGTGAGTACTTTAAGAATATTCTTATCCTTAAGGGATACTAAGAAATTAGGATAACAATCAAAATGTATTGATCCTTTGTAGAGACTTGTCTCTATAGTACCGAAAATGGATTCATCATAGTTTAAGAGACGTGAGTCTCATAGAACTAAGGGAATAGAAGTATCAAGACATTCTTTTGTAAGAGGTTTAATTCCTACATAGACTAGTCCCATATGAAGATAATTGTATTTTTGTTTATGTTTTTCGATAGACTCTTGGTTTAAGAGATGTATTTTTTCATAAGAGTTTGAAAGAGGAACATCTCTTTCTTCAGTTGTTATAACAGGAGTACAGAAAAGTCCACAAGGAGTGTGGCACTCTTACAAATCATCCACATTGATATCTGTGGACTTTTCTCTACTCTTGGTATTAGTTATCATAAATATTTTATCACTTTCATCAACAACTACTCACATTATATTAATGTCTATCTCATCCATGATAAATTTGAAGAACCAAACATGTTTAAGATCTATAAAGCCAAAGAAAGATTAAAGTTGTGAGGTTTGATCGTGGAGGAGAATATTAAGGGAGGTTCTCAAAAACAGGTCATAATTCTGCTACTTGAAGAGATGTGGCATAGTTGTTAGTGTATAATGTTGGGTACTCTCCAGCAAAATGGTGTTGCAGTATGATACGCCATAGCACGCTACTATAGTGTCTTTGGGTTGAAGCTCTCAAAACAACCATGCATATCCATAATCATATCCCTAGTGAATTTGTGGTTAAAACACCTTATGAACTATGGACACAAAGGACTTTACCAAAAAAAAAACACAAAGGAAATATAGTTTGAGATATTTTCATGTATGATGTTGTTTGGCTGAGGCAAAAATATATGACCTACAAATGAAGAAACTTGACCCAAGGACCATAAGTTGTTATTTTGTTGGTTACCCTGAAAGATCAAAGGATTTTAGATTTTACTGCCCTTCACATACCACTAAAATAGAAATGTGGTATTTTTGGTAAATGTTGGTTATAGTACTACTAGAATAGTAGAACTTAGGGAAACTAGAGTTCCAATTTCTACTTAGGATCATATTTTGGTTCCTATCATTCAAGGGTCTAGCATACCATTACCTTCACCAATTGGTTCTGGTCCACTACAGGAGATACTTAATGAAGAACCTCAAAATATAGTGCCTATTCTTCCTCTTGTTGATCAACCACCTTTTAGGAGGTCGGGATGAGAAAGAAAATCAACTATCACTAATGATTACATTATATATCCAAATGAGTTAGACCATGATATTGGTATAGGAACTAATCTTGTCTCTTATGATGAAGCCATTATAAGCGATCATTCAACTTAGTGGCTTGAAGCCATGAAAGATGAGCTGAAGTCAGTGAAAACTAATGATGTTTAAGACCTAGTAGACTTACCTGATGGGTCCAAATTTGTAGGTTGTAAATGCATCTACAAAACTAACCTAGACCTTAAGGGTAATGTTGAAAGGTATAAAACCAAACTAGTCGCAAAAGATTTTACTCAAAGAGAAGGAGTGGATTATAACGATACTTTTTCACCTGTGTCAAAAAAGGACTCTTTCGAAATAGTCATGGCCTTAGTAACTTATTTGATATAGTGCTACATCAAATGGATGTGAAAACAACACTTCTTAATGGAGAGTTACAAGAAGATGTCTGTATGGCATAGTCACAAGGTTTTGTGGTTGAGGGCAAGGAACACATGAAATGCAAATTGAAAATATCCATTTATGGTTTAAAACAAGCCTCAAGACAGTGGTGTCGTAAGTTTCATGATGTGATTTAGTAATTATGGCTTTAAATAAAATGCGGTGGATTAGTGTATATATCTTAAGATCAATGAGACTAAATTCATCATTTTAGTATTGTATGTACATGATATACTACTTGCTAGCAGTGATAAGGACATGTTGTATGAAACCAAGAGTTTTCTTTCACATAGCTTTGAGATGAAAGACCTTGGTGAAGCCTCTTATGTAATAGGCATTAAGATTCATAGAGAGATAGATCTCGAGAGACCTTAAGATTATTTTGAAGAGCCTATATTCAATGGATTCTTATGAGATGCATAACTGCTCTCCCAGTATGCCTCTATTATAAATGGTGACAAATTCAGCTTATTGCAATGCCCTAGAAATCAACTGGAGCTTGGATAAGTGAAGTATATTCCTTATGCATCTGTTGTAGGGAGTTTTATATATGCTCATGTACTTGCCCAGACTTAATGTATGCTATTGGAATGCTTGCCATTACCAAATAAACCCAGGAATGGGTCACTAGAAAGTAGCTAATAAAGCAATACTTAGAGGGTAAAAAAGGCTTTATGCTTACCTAAAAGAGAACAGATAACCTTGATGTTATTGATTATTCTTATTCGGATTATGCCAAGTACATTGACACCAAGAAATCCACATCATATTACATCTTTATACTCGTTGGTGGACCTATTTCATGAAAGAGTGCAAAGCAGTCCTTAACTGCATCTTCCATTATGGAGGCTGAGTTCATAGCATGTTATTAAGGTAGTTAGAACTAACACCTAGAGGGGGATGAAAAGTTGTTTGAAGAAATTTTACTAGACAATTGCCGAATAAAAATAAATTCTGAATGAGAAACAGAAACAGTTTTGAGAAACACCATACTTCTAAAACAGTAAGTGTGCAACAAACTTAGAACATATAGAGTTAAGAAAAGAGAAAATTGCACATGAGTTTTATAGTGGTTCAGCTTAGATCAAGCCTACATTCACTCTCCCATGCTGTAACCTATTGACTGGATTTTACTATAGGATTAATAAAAAATTACAACTTATGAGTGCAAATACTTAATGGTAGATCTTTCTAGCTAACTTAGAAATCTTTTTGTGTTTTCTCTCTTAATCACACTTTGTAATGCTCATAGATGAAGACACGTAATTGAGAGTAGCTTCAGACTTTGGAATTTCAAATTCACGTTCCCACTTCTTCTTGACCGAATGACCCCCTTTAAATACTCCTCCTTACCATACTAGCCATTAACATTCTCCGAAGGAATTTCTTTCAATCAAACCATTGGAAAAAATCTTTCAAAGGGATCTTATGACCATTGAAGATAGGAATGAAATTTGCACTTGATTTTGGTCGTCCATACAATCAGAATCTTTGTTTCCATAAGTGATGCTTCCCAAAAAAGAGCTTATATTCAAGATTGATTTCATCAATTTTTAGTTGATTCAATCAATATTTGTATAGATAGAAAGTAATATCCTTTGTCAAAAAACTAGTCGTTGTAGAATAATTTCCAAATAAGTTCATCCTGGATTTATATCACAAAATTAATAAGTCTGGTTCTGGACCTTTTTTCTCTCTGGACACTGTCTCGTTTTGGATACTATCTCATCATGGACTTATCAGAATGGGATATGCTTCTAAAATAGAATAGACTTTGACATAAGTCTCCAATGGTTCCTCAGAAATAACTTCTAAACAATCTATTTTTAAGATAGCCGTTAGAATCAGAAAATTTTCTCAGCTTCAAAACCTAATATGAGTTTTCTCAACAATTTCCCCCTTTTTGAAGGTGACAAAACTTTGAAGCAGATTTAAACACTTAAGAATATGATAATCTGCAAAAGAACACTTGAACAACACAATTTATAGGAATTAAGAATTAGTGAATAAGCAGACAGAATAATCAGTCATTAGATGAACTTAATATTTACTAAAGACAATCTTAAAATATAAGTCTGCAAACACAACATGAAAAACCACATACCAAACACATTCAAAATTGCAACCACACACCAAACACACTAAGAACACTTAAATTTGCAAGAGTCTTCCCCTTTTTGTCAACATCAAAGAGGGTCTAGAAAGCAAATTTAACCAAGAAAAACTATGAGTGAAAAATAAACCAAAAGTTTAAGCACACGAAGGGAGAGATATCTTCAAGATTCAGGGATTTCTAGGAATGTAGGCAAGATGGAAACCTTCCATTGTTTGCACAGTCTCTTCAAGCTTTGCCATGCATTAACAAAAGATCCTCAATTTTTACACCAAGGGATGTGCGCATCTTCCGGATCTCAACCTCCATTTCATATTGCTGTGCTTTGATCTTCAAGAGGAGCTCAAATATTCGAGGATAGCTTCCATCGGGGTTGGTCTAAGCACTTGTCTCTACAAATTGCACTAGAGGGATATCCAAACTTGATGGAAGATTAGTTTGTACCTGGGAAGCGTGTTGCTCCTCATCAACATCAGCTTGTTTCTCCTTATCATCAATAGAATCCTCGAGAAAATGAGAATCATAGATGTCTTCTATATTTGGTGCGAAATGGTCGACTTGAGTCTCACGGAAAGTTTGCCCTGCAATTAGGTTTGAAAATGAGTTTTCTCAGGAGCTCTCCCCGCTTCTGAGCCTTTAGGCTAAATATTTCAGTCTCCACCGTCTAAACCTGTGATATCTTTTTGTGTCTCCTCAGTGCCCTTGTGTTGATCATTTTCCTCTTTGTTTTCACCATCATCGTTTGCATGTTCTTCTATTGCATCATCATCCTTTTCTTTCTCAATTTCCTCTTCCTCCTAGTCATTACTTTTCCTCTTCATCTTTACCTTCATTTTCTCCTTCTTTTTTGCCTAGTCCTTCTTCTTCTTGTTCTCTCTTACTCTCTTTGGCCTCTTCTTCAAAATTAGCCATGCCAGTGACTAGGTCTCTCATGCCAATGCTTGCGACTACATCAGAGAAAGTCTCCTCTTTATCTTCATCCTTGTCCTCATCTCTCATCAAGAGGACTAGTCTCTTTCTTTTTGAAGTTCTAGAGACTATACTCTTTCATTTCCTCTTTTTCTTAGTCGTAGTGCTTGTCTTGGTCGAACTAGCAGACTCTTTCATATGCTCCCAAATATTGGAGATTTCCTTTAATCTTAGCTTGGAGATCATTTTAAATCCAATTTGCATAGAAGGAAGGGTTCTAGAGTATAGGCTGGAGAAAGGTTGAATCTAGAAATGTTTGAAAAGCTTGGTCACCAAAGCACCATAAGGAAGTTGGCTTTTCTCCTTTATCACCATTTTGTACATGTGTAATAGAATGGTGTGTGGCAAAGAGAAGGCAACTCCGTTGCCAATAGCCCACATCATTTTGGTTTCAAATTTGGAAACATCTATATTCGAAGTAGCCTTGGGTCTAATGCAATTGATAACAATTTTTATGAAATAGAACGTTAGAAGTCTAACAACCTAGAGTAGGTTACACTTCCTCTTGGAATCTTATCCTTCACTAGAAACTTAGTCACCTCTTCATTTGAAACATTAATGGGCATGAATTCACATCTTTCTACACGTAAGAGGCCAGCTAGCAAATTTATATCCACATCAAAGAAATTCTCACATATGTTTAACTATAGATGCGTGGGAGAAAAAGTAGACAAGTTAGAATAAAAATAGGCAACAAGTTTTGGGTATGCATCAGACGTTTTCAAGAAAAAATTTTCCATATGAAGTTTTGTAAACTTCTCCCTAAGAGGAACTTTGATTATTTCCAGAAAATCAAAATCAACAGTTTGAGGATTAATCACTCCCCATTCAACATTCGCACATAAATTTCTTTATGCTCCTTAGACCAAAAAAATTCCCTTTTGAACTTTTTACCCTAGCAGCAATACCTTTCTTAGGCTAAAAATTCTTAAATAGACACTCATCATTGTCTTCCTTCTTATCATCTACTTGATTTTCTCTCCCAAACCTAGGATCAAAGGGGAAGAATACAAACTCCTCCTCTTCTGGGTTTGCCAACCCTAATTTCTCCATAGTTTGCAAAAACAATGTCTCATGTCCGTACCCATTTTCTTTCAGGAAACTGGTAATAAAATTCATAGGACTCCATCATTTCTTTGAAAAGTCATAATGCTTAAAAAGAACATCAAGTTTTCTTACCGAAATAGGGGTTGCTTCTCGAGTAACTTCATGCTCTTTTGAGGGGCAATTTGTATTTCGTGGAGATTTGTCTCTAGTAAGATCAAAGTGAATTTGTTTATCTTTTACAAATTGAGGCCCTTTGCTGGTTATGCGAGAGGACTTCCAATATGAAGAGACCAAGATGGACTTGGAAGATTTTGAAGATATGGCGATGAGAGAATATAGAAAGGCGATCTAGTTTAGGGTTTACAGAAAAGTAGATGATAAAAAAAGAGAGAGAAACTGCTTCGATGATTAGGGTTTGCAGAGGAAAGATTATCGTTAATGAAGAGAGAGAAGATTAGTGTTTATAAAGAAATGAACCGAGGCAAATGAAAGGGTGCAAAAGAAAGTAATTACCATTTTGAAAATTCTGAAAATAATTGAAAATTTTTGGAATTTTTTATTTAAATTCAAAAAATTAAGAAGTGATGAAAAATAAAAGAAATTTCCAAAAACCATAACAGGCAAATAAAAATTCAAATAAATAGAAAATATTCATACCTGATTGATAAGGAAGGAAACTTATGCACCATGTAAGGACTCGGGCCTCCCACTGTGTAATATTGTCCGCTTTGGGCCTTCGATCCTCACGGCTTTAAAACGCGTTAGTGTGACAGCCCAAGTGGCGGTGCGCGGGGAGGAGGCATGGCGGTGCGTCCGCGCCTCGGTCCCCAGACGTGCGTAGGGAAGGGGTCCCTCTCTTGTCCTACATCGCTTAGGGGGGAGTTCTGGGCTAGTTTATAAGGCTTGGGTCCCTTTAATCTGTGTAACGCGTTTTAAAGACATGAGGACTCAGTATCCAAAGCAGACAATATTACATAGTGGGGCCTAGGTCCTTACAAGTGGTATCAAAGCTGACTCCCGATCGCGTGTGGGGCCACAGCGAGGACGCTATGCTCCTAAGGGGTGGAGAGTGTGACAGCCGAAGCGGCAGTGCGCGGGGAAGAGGGACAGCGGTGCGTCCGTGCCTCGGTCCCCGGACGTGCACAGGGAAGGGGTCTCTTTCTTGTCCCACATCGCTTAGGAGGGGAGTCCGGGGCTAGTTTATAAGGCTTGGGTCCCTTTAATCTGTGTAACGCGTTTCAAAGCCGTGAGGACTCAGTGTCCAAAGCGGACAATATTACATAGTGGGGCTTAAGCCCTTACACACCACAATTTGAATTACAACTATCCAAGTTTGAAAATGCTTCCAGAGTGATGTATCTTCTAGAAAATTGTATTCCTAAGTCTGGTTTGCATAGATTTTAACCAAATTGGTAAGTAATATGCAATTTTTCACGAATATATTCCAACGTGCCTTTCTTTAGAGGCTTGGTGAAAATATATACTAGTTGATTATTTAAATCAACAAATTGAAGATTAATTTCACCATTTTGCACAAGATCTTTTATGAAATGATGTTAAATTTCAATGTGCTTCACTCTTGAATGGAGAATGGGATTTTTTGTAAAATTGATTGCACTTGTGTTGTTGTATCTAATTTCAGTACAGGACTCTTCTTCTCCAAAGTTTCTCAATTGTTATCGAATTCATATAATTTGAAAGCAGCAACTACCTAAAGTAACATATTCTGCTTTTGTGGTTGAAAGAGCCATATTGTTCTATTTATTTGAGAACCAAGACACCAACATCTATTTCAGAAGTTGACATGTCCTATAAGTACTTTTCCTGTCGACTCTTCAACTAGTTAAGTTAGCATCTGAATATCTAACTAGAGTAAAGTCTCCTCTTTTTAGATACCACAGACCTAACTTTAGATTAGTGGTAACATATTTGATAATGCATTTAACAACACTGAGACGCGATTCTTTAGGATCAGCTTGGAATCTAGTACACATGCACATACTGAATAGAATATAAGGGTGAAGCCGTAAGATAGGAAAAAGAATCGATCATGCTTTTGTAGGTATTTTGGTCCACTTTCTTGCTATCTTCATCCTTATCAAGTATGGAAGAGCTTGATATAGGAGTTTCAATCTTCTTGCAATTCTCCATTCCAAATTTCTTGATAACATCTTTGGCATTTTTTTTTTTGTTAGATGATGATTCCTCTTTTGGATTGTCTAACTTGTAAACCTTGAAATAATGTCAATTCTCCCATCATGCTTATCTCAAATTCTTCCTATGTAGACTTAGAAAATTTCTTGAGTAGAAGTTCACTGGAAGAACCAAGGATGATGTCGTCCGCATATATTTGAATAAGTAAGAAGTCATCACCTTTTTTATTGATAAATAAAGTGGTGTTTACCATACCTTTCTTGAAGCCATTACTCACCAGAAACTTACTCTTCTTTCATACCAAGCATGAGGTGCTTACTTCAGACCGTATAAAGCTTTCTTCGTTCATAAACAAAGTTTGACTTTCTAGGATCTTTAAATCCTGGTGATTGCTCCACATAGACTTCTTCTTGGTTTAATCCATTAAGGAAGACACTTTTGGCATCTATCTTGAATAACTTAAAGTTATGAAAACATGCATAAACAAGCAACAGCCTTATGGCTTCTAAAGCAACAGCTTTATGGCTTCTAACTTGACTGTCGGTGGATGTGTCTTATCATAATTTATTCATTCTTCTTGTGTATATCCTTTTGCCACGAGCTTTACTTTGTTTCTAGTCACCTTACCCTTTTCATCCGTCTTGTTTCTGATAACCCACTTAGTTTCGATTATAGATTTTCCTTTTGGTTTGGAAACTGATTCACAAACCATTGACCTTGAATTGCCTAAGCTCTTGCTGCATTGCTTCTATCAAGATTTCATTAGATAAGACTTCTTCTACTCCCTTTGTTTCCATTTTAGAAATAAGTGCTAGAGCATTTGAGTCTTCTTTATCCCTAGATCTAGTATGGATGCCTTTTTCTATATTGCCAATGATGAGATCTGGAGGATAGCTTGATTTGTGCTTCCAATTCTTGTTGAATTTGTCCTTTTCTTCACGGGTCTCCTGAGTTTGTGTCTCAGTTGAATCTTCCTACTTCTCTTCACTTTGCTTTTGTTCAACAAGTGGTAGGTTCTAATCAGGAAACTCAAACTTTGTTAAGTTTAAGACTAACTCAGATTCTTTAAGTTAAGTCTGATCTTGTTGATTCTGGTAGACTTCTTAAAATCTAACATTCATCGATTCTTCAACAGTTTGGGTGTTCTTGTTGAGACTCTGTATGCCTTGCTCGTTGTAAAATATCTAAGAAATATTCATTCTTCTAACTTTTCTTCGAACTTACCCGGACAATCATTCGCATTTTTCAAGATAAAACACTTGCAACCAAAAACATGAAAATAAGAGATATTTGGTTTTCTGCCTTTGTAAATCTCATAGGGGGTCTTCTCTAAGATAAGCCTCAGAAATAATCTGTTAATTATGTAATAAACCATAGAGAATGCTTCTACCTAGAAACAAAAAGAGATTCTACTTTCAATTAATAGAGTTCTGGCCATTTCTAGTAGAGATCTATTTTTCCTCTTAACAACTCTATTCTGTTCTAGAGTGTAGGGAGAAAATGAAATGTGTTAAAACCATTTTCATCACAAAAACTTGTAAAATCTTAATTTTCAAATTCTCTTCCATGGTTTATTTTGATGTTGAAAATATCATAACCCTTTTAATTTTAAAAAATAAGAGAAGACTTCTACTTTATTTGCCAAAAGAAAACCATGCAAATCTTGAGTAATTATCTATAATCACCAAATAATATTTATTACCTACAATACTTTGGGTTCTAGTAAGTCCAAAAAGATCCATGTGAAAGAGCTGTGAAGCATGGTTATGGAAACATGTTTTATGGATTTGAATGAACTTCTAACCTGTTTTCCCAAAGTCATGGAGTACACAACTCATACTTCTAATAAACCATTTTAGGATGACTACGCACCAGCTTCTTAGAAGATAGCTTAGTAATTTGCTGATAATGCTAGTACGAACACCTAGAGGGGGTGAATAGGTGTTTAAAATAAATTTGATAACTAAAATAAAAAATCGAATAAAGTTTGATAAACAAGTCACCGGACGTCGATGAATGTTTAGAATCAAATAAGACATGGAACTAATTTTTACAATACTTAAAAGAATGCAACAGATTTAAATAAAAAGAGTTAAGGGAAGAGAAGATTGCACATGAAATTTATAGTGGTTAGACTTAAATCAAGCCTACGTCCATTCTCCCATGCTGACAGCTTTCTGGCTAGAATTCACTATAACATCAACAAAGAAGTACAATTTTTTAGTAAAAACTCTCAGTGGAAGATTTATTTTTCTCTCACTAAGTCACTCTTCTTGTGATTTTCTCTCTTGAATACAATTTGTAAGAATCATTAATGAAGAGCACGTACTTGGAAAGACTTCAGACTTTGGAATTTCAGTTCTCACATCCCTTCCTCAAATAAACTGAATGACCTTCTTAAATACTCCTTC
Organism: Eucalyptus tenuipes; assembly: GCA_014182365.1. Taxonomy (NCBI): domain Eukaryota; kingdom Viridiplantae; phylum Streptophyta; class Magnoliopsida; order Myrtales; family Myrtaceae; genus Eucalyptus; species Eucalyptus tenuipes. The sequence goes on along the minus strand of CM024541.1, from coordinate 17,614,939 downwards.
ACGACTCACTAGCAGTTGGCATTTTCCAGAGGAGTTTCTTCCAATCAATTCGTTGGATAGAATCCATTAAGGAAATCTTATAGACGTTTGAAGATTGAGATGTAGATCTGTTGATTCTAGTCGCCCATACAATCAGAATTTAGGCTTTCATAAGTAGATGCTTCCCATAAAGGAACTTCTCTTCAAGATTGATTTTATCAATTTATGATTGATTCCATTGATGCATTTATAAAGGGTAAGTGAGATTTTTCACTAGAGAGCCAGATATTGAAGAATAAATTCCTAATGCATTCATTCTGAATCCTTGTCACAAGATCAATAAATTCGAACCTGATTTTATCCTCGTTTTGGATATGATTTTAGTTTGGATTGCATCAGAGTGTGGAAGACTTCTGGAATGAATAAACTTTGGCAAAATTCTGTGACATAACTTTAGAAGTATTATGTTCCTCAAAATAAGAATAAGAACTAGAAAGTTCTGTCAACTTCAAAACTTGATGGGCGTTCTCTCAACAATCTCCCCCTTCTTGATGTGACAAAACTTTCATGAAGATTTAAGCATAATGTAAATGTTATCCTGCAAAACAATACTTTAGCAACACAAGATAATAGATAGGGATAATAGACAGTAAGCATTATATGGATAAACATTTGCTAAAGTCTGGTCTGTGCAATAAAGTCTACATAAAAACACGCATAAAAACACACCACACAGTATAGTAAACGCAAACTACAAACACAATCAGCAAGTCAAGGATTCAAATTTGCAAAATTCTTCCTTTTTTTGTCAACAACAAAAAAGGAGAAAAACAAACAAGCACAAGGAAAATAGAGAAGAGATTGATTTTTGAAAATGATTAGGGCCATCTTGGAACATGGACAAGTCGGAAATCCTCCAAAGTTTATACGGTCTTCTCAAGCTTAGTCAGGCACTGATGGCACTGATGGAAGACAATCTCAACCTTCGCCAAATTCTAAGTGGCCTGCTGATTCATGTTTTGAACCTTGTTATCAAGAGACTGTACCTTTCCAGTGAGAGATTTTGAGGTAGTACCGAGAGGAGCATGCAACTTTGGGATTTCAACCTCCATCCCATATTACTGTGCCTTAATCTCCAAAAGAAGTTCCGTTATCCGAGGATAGTTTGAGTCTAGTTTGGTTTGGGCACTAGCTTTAGCAAAATTATTGGCAGAGTATCCAAAAGTGAAGGAATATCGACCTAAACATTGGAGGTATGTTGCTCCCCTTGAACATTAACCTCTTTGTCTTGATCCCTAGAAGATTCTTCAGGGAAATGAGATGCATAAATTTCCACTGTATCTAGAGGAGATCGATTGACACCATCATTGACAGCTGGTTCTGCAATCTGGTTGTGAAGATGAGTTTTCTTACCTGCTCCCCTTATCTTAGTGACTTCAGTTTGAGGAAGAACTCCTTCTCCTTCCTTCATTCCTTCTCTTCCAGCACTAATTTGTTGACCAGTTTTGTGACATCTTGAATTTCTAGGTCAGTTTTCAACTGAATAAATCGGGATTTTCATCGACGCACCTATAATTCTATTCTCTAAGCAGATCACTCACGAGATAACTAGTCTATCTAGTAAAACCGCTAAGGGATTTTAATGCAATAGATTTGAGAATTCGACTAGAAATCGACTGCTCGACCGTGTTAGTCTGCAAGGGTCATTACGGCACAGTTAAAAATCGATTAGAGACTGGAGATAGGTCGTTTCGACTGAGCCATGTGATTTAGTGTGGGTGATTCCACCTAATTGCAAAATTCTCATTGATTGGCACTAGACCGATTTTTTTTATTGTTTTGGTACCCTGTGTCCTTATTTGAAACCTCGAGATTTTCATGACAATCGAGAGTCGCCAATCTGTCGAAGATGTACAATGTGGCTAAAAAATAATCGACAACGGGTCATGTGGCACCCCCGAAAACGGCCCCCGGTCTGTAGGGGTCGCCACAGTTCGCTTACCTTTCTCTTACTTGACCTGAAGGTCTATCAATCCTGGGGGTTTATATATTTTAGATCGGTCCCTGCGCAGTATATAAATATATATCAGAAGCAAAAATCAGCATCTCCCTATCCCAAAATTAGAAACGATGCACACCTACTAGACATTTTTATAAGTCAAGCCGAACACTTTTATTTACATTGATTTGATAGACATCATCAATCGGTACACCAAAAAATGCCGTGGTTTTCTATACCTAGCTACATACCAAAAGATAACCGACTCCCTTTTTCTTTTCTTTCCAAACAGTCATATACATAAGTCTATTAGTCAGTGTCGGCTGTCCAAAAATGCTTCATCTGCTAACCGTCACTCTCTGTCACACCCAGCCCGGTCCGTTAGCTGGCGGCGGCGGCAATATCCCCAGCATGATCCCATCACGACGGACGTGCACTGACAGAAACTCCTAAATCACTAGGCCCTCAGGTGAACCGATGTCATACATAACTAGAACCCGCACTCGAATAAAAACCAACCCTCGTATCTCGGGATGATGGTGCTCCGAGCACTCACACTCAACGTCTACTGGAATACCATAAAATGTACCAGGGGTGACTGGTAGCAGAGACATATCTTCTAATTTGAAATGTTAGTCCCCAAACGGGGTGAGTACAGCCACTCGGCAGTAAAAGATTCATCAAACTATATCAAGCATTACTATCAGTATCTAGATTCATGCAAGATAGACAAGAACAGGTAATCAAGGGATAAATATGCATCAAAATCATGAAATTCTTTAATGCAATGGCAAGTGCAATTTCAAAAGAATCAAAATGCATCATGTCCAGTTACACAAGTCCCGATCATAGGGCCAAACTATAATGACACGTCCCATTCCATGCCATACAATTTAGTCCTATAACCAGACCACACACACACTTAGTAGAATCATCCGTTTTATCATTCAAAAGGTTTCATCCCCCAGAGGACCAACGTTTGCATCCTTCTGGGATTTCGCATCCAATCTTGGCGTTGCGAAAGTCTCCGGCATTCAGCTACTCTGGGCCACCGGGCATCCAGAGTGTGTCTCGTCACACCTCTAGGCATCTCGCACCCCACCTAGCATCACGAGGAACCTCCGAGACTCACCATGAGAATGGTTACCCCGGCCCTCCGGATTTACGTACTGACTAGCATACAACCAGGCATCCCGAAGCTTCCGGGGAAAAACCTCCGGTATTCAGCCACTAGGGCCACCGGGCATCCACAAGGCATCGACTCATTCGATCCTTTCGGCCTCCCGACTCCCGGGGCATCGTTGACCCGAGGGTCCAACGGCATCAATTAACATCTTAATTTCCAAAAACACTTTTAAATGCAATGACAGGATGTCCCATGAATCTTCATCAAATCTCAATATCACATAATATGCTGAATGCCAGTATCATCATGTCAAATAACAATTCAAGATGTATTCACCTTTGGGACAATTTGAGCAACTTCGGAACAAAACAACTCAAACATCACAGTGCACAGTTTTGGTAACAATTTCGGAATAATCCCTAAATGAACTCAGAAAATTCTGAAATTTTGACATGTTATAAATAAGACCTAAATAAAAAATTTTCATGAAGAACACTAAGTCGGATTCATTGTATATCAAGAGCAGCAATTGCTATATTCCTTACTAAACATCTGTAGCTTCCAGATTTAATATTTACAAAGAAAATCATTTTACTGACCAAACCTTGATCATTTATTCTCAAATTTTGATATGTTATTCCTAAAGATATTCCCTACAACTTTCATTAAGGGTTCGAAATCCAATTTTGGCTAGATCATTACAGAAAATTCACGGAATCACCAAAGGTCACGCTGTTTTTCTATGAAACAGTTTACTAGTTTAAAGAGAACTACTTCTACTCATTTAAAATCCAGCATCCAACGTCCACAACCCAATATTTACAAGTCTATTACACTACATTACAGCTACTTCACTTCAAAAATCCACTATAGGTAGACCCTTCAATTCTTTTTTCAGCCAACAACCGAAATCCACATAGAACAAACTCTGTTCTTACTCAATCTCTTAGTCCAACTTCATCTCAATCATCCAAAAATCAACATGCAGTTTCCATTTCTGCATTTTCTCACATCTACCAGCATTTCACCAGATAGTCACAGCATGCAAAGACATAGATCAATGAACTTTCACTTGCCTCTAGCTCTTTTACTCGATTGCAAGCAAAACAGGGGCTCGGGGTCTCGGGCTCGGCTCAACGGCGATGAAGACCGGCGGCGTCGACGTTGGCAGCTCGATCACGGCAGAAGGCGGTCTCTTCTTCCCCTTCGCCGTTCACCTGCTCGCCCGCTCACTCTCGCTCGAACTCTCTCTCTCTCTCTCTTTCACTCGCTCGCCCGCTCACTCTCGGTTTCTCTCTCTCTCTCTCTCTCTCTTTCTTCTCGACTAATCCACCCATTTGTCCCTCAATTAATTAATTTACAAATTCTTTGCATGCAGATTAATTTCCAGTGGTTGCTTGGTCGAGAGACACCTTGGGAGGACGTATCTTCTGCTTGCCCTTCCTTGAATTTTTGCTGGCCGTCCACGAGGAAGCAACGTGGCTGTTGCTGGCAGTAATTCGGTCAACAATCTCCATTAACTGTTGACTCCATTATGTCGGTAATTAGAAGAGAGCTTGGGTTTACTTGGGCCGAGATAATCCCACGCATGTAGTCCCCAAATAATTCAATATTTCCTCCTTACTTGACTAACTTCAAAAAGAAACGTGACTAAGATTAGTATTGAAAGACTTCTCTTGTTGCGTGGTTGGTCGGTCCATGAGATAAAAATAACGTGGCCATTGGTGAGATTGTTCGAATGGCCATTCAAAGACGAATTTCCTTTTCTCCAAAAGTAAATATTTCGGGATGTCGAGTGACGATGAAACTAGGCCAAATGTGGTACCGACGATACTCCCCTCGATTACTCACGGCTGTTGCATAATTGAGGGTCATTGAAATTTTCGGATGCCACAGGTCAATTGTACTAAAAATTCCTAAAAGCTACCCGGTAGGTTAGGTCACACTAAAATTGCGCCAGATTGAAATTAACCGCGATTTTAAACCCATTTCAAAAATTGAAAGTTCTGCCATGTCACGATTCATTTTAGGAACGTCGACTCATCATCCAAAGATTTTTCTGCAAACCGAGATTTTGGGCAAAAATTCAAAGTAGGGCCATTTTTTACTGGGAAAATTAGAGGGCCGTTTTTTGTCACATTTTTGGGATTCAAGTTGGACAAATTGTTGAGGAAAAATGTTGTATTGGACGACGGCACCTTGCTTGAATTTTTGGAAATCAAATTGAACTCAATTGGATGAGAAATTGGAGTGGATTTGGGGGAAATGGTTTAAAATTCGTAGGCCATGGTGGACTCAACCTTTTGGACCACTTGGGAATGCTTCTAGGGGAATTTTGGTGCAGCAAATTGGCCTTCGATGATAGCCAATGCATGGTGGGGCTTTGCCAAGGGGAAGAGGATAAAAGAGAAGACTTTAGAGGCAAAATGGGTCCCCCTCTCTTCAGCAGCTTCTTCTTCTTCTTTGGGGCCACCTTTATCCATTGTTGATCACTTTTGAAGCTCCAAAAACCAGAGAGAAACCATAGAGGAACACCCTGCTGTCGCAAGCCCACTCGAAGTCGCCGGACCGCTGCTTGCCAGCCGTTCATGCCGCGCGTCCCCCACGTGCACCGTCCACTCGTTCCGCTCGTTGCGCACCCAACTACCGTCCCCCAAGCCCCTGGTCACCGTAGGAGATCAGCCGGAGCTCCACTGTCGCCGTTCAACCGCCGTCCACCTCCGCGTCGATCGCTGTAGCCACCGCCGCCCATTCCTTGCCGTTTCCGCGCCAACCAACCTCCATTCTAGCCACCGTCGCCCATTCCTTGAATTGACTGGTTGAGATTATGAATTGTATCAACATGGAGGAGGGAACTGAGGCAAGGTAAGTCTCCTGAGTTGTGTGTATAGCTGCCTCTAGGCGTATTTCCTTCCTAGTTGGAGTTTGGGGTGAACTTGCTGAGACATTGTCTCACCCCATCGTGAACTCAATCTTTTCAGGTCCTTAGATGGCGGTTCCTCCATAATGTTTTGGTTGGTCTATGAGGGTTACCAAGTGGAGTTTTGACTACCATGCCCCAGAGGTTCAATGGGCATATGAACTCGTGGTGACCGCCGTCTGGGTTGATGAGGGCCTACCTCAGAGGGTACCTCATCGGTTCAGAGCATGATTTCGCTACGGTTTAAATGGATTTCGTGTGGGTCCCCTCTAGGGTTTTGAAATTTTCGCAGTGGTAGTCGATGCCACTCTAGGTGAGAGTGCAACTGACCCTCCTGGTGGTGCTGTGGAGGACCCGACACCCCCAGAGCCTATGGAGACCGAAGGATCGGCGAATGTGTTCGGCTAGCTGGTCTTAGGATAGTTTCGTTTTGAGAGCCGGTCTTTTGCAGGCTTTTGTCTTTAGAGTAGTCTTGTATATAAACTGGGGTGTTTATAAAAGTGTTTTGGTTGTGAATATGTTTCTTGCTTTTCTATCCAGTGTTGGTTGTTGTCGGGGGTTTTGTTTCGCTTCCGCATGTGAATTAAAATGAATGGGTCAGCGACACGTTCTGGGACGTCACAAATTTTATAGACCACCAAGAGATGGGCACTTGCTCAAGGTTCGGGGCGTGACATCCCCGACCGGAGTGGTATCAGAGCTGGTCGATAGTTGGAGTGATAAGGCGCGATAGGTTATGAGATAGTTAGTAGGAATGAGCTTTATTTTATGCTGATGCATGTCAATGATAACTGATTGGTAAATTGTTTTGTGGGATCGCTCAATTTCTAATTCCATTTGGAATTGGAAAGCAGGTTTCTGTATAGAATCTGCATCATGAGTGATCAGGAGCAGAGGACTCCTAGAAAGAGAACCACTGGACCTGTTACTCAGGGTAGGACGCCGACAAGGGTTGGTACCCGAGAGGGTCGTGGTAGAGCGCCGGCTCGGGCTAGCGCTAGTGGAGTAGCACCGCCTCCTGTTGGTGCTGGGGTAGTAGCCCCTAGCGATCCCAAGATCGAAGGGATCATGCAGGCGCTTGAGACACTAGGAGCTTTAATGGGGCAGCAAGCCTAGAATCAAGGCGTCACCACTACCGCTGCCACTACTGCTGTCGTTACCGCCACCGTCGATGCTACTGCCACTGCCACACCTACCGAAGTTGAAGCTAGGAACGTGGTTATGGAGAGAGAGAGAGAGAGAGAGAGAGAGAGAGAGAGAGAGAGAGAGGCCTATTCATAAGCTTGTTGAGCAGTTCTTGAAGCTGAACCCGCCAAGGTTCACTAGTGAGGAGATCCCAAGACTGCATTACTCTGGATCCAAGACTTGGAGAAAGTCTCTGCACTTCTGATGTGCACTGAGAAGGAGAAAGTTGTCCTAGCATAATACCAGATGTAGGGTAACGCGAAAACTTGGTGGAGGGCCACCAGAGGTACAGTTTTCCCAGAAGGCGTAGTTCCGGTGTGGAACGCCTTCCTCAAAGCCTTTAACAACAAGTACTTTTAGAGTAGTGCCCAAGAGCAGAAGATGGAGGAATTCCAGCGCCTCCGTCAATGGATGTTGACCGTGGATTAGTATGAAGCTAAGTTTGCTGAGCTGTCTTAGTACGCTCCAAGACTGGTAGAGGATCCTGAAGACAAAGCTTGAAGATTCAGGAGCGGCCTTCGACTAGAGCTGAGGAATCCACTGGTGCCATTCGACCTGAAGGATTACGGTGATGTTTATGGTCAGGCCCAGCTGATAGAGAGGAACCTGAGTGAATAAACTACTACATCTGGTTCAAGGTTCAATTCGAACAGAGACGGGAATCGGTTTGGGAAGAGGCCTATGACCTGAGGAAGGTATCATGTCCCGCCCAGCAAGAAGGGTGGAGTTGGGAAGTCAACGTCGAGTCAGAATGGCGAGTGTCGCTTTTGTGGAAGGCAACATGGATCAGCCCCTAGCTAGAGATTGTCCCAAAAGGCCAAGAGGACTACGGCAGTTACCGCCGCCACCACCGATGAGTCATAATAGAGGGTTCGTGCCGCAAATTGCACATCAAGGTAGGCTGAAAAGACCTCCAGCTCAGGGAAGGATGTATGCTTTCACGAGAAGATAGGCTGAGGACTCGCCTGATGTGATTACAAGTACGGTTTCGCTAAATGACCACGCTGCTTATGCTTTATTTGATCTTGGTGTGACTCATTCGTTTATGGCTGAGCAATTTGTTAAGTTGGTAGGATTCATTCCTGAGTTGTTGAAGTTAGTGGTTAGCATATCTACACCATTAAAGGATAAGGTGTTAGCTGCAGTGGGTTGTCCTGGTTGCAAGTTAGTGATTGGTGAGCGAGGGGGGAGGATAGATTTGATAGTCCTAGCCATGTATGATTTTGATGTGATAATTGGCATGGACTGGCTTACCAAGTAGTGAGCTAAGATGGACTGCTATCGTAAAACGATTCAGTTTAACCCGTTATCCGGTGAAAGTTTCGAGTTTACTGGGAGTCGAGGAGGACCCTCGATTTCCTTAATCTCATTGCTTGAGGCAACTCGTTTGTTAAACAGGGGTTGTCAGGGTTACCTGGCAACTGTCATGGATACGACAGTTGAGAAGCTGAAGGTTGAAGATATCGTAATGGTACTAGAATTTCCAGACGTGTTCCCGAAAGAATTGCTAGGCTTGCCGCCAAAGAGAGAGATAAAGTTCGTGATCGAATTAGCACCTGGGATAGAGCCAATCTCTAAGGCTCCTCACCGAATGGTGTTGTCTGAGTTGAAGGAACTGAAGGTGCAGATGCAGGAGTTGTTGGATAAGGGATTCATACGTCTCAGTGCATCACCTTGGGGAGCACCAGTTCTATTCTTGAAAAAGAACGATGGTTCGTTGCATCTGTGCATCGATTATCGCTTATTCAATCAGGTGACAATCAAGAATAAGTATCCACTCCCGAGGATCGATGACTTGTTTGACCAGCTGCAAGGAGCGTCGACATTTTCAACGATCGACTTGAGGATAGGATATCATCAGCTGAGGATCAAAAAGGAGGACATACCGAAGTCAACATTTCTTACTCGATACGGCCATCATGAGTTCACCGTAATGCCATTTGCTTTGACGAACGCCCCAGCTGCTTTCATGGATCCGATGAACCGAGTGTTTAAAGAGTATCTAGATCAGTTTGTGATAGTGTTCATCAACGATATCCTGGTGTACTCAAGAAGTCCTGAAGAGCACAAGAGGCATTTGAGGATGGTACTTCAGACCCCGAGGAATAATGAGTTGTACGCCAAGTTCACAAGTGCGAGTTGTAGTTGCCTCATGTTGCGTTCCTAGGTCACATGATTTCAGGCGAAGGAATCTCCGTGGACCCAACCAAGATCGAAGAAGTTATCAGCTGGCCAAGACCGACGACAGTGACAGAGATCAGAAGCTTTTTGTGTTTAGCAGGGTACTACAAAAGGTTCGAGCAGCGTTAGTGTCGCCATTGACTCGACTATTGAAGAAGGAAGAGAACTTCATGTGGATAAACAAGTGCGAGTGTAGTTTCCAAGAGCTTAAGCAGAAACTAACTACTGCACTTGTGCTGACCATACCATCTAGTCCTGGACGATACGAGATCTATAGTGATGCGTCATTTAGAGGACTAGGTTGCGTGCTAATGCAACATGGTAGGGTTGTTGCATACGCATCTTGTCAGTTGAGATCTCATAAGCTAAATTACCCAACACATGACTTAGAACTCGCAGCGATCATTTTCGCTCTGAAGATTTGGAGATATTATTTGTGTGGAAAAAGATTCCAGATCTTCATGGACCATCAAAGTCTCAAGTACCTATTCTCTCAGAAGGAGTTGAATATGAGACAGCGTCGTTGGATGGAACTTCTGAAGGACTATGATTACGACATCTTGTATCATCCTAGAAAGGCGAACAAGGTTGCAGATGAGCTGAGTCGAAAGTCTTCAGTTGCGCCTAAATTGTGAAATTTTGATATTTGATTAGAAAAATCCCAAGTGTCGGGTTTTGACACTGAAAATGGTTTTGAGGACCAGATCAAATCGTGGGATTTTAAAAGTGTGAATATCAATTTTTCTGGTTCAAATTGAATCGTTAACTTGTGCGAGCATTATTGTATTCAGCTTGTGAGAGCATTGAATCATCAGTTTGTGTGAGCATTAACATGTCAGCTTGTGAGAGCAATTATATATATATATATATATATATATATATATATATATATATTAGCTTGTGCGAGCATAAATATACCTCAGCTTGTGTGAGCAGTAATCGATTGATTGAATTGATAGATGGTATAAATCGTATCGATTGTATCGAATTGAATGGATTGAATGATCAATCGGATTGAATTGACTCGTTGAGATTATGAACTATACTGACATGCAGGAGGGAACTGAGGCAAGGTAAGTCTCCTGACTTGTCTGTATAGCTGCCTCTAGGCGTATTTCCTTCCTAGTCGGTGTTTAGGGGGTGAACTTGCAAAGATATTGTCTCACCCCATTGTGGGCTCAATCTTTTCAGGTCCTTAGATGGTGGTTCCTCCGAAACGTTTTGGTCAGCCTATGAGAGTTACCGAGCGGAGTTTTGACTACCATGCCCCAGGGGGTCAATGGGTCTATGAACTCGTGGTGACCACTGTCTGGGTCGATAAGGGCCTACCTCAGAGGGTACCTCATTGGTTCACAGCGTGGTTTCGCTACGGTTTAAATGGATTTTGTGGGGGTCCCCTCCAAGGTTTTGAAATTCCCGCTATGGTAGTCGATGCCACTCTAGGTGAGAATGCAGCTGACCCTCCTGATGGTGCTGTGGAGGACCCGACGCCCCTGGAGCCTGTGGAGACTGAAGGATCGGCAAATGTGTCCGACTAGCTGGTCTTAGGACAACTTCGTTTTGAGAGCCAGTCTTTTGTAGGCTTTTGTCTTTAGACTAGTCTTGTATATAAACCGGGGTGTTTATAAAAATGTTTTGGTTGTGAATATGTTATCTGTTTTTCTATCCCATGTTGGTTGTTATCAGGAGTTTTGTTTCGCTTCCGCATGAGCATTAAAATGAATGGGTCAGCAACGTGTCCTGGGACGTCACAAATTTTATCGACCACTAAGAGATGGGCATGCGTTTGAGGTTCGAGGCATGACAAGTTTCCTTATTCTTCTCTCCAGCATCTCCTTCATCAAGTTCCCTTGTATCATCTCCCTTCTATGCAGAATTCTCCTGCTCCTTATTCAGATTTGCATCTCCCTATATTTCATTTGAGTCATCCTCCTCACTCTCTTTCTCTCTAGTTTCCTCTCCTTCACTTTCCTCTTCTGGATCTCTCTCGCTCTCATCTTCTTCTTCTTCTTCTTCAGAATCAGCTATACCTCCAATAGGATCTCTCATGGCAATATTTCCCACAATATCAAAGGTAGTCTCGTCTTCATCATCTTCATCTTCTTCATCTTGTAATAGAAGAATATGTGTTTTCCTTTTTTAGAAATAAGTAATGCTTCCTTTAGGAATTTTGTCCTTCACTAGAAACTTGATGACCTCTTCATTTGAGACATTTATGGGCAAAAATCCACTTTGTTCTACTCCTAGAATATCAGCCAACAAATCAATATCAACATCAAAAACTTTTTCACTCACGGTAAATTGAATATGAGTGGGATCTAGAAATGACAAGTTTGAATAGAAATAACTAATAAATTCAGGATAGGCATAAGATGACTCCACATAAAACCTTTTCCATCTGAAGTTTGTCAAATTTCACTCGTAAATTTACCTTGATGGAATCTAGAAAATCAAAGTCAACCTTTCAAGGGCTGATGACCCCTTTGTTTAGCATTTGCGTGTAGACCTTCTTATGTTCCTTTGATCGAAACAACTTTCCTTTTGTTCTAGTGATTTCTACAACAACACCCATTTTGGGTTGGAAATTTTTAAATACCCTCTGATTATCATCTTCTGTTTTCCTTTCAGTCTGACCCTCCGTACCAAAACGAGGATCAACAGGAAAGATGGTAAATTCCTCTTTTGCTCTTCTAGCCTTTACCGGCCCTAAGCTTTCCATGGCTCTCAAGAACAAAGTTTCATTCTCATAGCCATTTTCTTTTAAGGAAGAAGTTATAAAATCCATGGGATTTCCTCCCTTTTTTAGAAAATTATAATGTTTAGGAAGTACTTCGGGCTTTCTTACCAAAAGAGGAGTCGTATCTTGAGTAACCTCTTCCTCCATCATGGTCGATTTTTACTTCGTGGTGATTCATCTCTAGTGAGATCAATTTGTGTCTGAGTATAAAGCACAAACTGAGGCCCACGACTAGCAATGCAAGAGGACCTCCTCCAAGAAGACATCGAAACAAACTTTGAGGATTTTGGCAACATGTTCATGAGTGATTGAGAGAGGGATTCACAGAGAAAATGAGGATGGATCAAGAGAAGCAAAGGTTTGAGAGAGGTTAGGGTTTGCAATGATTTTGGTGATTGGGGGAAAAGAAACTAAAGACTTATTTAAGGAATACGCACCAAGGAAAACGAACGAGCACAAAAAGGAAAAAAAAAGACTTCTATTTTTAAAAATTTTCATAAAAGTAATTGTAAATAATTTTTGAAGTATCAATTCCAAAAAATCAGCAACAATATAGCAATTAGCAAAAATATAATAGGCAAGTGATTATTTGAATAAAATATTCATATCTATTCGAGAAAGAAAGAAACTTACGCGTTAAAATTTGAAATGAAACTACCTGAGTTTGTAAGAGCTTTTAGAAAGATGTTTCTTCCAGAATGTTGAATTAGTGAGTCTGCTTTTACATAGACTTTAACCGAACATATAAGTAATAGTTAACTTTTCATGAATGAATTCGAATGATCCTTTCTCTAGTGGCTTGGTGAAAATATTTGCCAATTGGTTTTTTGAATCGATATTGATTGTACTATTTTGCACATGGTCTCTTATGAAGTGATGACAAATTTCAATATGCTTTGCTCTTGAATGGAGAATGGGATTTGTGGTGAGGTTGATCACACTTGTGTTGTCATATCTAATTTCAGTATAAGGTTTTTCTATTGTCTGATCCAAAGAATTTGTGAACAACAACTTCCAAGAGCAACATATTCTCCTTCTGTCGTTGAGAGTGCCACAGTGTTCTGCTTCTTAGAGGACCAGGACACTAACATTTATCTCAAGAGTTGGCACATACCAGGTGTACTTTTCCTGTCAACTTTACAACTAGGTAGATCAGCATCTGAGTATCCAAGTAGGGTAAAGTCTCTTCCTTTTGGATACCATAGACCTAACTTTGGATTTGTTGCAATATATTTAATAATTCGTTTGACAATACTGGGATGAGTTTCTCTAGGATAAACTTGGAATCTAGCATATATACACACATTTAATAAAATATCAGGTTGAGAAGTAGTAAGATAGAGAAGAGAATCGATCATGCTTCTGCATGTCTTTTGGTATACTTTCCTTCCATCTTCATCCTTGTTGAGTTTGGAAGAACTTGATATAGGAGTGTCAATCTTCTTACAGTTCTCCATCCCAAACTTCTAGATAACATCTCTGGCATATTTCTCTTGATAGATTAAAGTCCCTTCCTATGATTGTCTAACTTGTAAACCCAGAAAAATGTTAACTCACCCATCATGCTCATTTCGAATCCTTCTTTCATAAACTTTGAAAATTTCTTACATAAACTTTCATTCGAAGAGCCAAAGATTATATCATCTACATATATTTGAACAAGTAGATTGATCAAAGTTCACTGAAACTTTTGAATTATAGATTCTATGCTCCGTCTCTTACTTGCTTCTCGGTCCTTCGTCTCCTTAAATACTCCTCCACTTCCAAACTAGCCGTTGGACAGTAACTAGAGAATGGTCTTCCAATCTACCTGTTGGACAGATTTGTATCAAGAAGATTTAGTAACTGTTGAGTGATAGAAGTAGAATCCCAAGTTGATTCTAATCGCCCATATAAATAGAATCTTGGTTTCCATAAGTAGAGCTTCTCCGTTTAAAAAAGTTCTTGTCTTCAAGATCCAATTGTCAATCAATTAGATTGAGTCAATCAAATCTATCTTGGTATGAAATCCAAACCAGATCACTAGCCGTTATATGTTTGGGCTTGTGTTACGCTCTTTCAAGTTATCTCATTCTGAATCTGCTATGTTTTGAACTTGGGTCTCATTCTAGACTTTGTCATGTTTTGGACTTGTGTCTTATTCTGCATGTAAAGTCTGAGAGTATTCTGTTAGAAGTAAAGTCTCAGTGTCTTTTGTCTAAAGTAGAGTCTGAGTATCTTCTATTCGAAATACACTTTTCAATCTGTACGTAAGTTTGAACATATTTAGCCTTAAGGTATGGACACAGTCTTAATAAGTTCGGCTTCGGTATAGAGTCTATCTTCTGGTTCTTTCAAGTATAGATTTCAACAATATCCTTTACATGTTCTATTATTTGCATAGTCTATTATTCAACCATTAAACACGTTAATAGCCTTTGATTTATTTTGTCATATTCAAAACATCATAAGGGATTTTTACTAACAATCTCTGAATATGCATATGTGTAAACACACTTTTAAAAATATTAATAAATCGGGGCAATCTTAAAGAATAATGTAATTCAAATCAAAAGCTAGTAGAAGATAGCAAATAGATTGAGCATAATTATATATGGAAAGATAATTGCAGCTCAATAACTAATATTGACACATATGCATATTTATATTCTCTATAACAATGGAAAAAGTATCACGTAGAAAATATAAAGCGATAACGAATATATCTTGCATGAAACACAATTTCCAAAAAGTCAACTTTTACAAAGTAAGTCGAATATCAAAGATAAGTAATATAGCTCACTTCAATCATATATATCAACAAATATCCTATAAAAATCACAGATGCATTATAAAATTCAGTTACCCTTTTTGTCATAATAAAATGATAATGTAAATAAGAGATTTCTCAATGACAAAAGGTAATAAAAGATGCACTAGCCGGATTTTGTAGAACTTAATAAGTTCTAACACATTTACCTGTTCCCTCACTCCATAATAATCAAGATAATGATCGATTCAAAAACATTTTTCCATAATTGATCAATGCTCCCCCTCAATTAGTTGCCATTTTGAGGTGATCACGATTCTTTCCCTTCCTTTTGGGTTCACTTTCTCCCCATGTCATCATGATAATATTTGCGAATAGCACTAATTGCGGCTTATGCATGTTAAACATAATATTTTTCCACTATTTCCTTCATAGCAACAACATTCGCAACGATCATTTGCTTTTTGAAATTCGAGGCAGAAATTTATTTTCTTCATCAAGCTCGTCTCGAATTCAACCTACATTAACTTAACGAACTTTTTGCACAAATACACCGTTATAATATCCATAAAGATTGGGTAAAAATAGCATACTCTACTAACTCTCATTGACCCAAGAAAATTTGGATACCAAAGAAAAGATTAGTTGTTTTTGCAAGAAAAAAAGGAAAAGAAGAAAGAAAATTTGGTAAGAAGTGTATTATTTTTCTCAATTTGATTTGGGTAAATAATTCTCATTATACTTGATATTCGATATATCCGCGGTTGATTCGGATTTCATTATGACCGTATTCTATGATTTATTTTATGAAGGAAGAATCGTGTGACTTTTTTATTCGTGAGTTGGGATTTGATCTAGTACGTGTGATTGATTTGATAGTTTGCTTAGAGACAATTGAGTTTATTTGGTTTGATTTTATGCTCTCAGATTTTGTCATATTTTGCAAAGTGAAAATCTGTTTTACTTTATATTAATTTATTATGCAATATATTCTTTCTTAGATACTCAAGGATTTTATTCTATCTGATTTTATCGTGCTTTGACTAAGTGAGAATTTCTTTTTCAAGATATTATTGTACATAATGTTCTTTCCTTAAATAATATGTTATGATGAATTAAGAAAGAATATTTGATTATTTATGGAGATTTTATATTTTGCTCTAACGAAATGGAATGATCCAAATTCATGGATACCAAAAAGGAAATGAGTTCATTGTAGGTAATTCTATAAGGGAAGAATGATTGCGAATCTACGCAATTTTTGGTGCAATAAAAAAAATGTCTCATGTGAAGATTGGCAATGATCATTTTTATTCAATGGTATATTTCAAATATATACCTTGGGTAAGTTAATTTTTTTTTTTTTTATCATCCCACATTGCAAATTTCTACTCAATCTGATGAAGATTCTAGATGATTGCCTATGAATTATATATGATTTATATTGCAAATATCTCTTGTAAAAAATATAAGGCATTGCAATGTTTTTTTACTTGATTTGGCGCATGATAGAAATATCTACTTCATTTTTGCAAAATGAATCAATAATATGTCGTTGAGATTTATGCTTAAGGAAATCCCTTTATTTGTCAAATATATTATTTCTTGTTCATGGATACTCTTGCTATATTTTTAGAAGATATCTCATATCTAACAAGTTTGATCCACAAATCGGAGGAAGGTATTACATGATATCTTTGCAAAGATTATTATCTATTATGCAAGAATTTGTAGGTGGCAAAAGAATCTTTCATATGGAATTTGGAAAACTCGATCCATAAAATTGTGAAGATTCTACACTTTTTTTCGGAGGCTAAAAAATTCTCTTCCTTGTGCAAAGTTCTCGCAAATTATTGAGCTACACCCTAATGTGTTGTAGAAAGGTTGAGTAGCTATGAATTTAAATATTTGATAGTCTTAGATATCCTATTCAATTTATTTATGTATAGAAAATGCATTACAAGTCTCCAAATTTTAGGACATTCTTTCTCAAAGTGTTCTGAGTCTCCACAATTTGAACACTTGAGGGCATTTCAACCAACAAGTTTTGTAAATTTCCTTTAAAAATGCTTTTTGTACGCAAGTCTAGGAAGTCTTTATCTAAGTCTCTCATTGACTTTAGGAAAATCTATTAAAGAATCACTTTCCTTATTCAAACTAAGTCCCGACTTGTTATAGTGAGGTACTTGTATGGAAAGGATATGCTCTAATGTTTTGGAACCCTTTGAAAATTTTGTTGAAATATTTGAAAATTCTTTCTTTAAAGAATCATTTTTTTTTACAAGTAAATCTCAACTTTCTTTTGTTTGTAAAAAATCGTTTTGCAAAATTTCAAAAATTTCTTTTCAAGAAAGATCCTATTGCCTAAGCCATGAATTCTCATTTTTAAGTTCGGAGATCATTTTAAGAGAAGATTTGAGGTTTAAGCAAAGCTCATTTATATACATAGAAACTTCAACGCTTTGGAGAGGTATACAATTTCGTGTATGGCTTGCTTTTGGTAATCATCTGATCGAGCCATTAATCTCATCAATGATTTCTTGCCATGAATGAACTCCCTACGTTTTAGGCAATGGTCAACATACATAAATGGCATTATGAGGAAAGCACAATAATCAAAGGCCGGTCTTACCATATTCTAATAAAAATGCGATAAAGAAAGAAGTTATGAATTTGATAGAACTGATGTAAGTGAGATCGACCTTGTTTTTGCTTACATACTGCAAGGGAAAATAATTTCCTAGAGAAAAAGTCAAGATATAAATAAAAAGTCTTCTAAGCAAGAATCAACACCTAAATTTTGCATCTATGAGATATATTCAATGTATATATTTGATGTGAAAAATATATATCACGTTGGATGCCT
Source organism: Eucalyptus tenuipes (assembly GCA_014182365.1). NCBI lineage: Eukaryota > Viridiplantae > Streptophyta > Magnoliopsida > Myrtales > Myrtaceae > Eucalyptus > Eucalyptus tenuipes. The sequence goes on along the minus strand of CM024541.1, from coordinate 17,597,197 downwards.
ATTGTAGTAATTCATTGTAATTTCTATTTGGTTGGTCTAGAAAATCGAGATCACTATTCTTTCAATGGACATGAACTGAAAGCATTTGGCGTGTTATCCTTGCACAATACGAAATCCATTGTTCTTTAGGGGGGTGTGTTGGAGAAAACTTCCTTATTTGTTTTGATGTCGACAAAACGTTTTCATCAGTCTAGTCTGAAGACTTGCAGACTCACTCGACAAAGTCTGAAGACCCGCAGACTCTTCTGTCAAAGTCTGAAGATCGCCAGACCGCCAGACTCAAGATGTAAAGTCTGCCCTCATTGACAGTTTCTAGACCGACGAAGAAGATTTATCCAGATTCAAGTATTTCTTTATGGATTTGATTCGAGTGGTTGAAGAAGATCTCATGGCTGGAGATAGCATCTCAAGATCGATTATTTGTTTTGATTTTAATTTGAATAAATTGGATTCGTTGATTGGCGAAGTATACTTGGAAGGTTCTACTTATGGAAACCTAGATCCTGATTGTATGGGCGAGCAGGATTGGTGGGCTATCTTCACATTCCTTAAGTAACTCGAGATCTCCCTAATTGATTTTGTCCAACGGGTAGATTGGAAGAACTCCTTTGGAAGGTGCCAACGGTTATGAAGGCATGGAGGAGTATATAAGGAAGATGTTCTGGTTATTTGAGTGTGCGCGAGATAGATAAATTCCAAAGTCTGAAGCTTCTTGTTCTTTGTCAATTCAATTGTTGAGCGTAAACTTGTACTCAAAAGAGAGTTTATACTTTTGTGAAGCCTTGAGGAAGTGTAGTAGAGTCTCTACACTGTGGAATCAAGGAAGTGATACTGTAACGACTCTTTTGATTCATAGTGGAATCCAGCCGGTGGGCTGTCAGTGCGGGAGAGTGGACGTAGGCTTGGATTAAGCCGAACCACTATAAACCTTGTGTTCTTATTCTCTTCTCTAAACTCTTATACTTTGATCGTAACTCTATTTTATTGTTAGAGTCTAATTTCCATTTGAAAGTCTGTTGCTGAACAGACTTGAGCTAAAATCATAATTTCTTATTTACTTAGCAAAAATTTGTTTTCGCACCTATTCACCCCCTCTAGGTGCTCGTACTAGCGTTTACAGGGTGGAATGACAAAGTCCAATGAATGATCAGGGCTATCAGAGGTAAGGACTTGGCGGCAAGGCTTCTCATGGTAACTTTCTTAGTAACCATACATTGCATTTAGTTGGAACGTAATCATAGATATTTCCAAAACAAGTCAAATGATGTCCCCATCATTGTGGCTATAATTCGTAAACTTGTTAGATGGCGAGCTTCATATTACAAAAATTTCAGACCTTCTCAAGCAAATGAAATATTGGCTACTACATGGAGACTCCCTCAGTCCATTTTTTCACGATCTTAGTTATCTTCATAATGCTGGGGAATGTCCCTAAGCTCTCGTCCGTCATCATATAAATGATATATATACATATATATTTATATATATTTATATATATTTGACGTGAAAAAGGTGTTAATATAATATCCAACAATCTTTTATTAGTCCCAAAGATCAATATTAAGCAAATAGTACGAGCATATGTTATAAAAAGTAGAAATAATGTTGTTGATATTTCCTTTTCTCTGCTCAACTGCGAAATATCTCATCAATTGGAGTTTAAGATGTAGCCCTTTAAAAGAATTTCGACAATTATATGGATTCAAAGAAGAAATTCTACGGCTGCGAAAAAATGTGCATGCCTTTCTAAGCATTGAAAACACTGTTGGAAACACTACAAAATTTTCATAATAACAACAAAAACATACGACACAATTTAAGAAAAACTACTGAGCGAAAATATCACTAAATATCATGATTGATTGACCGCCACTTGGTCGACCTAATTTGTGTGGAGTGTCAAAGGCAACACACCGAATTATGACAAACACTCAATATGTCATAATTAATAAGCCAATACACATGAATGATTCCACAAGGATCACAAATTGTGGTGTATAATTCAAAAGCCACTTTGCGAGCAACAGCTAGAGAAATCATCCCAGCACGGACAAACTTCGAACCAATCTTTAGTCAATAGTGAGGAACTAACCTAATGGCACTTAAAATCCCAGTCTTTCCCTCCTCTCTCTCTCTCTCTCTCTCTCTCTCTCTCTGTTTCTTCTTTTCTCCGAGAATGTGCCTCTAAACGAATCTTCTTCTAGATTTGGGCAGTCGATAATATCTAGAAAGCACTCCTCTGGTATTTTTGAATTGAATACATTAGGGAAACTTCTTAATGATCTACAACTGGTAAAGTCCAATCTTTTGAGAGTCTCTAGTTCATCCAGGCCATTAATTGCCAAAAGCTCTTCGCAATATCGAATTGTCAAGGCCTCTATGTTTTTCAAATTCGAGAGGTCATCAAGACTTGCAATCTTCGAACAGCATTGTATCTCAAGTCGCTCCATCGACTCCACCAAACCAAGACCCTGGATAGCAGTTATGTTTGGGCAATCAAACAGTGTCAACAGCTTCAACCTCTTCAAACTCGCAAGACCAGCAAATCCCTCGAGTTTTTTTAGTCCTTCCACTTCAAATTCAATCAACCGTTCAAGCCCATTAAGTTGAACTTCCTTCCAAAGACATTGAGATATGCGCAAGTGTGTCAATTTTCTGAAGTTGCAACCAAATGATAAACCGCTTAATGAATTATGATTTTCGAGTGCCAATGTTGACACAGACGGTGGAAGGAACTCGAGAGATTGTTGGCTCGGACCATCCTGGGAGAACAAAGGATGACATTTCTCATAATGACCACAGTACCTCAACTCCTCTAATTGAGTTAGGTTTGAGAGATCCGGGACCTCCTGCAGTGACCTAGATCCGAAGCTTAGGCTTATCAAACTTGTGGGAAGCTCAGGGAATAGTTTGAGTCCGCTGCAACCACATAATCCCAATTTCTCTAGGCGAGGAAGTAGTTCGATCGTCTTTGGAACATTTCTGATAGGGGTATATTGGAAGTGAAGAACTCTCAAACGCAATAATTTACAAATGTCCTCGGGAATTTCCCACTTTAGATGCAAGCAATCCGTGGCATGTAGCTCTTCCAACTCTTTTAGTGTGAGAATGCTCCGCGGTAGCTCCCTTATATGACAATGCGAAATGTTGATGACTTTCAATCTACTTAGGTCTCCAATAGATTCAGGTAACCATATACATTGTGTTTTTGAGACATCCAACTCAAGCAGTGATTCTAATTTCCCAATCGACACTGGGAGTTTCCTTATTTTCATACATGATAGAAAGAGGGACTTAAGTTCCTGTAGATTCCCAATAGAATTAGGAAGTTCATTGATTTTTGTACCTTGCAGTTTAAGAACTGACAAGTGCTTTTGATTACCAATGGAGCTGGGTAATTTTGTGATAGCCGTATTTGAGAGATCCAACTCTACTAGTGATGTCACTCTCCCAAATGATTTAGGCAGCTTCCTCAACTTTTTACAATTGCCTAAGTTCAAGTACTTGAGCTTCTCTAACTGTCCAATTCCTTCGGGCAACTCCGTAAGATTTGAACACCCATTTGCATTGAAGTAAATCAGGCACTTAAGCTTTTCGAGGGAACAATCGACCTCAATCAGACTGTAGCACTTTTTAAGGATCAATCTCTCCAAACTCAAATAATCAGAGAAGTTTGGAGTCTTGGTCATGTCGTCGCAACGTGAGAGATTCAGAACCTTAAGCTTCTTGGCAACCTATTACAATAGCCAAAAGAGAGTAAAGGGAAAATTCTGAACTAATTTAAAGGCAATGAATGATTGTGCTGGATATGAGTCGTAATAGGGTTGACTCATTTTCTTCATTCAACCCCCATAGACCCTTTCATTTTAGTACTGACACTTACCCAACCTAACCCACATATATCCACCTATAGATCACTTCAACTACTTCCCAGAATATGCAATTAAATTATGCAGAGACTTGATTACGAGACTAGCTCAGTTTTACTTGTGAATTCCCATGACTACTCAATTCATGACCCATTTTATTGACGAGGGATTGTGGCCTATACAGTTATGGTACAGCCAGTAGGATTTCCAAGAGGAAAAAAGAAATCCACAATAAGACATTCAAGTGAGATGCAAATAACTAAAATAGTTATAAATCATACCTTGATTTGACTCCATCCAGCCCAGTTCTCGGTAATGGAACTAAAAGATAATTTGAGAACTACGAGATTTCTTGGATGGAAATTGATGACCACGAACTCTTCAGGACAATAAGACCAGGACAAGTATCTTAACTTTGAAAGTTTATTCTTGAAATCTCCATTAAAGCATCCCTTACGTAATTCGAGGAACTTTATGTTTGGAAGCCTTGAAAAGTCTTCGTTAGTATAATTTTCAGGTGCCCGTAAGTGGATTGCTTCAATAGCCTCCTTTATCTGCCATTCAATGGTAAAGTAGCGTAAGAGTAAATGAAAAATGTTTTCAAATCCCGCCCCCCCCTCCCCTCCACCCTTTCTTCTTGTATCTCTAAAAAGGGCTTCTAATTAATAAATGAATTATTGAGAAAACTCTAGATATCGATGGCCGAGCGTATCTTTTTACCTCTTCTGTTTTTATGATGTCCTTGGCCGTCTGAGGATCCCACAACCTGCTTTGCTTTTTTGGATCCATTGGCCACGTATCTCCACAGACAATTTTCCTCCCAAGATCTTTCAATTGGTCGTGCATCCAAAATCTGTTGTCATCAATTATCTTTATCAATGACGAGGACACAAGGACTTGAATCGAGGAATTTGGGAAAAATTTACAATCTTTCCACATGTAGAATGCATTCGTCTTGTCTTTGTCCACAAAGAGACAGGCAATGTCGAGAAAGATCTCTTTTTGCTCAGTATTGAGCACATCATAGCTGATCTTCAGCTTGTCTTGGACCTTCTCAGGAGGTATTTCTCTCAGTTTGTCAAGTACATCTATCCAAAAGGCTTTGCTTTGGCGATGAAGTAAAGAGCCTATGACTTCGAGTGCCAAGGGAAGTCCTGCGGTCTTATCAACTACTTGTCCCGATAGACTGACATAATCATCTGGAGGAGAATTTCTTCCGAAAGCATATCTACTCAAAAGCTCTAGTGAATTATTGAAATTCAATGGCTTCATTTCATACTCCAAAGTTTGGTTGGGCATTACTACGAGCCTTGTGTTCCGAGTTGTCATAATAACCCTGCTTCCTGAAGTGAATGAAACGTGCTTGATGGCTAGTTTCTCAAGTTGTTCCTCCTCATTCACGTCATCAGACCAAAACTTTCCTTTTATGAAGTCGTTTCATAATCACCTTGATCCCATCGTCAACATCATTGATCATGTCATGATCACCCGAACCAATATCAGATAATAGTCGTTTCTGTAAAGTTTTGAGTGACTATTCTCGAACATCATTCAGGAAGCAACAATAATTGAAGAGAGAATTTAGTTTGTTGAACACAATTTTAGCAAGAGTCATTTTACCAATCCCGCCCATTCCATGGATTAGCAGAAAGGGCTTGCCCCCAGAGTCCACGTCCAACAACTTCAGAACTGCTTCCATTGCATCGTCCATTCCAACTAAATGCACAGGGACATATTTGTCTTTTACCTTCAGCTTCATCAAAATCTCTTGTATTACCAATTTAATGAATTTCCACTCCCTGCCACATTAGTGAATCATCTCAGGGTCCATTTATTTAAAAGAAAATCTTTTGTTGCTAGAAATTGTCGTCAGAAAGTTTAATCTAAAGGAAGCTAATCATTTTCTCAAATCTGTTTGTACTGAAAATAAATTAAAAAAAAAAATCGATTTTATGGATTTGGATAATAAGTGAATCCACTGAAGTCAACTTGTATGGTAAAAAATGACATGTAATCCACCGCAGCCACACTGCTGCTGCCGCCCACCACCATGGTGTCTGGCCAGTCGCTGCCGTGAAGCCCCCAGATCCAAGCATGGCCGCTGTGTTCCTTCTCCTCCCCGATTCCCTCTCTGTCTCGCATGCGCGCCACCGCATCTGGTTGCCAAGGGTGCAATTGCCAAGGAGATCTCACATCAAGGTCACTCATGACATTGCACTTCTCCGCTGAAGCTGAGGATTATCTCGCTCAGCTGCTCTCCTTGTCGAACGTCACCCTTGGCCTGCCATCGGGGATTTTGAGCACGGCGTCTGAAATCAGCCCCGACTTGCTGTGGAAATCTCAGAACCTTCGAGAACCTCTGCTTGCTGATTTACTGTCACCGTCAGGTGACAATCAGCTCTCAGTGTCTGCGGTAGCTCAACATCTGATCGAGGGGGAAGAAGCACCGTGCACGCTCGGGAAGGCGGGGCAGCAAGAGGAGTCAGCAGCTGAGGCGTGGAGGAGTTCAGCCCCGGCGTCATTACAAGAGATGAAGAAATGGCCGGTGGCCTCGGTGGAGAGGAAATCTCTCGGAAAGGAGAGAGAACGTAACTTTCAAGGAATCCACGATTGACGATCACAGAGAGATATGAATATCTATCAACGAAGTAATTAGAGGAAAAAGCACACAAAAAGAAAAAAAAAAATACTCTGACTTATTAACCCATTCCCCTTAAACCCCCCCCAAAACCACTTCTCTAAACTTATCCAGACGAAATAGAATTCTGACTGAATAATTACCCGTTTCCTGCTTTATTTGGTTTCGATGAACGCATGGTTGATTCTGTTACCGAAAATAGTTCCCAAAACACACGTGATATCCGTTCAGTTTCAAACCGCCTTAACGAGAACTCGTCCAAGCTTGGATATAAAATGAAAGAGCAAAACAAAAGTTATGCGGTAGTGTAGGACATCCACATACCCTTGTTTTTTCAACTCCCATCCTTTGATTTTGGCTACGCTTTTGAGGGCATCCTCCCACTTTAGCCTCGTCTGGTGGCCGAACTCCTTCTGATGATCCTCCAAAGCGCCGATATACCGTTGAGACTTAAGCTTCACATCGCGAGGCTTCACCTTGTAAAAAATCGGCATAATCTGCTTCTCTGATGGTTTGGATTTCTTGCACTCCACCATGTATGTGAGCTCACGAAGGCACCATGCACTCGAAGCATAACCTTTAGAGAAGATGGGCAAGTAGATCTTCGACTTTTTGATGGCCGTTGGTAACTCATCAGCTATTTCTTTGCCGACATGAAGCTCTTCCTCATCAAGAAAAACACGGATGTTTGCTTCTTGCATACTGTGATAAAGGTAATCCACAAATCCTTGACGAGTGTCCGGGCCCCTGAAACTCAAGAAGACGTCATAATCAATCGCCAACAACTCACAGGCACTCTTTTCAGCCTCCGAGCTCTTTTCCATTTCCATTCTCACAAGTGTTTTCGCCTGAGAATTTCCTCTCTCAAAGAATTGATCAATGAAAGGAACGTCTACATTGTGTATCCATAAACAAATAGACCGAGGAGTCACTACTGGCTTTCGTTTATGTTAGGCTTGAGACCTTAGAACTTTCCCTGGTTAAATAGTCTTCGAAAAATGCCAACCAGTGTTTTTTTGCATAAAAAATAGACGGCAGAGCCACTACTGACTTTTGTTCGAGTTACGCTTGAGGCCTCTTTCCTACAATTTTACCCTAGTTGAATAATCTTTAAATAATACCATCCATCCAATTCAGACAGCTATTGGCAATTTACCTGCTTAATCTTACGCGTGTCCACGTGACACGAAAAGTACTGGATGTAATTTGAAATTTGTACTTCTGTTAGTGACATAAAGTAGAGAAAAAGAGAGTTCGAGGGTATGCGAGGAGCATCTCCAAAAAAATTTAAATACATGGGAAATTAGGTACACATCCTTGTTAATAATTTGCTTTAAGAAACTTTTAGCAAAAAACAAGATAAAGATGCTTTAAGATACTCTTAATGAAATTAATTTATCGATATTCAGTGTGGATTTTTTTTCTTGGTAGAATATATTCAGTGTAGATTTAACAACTACTAAAACTAGTTCTAACTATTCTCAGAATCCTATTCCTGGCACATGTGCCGTTGTGGCACTAGCTATAAAAAGATTTGTAACATAGAAAGTATTTTATTTTATGCTTATATCATGCCAGACAACGCGTGATTACTTTGTGTTGAAATAGTCCTTTTAAGGAAAAGAATAACACATTTTATAATTTTCGCACAATACTCTTTTAAATGTCATAAATTTTTTTAACCAGCTAAGTAACATAATTTTAAAAAAAATGTTCACTTCAGTACCATAATTTTCAATTGATCAATTATGTACAATTTTTTTTTTAAAAAAACAGTCACCCATATGCCAGAAATCTGATGTGGCATGACACTTATGGTAAATGTTTTGTGCATTTAAGTGATCAAAGAATAAGTTATGACACTAAGCGAGCGTCGTATGAAAGTTGTATCATTTGTAGTGTTCTTTTCCCGTCCTCTTTGCTATATATGTCAATCTCTATGTGGAACAACCAATAATGTTGACATGGATGATCTAGCGAAATAATGTTTTCCTAAGTAAGGAAATAGCATCCCCAAAGAGTGTTTTTCACCAAACAATGATATAGTGTCTCCAGAAAATGTTTTCCCCATGTAATGAAGTAGTGCAGACACAAAAAAAGCCCAAGTCTTTTACTTTCGACCCTCTGAAAGAACGGACCAAGACATAAAAGAGGCGGTTTGTGCTAAGTTTCGAAAGCTTCTTGTCGGCGAACTTGCTTAGTCGACAAAGAAGTGACAAGAAGCTGGTTTCAGCCAATGGGAAATATGAAGGAAAATAATCAAGTCATGAAGTATGGGTGTAAGTAAATGAGGCTCAACTTAATCGACAAAGGGCTAGAACTAACATAATCTGCAATGAGCTGGGCACAATATAGTTACCTAGGCTATGCGCTCGACAATTTCATATGCAACCATTAATGACTTATTTGGTAACCATTTTATTTTTGTATTTCTCTGTTTCTCTATTTTTCTATCATTTCGTTCTTTAGAATAAAAAACAAATTCTGTTTGGTAACGTCAACTAATTTTTATATTCCTTGGAATAAAAAAGTGGCCAAGGAATAAATTTGGAAAAGAAATAAGATGTAAAAGACATCTACTTTTTTTGTACTCGGAAACAAAAAAAGAAAATAAGGTCATTTTGAAAAAAAAAAAAAGGCTCAACTTAACAAAATGCTCATCTTTACACAATTGCCACAAGGTATGGTATCTTGACCCGATATGAGTCCCCATTTTTCGGAATAGAAAAAATAAAAAAATAAAAATTTTAGGAAAAATTCTAGAAACTAGGTTTTAAGTAGTTTTACTAGATTTTAGTGTTAATTCTAGTTTAAATTTAATTTAGCATAAAAATGTGAAAATCTTTTTACGAAAATTAGATTCAAAATTGAATAAACTTTTATGGCTTTACTAAATGGATTTTTGAATGTCGCTTTCTTTTAGAGACAATGCTATGTCGCAAAACCTTGGCAACTCGGCTCTTCTTCCCTTAACATTCTATTTGAGTCATCCTTTAAGATCATTTACAATTCTGTTTTAATAGAAAATTAGATGACTTTGAACAAGTTTTTTGCATTACCTTGTCTTGTATTCATAGCAGTCGAATAGGACTATGCTCCATGGATTTCCAATGTTATATGTTTGAAAGTTTGATGGGTTTGTGCAAATAAGCATCCCAAATTTAGCATCACCTCTATCCTTAGTTGTTTCGTCATTGCCCATCAATCAAGCAACGTCCAACCATCCATCTTTGATTAATTATTATTGTGACAGCCTGATTTTCCGATTCTATTTTCGATTAAATAAGTTGGGCTTTTTATTAACGTGCCTATAGACTTCTTCTCTGATCTGATCACTCACAAGATAACTAATCTATCAGGTGAAGCCGTTAAGGGATTTTAACGCAATAGACTTGAGAATTCGACCAGAAATCGACCGGTTGACCGTGCTAATCTACAAGGGTCAATACGGCACTGTCAAAATCGATCAGAGATCGGAGATAGGTCGATTTGACTAAGATATGTGATTAAAGTGTGGGTGATTCCACCTAATTGCAAAATTCTTGTTGAACGGCACTAAACTGATTTTTCTGTCATTTCTGTACCATATGCCCGTACTTGAAACCTCAAGATTTTCACAATAACCGAGAGTCGCCAATGAGTCGAAGATGTATAATGTGGCTCGAAAATAATCGATCACAGATCAAATGCACTAAAAATTCCTAAAAGCTATCCGGTAGGTAGGTCACACTAAAATCGTGTCCGATTGAAATTAACCACGAAATTGAACCCGATTTCAGAAATTGAAAGTTCTTTCATGTCGCAATTTATTTTAAGAACGTCGACTCATCCTCCAGAGATTTTTCTACAAACGCAAGTTTTCGGCAAAAAATTCAAAGTATGGCTATTTTGTACCGGGAAAATTAGAGGACCGCTTTTGGTTGTATTTTTGGCTTTCATGTTGGACTAATTGGCAAGGAAAAATATTGAATTAAGTGTGGAGATCCTCCTTGACATTTTAGCCTTTGATTTGAGCCTAATTGGAGAAGATTTGAGTTGAATTTGGAGGAGAAATGTTGCAAATACGTAGCCTTGATGGTCTGCAACTTTTCAGCACACTTGGGAGGCTTCTAAGAGAAGTTTGAGTGAGGAAATTGGGCAGAGGATAGGGCTGGACATGGTGGGGCATGTGTGATGAGTATTTGGGATATTTTGCAAAGAATTTTGAGGCATTTTAGGTCCCCCCTTCAGCTGAGCTCTTCTTCTTCTTCCTCCCTTGGCTTGCTTTCCCCATTGTTGTGTTGTTTGAGCTCAAGAAAAACTAGAGAAAGCCAGCCTCAATTCATTTGTTAGATCATTGGAGTGTGTTATCCACTCATATATGTTTTCAAACTACAACAAGTTTCATTTGAAATATGTAAGATATTATGCATGCTATTTTGAAAATTGTTTTTACATAATTTTGTTAGGGAACACGAAGAAGCCCGGTCTTCAAAAATGTTTCCTTAACTCGTTTTTTTTTCTTTTAATGGTAGGATTTCGTGACCAAAATGGTTTGCTGTATATTAACATGCCCTCAAAACATGGAAATTTTCATGAATTTCATTTTATTGAATGGGAAGAAACAAGCAATATTGTTTGAAAAACAAAATCATATAAAGCAATAAAATCCTAAGAATCAGATCCTAAAAAGCACTAAATACGCCTACGGAGGAGCGCGCAAATAATTAATGATACCCATGCTCCAAGGGATGAGAAGCTGAGTATCCAGTTTACTCAATGATAGGATCAACACCTCCCTCATAGTTGGCCAACTAATTTTGGTGGATGTTGAGCTGCGTGTTGTGAAATGATATCATTTTGTTTCCAACAAATTTTGGACCTTATGCTTGAGGAGAAGCGGTCTGGGCCCAGGACACAATTGGGCTCTTATCTAAAGCCCTTTCAAACGAAACTAAAGAAGCCCAAAACCAATGAAACTTAATTAAATCCCAGCCCATCTGAAAAATCCAAACTCAAGCCCCCTATTCTTTCTTTCTTTCTGTCTTTCCTTATTTCTATTATTTATTTATTTATTTTCCACATTGAGAACTCAATTTCCCCATTAACACCTGAACTTAAAATTTTTAATGACACCTTAACATATTCTAAATCTCAGTCCATGAACAATGTACTCCACAGTTGTATACTTTAGGTCACTGACCAGCCGTCAGTTACTGACCGCAAACCATCCAATGGATAAAATGAAGCACGGTGGATGAATAGACTTGACCAATTCCAAAAGTGTACACATGCTTTATCTTGCCAGCATGAAACAATGAACATAGAACAGAGAAAAACAGAGCCTTGGTGATAATGGTGGACAACTACAGAATGTACTAGGAATCATGTCTAATATTTAGCAAAACAAGCATGTAATCTATGTCAACACATCTTCAAATTTGAATAGTGTCAAAAGCTTTTTTCAAAATCATGTCCTAGATACATATCATCGAACATATTACATGCATTAGTTTGGGTAATGAACTGAGTCATCAAGTGTGTTCAGTTTCTAGATTAAACTCATATGAACATGATAAAAACATTTAGAATCAAATTTTAAATTTTTACCACCCGTCACGGTGGCTCCGCTGGATAAGGCCTTGCTGATCCTTTCCTCAAAGGTGAAGGGTTCAAAAACTAGTGGAGGCGCTTGGTGCCTTAACCGCTGTCATGGGGTGGTGGTTCCCTCGTGCGGCCCCAGGGTTTGTCTCGCCGCGTTGCCGGCGTACGGAGTTTCCCTGGGTCACCAAAAAAAAAAAAACATTTAGAATCAAGAAGGTGCGCTTGAGTAAATCAATTCCGATCCTAACGGAGATGATCATGACATCTCAGTTTCTCCCTCCATCAAAATAGAGTAGGACAGGGGCATTAGCATTCCCTAGTCAATGACCAAAACTGAGCTACAATTGGCAATTAGATCGATGATGGGAGCTTGGCTTATCTCCAATGATTGGAATCACAGCTAGCAAGTGAGTATTGACCGCGGTTTCGCCACCTCAGTACTTCTCCGAGACGACTAGCAAGCCTCGAGGAATTATGCTTAGGGCTGAACCTAATGGTCTTGGGTTGTGTGAGACAAACCCGATCTAGTTTACAATAATGGCCCATATATATTTTTTATTTTCTTATGAAAAATAGGTAGTTAGCTTATTGACAAAAGTTCAGGTATCAACAATGGTCTATCAAGAATTCATAGAAGGCCTACGCTCTCAATATAGAAGAAGGCGACAACTATAAATGAGAGTATTTCCAATAAAGACATTAGTTATAAAACCAAAAAAAAAAAAACATTCCAACTTTTTGTTTTTATGTCATTTTAAAAACAAACTCACATGAGGGATGCGATAATATACCTCATGTAAGTGCCAAACAATCTAAGGGGTTTCACATTGGGATCACTTTTAATCAACGAAAGTCAAATTATTGTCCTCAAGTGTTCCTATATATGATTGTTCCAATAAATTTATTGAGTTGATCTCGCTTGTATGTTAATTTTGTCACGTGCTTTATTAGTCTAATTAACGTTAAGCAACCACGTATGAACAAAGAAAATAGCGATGAAAATGGATTTAAGACATGAAACACCATCCATAATCTCGTCTATGAAAAATACCAGTCATCATCATAAATAAGCTCATATGAAAAAAAATTAACATGATCTCTCAAACTAGTCCATCCTTATTTTTATATCTCGGGGGAGGGGGAAAATTTGAAGTAGTCCTATAATCTAACTTCTGTCCCTGAAAGGATCCGGATGCCTCTCCTCGAATCTGTTGATCGATCGACCTCTGCAAGCTCCGCTGAAGATCCTCCATTCGCCCCTTCATTTGGGATAGTTCTTCTCGGTTGAGCTCATCGACGGGAGCTTCCCACCATGCCCCATCGCTTTTTTCCTTTGGTCAGTCGCTTCAACGCTTTGCTTTGTGCTTTCTGTGCTTTGATTTGATTGTAGAGCTCATCATGCCGTTGGTTGAGCTCATTAAGTTGGACCTGACGAAAGGACTCAACCAAAGTAGGAGATCTATTATTGGGCCGCGGATTTTGGTTGAGGAACCGATTGGCGACTATATCAAAGGATGGATGAGCAAAAGAAAAGGGAGTTCCGGAAGGAGAGAATGCTAAAAATAACACCTCCACCCCACAGGGGGTCACAAGCTCACTTGCCTTTTTGTTGATACTAGATTTACGTTTTGAAAATGCAATAAGCCTGCTATTCTCATTTGCAATTTGTTTCATCTCAGTTCTTGGACTCCCCCTTGTCTGTCTTCCTGCCATAGTCAAAGAAAGTTATCTAAAACAAGTAGCAAACGAGTTAAGTTGTGATATTGGTTAACACAGAGATAATAGAGAGAAAATGCACGTATTTATAGATGAATATGAATGTCAAATCTAGTATGAATAGTTGGGGGACAATCTCTTTTGGGTTATCACCTTCTATAAGAGGGATTACATAATAGTAAGGTTATTTATCGTTGTGGATATTGGTGTCTTGATCATGATTTACATACTAATTACTATTACGTCAATGAAAATCAAGACAAGTATATTATGTATGCATAAAGGTATGTTGCCAAAAACAAGAATGTAGATTTTTTTTCTATATTAGCCTTCTTTCCAAGTAATTTTCTCGGGCATTCAATGTTGTTCATTATTTCGTCCATTGATTTTCATAAGTTAAGAGCAAAGGAGATTATGCAATTGATTTAAGTTCAATCTATAAGAAATGCCAAAATGAATATTTGTGCAACTTCGTATACCTCTCAAAGTCAAAGATAATTGGATTATCATAGGTTGGAGATGTTTCAGTTATCAAATAAATTTATTTTTGTAAGAAAGCCGCATTCTAACATAAATCAATGTAATGTCTTTTAATTACAATGCTTGAATGGTATTTGACAATTGATTTAAGTACTATAATAAGTATATAGCAATGCAAAAGATAAATATGGAGAGAAAAATTGGCAGTGCACTTTTCTTTGATGCATCATCTTTTCAAACTTACATATAAATGCTTATGGATCGCATTTTCCGAGATAATTAAAAGCCATGGTTGGAAAAAAGATTCGACATCCACAACTCATTAAAAAAATTATCACTTCACATAATTGTCGGCCTCTCTTTTTCTTCTTTCATTCGATCTTCGTGGTTTTCTCCTTTCATTTTGCTTTCTAATAACTAGATTTTCAATGAGAGCTATGCTTAGATGGTTTAGCAAAATTTATTATGAAGACATTAGGATAAACATGATTGCAACTTTCACAAAATATGGGAAGAGTAGCTCGTAGAAAAATCTAATGACGTGCCCACCCTCACTTGAGTTAAACATGATCGTTCTACCTATGCCATTAATTTAGCAACTTTTTTCGATGGTCACTTCAACATCAAATTTGTATAAGAAATAGTTCCAAAAATACATGTCTATGTTAGACAATACCATATGATCACACATTGCTATGGATGAAAGAAATATAATACAAGTAATTAATAAATAAGTTGCCTTTCAAGTTTAATACAAAATAATTGTCAACTATTTCATAAATCTCTCATCTATCATTTTGGGACAATTAATATTACGTTCAAAAAATATTTTAAAATTCTTACGAGTTGTTTTACTTTTTATCAATTTAACTTTTTTATTATTTATCTGTACATGCAAGTCACAATGCATGTGCTGTTTTTAATACTTATATATGAGGAGAAAAGAACCTACACTTATTGGGAGCGCGCAAGTGCAGCAAAAGTCCAATATATCTACCCGGAGATATCACCAAGAGAGAGGCAAAGTCCAAACCCCTAAACATATCCAATTTGACTTACCTTCACTCAAAAGTTTAAACTAATGAATTATGACCTAATTATGACATATTTACTAAAAGCTTAATGTTATGCTTGCTCCCCCTTAATTCAAGTATCATTTTCCATCAAGACATATGAACATGAATTTCTACTTTGTTGTGTTAAGACTACAACAATGATATTCACCTTCATCACTCAAAAGCATAACGTCTGCTCCCCTTCTACATATCATTCTCCATCAAGATGCCTCAACTTAAATCTTTATTTTGTTGTGTGTTAAAACTGCAACAATAACAATGCACACCATCCCTAGTCTCTTTTTTATCAAATTGAATCATAAAAGCTGCCATAATGCTCTCCTTCATCCTAAGTCTCTTTCACCTTCATCCCTAATCTCTTTAGATTCGATCTCGATCCTTTTCCCCAGGAAAGCATCAACGCCACTGAGCTGCATGCGAAATGGTAGCGTTTGAGAGGAGAAGAAGCATGGGAGGAGACACAAGGCAATGGCAGAAGTATTGAAAAAAATTTGCTTTCCCAGAGACGTCATCCTCGCAGATGGTGATAATTTGATGAGGCGCCTGGCGAAGGAGAGGCGAGAGAGAGAGGGAGGAAATTGGAGGGGAGAGAGAGAGAGAAAGAGAAAGAGAGATCAAATTGCTTTAGTGCGGTGTCATTTTGTGATTAAAGGCTACCTCATCATGCACATGGACTTTCTTTCTTTCTTTTTTACATTACAAGACCATCTTGATATTAACATTTAATTAAGAAAATCATGTAATATTTAGTCAAAATTTGTCGTAAGAGGCAAATTTTTTTTTGGTCGGTTCGTAAGAGGCAATTAAATGATTATTTTTTCTTGGATTTGATACTTAAATAAGCCGACGAAAACTTTTGACCATAGAGTGAACGTCCAACAAAATTCTTAACGCGTCTAGCATTCTTATCCCTCATTTCTAAGTATATGTAAAGCTATTCTCTCTTTTTTCCTAGGTTCATAGTTTCTCTTGCATCTACTGTTCATCCAGTGACAAGAGACAACTGTGTAGCTCCCATGAAGCAATCCTTTCTCACTAATGTACTGTTGAAGTGTTGAATGAGTGCCATTTGGGTGACTAATTTGAATGAGTGCCATTTGGGTGACTAATTCTTGAGTGCATGTGAATGGCTGAATTTTTTCTTTTGTTATCGTCACATAGGAGAGAGAAAATAATTTTAGGAAAAACCATGTCATTATTTTTCATTGGTGAAGTTGGAAGGTGTTATTGGAAGGACTCGATTGGATTACAAGTTTTAGAATTCAATTGGACCTTTTACAAGTTTTAAAACTTAAAATTGCACTTTTGTGATAAATTTTAAGACTTTTTGCACATAGATCTCTTTTCTTACGAAAAAAATTCAGGTAGATTTGAGATTGGAATTAAATTTTAGATTTTTTTTAGATAAAAAAATTCAAGATGAAATTGGAATTGAATTTTAAGTTAAAGGATTTTTAGGAATCAGGTCATTACTTTGCAAGTAACACACTTAAATAATGCTGATATAGCCATTGATGTGATGGAATAGGGAGCACCTGCAAGTGGCCCTCACGGTCGCTGCTATCTTTGCTTCCGCAAAATTCGACGCCAGCGGGGGGCTCTCGTCCCACGACAACCATACTCCTCTCTCTCTCTCTCTCTCTCTCTCTCAATGTGAAGTGGACAACCTAGGATCAACATCTATCACCTTCACTTATTGGTAACCTTCTATTAATTAGCTGCAATCATTTAGAATAGGTCTTCACAAGGTAATTGTGATCAACACTCTTTCAGATAGCCATCCTGATCCTGGGTATTTGCTTTGACCAACTCCTACGGCCATCGGAGGAATTTTGGAGCATTTCTAGTGGTTACAGCAGCTAAGGCAAATCTGCAATAAGGTGAAGAAGTCTTCTCAAGTTGAAGACCACATTGCCAAACACCATGCTTGGTCTTGAGAAGAAGTTTGTACCTGCCTATGGCATTCAAAACACTCTCATTTTGAACCATGCTTCGCCTTCATCAAGAGGACCGACCTAGCAATAGAATTAACATGGAATAATAGGATAAACATATAATAATGCCCTTTGAAAAACATTCCTTGAGAGGTTTTCAGATCTATGCCATAAGAAAAACGTTAGGATTCAATGTACAAACACAACAAACTAAAGAGAAAAAATGAGAATGAGAAATCAAAACATAAGGTTTATCCTAATTTACCTTTAAATTAGGGCTACATTTAGTAGAGGATTCCACTGTAATTAGCACTTCCCATATCTGTTACAACGTTTAATTACAAGATAAAGAGATTATCTATAGGTAGCAGTAGTTATTCATGAGTTCAAACCCAAACTACCAATAAAATACAGGCTCAAATTATATTGAAGACGTTGCCCCTTAAGCCTTCGTCAAGGTGAGCCCCAAACCCCGTTCGTTCACAAGGGAGTAAGACCCCTATGCTTTCCCTTTGATGGGAAGTATAAATCGCATTCCGATATCAAAAGAGCATCTTCTCCTCACACCACATGTATTTCTAATTATTATTATTCTTATTATTAATTAGGATTAATATTACGAAAAACCTCAAATTAATATGCATGTGAAAAATTTATCCGAAATTAATTTTTTTACCACAAAAAAATTCAAACTAGTACACATGAGACTAATTTACTCTCTATTAGTTTACTATTATTTGTCGAACCATCAATTGCTCAAGCGGAGACACGTGACAATTGATCAACATACCGATTTGGGTTTTGCTCCCCATTTATCATAAGTGTACCAATTTTGTAGTTTTTTGTAGTATTAATCTAATTTGAATAGAAACTAACGAAGGATAAATTTGTCACAAATATATCAATTTGAGTTTTTTTAGTGGACAAAATTTGATTTAAGGTAAATTTATCACGGGTATACCAGTTTAGGGTTTTTGATGATCAAAAAATTAATTTGGAATAAATTTATCATGAATATATCAATTTAAGATTTTTTTTGATATTAACTCATATAAGTATTATTATTGTCGTTTTTTTAAAAACGTATTTCCTGATTACAACAAGCACACCAGCCTTGAAACTCCACGACAAATGAGCCCAAAGGTCACACTCACATAGACAGTTAAAAAATACTTTTAAAAACTTCATGTCAGGCGAACATCTTCATGGTTTATTTAATTAATCATCATTACTGTCAAACATTTTTTCGGTGAGCGTTGTGCTATCGTTATATCAATTGAATTATTAACTAATAAAAAGAAATTATTGACATAATATAAAAAGAAAAATAGTTTGTTATTCACACTTTACCGATAAGATTATTTGTATGATTAAAAATATTTCAGATTTAAAATTTAAATACATAAGTGATACAATAGATACATTGATTTACGCATTTTTCCTAATTAATTTAGAGTATTTCGAGAGAGGAAAAAATTGCTTTTTCTTGGAAAGTTGAAAAAGCCATGCATTAGATAATTATGATGATGATTAAAAATGCTAGTACAATATTCAAACATTTCATATTTATGTGAACCATAGAGAATAGCTTTCTTTGTTTTTGGTTTTTTCCCTTCTTCCCCTAGCTAGTCGCTGGGCTTCAACGACCAAATAAAGGTGAGAACCAATGAGGTTATCCACACTGGCCTCCCATCGATTCATAGCTTGGTACTTCCACGATGAGTTAATTGGACCACCAAGGGGCTTCGATGGTGATGACGACATATTGATGGGCAAGGTTTTCCATCCATAGTGAATGACTTTGACTTTTATACAAGCAAGCTTATGAAGTAGGAGTGACATGATGATTTTAGGTGACTTGACCTGATCCTCTTTCCAAGACTTTTTGTATTGTATTTGTTTGAATACTATACGAAGATGGTAATCAGTGGTTTTAATATAAAGAAGCATAAGCATATCATTTAAATAGTGTGATTTCTTTTATGGGATGTTCTGCAAATTTTTTAGTTGTGTTTCCGCATATTATTAATAAATTGAAGATATAATTGAAAAAGACGCATGTCATGCATGACATTATGTGGGCAATGCGATATTAAACAAGTGATTCAGTTTAATCACTATTATAAGTATATTGGGATGCAAAAGTACAATTAGCATAGTAAAGATAGCCAGGCATTTTCCGAAATTATTAAAGGCCATGGTTAAAAAAAAAGTAGACATCCATACCACAGTAAAGCAAAGTCGTTAAGTACCGACCAAAAAAAGAGTAAAGTGCTATCCTTACTATAGCAAGTTATATAGACATGATCACGAATTTCACAAAGTGTGGGAAGAGTAGCTCGTAGAAAAATCTGAAGGGGATGTCCACACTCAAGATTCACATGATCGTGATTTCTGACTTCAACTTCAAACTTTTATAAACAAAAAAATTTCATGGAAATGGCATACATATATTAGAAGACACCCAATGATCACGTGTAAACCATGGATAAAAAAAATATCATAATTACTATAATTAAGAGGATTGATAAGTAATCAACAAATAATTAACCTTCCAAATTCAAAAACAAAATAATTGTTGTGTATTGCATAAATCTCTCATCTTTCCCTTTAGGACAATTGATGCTATATTCAAAAAATGAATCAAAATATTTGCAAACCATTTTATTCCAGGTATGTGAAATATTGTCCCTCTCATTAGTGACATGAACTTTTGGACCATTTAGACTTGACGTTTTTACAAAATCCCAAATTAGTCACTTGCCGCATGTAGGTCATCCAAGCATATCACTAACGCATTTAACATTTATATTATCCCAGTTGTTCTCACTGTTCTATCCATGTGAGTATCTTGACAATCCTACTCGCTTATTTACCAAAATCCAAAAGTTCTTTTAACTCTTAACACTTTTTGTTAAATATAGCGCTCCTCATTTGTAGACTGAGGAAGCTCTCCGAAAGCACAGAAGCCATTTTGTTGACATCATCTGCTTATGAATTTGTGTGTCTGTACACTCAAATACACATATTAATTTCCATCTAATGTCTGGTCATTTTCAAAATATATAAAGTTTTCTTAACAAATAACTGCACGGAGGTATAGACAGATAGTTACAAATTATCAAAAGTATAAGGTCAACAATTATAATGACATTATTGTCCCTAATATTCCATTATTATGAGGAAGAGATGAATTTTGACGCTTTAGAAAAATGAGACAAAATGAATTTTTACCTTAATAATATAAAAGGTATGTACACTGTGGCATGGCTATAGAATATGTAATTCATTACACATGGAATTTTCTCAACCCAATAGAAAATATTAGCATAACACGCGCACAATCCTAAAACAATTTAAAAACTAGAAAGCAAAAGATGACACCAGACTTTAGGCTAGAATAATAATTTATTAACTTCTTTGTGTGTGTGCGTATATATATAATTTATTAACTTCTTTGTGCGTGTGCGTATGTATATAATTTATTAACTTCTTTGTGTGTTTGCTAATAATTCTTCATTGTCCGCTCCAACGCCCGAGTTCTCTTCCTAGTTAGTACATTATTTTCTATGTCAATATAACCAATGATTTTGCATATGCATGATCGTCCTATCAAAGTTAGATCTTGTATTCAGTCGAAAATACTTTCTAGATGGGTCAAGCTATTACTTTATTTTATTTTATTTTATTTTTCCATACCTTCTATTGGATCCATTTTTCATTGAGTGACGAGACAACTGTTTCACTCCCGTTACATCTGGGTTCAATCTATGGCCAGTCCTCTCTCCTTAATACTGTTCACGTGCCGGAAGGAGTACGCTTTGATCGACTAATTATTAAATGCACAATGGTTGAACATTTTAATTTGTGCACCTGAATCGTTACGTCAGTAACACACTTTAATCATGCTGATATAGCCACTGATGCAACATAGGGGAGACAGGGAGCCATTGCCATTGCCACTGCCCCTCGCAGTCGCTTCTTTCTCTGTTTTCGACGCCACCACCAGCTACTCGTTTTCGCCCCCACAACCACCACTTCCCCCTCTCTCATGCGAAGTGGACAACGTGGGATCAACATCAATTGAGTTAAGATCGAGAGCCACTAGATCAACGTCTAGGTCCTCTTTCCTTTCGCGGCAAGAGCATCGGCACAATAGTTTGCTTCCTTAAACATGGGATCCACCTTCGCTTGAAGGAACCCTTCCTTTATTTTCCTGCAATCGTCCGGAATAGGTCTCAGCAAGTAATTACAATCAACAGGCCCCATTCAGATAGCCATTGTGGTCCTGAGTATTTGCTTTGACCCACTCCCACCGCCACAGGAGCAATTTTGGAGCATTTCAGATGGTTACAACAGCAAGGCAATCTTTAAGAAGGTGAAGAGTTGTCTCGGGTTGAAGACGAAATTGCCAAACGACATGCTTGGTCTCCGGAACAGTGTCAGTTTTCCACATACAATTCCAATTCAGATGGTCCCTACCTGTTTCCATTTACAACACTTCACCAGTCTCTGACTCCAATATCTTTTTCGCCTTCGTCGAGTGGACCGACCAAGCAATAGAATAAACATGGAATGGCAGGCCTTAACCGGCCTCATCAGAGAATAATACCCTCTGAAAAACATTTCTCGAGAGGTTTTCCAAGCCGTAAGCAAAACCAGCATCTTGTTCTCACACCACGTGTAGAGAGCACGTTGGGGATAATCGTCCAGAATATCCTAAACATATTGCACTTTTTTTATTCAATATTAAACATTTTAATTGTGTCAATTGAATTCTAATTTTTTTCATATTTTGTCAATTAAGTCTATCTAACCAATTTTAACTGAAAATTGCTAATGTGAACGTCGGGTGTTCTACATGATATAACCAATGCTGACATGGATAATTTTTAATAATTTTTTAAATCTGTTTCGAAATTTTTTATTTTTCATTTTCATTTACCTTTTTTTTTCTTTTCTTTCTCTTTCTATTTTTTTTCTTCATTTCTTCCCCTAATAAGTTATTGGGGCTCGATGACTGGCTAAAGGCGATGGCCAATGAGGTCGTCCGCGCTGGCCTCTAGTGAAGCTCGCCCCCGCCAGCCACTAGCAAGGGCAAGCCTCACTTACCCCTAGCAAGCTCTCTATTGCTAGGGGAGGTTGGCCTCACTAGGGGCAATCAAGGCTTGCTTGAGGTCAAATTCGTCAGTCCTCGCCTATGGCTGGTCATTGACCATCACTAAAACCGGGCGACCGGCTAGAGGAAGAAGGAAGGAAAAAAGAAAAGAAAAGAAGATTAAAATAAGTAAATTTTAAAAAAATATTAACATATTATTAAGAAATATATACATCGGCACTGGTCAAGCCATGTACAACAATTTCCAACCAACATTGATCGCATGAACTCAATTGACAAAACGTGAAAATATTTAGTATACAATTGATACAGTTAAAAGATTTATGACTAAATTAGTAAAAGTGTAATAAATTTAGAATTTTTCGGATAATTTTTCCAAGCATGTTGGGAAATACTTCCACTTATTATTATTACGATTTTCATTTTTCTCGTTATCATTAGTCATTAAAAAATCAAGCACACAAGTGCCAAGACTCCAAGACAAATAAACCTGTACATTACAGTTACACATACGATAAGGGCACGCGTAATAATCATTTTGTTTCTTTATTTTTATTTTTTTATTTATTTTCGGAAATAGGTTTAGAATAGAAATTTGTTTCGTAACACAATTTCATTTTTCTATTTGAAGAAAAAGAAAAAAATAAAAACTATTTTTCTCCTCACCCTCTGCCGCATCCTCATCCGCTCTCTCCACCACTGCTCATCCTCCCTCCATCCCCCTCCTACTCCTCCTCCTTCTCCTCCTCCTCCGTCGATCTCCACTCATCCCTCCTTTAGCTCCCACTGCTCAACACCGCTCCTTCAGCTTTAGCTCTGCTGAAGAGGCTACCATCGAACGCCGTCAGCACCAAACGCCACCTCCACATCGAGCCCCTTCTCCACGCCCTCCGCTGCAACAACTATCCCCCTCCTCCCCGTGATTCCAACAACCCCCGCCTCATCGACTCCACCTTGGCCCTCGTCTGCCCTCGCCTCAACCTCTACAACCGTGTTCAGTCCCTCATCAATGCTAGGGATCTCAATGTCACCTTTGCCATTGCCTGCCACTCCGTCGTCTCCTACACCCGCCCCACCGTCTTCACTTGCAATGCCATCGTTGCTTCTATGTACCTTTCCAAGAGGTACAATGATGCTATTGCCCTTCTCTAGTTCTTCGACCAGGCCAACTTCATCCCCAACGCCGTCTCTTAATAATTTGATCAACACCCATTGTTATATGGGTAATGTCGACATTGTTCTTGATGTCTATTGCCACATCCTGTCCAATGCCCCTTCTACTCTCTCATCTTTCACTTATAGGCATCTCACTAAGGGGCTTATTGTTGTCAAGAGGATAGGTGATGCTGTTAGCCTTTTACAAGAGATGTTGACTAAGGGTCATGGAGATGATTCTTTGGTTTATAACAAATTGATTTCCAGTTTTCTCATCCTGGGAAATCTGGACAATGCGAATGGGTTGTTTAATGAGTTGAAGAGAGGAGTTTCCATGATGGAGTTGTGAATGCTATGTTCATGAATTGGTTCTTCAACCAAGGCAGAGAGAAAGAGGCTATGGAGTCGTACAAGTCTTTGCTTGAAAAAAATGGAAATTTCATACTATTATCAAACGAATTTATATTCCAAAAACATAATTTTTGTATCGATATCAAATACACATCTTTGCTCGAAAACTTGTATTGGGAATAAAAATAGAAAAATAAATTTCTAGCTAGAAATTAGGAAAAATTCCGAATAAGGACGCAAAGTGAAAGTGTTTTCTTAAAGGGTGACCTAAATTGGCTCTTGTCTCGAATAAGGGCCTAAAGTGGCCAATTCAATTTCAAATAAAAAACTAGCTTTCCAATTAGCCAAATATTTGCCGAATGGTGAGCACATACATCTCACATGCCATTTTTTAAGTCATCCTTAGGGGTATTTTCGTCCAAAAGACTTTTATTTTTCTTTTGTTTTCTTTTTTCTTTCCTTCCATCGTTAATCTTTTTCTTTAATGGTAATTTTTACAAATAGAGGGTATTGGCAGCGAAACTGGCAACAATGAACAAATGCAGCTGAATCCTCTCCATTAACAAAGTTAAACCACTTCCATATTGTCCCATTTATTAATCCAAAGTCTAATCCAACTTTAAGAAAATTTAACCAAGCACAATCTAGCTGGCCGACCACCATCCTCCCTTGCCGTCGCTGCATACCCATACTTCCAAAAACCGTTGTCTCTCTCTGCGTACTCGCCCTAGCAATATACAGAACTCACAATGCAAAGAGTTTTCCAATAGTTGATGTTTCATCAGTGACGAATTCACTGGAATATACCCGGTGGCTTTAATCACATGAAAGAGGTCCGAATTGCACCCTACGCACACCAAAACAAAGCCAATCCATTCCTTGACTAGCCTCAGTTTAGATCACTGCCACCTTGAACTGAAGCAAATGTCAGGAATCCATGTCGTGGCCTCAAATCTTCGTCTCAGTCTTAACAAGTCCCAAACAATAGATACCAATTCAAAACCTCACAATTCATGAACCTAAGGCCAAAATCATCCACAATCACCACACACAAGTAGTATATTTATTGATAGGGGTGAGCATGGTCCGGGTTGAGCCGGCCCACCCCCTAACCCTAGAACCAACCCGCACAGTGCTGGTCCTCAATTTTTGGGACCGAGGACGGACCTTATTGAGCTTGGGACCGAGGATTGGACCGACCCAATGGGTTTGGTCCGGTTCCAGGGTCAACCTAAGACCAACCAATAATTTATTTATTTCTTTTTTTGTACTCTCTAAAAAGGCAACCGAGGACTGAACTGACCCAATGGATTTAGTTCGGTTCCAAAATCAACCCTAGACAAATCGATAATTTTTTGTTTCATTTTTCGTACTCCCTAAAAAGGTGAGCGAGGACCAAACCGAATGGTTCGAACCTATGGGTTCAGTGACAAGCGAGGTCAGCTAAGAGAGGCGAGCGACGAGTGTCGAGTGGGGTGAGCGTCGAGAGTCGAGCAAGGAGCAATAAGCCAGGCGAGCATCGAGCGGCGAGCAGCATGAGTGACCCAAAGCGAGTGAGACGAGTGTCGAATGGCGAGCGAAAAAGTTGTTTCTTTCGATTTTGGCAAATTAAAGACTACGAGGACAAATAAGACAAAAGAGAATGAGTACTAAAGGAGGATGCCGTGAGAAGCTATTTATGCCATTTTGAACGCCGTGAGGATTTCTCACAAAAACATTTTATTCCTTTGTAAATTATGATTTGTTGACGCCGTAAAAGGCATTAAAAATATAAGTTATTAAAAAATAGTATAAAATTAATTGAACTCCTCGGTTATTTAATGCTATTGACGTTGTTTATTTAAGGGTTTTCTCTAGATAAAAAATTATAATAATATTTTAGATATATAATATATATAGAATCGGGGTTGGTCCGAGTTGAACCGACCCTAAACTCCTAGGATCGAGGACCAACCCGCACAGTGCTGGTCCAGGAATCCCAGGATCAAGGACCGACCCGGTCTCCCTAGGAACCGGACCAAGCTCGACAGGGTTGGACCGGTCCAGGATTGACCCTAGACCGATGCTCACCCCTATTTATCAACGAGTTGCGCTAATCAGATTTCACCAAGATGCCACAAGGAAATCACCACCAGAATCGAGCCCTGGGACACGATTTGAGCTGCACAATGCCAAGAATAGCTAGCTTTGTCGTTTTGGAAGCCACTCAGGCCATTATGATCGATCGCCGATTGTCATTACCGCCATTAGACGGCTTGTCACCACCTGGTTTTCAACCAACCTAAAATCAAGCCGTGGGGCTTGGTTTTGGGGTCGCCAGTGTCCTCATGTCCTTTAGCCGTCGTTGTCAATTGCTGCCAAGTTTGTGCAATTGATGAAGAGTCGTCCGCGTTCTTAAAAAAGAAAAAAAAAAAAGAAAATGAATTGAAGAGGCGCAGAGGAAGAGCAAAGAAGATGAATGGAGAAGAAAAAAGAAGAATAAAAGTCTTTTGGATGAAAATGCCCCTAAGGATGACTTTAAAAATAGCATGTGAGATGGATGTGCTCACCGGCCGACGAATATTTGGCCGACTGGAAAGCTAGGTCCTTATTTGAAACTAAATTAGCCATTTCAAGCTTTTATTTGAGACAAGCCACTCTGGGTCCTCTTTTAAGAAAACACTCTCACTTTGGACCCTTATCTGGAATTTTTCTCATAAATTATTCCCAAAATTAGAATAGTTATCATTCATGCTCTAAAAATTCTTTAGGATATTTGTCCCAGGCGAACATTTTTTTGGTTTTTTGTGGCAAAATGTATCAAAAAAAAGTCTTAAACCTATTACATCAGTACCAATTCAATCATAATTTTTTTAATTGAACCAATTTAGTCCTATTTTTTTTTCGTATTTTTCCTAGTTGAGTCCATTTGATTAATTTTAATCAGAAGTAGTATTATTGGCGTTGATGCAGACAATTTTGAAATTTTTCGAAGTCTTTTGTTTTTTTTTTTCCTTTTCCTTTTCTTCTTCTTCTTCTTCTTCTTCTTTCCTTTTTCCTTTTATCTCCTTTCTCTTTTTTTTTCCCAATTGTGGCCCGGCGAGGTTGCCAGCAAACCATCACTCACCATAGGCAAGGGCATCGTGCCCTCACCCAAATCTAGGTCATGATTGACACCCTCACCTATTGGCTAGCAAGGGTCTACACGCCTTGGCCCAACTTAATTTGGGTGAAGGCATTATGGTCCTTGCCAAGATCTAGGTGAGGGGCACGTGAGGGTGCCACAAGCACTACACTACCACAAGGATATAGCCTATGGCCCTGCCCAGACCAGGCAAGGGTCATTGGCCCTCATCGGGCCACACTTGGGGAAAAAAGGAAGGAAATAAAAGAAAAAAAATAACTTAAAAAAATTTTAAAAATAAAAAATTTCCATGTTAGTTTCGTCCACACCATGTAAGATGGCTAGTGTCCATATCAGCGATTTCCAATCAAAATTGATCCAATAGACTTAATTAGCACAAAAGCAAACTATTTAGACTAAACTAGTCCAATAAAAGGTGTATGACTTTTTCTGTACTTTTCCTATAATTTGTGGGTATTCCATTTTTGTTTATAGAGGAGTATATTTTCTTTTTCATTTTTAGATTTTACTTTTGGAAAAACTAGCTTTGTCAATAAGAAATTTTTTCTAGAGATCTAGTTCTTTTTTTCTTTTTTTGCACATTGCCAAGCAAATTTATGAATTATTT
Organism: Eucalyptus tenuipes; assembly: GCA_014182365.1. Classification (NCBI taxonomy): domain Eukaryota; kingdom Viridiplantae; phylum Streptophyta; class Magnoliopsida; order Myrtales; family Myrtaceae; genus Eucalyptus; species Eucalyptus tenuipes. Next base: position 17,569,545 of record CM024541.1, on the reverse strand, counting down.
GTCAAGTAAAATTTATAGTTCTTTTTAGGGAAAATGTCACAAATGGCCCATGGACTTCTACTTAATGTGCAATCTCATCCCTGAGCTTTCAATTTGCTCAATTTGGTCCCTAAACTATTGATAAATGTCCGATCTAGTCCCTGACTATTTGAAAATTGACCAATTTCGTCCTTCCATTAGTTAAAGTTAATGGAATTGGGCATTTTGGTCTTTTTTTTTTTTTTCTTCTTCTTCTCTCTTCCCTCCACCACCCATGGTGGAGTCGGCGGAGGGAAGCCGGCATCCGGCGAGGGTCGCCCTCGCCTGGGCTGGCTAGGGCCGCCCTCACCGGCGTCGGGTGAGGGCCATCCTTGCCGGAGATGCCGGTAGGGGCCGGCGAGGGTGGCCCTAGCTAGCCCAGGCGAGGGCGACCCTCGCCAAACGCCGGCTTCCCTTCGCCGGCTCTACGATGGCCGACGGAGGGAAGAGAGAAGAAGAAAAAAAAAGAAGGAAAACAGTCATCACTTAACGGTTTAAACGGAAGGACTAGATCGGACATTTATCGATAGTTCATGGACCAAATTGAGCAAATCGAAAGCTTAGGGACGAGATTGCACATTAAGTAGAAGTCCAGGGACCACATGTGAGATTTTCTCTTCTTTTTATCATAAGCTCTATTATTAAAAGGAAATGTTGGATGTAACTGTTCCCTTTACAAATGAGCCAATTACAAGGGGATTTCACAAAGTCCTATAAATCTTTTATATGGCGGCTAATTCAATACTAAAGCTTTTTTAATTTGATCAATTAATCTTAAATCTTTGGATGATTTATCAATATAGTCATCATAGTCAATATTGGCTGGCAATCATTGAGATGAGGCTAGTGATAAATCGAGGAAAAAGCAAAAAAAGGTAAAAGAAAAGAAAGGGAAAAAAACTTTGAAAATGTTTAAACTTTTGCTAAAATCATTCGCGTTTGCATCGGCCATGCTATAGAGGATGGCCGACACTAGATTGTGACAACAATGATTTTTGCACCACAATTGACCGATATGGCTATATTGCCAAATCTTTGAAAAATGTAGGATTACATTGATCAAATTGAAAACTTTATGACTGAATTGGCCACCATGTACTAGATTTATGATTTTTTTGGACAATTATTCCTTATTACAAGTGTTTACTTTTGTCACCACTACTCCACTAACTTTACGTTACATAATTGCATGTCCTTTTTGTGGTAATTTGGGATGAATTTATCACAAATATACCAGTTTAAGGTTTTTCATGGTCAAAAAATTAGTTTGGGGTAAATTTATCATAGGTGTACCAGTTTGAGTTTTTCAAAGTATTAACCATTTTCATCAAAGAAAGCGGCATTCTAATATAAAGCAATATTGCGACCAAAACAGGAAAAAAAAACATAAAGCAATGTCATGTCCTTTAATTTGATTACTTCAATGTATTTGACAATTAATATGATTTAAGCACTATTATAAGTATATTGCGATGCAAAAGAATAGTATGGAGAGGAACGATAGGCAGGGCCCTTTTTTATGGTGCATAGTCTTTTAATGCCCAATTAAATATAAAATGCTTATGGATCCCATTTTCCGAGATAATTAAAAGCCATGGTTAAAAAAGACTCGACATCCCTAGCTCATTAAAGCAAAGGTTTTAAGTAAGAGCTCTCCTTAGAATAGTAAATTTTATATTGTAAAGACATTATGATAGAAATGATCGTGGTTTTTACAAATGTGGTAAGAGTAGCTCGTATAAAAATATGAAGGGATGCCCACACTCATGTTAAACATGATCGTGACTTTTGACTTCAACTTCAAACTTTTACAAAAAATAAATAAATAAATAAATAAAAGGAAAGAAAAAAACACATACATAAATTAGAGTACATCCAATGATCGCGTGTATAACTATGGATAAAAAATAATCCTAATTTACTATAATTAAGCCGATTGACAAGTTATAAACGAATAATATACCTTCCAAATTAAAAAATGAAATAATTATAGTGTATTGCATAAATCTCTCATCTTTCCCTTTAGGACAATTGATACTATATTCAAAAATTGAATTAAAAGCTAAACGATTTCATTCCAGGTATATGAAATATGGTCCCTCTCATTGGTAACATGAACTTTGATTAGGCGGAACATTTAGACTTGGCGATTTTACAAAATCCCAATTTAGTCACCTGCCACATGAAAGTCATTCCAAACATATTACTGGCGTATTTATCTTATCCAAATTATTCTCTTTCCATTTTGTCCATTCTAGTATCTTAACAAGCCTACTCGCTTATTCACCAGAAAGCTCTTCACAAGCATAGAATTCCTATTTTTAACATCATCCACATATGAATTTGTGTATTTAGAGGATATTTTGTTTGCACACTCAAATACACATATTAATTTACATTAAATATCTTGTCATCTTCAAAATATATAGAGAGGTTTACCAATAGACAGTTGTATGTAGGGATATAAAGAAGGTTACCAACTGTTAAAAGTATAGGTTCAACACTTAAGATGACAATAGCGTCCCTAATTTTCGGTTATTATGAGAAAGAGATGGGGACAATGTTGACACTTGAAAAAGATGAGACAAAATGATGATTTACCTTAATAATATAAGATATGTACACTGTCATATTAAATAATGCCTTTTTGCCCCCACTATCTCGCCACATAAAATCCCATGGCCGTAATATATTTAATTCTTTATGCACATGGTATTTTCTCAACCCATAAAAGAATATTAGCATAACAGGTACACAATGCTATGACAATTCTAACGTTAGAAAGCAAAAGATGACACAAGACTTTAGACTAGAATAATAATTCATTAACTTCTGTAAATATACATATAATATATATATTTATTTTTGTTAATATTTCTTCATCGTTTGCTCCAACGGTCGGGTCCTCTTCCTAGTTATTACATTATTTTCGATGTGAGTCCTATCAATGATTTGCATATGCAAGATCCTCCTATGAAAATTCCATCTTGTATCGAGTCCAAAATATTTTCTAAATGGGTCAAGCCACTTTTCTATTCATAATTTCTCTTGGATCTATTGTTCATTGCGTGACGAGAGATAATCGTACAACTCCCGTGACGTCTGAGTTCAATCTTACGCTAGTCCTTTCTCCTTATGTACTGTTCATGTGTCAGAAGGAGGTCGCTTCGTTCGACTAATTTTAGGTGGGCGTGAATGGTTGAACTTTTCAATTTGTGCACCCGAGTCGTTTAGTCAGTAATACATTTTAATTATGCTGATATAGCTAGGGTGGTAAATGATTTGGTTCGGTTTGATTTTTTTTTTTTTTAAATCGAACCGAACCAAAATTCGATTTGAACCGAAATCTCATTTCAGTTTGGTTCGATTTTTTATTTTTTTTTTTTTTGTTTTTATTTTTTCCCCTACATGCATTCCTCTCAATAATTTTTTTTTTTTTAAAAAATCAATTTTAAAATTATTTTTATTAATTTTCTTTTATTTTTTCCTTTTATTTCTTTTTCTTCTTCATTGTCCAATTGCTGGCCATGGTGGCGGTCATCGACCGGTCAGAGGCGAGCAAGAGCCTCACCATAGGCCGATGAGGCTCGAGCTCTCCAAATTCCGGCGAGGTCGAGCCTCGCCACCCTCGGCCTATGGTCAAACCAAAAAAAAAAAACTTCGGCCTACTTTGCGAGGCCGAGCTCACTTGGTGCCGACGAGCTCAAGTCTCGCCGGATTCGTCGAGCTAGGCAAGGCTTGAGCCTCACCGGAGGTCACCGGATGTCGATGAGCCCCCCCCACCCTCAAGTGGCTAGATTTGGTGAGGCTCAAGCTCACCGGCGCCAGGCGAGCTCGGCCTCGCCATAGGCCAATCACCAGCCACCACTATGGTCGGCGACTAGCCAATGAAGAAGAAAAAGAAGGAAATTAAAAAAAAATTAAAAAAATAAAATGATTTTTTTTTATAGATTTTATCAGTTTGATTCAGTTAACCGAACCGGATAAAAAAGTTTTGATTTTTAACGAAAACAAAACCGAATGAGAACCGGACTGTAAAACCCAAACTTCGCAATTACTCTTTGCGGTGACCCGAGAGAGATCGGAAGCCGTTGCCATTACTCTTTGCAGTTGCTGCTCTCTCTCTTGACAACCGCTCTCCCTCTCCCTCCCCCTCCCTCCCTCAATGTTAAGGGGACAGCCTTGGTATCAACATCCACCGCCTTCACATGTTGGAACCCTTCCACTAATTTGCTGTAATCATTTAGATAACGAGTCTCAACTGGGTAAATTATGATCAGTAGACCCTTTCAGATAGCCATCCTGATCCTAATGGGTATCTGCTGTGACCCATGCCCTCAGCCATGGCAAAATTACTGGAGCATTTAAGGCAGTTATAGCAGCAAGGCAGTTTTGGGAAAAATTGCTTCAGATTGAAAAGAAATGTAATAAGATTTTGAGGGGTAATAACAGTCTTTTTAAGAGATTATTTGCCCCCACAATATTGCTAATAATTGCCGGCAAATTCTTCTGAGATACAACAAAATATCGATTAAGAATACCAAATAGCAATTCTAATATATTTTCAGGAACTCTCATATAAAACAATTGGAAAGATTATTGTATTAAATATTATGACATGACTAATAAAAATTAGCAAAATAATCGCACGAAACAAAAATAATAACAACAAATGAGTATTAGTGCTAATTATCATCTACAAGCACGCCAAGTACTCGTGCATCCACATGCGGGTATTACAGGATTTAGCTCACAAACATTCATATTTATATAGTGGTTCCCATACTTCCAACTTTTTTATGTGGAATAAGAAAACCACTATTTTATCTATTTTACAGGCAACCAATGAACAGGCCGATCTCCAAAAAGGTGAAGAAGTTGTCTCAGGTGGAAAACCCCATTGCCAAACACCATGCTTGCTCTCAGGAAGAGGTCTGCACCTGCCAGTAGCGTTCAAAGCACTCTCATTATGCACCATGCTTCGCCTTCATCAAGAGGACCTACCAAGCAACAGGATAAGCATGGAACAGCAGGCCTCAAGCGGCCTCATCGGAGGACTAAACATAGAATAATTCCCCTCTGAAAAGCATTTCTCGAGAGGCTTTCGGAGCCTTGCCATAAACAAAAGCAGCATCTTCCACTCCACGTGTAGAGAGCATGTTGGAAAATACGTTCACTCATTATTATTATTATTGCTGTTATCTTTCTTGGTCAAAAATCAAGCGCACTAGCGCCAAAAATCCGCGACACATAAGCCTATACGTCACACTCGCCTAGACGATAAAGTACTTTTAGAATCCTCAAGTCAGACGAACATCTTTATGTTCTATCTCCATCCTTTTTTTTATTCAATTAATCGTGATTATTATCAAACCAATGTTAACCACGGCTAACACCTTTTCGGTGGGCGTTCCACCATCACTATGTCTATTCAATTATTAACTAATATAAAGAAATTATTGACCCAATTTAGAGAAATATAATTTACAACTCTTGAAAGGATAAATATCACAAAGAATCTCAAATTATATCAATTGTGAAATAAATACCTCTAATTTTACCCTAAATTTTTTTGATGTCACAAAAAATCCATACATATCTTCTATTTCAATTACATTCAATGTATATTTATCACGCTAATATATGTTTTGGATTTTTTATAACACAAAAAAAGTTTGGGATACTTGTTTTACAATGGATTGGTTTAAGATTTGTAATGATACAAAAAAAGTTCTTGATATTTATATTACAGTGAGCATAATTTGAATTTTTTTTGTGATATTAATCTTTCTTAAAAAGTAGAAAGGCTGTTCATTTTTATCTAATGGTATAGATAATCATGATGGGGATGGTGATAGCGATGAATAATGCAAATACAATATTTAGAAATTTTATAATTACGTGAACCATAGATAATCGATGTCTTTTTTATTAACTTTTTTCTTTTTTTATCACGTTGACAAGGAGAGGAACAGAGTAATGTAAATAGGATGGCTCTGTCTGCGACGATAGCTCCCACCTAAACATCACAATCAAAACACGATATACACAGCAAAATCATCCCCCTCAATAATTTATATTGGCCGACGTGACGAAGCAAGGCAGATTAGTCAATGCCTCTTTGTTTTTATCTTGATTTCCATGTGATGAGATTTTGTCGATTATTTTAAGGTTGTGGCTTGAGATCGAGTACAGATGAAATTCACGTTCGATAAATATATGGTGACTCCATTGTCAACCCCTAGTTGGCTTTTTCAATGATGTATCTTAAGTTAAAAAATAAATAAATTGACCTCCCTCAATTTCGACCTTAAGAAGTTGGTAATTCTCTATTGTGGTAATTATGCCATACTTTGCAATCCTTAAAGCACTTCACTGATTTCCATCCGGTTTTGCTTCCATCTGCACATGCTTGTTATCTTACTTAAGGTCATTGGTTTTAAGGTGGATTGATGCCTTGCTTAGAACTGAAAACTAATCATGCGATGCTCGATTTCAAAATATCAAAATCAGAAAACGAACTAAGCCAAATTTACTTGAAAACCGGTCTATTTTATATTTTGGGAAAAAAAATTCTTATGATAAAACATAAAAATTGCACCATTTCTACAAAAGTATTTCTTGGCCAAGTGATTATGTCATTATTTATTACCCTTGTTTATTTCTTGATTAATGGAAAGTTTTTTTTCTTTTCTTTTTTCTATAAAAAGATTCGAAATTGGTTTAACATGAAAATGGGACAAGTTGAGCCGATTCCTAGGTAGAACCATGCAATTCCAACCTTGAAAGCGAGAATCAAAATTAGTCCAAGGTCGAATCTAGGTCCGTGAAGTAGGGAACCGAACAAGCTTCCCCTAAACCCGACCTCGTACCAATCGGTCTAGGCCGGTTTGGAGATTCAATGCTCACCTCTATTTAAATCCTTCAAGTGTGCCTTCTAGTAAACCAAAAGGAAGATTATCATGAGAACATGCCTAACTCGAGTGAGAAAAACAAATATCGTAAGCGATCGAGTGTAAAATAAAATTTGTAAATGAGCCGTTTTTTTGGCAATTTAGCATTTCACAAAAGCTACAAGATTCTTTATCTACATATTTTTAAAATATGGCACTCTCTGAAAATTCTCCTTTGTTATTAATTACTATGCCGTTGAGGTGTAAACCAAAGCCTCCCTAAATACGCTCGCCCAAAATTGTCTACAAATTGATTGCTCTCCTCTAAAAGAAACCCCAGAAAAGGTAGAAGAAATCTACGCCGGTTTGTTCCTTAAATAAAACAGAATCCCAAGATTATCAAATTTAGAAAAAGAGGGAAAACTGCCAAAAAGAAGACAAAAATTAAAAAAAAAAAAATTAAAAAAAAAAAAAAAAAAAAAAACGAGCGGACGCGCACTCAGTCGATTCTCCTCCACCTTCTCCTCCTCCGTCCCCCATCGTCTCTCCGCAGCTTCGCCGTTCTTTCTCCCTTCTTGGGGCGTAAGGAAAAATCTGCGAATGTGAAAGGTCCCCTTTGCCCTGTGTCCTCGAATTCCCATTTCTTGGAGCTGATGATGGTTTTCTCTTCTTTGCTTTTGCGGCAAGTCTTTTGGCCCGTCGTTTTCCTTTTCGCTTTTAAAGAAATGGGTTCTTGTTAAAATCTTTTCTTTTTTTTTCGGTTGAATTATGGGCACCTCGCTGTGACTTCATCGACCCATGTCGAAAGGGTTTGATTTTTTCAACCGATAACAGAAAAAAGAACTGTTTCTCGCGTGTGTTTTCCCTTCGATGTATCTGTAAACAGGGTGTGCGTGTGCGTGTGTGTGTACGTGAATACAGGGTACTGTTGGGAGTTTCTGTGGCTGCAATTTCTTGTGGGTTTCGCGAGAGGGGTGTTCTTTTCCGGAAGATTCGGACGGGAGGGGGCTGTGTCTGAGTTTTCTGGGAAGACCCTGATCCAATCTTGACGTAATTGCGTGTGCTTCGAGAAGGGTTTCGCTTGCATTGAATCTTGGGTTTTGCTTGCGCGTGGCATCGTCGGCTCAATTCGTTTGCGATTGGTGGGGGTGCTGGTATTTTAGGAGGTGCGTGGAGTCTGCAAGAAGAGGGCAATGTTTGGGGCTCCTTCAAGCTGATTCGGTGTGGGGTTTTGGTTGTTTGGGAATTTGAGCATTTCATTTTGTTTTGCTTGACGGTGATGTGGTCTCTTGGAGTGGCGTATATCTGGGTTTTTTCCGATTGAAAGTTAAATTGGAGATTCCCAGTGCGGATTCGTTGTCGGGTTTGTGTTCTTGTGCGAGATAGTGTGATTGATCGAGAGTTTCGGTGGAAGAGCAGAAGGTGGGGTGTTGTTTGGAAGGTTAGATTGTTGGGTAGTTCTGATTTCGAGAGAGGGTTGGCGGATTTTGAGATGGACGAATCGCCGAGCGGCTCGAATTCGCTGCCGCCTTTCCTGGTGAAGACGTACGAGATGGTCGATGCCGCCTCCACCGACCCGGTGGTTTCGTGGAGTCAAAGCAGCAAGAGCTTTGTCGTGTGGAATCCACCGGAGTTTGCACGGGATTTGCTGCCGAGATACTTCAAGCACAACAATTTTTCCAGCTTTATTAGACAGCTGAACACATATGTGAGATGAGACCTTTCTACTTGCGCTTCTGCTTGCTCTCGTCTTCTGATGTGATTTGGCTTTCTAGGGAGTGATCATGCAAACGTATAACTTGCAATAAATGTACATTTCACTTTTGGACAGGGTTTTAGGAAAATTGACCCGGAACGATGGGAATTTGCGAACGACGATTTCGTAAGAGGTCAGCCGCAGCTTCTGAAGAACATCCATCGGCGGAAACCGGTCCACAGCCATTCCCTTCAGAATCTCCAAAATCAGGGAAGTTCTTCTCCTTTAACTGAAGCAGAGAGACAAGGACTGAAGGAAGAGGTAGAAAGGCTTAAAAGCGACAAGGAATCTCTTCAGTTGGAGCTACAGGTGCATGAGGAAGAGAGGAAAGGCTCTGACGTGCAGATGCAGAATTTGAAGGCGCGGCTTTTGAAAATGGAAGAACGACAGAAGAATATGGTGTCTAACTTGGGTAATGTTCTGCAGAAACCTGGTCTTGCCCTGAATATGTTGATTGAGTCGGAGTTTAATGATAAGAAGAGGAGATTGCCTCGAATTGGTTACTTCCATGATGAGGGACGTGGTGAAGACAGTCATGCTGGGACTCCCCAAACTTTGACAAGACAAAACATTGATGGAGCTTCATCCTTACCACCAATATTGGATTTATATGAACAATTGGAATCATCGCTCTCAATCTGGGAATACATTGCACACGATTGTGAAAACTTTGATCAGCGCAACCCAACCCTAGACTTCGATGAGACTACTAGTTGTGCTGATAGCCCTGCTATATCCTGCATTCAGTTTAATATTGATGCACGGCCTAGATCACCCACAATTGACATGAATTCTGAGCCCACTGCTGCTACTGTTTTTGAGCCTGCTGTGGTTACTACTTCCGAGCCAGCTTCGACCGTTGCTTCTGAGCCAGTTTCCTCTAAAGAACAAGCTGCAGCCACAGCTCCTAATGTGCCGGCAGGGGTTAACGATGTCTTCTGGGAGCAATTCTTGACGGAGAATCCTGGTTCCTCCGATGTTCAGGAAGTTCAGTCAGAAAGAAAGGATACTGATGGTAGAAGGAATGAGAGCAAACCCGCTGATCACAGCAGGTTTTGGTGGAATGCAAAGAACGTAAATAACCTAACAGAACAATTGGGGCATCTTACCCCTGCAGAAAGCACTTGAAGTTGGTTGATCGTTTTTGGGTATTTTGATGGCTCGGCCAGGGCATTGTAATATAATAGGTATGGGACGGTGGGTCTTGAAATAAATAGGTAATACATGCTTAGGGGGGCTAGCTTACTGCAATAACGTTGATGAGATCTCTCTTGATTCTTGTCCATCGAGTTTTGTAGCATTTTGTATTGTTCCAGTTAACATAGTTATATTATGGTTGTGATATCCCATACAGTGTTACATGACAATGGTACTGACTGTCATCATGCATCTTTTGAGGAGTTACTGATGATTTCTTGTTTGTTTGCTTTACGGGAAATAATGTCCCCCCACCCCATATGCAGGTGCTTACTTTGCATATGAATCTTAAGTAGAAGGCAAATACTCTTGCAGTCGTAGATTGTGTCAAGGGCTTTGCAGATCACACACCTGTGGTTTCATTGCTGCCTGTTATCATTACTCAGCTGGAAGTGTCGCCATATGGTCTCTGACTCAAATAAGCTGAGAGATTATGTTTGCCTATCCGATATGATGGTCTTTGTCCTGCCCAAAAATAGCTAAACAGGAGGGAATTGGACATTAGAGAAGAGTGAGAATTAGAAGGAACCTTCTCGCTCCATTTTCTTTCTCCTTTTGGTTACTGGCCTGGGGTAGATTTTATGCCAATATGTGATTAGTCTAATGCTCAAATGCAGGCATGCATTCCCGGTATTTCATCAGGAAATTTAGGATCATGATCGTGTTATCAGTGCTCAGGGGAAAACTCTCTCTCTCTCTGTGCGTGGGTGGGTGCGCATGTGCGGTTGTGCAGTGTGGGTGATGACTGATGCATGTGCCCCTAGGCTTGCATAGAGAATGGTCTTGAAGTTTACTTTAGAATTTGTGTTGCTTTGTGTTGCTTTTTCATCACATTTCTGCAGCACTTAGTTAAAAAATGCAGACCACTGAATCGTGATCGGCCGAAGAACGATTGCATGATTTTGGTTCTTGTCAGCTCCGATGTGTCAAGATTCTGGGTGGCAGTCTTCAATCATGTCATCAAGTACACAACCCTTTGGTTGGAGAGATTCGGAGAAAAAGTAAGGGAATTGGAGGGGGTGATTTTCAGCTCATGTTGTCTGGTTTGTTTTAGTGGAGGAAAGAGAAAGGATTGGAAATTTCCCTCTGAATCTCTTCTGATACGTCCTACTCAATACTGTTAATCAATCCTTTTCTTTTCCCAGTGATTGGTCAATTTTTTTTTCCTTCTTTTTAAATGAGCTCATCCAGCTACAGTGGTGGTGTCCCTATCATCTCACTTGCAGTTTTTGTTTTATCTTTACAGCTACACCGCTCTCACTTGGTCGGAAAGTTGAGACACAACCAAGTGGCTTGACTTTTGCATATCTTTTTGGCGTCAATGCGCTTTTGTTTACGTTTTGACTTCTCGGTCCTATCACTCCCATCCCTTTTGTTGCATTTGCACTTTGTGCGGTTTCTTGAAATATTGGAGAGGCTGGGTGCCCACTTGGAAAGAGGCCAAACACAATCCTGCCTACTTCAGGTGAGATCTGCTCCTGCAACTTCTCGCGTTGTGATGAAGATTTATGTCCCGTACGAGCTTCGCGACGAGTGGGTTGCTTTAGGAACGTCGCGAAGTGGGTTGCTTTAGGACCTAGTGGATTGTGGCCGAGATTCCTGATCGTATTGTATGTGTGGTAGCACGCGACAAAGTTACTAGAATTTCGCTTGACCATAGGATATATTATTTAGCTGACTCTGCTTTATGTCATTATGGATATCTTGCTCAGCATCATCTTCAGCAATTGAACTTTTACTTCTGGAGTTGATTAGCTCCTGCCCTTGGTATGATGAACTTTCGAAAAGATAGTGCTACAGATTCGAACTGAAAACATATATGCTATTGTTAAGCTTGGTTTGGCTCGACTCTTCTACTGGGTGAATTCTCGTATGAGATCAATCTATGCTCGAGCTCGAGCCCCAAATCTTAACATAAAATCAAATCTAAAAACAGTACTCTTTAACTGTTCATAGCGTTCAACAATGCCTATATGTAATTTGATATGTAAAAGTTAAATTAGTTTGTTAGGTTTTTGAGTTACTCGATTCGAATATTTTTAAACTTGAAGCATGTCAATTAGTTGAACTCTAGAAGAATCAAGTTGATTTTGAGTAGCACCTAATTTTATATTAAAAAATTGCTTAAAGCTCCGTTTATTTTGTGGAAAATATAAACCTCCTAAACACACGAAAAATAAATTAGTCAAGGAAAATACTTTCAGTTAATAAGGGAAAGTGAAGTCAAATAGGGAAAATTGACTTCCTCTTTTCGGAAAAAAAGGGAAATTATTTTCTCTCCTCTTTCTCTCAAACGTTCAACTTCTCCTCTTGTGCACTTCCTCAAAAGCCTCCTTCACCTTCCTCTTCTGCACCTACTTACTTTTCATCTCTCTTCGTTTCCGAGAATTCCTCTTCCTCCTCCTCCGCCTCTCCACCTACCTGCTTTTCATTTGGGTGTGTTCAATTTTGTCTGAAACTTGGCTTGAAGTGTCTTTACTATAGAGCTCGTGTATTTTCCCTTTGCGTTGCTTCACCGGTCCTGCTTTGGATCCTATATATGGTCCTCTCCATATCCCCACCAAACTGTTCGACAAAACTCCTCCGTCGAGTTTGTGAAAATTGAAGGGGTTTGTCAAGTCAATAATTTAGAAAAAAAAAATGTGTGAGAAATCAAATTAACTTATCATACAGATACACAGGGTGCCTTCGCTTAGATAGATAGACTGAGCTGAACTTTCAAATTTTCTTTTGGTAAAAAAAAAAAAAAAAAAAATCAACAAGCCCTCTTAGATTTAAAGAAAACTTAAAAAATAGATTATTTCGGGTTGTCCTAACTGGACAATCTTTGATTTATTATTATTATTACTTTTTAAATCTCCATGAATTTGAGTGTCGAGATGTTTAGAAAAATGAACTTTTAATACTAACGTAAAATCATAAATGCAAGAAAACAAAACTTTTTTTTGGGGAACTAGCGCAGGAACCCACCTCCCACGGCACCCCACTTAAGTCGCGCGGCCAACGTACGCCCGAACCAACTCGCCTATCACAGGATGGGTGCAAGAAAACAAAACTTTTTTGTATTTGGGCCTATCCACTTACGACCTTTTTAGCGCCACGTGTATTCGCAATGTGACTTTTGCTCCTTGGGGATGCCGATATTTGCCTCCACTTCACGACATGCCCGGCGAGATGCGTTGGGAACGTCGTCGATTTGAGAAATACTAGCTGCGCGGGATGGAAGTGCCATAAAACTTTTTGAAGCGTCCGAGGAGGGAGCTAACAAGGAACACTTTCGCGGTAAAAGAGTTCGAAGAGCTACATGGCAAGGATTGCCCCTCCATAACGCGGGAAATACGACTTTCAGGACTTATAGCCGTTGAGGTTCCATTTGATAACATTTTTATTTCAATAAATAATTTCTTTTCAGAAATAATATTTTTCTATTTCTATTTTATGAAACAATTTCTAAATAAAAAAACGCGTTTAGTAAGTATACAGAATTTATATTCTCAAAATAGAAAAAGAATAAAAATGTTTTTTTGTACGATTTATAACTTTTTTTTTGTGAATGCTTTCTTGTCAACATGCCTTCCTTTTAGACTTGATCTCTAATAGGTCAAACTTCTTCTTCTTGCTCTCTAGCTGGCGGTTGGCAAGCGGTGGCATCTGACGAATGGTGGTAACCGGACGCCGCCGCTCATTAGCCACCGGTGAACAGTGGTGTCTGGCGGTGGCGATTGGCGGCGGCGGCGGCGGCCGACAATGGGCAACTAGTGGTGGGGGGCGGCGGACAGTGGGCAATGAGGAAGAAGAAGAAAAGAAAAAAAAGAAAAGAAAGAAAATGACTTATTTTTAAAAATTATTCTCGAAAACAAGAAGCTATTTTTTCTATTTCTTGTTTTTATTCCAAATCTACTCCCTGACTAATTTTCTATTCGGAAAGTAGAAAAATTGATTGATGTTATCAAATTGATTTTTATTCTTTTTTTGTTCCAAAAAAAAATAGAAATTGAGAGAAATATGAACGTTATCAAATGGACCCTGAGAGTCCCTTACTTGCAAGTAATTGGTATTAGAAATGCTTCATTGCTTTGCTCGTCTGCCAAGAAAATGCAGCTTCATTTTTATTTTTATTTTTTCAAAATGCAGCTTCTTTTGATAAGCCAAAAGATCTAGATATTCATCTTCTCCAAAAGTCATGCTTCAAGTCTGTGGTGCCTTAAGCTAACACACAAGGTGGAGTGCAAGAAATTCAAGGAGATTTTATGCTGATTTTCAACGGTGTAGATTTGCATTTGCCTGTTTAAATTAGTGGGAGCAGATTCTTGCTCGTAAATTTGCAATACGAGATGTTATGTTCACATGTTATTGAAATGTTTGTTTCATCTCGAATGTCCTGTTTATAATCAAAGTTTTTCCATTTTCTCATGTCTTTGTGGTTCCGCTACATGCGTGTGTAGTTTTTTCAGGTCTCTCTTCTATATCAAATTATATGCACTTGGGTTTGCGCGTGCAACATAATACTAACTTTTGAGTTTTGATGGAGCTGAATCACGTGTCTTTTGAGAGGACTAACGGCAGCTCATTAATAACTTTGTACCTTCCCCTCGGAACGGATCTGTCTACTGTCAGTTTTAAATTCTAGTTTCGTACACACTTTACCATGGGACGGTACTTTCATTGAACTTGAGATTGCATTTACATCCTCGTCTAGAGAAATTTGCGCTCAAGGCGTTGCAGCAAACTCGAAGTACTGCCTAAGATTCTCACAAGTACGATATAAAAGCAACGAAAGGCCTATTGGGCCTATCGATTTGCATGTTTCCCTGTTCATTGGGCCCAACCTTATTGGATGTCTTGAGCATATGGGATATGCTTAGGGTCCCATGATAATCGTCACCGGAATTTGAAAATTTCGAGTAGTCCGCCTGCTATGACGAACCACTCGAGAGAGAGAAGAGTCCGTTACAATAGTGATATGCAAGATGCTCTGAGAATCCAAGAGCCAGAGGAGTCGATCATTTTTATGGTCGGAGAACGTCGTTCATTTTCACGAACGTGCATTTAATTGGTCAGGTGCTTTGGGAGAGGGAACTCTCGGGCGATTGCGATGTTGTCGGACCATACTTCCCAGGACATTTTGTGCAAATCCAAGGAATGTGTGGAATCCGTAAAATGGCTAAACAAAATTACTCCTCAGGCGAAAAGACTCCGTGACACTAGGAATGGGAAGGAGCTTGAGGGCTGGAAAGTGGGGTGGCGTGTCGTCGGGGAATGACTATGAGATCCTTTTGAATTTTAGGGGGAAGGACACGCTTCAAAGATTCACAAATTGCTTTTACCATGTTTTGCGAGATGCCAACATCCGTGTTTTCTTCGACGAGATAGAACTCCCTGTCGGTAAAAAAATAGAAGATGAGCTGCAGATTGCTATCGAAAAATCAAAGATTTATGTACCCATTTTTTTCTAAAGGTTATGCTTTGAGTTTGTGGTGTCTTGATGAGCTTGCACACATGGTGAAGTGCAAGAAATCAAAATTATCCATGAGGAGATTTTGCCGATTTTCTATGATGTGAAGCCTCGTGATGTCAAGCTTGAGTCTCAACTATACGTTGAGGCTATGGCGAAGCATGAGGAGAAGTTTGGCCAGCAGACAACAAGAGAGTGGAAGGATGCCCTCAGATTTGTTGCCCAAATTAATGGATGGGAGTTGAAGAAGGAAGGGTATGTTGGTTTCCTAAATCACTCCATTAACTTTTGTTTTAACTTGGTAAGATCTCGCTTAGGTCGTTTGAAATTGAATGAATACCAAGTGTGTTTTGAAAACTATTTTTGGTGACAGCATCAACTACGTCATTCATGGTACTGGCCATGTTGATTGTGATCTCTTGTCAATTGTCTTGAGGTTATCTTTTGCAATTTCAACTTAGATGATTCACTAGTGTGACAGGCACTGGAAATTTATTCATTTGGTGACGCAAGGGATCTTGATGAAGCTCAAGGTAAAGGACAAATCTAACTTCAAAATTTAACTCATTTTCTCCATTATGCAGTTGGCTAATGCTGATAACGTGGTATTGGCAAAATGGTAGTGGCCCTACGTAACCGAACGCTACCTCGATTTATTAATTGAATAAAGGATGTAGCAAAGAAAGTCATTCATCTAATGATGTGAATTAACCAGATGCATAAATATTTTTTTATGATGCTCGCACATCACTTGGTAATAGACATAAGAAGACATATCATTTCATGTCACTTCATTTGATGGTTAAAGCATGCGGTGTTGACATATGATCTAACATGCCAATAAAAGGTTAGTGTATCCAATATTTAACAAGATGATGATAAGTTAAAAATGAGGGCCTACAGGGAAGATTATAACGGTGTTTTCATTAGAAGCTGTCATAATCGAACTTCTGTCCCTCTAGCTTATTCCGTTGTGGTACAATCTTCCTTAGTTCCAGTGCCGAATTAATTCATGCTTCTCAAGTGTATCTATGCAACAGTCCAAGAATGACGATCTTCTGCTTCCTCCTCGCAGAGAATGTGGTCATCAAAACCCCCTTGAAATCGGGCAAATTATTAATATCAGCACTGATAGAAGTGCTCGAAAAGTTTTGCCATTGAAATAAGGGTCGTACAAAAATTATGATTCTTCTAGTGTTATTTTCCCACATTTGAGAATTATTGCTTTTGAGAGTCCTTTACTTGCAAATAAATACCTGTATTAAAAATGTTCCAGCAACGATCAACCTACTTATGCCGTTGCAGCAAACTTAAACTAGTGGCTGAGCTTCTCGCAAGTTTCATAAATAATCAACAAAAGGAAAACTTTCCTATTTGGGGCCATGGACTTTCAAATTTTCTTGTTCATTGGGCCAATTCTTTCGTCTCTTCCGGTAATGATCGTCACTGTAATTTGGAAATTTCGAGTGGTCAACCTGCGAGAATGTCAACTAAAATAATGATCCGGGCAACATGCTCACAGATAGTCGTCCAAGAGCTGGCAAAGTCCGTCTGCTTCTATACAAAGGCCAAGTCAGCAAACATCATGTTGTTCGACCTCCACTTTGTGCTGATCTACGGAACGAATGGAATTGATATAATAGCTCTTGTTAAGGTTGCGTTCAACCTCTTTAGGCGGAAATACTCTGAGAAAGGGAGAGGGAAAGAGTTTCGAGACTGGAAAGAGCGGTGGCATGTCGTTAGTGATTGAGTATGATGTTTGTGATATTCAAGATTTGTAGTTCTGTTTTTAATTGAATAAATCGGGCCTTTCATCGACGCGCTTATAGTGCTATTCTCAGAGCTGATCACTCTTAAGATAACTAGATTATTTGGGGAAGTCATTAAGGGATTTTTATGCAATAGACTTGAGAATTCAACCAAGAATCGGCTACTCAACTTGGAATTGGCTACTCAACCGTGCTCATCTGCAGAGATCATTACGGCACAGTTAAAAGTCGATTAGAGATCAGAGATAGGTCGGCTCGACAGAGATGCGTGACTAAACGTGGGTGATTCCACTAAATTACAAAATTATCGTCAATCGACACTAGACTGATTTTTCTGTCATTTTGGACCCCGTGTCTGTATTTGAAACCTCGAAATTTTTATGACCACCGAGAGTCGCCAATGTGTCGAAGAGGTTCATTGTGGCTCAAAGAAAATCGACCACGAGTCATTTGCACTAAAAAATTCTGAAAGCTACTCGGTAGTCCAGGTCACGCTAAAATTGCGCTGGATTGAAATTAACCATGAATTTGAATCCGATTTCAGAAATTGAGAATTCTGTCATGTCACAAGTCATTTTAGGAACGTCAACTCAGTCTCCGAAGATTTTTCTACAAACTGAGATTTTGGCGGAAAAAGTCGATAAAGGGTCGTTTTCAACCGGGAAAATCGAGAGGACCGTTTGCGAAATTGGGATGCAAGTGGGTTCTAATGGCGAGGAAAAATGCCAAATTGATCAAGGACTCAACGGTTGAAATTTTTAGAAGCCGAATTGAGTGAATTCGAGGAGGAATTGAATGGAAATTGAGCCAATTCCAATCAAAATTCGTAGCGCCCCATTGGACCCAACATTTGGACCACTCTAAGGCTTCTAGAACAAGATTAGGCTGTTGGAAAACGGCTGTGGAAACTAGTTGCCTTGGTGGGACCAAGTGAGGGAGACAAAAAGATGAGAGAGAGACCATGGTGGCCCCCATCCAAGCAAACTGGTTCCCCCTTCCTCTCTCCTTGCTGCCGTCGACTCCTCCCTCCATTTGCAGGCCAAAGAAGCTCTAGCAACCCTGAAATCGAACCAGTAGCCAGTGGAAACCCCCTGCCACTCGTAGGACCGCCAGCACACCACCGTCACGCCACTGGAGCCCGTTTGCCGTCTGCTCGCTTGTGTGCTATGCACCCCTAGCTGTCGTTCTGCCTCAGCCGTGAGCCCAGACCATCCCTGGGGCTATTCAAGTTTGCATCGTCATCGCCGGAGCCGCCTGGAAGCCTGCCAAGCTCTGCCAAGCCTACTGTAGCCACCGCCGGTCCTTGCTCACCGTTTTCAGCCTCGACCGATTACCGGAGCAGCTTTTGCAGCCGCTGATCAAAATCGAACCGAGTGGGTCTCTCAGCCACTGTTTTGGTGGCCTTCTGGACCTCGAAAGGCGCGCCCGCTTTGAAGTTTCTTGACCCTCTCAGCGTCCTCGTCGTTTTGATCCGAGCGGATCATTAATCAAGTGAGTTTAACTCACTAATCCATGCTTAGTAAGTTAATGACATTAAGGGTTAATTAGTTTAGATTAAGTATGGATTAGGTGGATAGTTAGAATATATTAGCAATTTAATTAACTATTATTGCATGTTAGGTGGTTAGAGTAGTGTAATTAGAGCCTAGATAAGCTCTAGTATTTATCTAGAGTGGTTTGGAAATTTTCCGGGCCCGTTTCGGCTTTTAATTAGACTTTTCCGGCCTAAGTTGCTATTTTTGGTATTTAATAATTATTTTCCGTAATTAATTAATTTCCAGAAATTAGACCAGGATAGCCGGTGATCGGAATTTTATGCTGATTGCAATGGTATGATCTATTTATTTATTTGATTGCTATTTCGTGCTGATTGAGTGTGATTTGTATTTGGGTAATTATCCCAAAATTTTTTAATTTCAATAATTAATTGGAAAATCACCGGGCGTCGGTTTACAATGCCAAAAATGAATTTGTGGACTGTTGAAATTAGTGGGATTTTCAAGGGTGAAAATATTGTATTTTGGCTAAGGCCGATCGTGTACCCACACACGATTATTTTTATCGGGAATGATAAAAATGGTGAAATGGTTAGATGATTAGGATGGTATATTGTATCAGTTTGTGGGCTCGATACAGCTTAGAGTGAGCAGTATACCGGTATACTATATCAGCCTGCGGGCCTCGATATATCAGCTTAGTGCGAGCAATATACCTTAGTAGCTTCTGGTGAGTATTATTAGTATACTATATCAGCCTGCTGGCCTCAATATATCAGCTTAGTGTGAGCAATATACCTTAGCAGCTTCTGGTGAGCATTATTAGTATACTATATCAGCCTGCGGGCCTCAATATATCAGCTTAGTGCGAGCTATACTATCTATTATTAGCTTAGAGTGAGCAGTCTTGATTATAATCGGACTTTATAAATAGTATTGATTGAGATGATTGGGAGTTGGTCTCGATGAAATGGAATCGACTGAGTCGATTGATCGACAGTTCGATCTAATTAGATGAAATGATTGGATGGTTATTTAAATTAAATTGACTTGCAAGAAGGAACTAAGGCCAAGGTAAGTCCTCTGACTCGTGTTTGTGCTTAGGCAGCCCTTGAGGCGTATTTTCTTCCTAGTCGGGTTTTAGGGAGTGAACTCGCTGAGACGTTGTCTCACCCTGTTGTGGGATAACATTTTCAGGCACATAGATGGCAGCTCCTCCTAAGCATTTCGGTTAGCCAAAGAAGGTGATAGAATAGAAGTGCTTCATCCCACTTCATGGTGACCCAAGGGGATGGGCATATGAGTTGATGAAATCCATAGTTTGGATCGATGCGGGTCTACCTAAAATGGTGCCCCATCAATACAGAGCATGGTATCGTCAGGAGTGAAATGGTTAGAGAGAAGGGCCCATACCGGAGTTTGAGGTTTCTTTTTATGTGCTGGAGGTAGCCCTTGGAAAGGGTATTGTTGACCCTCCGGGTGGTTCGGTGGTGGACCGGGACCTCAACCTGTTAGAACGTGAGTCCCCGGTGTATTCAGCCAAAGGCTCCAATGAGGATGAGGATGAAGATGAGGATGGGGAGGAAGATCTGTAGTTCTTTGTGCCCCCTGTTTTGCAGACCTTATATATGTATATTGGCTTGTATTGTCTATGATATGATTGGTCATGATATGTATATAAGTGTGTTGTGACTTTCAATTTGAAAAATTGTGGCCCTGCTTTTCTATTTCATCTTGTTGTTGTATGGGAATTAATTATTTGCTTTCGCATGCGCATTAAAATGAATGGGTCGGCGATGCGTGCTGGGACGTCGCTATTTAATCGACCGCAAAGGGATGGGCACGCGCTCGGAGGTTCGGGGCGTGACAATGTCTTCTTGAGTTTCAGAGGGCTGGACACTCGTCAAGGATTTACAAATTGCTTTACCACTTTATGCTAGGAGAGAACATCTGTGTTTTCCATGACGAGGAAGAGCTCCACGTCAGTAAAGAAATAAGAGATGAGCTACCAAGGGCAATAAATAATTCAAAGATCTATGTACCCATCTTGCCTTTACCATTTGGAAGTTGATTGGTTGTCCAAACCTACCTGTGATCGAAGGTCTTAGTTCCATGGAGTCATTGGAGCAATTGAAAATAAACAATGTTGCAACCTCCCATTTTGATGCCCTTACACACGGGCACATCAAAGGCTAATGGCTCGCTAAGTGTTTAGGCTTAGCATAGGCTCTTCCAAACTCACCAATTCACGACTTCCGATTTGAGTTTTTAACCTGCAAAGTCAATTTCATTTAAAAGTCACCCCTAATTGATTTGAGGTGGGTCAATTAAAAATCCAAGTAAAATATTGGGAAAAATATTTTACTTCTACGCAATCAAAGAAACTAGAATTGTGGACTTAACTAGATTAGTTAATCACTAATGCCCTTCCAGTACCTAATCTTATTTAAACATCTAGTAAAACATTAATACAACATTTTATCCAATCACGAGCTCTAGGATTCAATTTTCTACAGAGGAAAAAGAAGTCCATGCATAACAAAGGCATAATTGGAATGAGGAAAACAAGCCAATATTTGCTTCTAAGAAGTTAAACACGATTTTTTTTAAAGGATTTTCCATGTATTTGTAAAAAAAACTAATTTAGGCTTTTTTTTTTATTTTTTGGAAAATGTAAAATATTTTTGGACTTTTCTATTTATCATTATTATATATTATTATATTATAAAATCAACCTGGGTCGGATCTTTGGGTTGAAACTGACTTGGGTTGCCAACTTATTGCCTAAGCTAGGCTTGATACGTAGGCCTAGCCTAGTTTCCAAACAAAACAAGCTTCAACCTATACATGAACTGGGCTGGTTTAAAGGAAAAGAAGAGGGCCCAGATGCCAATCAAGCTCGAACAACTGAAACCCTACCTAAATACAACCCGTGCCCAACTCGACTCTAACCCAACTCACGCCTTCTCCTTCTCTACCTCTCGGCAACACCAATGAGGACGGTCGAGCTCGTCATGGCCTAGGCATAGTGAGTAGCGTCGGCCATTGTGGAATCAACAGATGCAATAAGGAGGTGGTGGGTGATGGCGGGCTCGATGGCATGAGGCCCGGCTGAGATCAGTGAACGATCGGGTCATGGAGATAGTTGGAGTGGTGAGTTTAGTTGTCGTTGGCTCAGGTAGTGGGTTGTGAACAATAATGACTTGGGCCTATGGTGATGCGAGCGAGTATCATCAGTGGTTGGACCATAGTGGCATCGAGCTAGTGCTACACACAATGGCAAGGCTTGATCCTGTGTGTCTCTCTCTCTTTGATCTCGCTCACTCTCGGGCCTTCCCTGATGTCTCTCTAGGGGAAGTTATTTGAGCTTGTTGCCCTCTCCGTGTGTATGTGTTAGATGCTCTATTTATAGGCCTAGGGGGCTCGTCGGTAGTGGCTCTTCGACAGCCAGTCTTCAGCACTTTAACTAGCCTCCCTCAATAGAATCGACATCTCACTAATCGAGGCGGCTCTAGTTGGGCCTACTCGTAGCTCGACGGCATTGAAGATGCGTCCCATTCATCCAAGTCTTCTGCCGATCTTTACGCTGAACCTATTGTGACGTCCTGATTTTCAACCCTGCTTTCGACTAAATGAAATGAGTTTTTCATCAACGCGCCTATGGCCTTTTTCTCTGAGTTGGTCACTCACGAGATAACTAGTCTATCAGGTGAAGCCGTTAAGAAATTTATACGCAATCGACTTGAGAATTCGATCAGAAACCGACTACTTGACCGTGCTAATCTGCAACTAGAGAATGAAGATAGGTCAGTTTGACAGAAGTATGTAATTAAAGTGTGGGTGATTCTACCTAATTGCAAAATTCATGTCGAACGGTACTAAACCGATTTTCTGTCGTTTCTATACCCTATGCCCGTAATTGAAACTTTGAGATTTTCACGACAACCGAGAGTCACCAATGAGTCGAAGACGCACAATGTGGATCGAAAATAATCGACCACGAGCCAAATGCGCTAAAAATTCCTAAAAGCTACCTGGTAGGTTAAATCATGGTAAAATCGCATCTGGTTGAAATTAACCACGAAATTGAACCTGATTTCAGGAATCGAAAGTTCTAGTGTGTCACAATTTATTTTTGGAATGTCGACTCATCCTTCAAAGAATTTTCGGCAAGCCCGGGATTTTCGGCAAAAAATCAAGATTTGGTGAAATTGGACTGGGAAATTCAAATGACTATTTTTTATTGCACTTTTGGCCTCCAAGTTGGATCAAATGGTGATGGGAATGCAAGAATTTGGTGTGGACGCCTACCTTGGCATTATTGGCCATTGAATTGAAGCTAATTGGAATGAAATTGAGTTGAAATTGAAGAGGAGCACATGAAATTTGTAGGCCATGGGGGGGGGTGCAACATTTGAGCACCATTCTTAGCTTGTTGGAGAAGCTTGGGAGGGGAAATTGGCAACTGATAAGGGCTGAAGACTTTGTGGCTTCTACTTGAGTGCTTAAGATATTTTTCCAAGACTTGTGTGGCTCTTTGTCCCCTCTCCTCCAACAGCAGCTCTATCTTCTTCTTCCTCACTCCCTTAACCTCCATTGTTGTTGTTTTAGAACCAGAGAACTAGCAGAGAACCAGCCAAAACAGCAAGCTCTCCTTGCTTGGCTCGTTCCACTGCCCGAACACTCGAGCTGTTGCCTGCCTCCGCTCGCGCGTCCCTCTGTTTGCGTCTCCAGCCCGAGCCGCCCAAGCCCACTTGCCTCCGTTAGCCCTGGCCGCCGTCGTAGTCGTCCACCATTCAGCCATCGGCCCATTGTCGCCTGTCTAGCCGCCTTACCGCCTCAGCCCACTTTTCCAACCATTTGATTGAGCCAAGCCGCGACCAAGCCCCTTGGACAAAATTGAAGTTCCAGCTTAGAGTTGAGTTAAACCGGTGAGTTTACTCTCTAAACCGCAATTAGGGGGTTAATTATGCTTAGGGGAAATTTAGGTTAGGCTAAGTGAGATTCTTGTATTTAGTTAACTTGTTTAGTTAATTAGATTAATTAGATAAGTTAATTAGGTGGTTAGTTACTTCAATTAGATAGTTTAGTTAGATTAGATGTAGCTAGGTTGGTTAGATTAATTTAATTAGTCCAATTAGGTGATTAGATTAGTGTATATAGCTTAATTAGTGATTTAATTTAATTATTTTTCCTTTATTTAATTATTTTGTAATTTATTTAATTATTTATTATTTTCTGGAAATTATACCGAGATAAACGGTTGTCGAATTTCGTGTTGATTGTCATGGTGTAATTAGTTTGTGAAATTGAGTGTTAATTTGTGCAATTGGATGCTGATTGATGATTTTTGATTTATTATTTTCCAAAAATGTGGAATTTTGGTATTTAATCAGAAAAATACCGGGTGTCGGTTTTTGATGCCGAAAATATTTTTAGTACTATATCGTTGAATTTTAAAATGAGAAAATAACACGTTTTATGGTTCGATTCGACCGTTTGTCCACGCACACCTATTTTACCGAATGTTTTTAATATGAATAAAATAGGCCAAGTACATTATTTAAATTGAAGTATTTGAGTGCAAAGCATGATGTCCTTGGCCGGGATTGGGTGTTTGTGTGATCGTTATGAGAACCCGTCACGAGCTTTTAAGTCGGACGATGCTCTTGTGTGGAATGCCCTTGTCAACCGATTCCGGTCGTAGTGGAGGTTGGACCGATACTCCTATGTGGAATGCCGTCTAGATGTATATGATGCCGTGCTCGATGGGGCAAGACGATGCCCAGTTACGGCGGAAGACCGCCGACTGTTGAGTTGGCCGTGCCCGTGGGATCGTAATTAATTGGAACGCTTGATTGAGTGATTTGACTGCATCTAATTATGGTACAAAATTGTGTGGCACGGAATGAGACATGTAATATTGAGTTGGCCTTATAATCGGGACCCCTGTGACTGATTGGTTTATTAAAGTGAAGCGCTCCAGTTATTGGATGCATGTATTGTATGCATATATATATATATATATATATATATATATATATATATATATATATATATAAGATGTGCTAACGTGCGGGGAGGTGCTAAGGTAAGGTAAGTCTTCGTGATGTGTGCTTAGCCCACCTCTAGGTGTATTACCTTTATAATCGGGATTTAGGGCGTGAACTCGTTGAGATATTGTCTCACCCCGTCGTGGCTTAAAATTTTCAGGTCCTTAGATGGAGGTGCGCTCAGTGCGTTTTGGATGGCCGCGAGAGGCCGAGGAACAGCATACCGTCTTCCTCGTCCACGGGAACCTCGACTGGACTCGTGGTTACTACTATTTGGGTCAGTGAGGGCCTGCCTTAGTTGGTCCTTCATAGATTCAAGACGTGATTTCGCCACGGGCCCAATGGTGTTCGGGAAGGACCCCTGGATGGCTTCGACGGACCTGCCGTCGATGATGAGTATTTTGAGCTCGACCCCATGCATGACGCCGATATCATAGTTGATATCGAGGCGAACTCGGGACCCCCAATTGAGGAACCTGCAGTAGAGGTAGCTGATCCTCTAGACATCGACATCCCTGACGGTGTTGTGATAGACCCGGATACCCAGTAGGTAGGGTCTGGGGTAGGGTTGGCTAAGTAGTTCCTTTTTTGGTTTTAGACCCTTGTGTATATAAACTCGATGTGTTTGTAAAGTGTGACTTTTGTGACTCGGTTGTCCTGCTTTTCTATCCCATGTTCTTTATTGTCAAGAGATTGTTATTTTGCTTCCGCATGTGCATGAATCGTTTGGGTCGGCGACGCGTCCTGAGAACGTTGCAATTTTATCGACCATCGAGGGATGTGCGTGCACTCAAGGTTCGAGGCGTGACACCTATCCTTCATGCGTGCGTGAGTTGTAGCAGAAGGAGGAAGGAAGGAAGAAAGAGGGAGGAAGGAAAAAGGCACACCGACCGAGCGGGGGAAAAGAGAGAGGCCAGATGAGCCTAGCCCATGCAAGGAGGAGGGGGGGCTAGGGTCAGGCCCAACCCCCCCTCTCGAGAGCCCATTTCTACCCTTTTTTTAAAGAAAAATTTCCATTTATTTGAAATAAGGTAAGATAAAGGAGAATAGAATAGGAAAAAAAAAACTTTATAAGTGCAAATAATATTAATATTTAGGTGATGCAGAAATCCTTTTGTTAGGACCCAATTAGTCTCTACAAAGATGAACCGATATCTAAATTTTGTTTATGTATATGCAACAGAAGATACCTTATTTGCGACTAGGTGTCGTATGCAAAAAAGGGCAATATATCATAAGACGGATAAGAAGATACCTATGGTTACTTACTGGGAATAAGTGATACGAAGTGTGAGCTCGAGTTTTTTTGGCAAGTATCAAGATATCATCTTACCTGATGACGAAAGGAAGCTGTTTTTCCAATGTCCGAACCTTTCTTTGATCACCTGTTAGAGCAGCAAACTATTTGTCTAAGACTTGAACCTTTCTTCGGTCGCTTTGATAGGGGATTACTTTTTCAGGACCTGAACCATTTTTTGGTCACTTGTTGGAGTAACAAGTTGTTTACCTAACTTCGGACTTTAGAAGCATGCCACATCGGTGAAGGACTCTAGACTCAGATATCCATGAAGATCTCCCACCTCCTAGTAAAAAGAAGTTGGAATATCAAGGAGGTACCTCTAATATTCATAAAGTTCTCCAATCTCCTCCTAATTGGAATATCGAAGAAGTACCTCGAATATTCGTGAAGGTCTCTTAGCTCCTAGTAATGAAGGTCTCCCACCACTTAGTGATTGGTGAAGGTTTTCCACCTCCTAGTAAATGGAATATCAAGGACACATGTCAGATATTCGTGAAGATCTCCCACCTCTTGGTAATTAGAATATTGAGGACGCACCTCGGATATTCGTGAAGGTCTCCCACCTTTTGACAATTGGTGAATGTTTCCCACCTCTTGGTAAATGGAATATCGAGGACGTACCTAAGATATTCGTGAAAATCTCCTCTTTCTCTCAGTAATCGGAATATTGATGATGTACCTCGAACATTCGTGAAAATCTTTCACCTCCTCATAATTGGTGAAGGTCTCCCATCTCCTAGTAAATGGAATATCGAAGATGTACCTCAGATATTTATAAAGGTCTCCCACCTCTTGGTAAATGGAATATCGAGAACGCTCTCAAATATTCATGAAGGTCTTTTACCTCATGGTAATTAGTAAAGGTCTCTCACCTCCGAGTAAATGAAATATTGGGAATGTCTCTCAAATGTTCGTGAAAGTCTTCCTGCTCCTAGTGTAAGAAATTTTGGATATAGCATTAGGCTTATTTGGTTAGCTACAAGCACACAAAGCAGTTAAATACTTGAACAGTTGGACAGTGGTAAGTACTTGAAGTTGATGGGATACTTTGGTAGTCACAAGCATTCATGCTCTAAGGACAACTCGAACGAATTGAGTGTCAATAAGACAGAGTACCTAGACAATGGCAGGTACTCAAAGGAAGTAAAACACTCGATCATACACAAGGTTTCTTGGAAATAGAAGGGAGAAATATACTTATCTTGTGATATCTTTGATTTCTGAAAGTATACCTCTGATTAGACAACAATCAATGCACGTGCTTCTTATTAGACAACAAGCAATATGCACACATGATTATACATGCTATAAATTTATGAGTTCAAATAGGGGTCATGCATGATCATTTTGTCCATTTTGCATCACCAAAGTTCCATTGTGGAAAATTTAGAAAGACAATCTTTATCCCGAATGTGGATGTTTTGAACATGTCAAATGAAAGAATTTTTGTTTGAAAGGGCTTTTCATTCACTCTTATTGAAAAAGCTGTTTTATCCCAATTACCGTGTCAGCAAGGGTCCAAGTATTATCGTGAGTGGTATGACTTTACCAATCTGAGAGGTCTTTGTTGGGATTGTGGAGTAGGCTTGGTCAATGGCTTAACAAAGGGGACCATCAATGTCAAGGCTTATGAAAGAAAGGCCACACGATCATCTCCGGGTTTACAAATCATGAACCCTATAGAAATGAGATAAAAATAATCTTTGTGACATCTTGATTTTCAAGTCTGGTTTCGATGAGATGAAATGGGCTTTTCATCGACGCGCCTATGGCCTTATACTCTGAATGGCCCCCTCACGAGATAACTAGCCTATCAGGTGAAGTTATTAAGGGATTTTAACGCAATAGACTTGAGAATTCGACTAGAAAATGACTGCTCGACCGTGCTAATCTGCAAGAGTCATTACAGCATTGTCAAAATCGATTAGAGACCGGAGATAAGTTGATTCAACAGAGGTATGTGATTAAGTATGGGTGATTCCACCTAATTGCAAAATTCTCCTCGAACGGCACTAGACTGATTTTTTTGTCTTTTCTGTATCTTATGTCACAAGTCATTTTAGGACTGTCGACTCATCTTCTAAAGATTTTTCTGCAAATTGAGATTTTCAGCAAATTTTCAAAGCAAGGGTATTTTAGACCGAAAAAATTCGAGGATCATTTTTTGTCGCATTTTTGGGATTCAAGTTGGACGGATTGACGAGGAAAAATGTGAATTGAAGTGTGGGCATTTTAGTTGGATTCATAGGAGCTGAATTGAATTAATTCAAGAGGGAATTGAAGTGGATTTGAGGGAAATTGCATCAAAATTCACCATTGGTCCTCAAGCTTTTGGACCACTTCAATGGCTTCTTAAGGAAGCTAATGGTTTGCAAATTGGCTGAGGAAGCCAACCCATGCTAGTGGGACCTCTTTAAGAGACAAAGAGATAGGATAGAAGCAAGGTGGCCCCCTCCAGGCTTGGGTTGTCCCATTTCTTCCTTAGCCCAGCCTTGCTTTCTCCATTGTTGGTGCGCCTTGGAAGCTTAGAGAAATAGAGAAAACCGCATCTCCTTCCCCCCTTGCCCATCGACCTCTCTTCTCCCCTGTTTTTCCCTTTCTTCCTGCTTTTGTTCCGGCAGACCTTCCTCCAAGGATTTGAGTTGATTGTTGGCTTCCCATGAGAATAAGCTCTTGTGCCACACATCACTGTGCTCAGGACACCTAGACCGTCCACCCTGACTTGGCCGTTCACCGGTCGGAGTCACCGAATGACCCGCCGACTGGCTAGAAGCCAGCGCTAGTCTGACCGTCTTGCCCTGTTATGCTCCAGCTGACCTTCCTGTGAAAACCCGAGTTAAAAGTTACCTTCCCGTGAGAATTAGCTCCCGTTCCACCCACCATTGTCTTCAGGACATCCAAATCATATGGGAGGACCTCACCGCTCGCTGAACGAAGTCGCCGGCCAACCCGCTTACCGGCAGAAGCCGCCGCCCGCCGGTCCGTCGGTCCACCTGCTCGAGTGCACAGTTTCCCGTTTTCTGCGTTTTTCCTCCCATTCCGACCCTTCCTCCGCCCATTCCAACCACTAGCAAGTCCCCCTTGACCCTTAGGTGCCGCTGGTTGCCGGCCACCCGCTCGCTAGAGCTCCGATCAGCCCTCCCTCGCCGTTTCGGCCGCTGATTCTCTCTCTCGGTTCAGCCAAGAACAGAAGCAGAAAATCAGCAATGCTTTGAGACTTCAAGGCCCATTTTCAAACCTTTCTCGGCCTTCGTTGGTGTTGTTGCTTGGAGGATTGTCGCCCGCCTTGACGTCGCCGTCACCGTGGACTCACCGGGAGGCAAATCCGGTGAGTTTACTCACTAAACCTTGTTTAGGATGTTAATTATGCTTAAAGGGTGTTTAGATTAAGCTAAGTATGGTTAGATGGTTAGATTAGTTTAGTTAATTGTTAATTAGATTAAGGGATGTGATTAGTTTAGTAGATAAATAATTAAGGCTAATTAGATGATTAAATTAATGTAATCTTGATTAGGCCCTTAATGAATTATTTTAAATTAATTAATTATTTCGAATTTATAAATATTATTTTATTAAATTATATTAAAATAATATATTATTTATTTATTTAATTTCGGAATATATTAAATTATTTATTATTTTTTTCGAAAATTAGACCGGATAGCCGGTGGCCAGGAAGTTCGTGCTGATTGCTATGGTGTGTTCAGATTATGCATTTGATGGTTAGATTGTGTAAATTGAGGGATGATTGTGAAAGTATGGAATCTATTCAGAAAATCCCGGGTGTCGGGTTTTGACATCGAAAATGGATTTTAAGTACTATATCTAATAGTGTGATTTGAAAAAGGGAAGGCATCAGTTTTTCTGGTTTGAATTGACCGTGTACCCACGCACGTCTACTTTCTGGATGTTTTTAATACGAAGAAAATAGGCCAGGATCACTATTTTAATTAAGGCATTTGAGTGCAATGCACGGTGTCTTGGGCCGAGATTGAATGGTCATGTGTTGGTAAAGAGAACCCGTCCCGAGCATTTATGCCGGACGTTACCCATTCATATGGGACTCGGGTCGCAGTAGATTCCGGACCTGCACTCCTCCGAGAAAGCCTTCTTTGAGAGACGTAGCCGTGCTCAAAGGTGGTGAGATGACGCTTGGTAATGCCAGAAGATAGCCAAAATTAGAGTTGGCCATACCCTTGAAGGGTGTAATTAACAATTGGAATGCATGATTGGTTGAGTTAGCTAAACCTGATTATGAGACAAAACTGTGTGGCATGGTATGAGACGTGTCATAACGGTTTGGCCTTATAATTGGGACTCTTGTGATTAATTGTGTTGGTGAGGCATTTCAATTGTTGTGTGCTGTGATTTTGTGCCTTGTGTGTATATGAACTGTGCTGACGTGCAGGAGGAAACTGTGGTGAGGTAAGTTCTCTATATTGTGTGGCTAGGCCATCCTCGAGTGCATTTTCTTCCTAATAGGGGTTTAAGGGGTGAACTTACAGAGATAATGTCTCACCCCGTCGTGGACTTAATTTTTCATGTCCTTAGATGGTGTTGGTGGAGGACCCGAAGCCGGAGTCTATGGAGGTAGAGTCTGAAGGATCGGCGTATGTGTCCGACTCATTTGTCGTAGGACAGCTTCGTTTTGAGAGCCGATATTTTGTTGACTTTTGTCCAAACTCTCTTGTACCTAAACCCAATTGTTTATAAAAG
The DNA here is from genome assembly GCA_014182365.1 of Eucalyptus tenuipes. NCBI lineage: Eukaryota > Viridiplantae > Streptophyta > Magnoliopsida > Myrtales > Myrtaceae > Eucalyptus > Eucalyptus tenuipes. The sequence goes on along the minus strand of CM024541.1, from coordinate 17,538,892 downwards.
TTTGACTTTGTGAAATGTTACCCTACTTTTCTATCCCATGCTGTTTGTTGTTAGGGGTTTATGTTTCACTTCCACATGTGCATTAAAATAAAAGGGTCGGGGACTCATCCTGGGAAGTCACAAATTTTATCGACCACTGAGGGATGTGCGCGCGCTCAAGGATCAGGGTGTGACATCCCCGTTTAAGTGGTATCAGAGTAGGTCAGTGGTTGGAGTGGTAAGGTGCGATGGGTCATGGGATAGTTAGTAGGAAATGCCATTTTAATATGCTAATGCATGTGGTTGATAGTGGATTGGTAGCTTGTTTGGTGGTCGCTCAAATTCTAATATGGTATTGGAATTGAAAAATAAGTGTCTATAAAGAGCTTGTAGGATGAGTGATCAGAAGCAAAGGATTCCTAGGAAGAGGTCGATAGCCTCTGTGACTCGGGGTAGAACGCTGACTAGGGTCGGTGCCTGAGGTAGAGCGCCGGCTCAGGCTAACGCGAGTGAAGTAGCACCGCCTCTAGTCGGTGTTGGTGTGGCAGCCCTTCTTAATCCGGGAACTGTTGGGGTCATGCCGGCGCTAGAGGCGATGAGAGATCTGATGGGGCAACAGGCCCAAAATCAAGCCGACGCCATTACTACCGTCGCTACAATTGCCGCTACTACCATTGCTAATGCTACTGTTGCTATTGCCGTTGCCGCTGATGCCACTGCCTGTGCTGCACATGCTGCCGTACCTACTGAGGTTCCACCTTGGAATGTGGTTGCTGTGAGGCCGATGCAAAAACTCGTGGAGTAGTTTCTAAAGTTGAACCCGCCGAGGTTCACTGGTGCAGGAGATCCTGAAGTTGCAGCACTATGGATTCAGGTTTTGGAGAAGAGTTTTGCATTACTGATGTGCACTGAGATAGAGAATGTCGTCCTTGCAGCCTATCAGCTGCAGGGAATTACAAGCACTTGGTGGATGACCACCAGAGGAATGGTATTCCCTGAAGGTGTGGTTCCAGAGTGGAACGTCTTTGTCGATGTCTTCAACAGCAAATAATTTTATGAGACTGCTAGAGAATTGTAGATGACAGAATTCTAGCACCTTCGCCAAGGTACGATGACAGTTGATCAGTAAGAAGCGAAGTTTGCTGAATTGTCGCAGTACGCTCCCAAATTGATTGAGGATCTGGTAGACCGAGTTAGAAGGTTCAGAGTTGGACTTAGACCAGAACTTCGGAGTTCGCTGATATTGCTCAACTTAAAGAACTATAACGACCTGTATGAACGGGTCCAGATGATATAGAGAGACCAGAACGAACGAACCGCCGCATCTGGGTTGCAATTTAGTTCTAACCGGGATGGGAATCGGTTTGGGAAGAGACCAATGACTGGAGGAAGGTATCATGTTCCACCCAACAGGAAGGTTGGGATAGGAAAGTCAGTGTCGAGCCAGTTTAAGGTGTGTCGTTCTTGCGGAGGGCAACACAGACCAACCCCGTGTCTAGCTAGGACGGGTGCTTGTTTTATGTGTGGCCAGCAAGGTCACATAGTCAAGAACTATCACAGAAGACAAATGGGACTGCTGTTACCACCACCGCCACCGTTGGGTTAGATTTGAGGAATCACGCCACCGAATGCGCAACAGGGTGGTTTGAACTGACTTCCAGCTCAAGGGAGGACGTACGCTATCACGAGAGGACAGGCTGAGGATGCGTCTAATGTGATTACAGGTACTGTCTCGTTGAACGACCACACTACTTATGCTTTATTTGACCCTGGAGCTACTAATTCATTTATAGTTGAGCAATATGTTAAGTTGGTAGGATTGATTCCTGAGTTGTTGAAGTCAGTGATTAGTATATCGACACCATTAAAGGATAATGTGTTAGCTACAGTGGGTTGTCCCGATTGCAAGTTAGTGATTGGAGAGCGAGAAGGGAGGATAGACTTGATAGTCCTAGCTATGTATGATTTTGATGTGATAATTGGCATAGACTGGCTCACCAAGTAACGAGCTAAGATGGATTGCTATTGTAAAGCAATTCAGTTTAACCCGTTAGAGGTTGAAGGTTTCGAGTTTATTGGGAGTCGAGGAGGACCCTCGATTACCTTAAATTTCGTCGCTTGAGGTAACCCATTTGTTAGATGGGGGTTGCCAAGGTTACTTGGCAACTTTTGTGGAGACGAAAATTGAAGAGCTAAAGATCGAGGACATCGCAGTAGTTCAAGAGTTTCCAGATGTGTTTCCAAAGGAGTTGCCAGGTCTGCCGCCAGAGTGGGAGATCAAGTTTGTGATTGAGTTAGCCCTCGGGACAAAGCCAATCTTTAAGGCTCCTTACTAGATGACGTTGTCTGAATTAAAAGAACTGAAGGTGCGGATGTAGGAATTGTTAGATAAAGGATTCATATGTCCTAGTGTATCACCTTGGGGAGCATTAGTTCTATTTTTGAAGAAAAAAGATGATTCATTGCGCCTGTTCATCGACTATCATCAACTCAACCAGGTGACGATCAAGAACAAGTATCCACTACCGAGGATCGACGACTTGTTTGACCAGTTGCAAGGAGCATCAATATTTTCTAAGATCGACTTGAAGACAGGGTATCATCAGCTAAGGATTAGAAAGGAGGATGTACCGAAGTCAGCGTTTCGTACTCAATATGGCCATTATGAGTTCACTGTAATGCCGTTTGGTTTGACGAACGCCCTAGCTACTTTTATGGATTTGATGAACCGAGTGTTCAAAGAATACCTGGATCAGTTTGTGATCGTGTTCATCGATGATATCCTGGTGTACTCTAGAAGTCCAGAGTAGCATGAAGGGCATTTGAGGATGGTACTTCAGACAATGAGGAATCACGAGCTGTACGCTAAGTTTAGCAAGTGTGAGTTTTGGCTAATTCGTGTTGCTTTCCTAGGTCACGTGATTTCAGACAAAGGAATCTCCGTAGACCCGTCCAAGATTGAAGCAGTGATCAACTGGCCAAGACCGACAACCATGATAGCGATAAAAAGTTTTTTGGGTTTAGCATGGTATTATAGACGGTTCGTGGAAGGATTTTTAGAATTAGTCTTGCCATTGACTCGACTACTAAAAAAGGAAGAAAAGTTTGTGTGGTCAGATAAGTGCGAGTTACTTTCTAAGAGCTTAAGTAGAAGCTACCTACCGCACCTGTATTGACCATTCCATATGGTCCTGGAGGATACGAGATCTACAGTGATGCTTTGTTTAAAGGACTGAGTTGCGTGCTGATGCAACATGGTAGAGTGGTTGCATACGCATCCCGTTAGTTGAGACCTCATGAGCTGAATCACCCGACGCATGACTTAGAACTCGTAGTGATCATTTTCGCTCTGAAGATTTGGAGACATTATTTGTGCGGAGAAAGATTCCAGATCTTCACAGACCATCAAAGTCTCAAGTATCTATTCTCTCAGAAGGAGTTGAGTATGAGATAGCGTCGCTGGATGTAACTCCTGAAGGACTATGATTGTGATATCTTGTATTACCCTAGAAAGGAGAACAAGGTCGCCGATGCGCTATGTCGGAAATCTTCAGTTGCGTAGATGTTACTTAAGGAATGGATCCTACTCGAGAAAGCTCGAGATTCGGTTTTCAAGTTTGAGGTAGGCCACCTTTCGAATCTTATGTTCACCCTTAGAATTGAGCCGTAAGTGCAGATCATAATCAAGACGCTTCAGTCGACAGACCCAGATATTTAGAAGATCCTGCAAGAGGATACCGAGAAGAGGAAGACTACCTTTCAGATTTTTGAAAATGGAACATTGAGGTTCCGAGGACGATTGTGTGTACCTGACGATGCAGTGCTTAAGGAAGAGATTTTGTCAGAAGCTTATCGTAGCAGTTTTAGCATACATCCTGGTAGTACGAAGATGTATCAGAATCTGCGTCAACACTATTAGTGGTCTAATATGAAGACGAACATTGCCAAGCATGTCACCAAGTGTCTGACGTGTCAGCAAGTGAAGGCACAACACTGTAAGCCGGGAGGACTTCTGCAACCTCTTGAGATTCTCGAGTGGAAATAGGAATATATCACAATGGATTTTGTGACAGGCTTACCAAGGCGTCAGAGAGGTAATGATTCCATTTGGGTAGTGGTTGACAGACAGATGAAGTCGGCTCACTTCATCGCAGTACGAAAGGACCTTGATTTGGACAGGCATGCAGAGTTGTACGTTCGTTAGATAGTTCGTCTGCATGGAGTGTCGGTGACGATTACTTCAGACAGAGACCCGAGGTTCACTGCCACCTTTTGGAAAAGTTTGCAGAGTCCTTTGGGAACAAAGTTGCAGTATAGTACGGCATATCATCCTTAGACGAATGGCCAGTCTGAGAGGACGATTCAAACTCTCGAAGACATGCTACGAGCTTTTGTGTTGGATTTCAAGGGAAGCTGGGAGGAACAGCTTCATCTCGTTGAGTTCGCCTACAAGTACAATAACAGCTACCAACAAAGCATTCAGATGGCTCCTTTTGAAGCGTTGTATGGCCAAGCGTGTAGAATGCCAGTGTGTTAGGAAGAAATCGGAGAAAGAAAGATCACAGGTCCAGAGTTAGTTCAGCAATTAGTGGATGCAGTTGCAGTTATTAGAGACAGATTAAAGACTGCTCAGAGCTGTTAGAAAAGCTATGCCGATAAGCATCGAAGACGATGGAATTCCAAGTTGGCGATCTGGGTACTTCACGCTTTGGCAAGAAGGGAAAACTGAGTCCAAGGTACGTAGGTCCCTTTGAGATTCTAGAAAGAATCGGGATCCTAGTGTATCGTCTTGCATTACCGCCAAGGTTGGCACAAGTGCATGACGTCTTTCACGTGTCGATGTTGAGGAAGTATGAGCTTGACCAGATACACGTGCTGAATTTTGAGGATTTAGACGTGGACGACAGAGTGTCGTATGTTAAAAGCTCGATTCAGATTGTGGATCGTAAGGAACAAGTTCTGCGCACCAAGACCATTTTGTTGGTCAAAGTGGTCTGGCAACACCACGGCACTGAAGGAGCAACTTGGGAAAGTGAAGATTCGATGAGACGACTGTACCTCCACCTTTTTGTTTAAAGATTGTAATGGTTTAAATTTCGAGGACGAAACTTTTATAAGAGGGGAAGAGTTGTGACATCCTAATTTTCAAGTCTGGTTTCGATGAGATGAAATGAGCTTTTCATCGACACGCCTATGGCCTTATTCTCTGAGTGGGCCCCTCACGAGATAACTAGCCTATCGGGTGAAGCCGTTAAGGGATTTTAACGCAATAGACTTGAGAATTCGACCAGAAAACGACTGCTCAACCGTGCTAATCTACAAGGGTCATTATGGCACAGTCAAAATCGATCAGAGACCGAAGATAGGTTGATTCAATAAAGGTATGTGATTAAGTTCTTCTCGAATGGCACTAGACCGATTTTTCTATCTTTTCTGTACCCTATGTTCGTACTTGAAACCTCGAGATTTTCACAACAATCGAGAGTCGCCAATGATTCGAAGATGTACAATGTAGCTAAAAAATAACCGACCACAGGTCAAATACACCAAAAATTCCTAAAAGCTACTGGGTAGTTTAGGTCACGCTAAAATTGCGCCAGATTGAAATTAACCGCGAATTTGAATATGATTTCAGGAATTGAACGTTCTGTCATGTCACAAGTCATTTTAGGACAGTCCACTCATCTTCCGAAGATTTTTCTGCAAACTGAAATTTTCAGCAAATTTTCAAAGTAAGGGCATTTTGGACTGGAAAAATCAGAGGACCATTTTTGGTCGCATTTTTGGGATTCAAGTTGGACGGATTGACGCAGAAAAATGTGAATTGAAGTGTGAGCATCTTAGTTGGATTTATGGGAGCCGAATTGAATTAATTCAAGATGGAATTTAAGTGGATTTAAGGGAAATTGCATCAAAATTCGTAGCCCCTTGGTCCTCAACCTTTTGGACCACTTCAATGGCTTCCTAAGGAAGCTAATGGTTTGTAAATTGGCTGAGGAAGCCAGCCCATGCTGGTGGGACCTCTTCAAGAGACAAAGAGATAGGATAGAAGCAAGGTGGCCCCCTCAAAGCTTGGGTTGTCCCCTTTCTTCCTTAGCTCAGCCTTGCTTTCTCCATTGTTGGTGTGCCTTGGAAGCTTAGAGAACTAGAGAAAACTGCAGCTCCCTCCCCCCTTGCCTGTCGACCTCTCTTCTCCCATGCTTTTCCCTTTCTCCCCACTTCTGTTCCAGCAGACCTTCCTCCAAGGATCTGAGTTGATTGTTGGCTTCCCGTGATAATCAACTCTTGTGCCACATATCACTGTGCTTAGGACACCCAGGCCGTCCACCCTGACTTGGTCATTCACCGGTTGGAGCTGCCGAATGACCTGCCGGCCGGCCAAAAGCCAGCGCCAGTCTGATCATCTGGCCCTGTTCTGCTTCAGCTAACCTTCCTATGAAAACTCGAGTTAAAAAATACCTTCCGGTGAGAATCAGCTTCCGTGCCACCCACCATTGTCTTCAGCACATCCAAACCGTACGGGAGGACCTCGCCGCTCACCGAACGGAGCCGCTGGTCGACCCGCCTGCCGGCCGGAAGCTGCCGCCCGTCGGTCCATTGGTTCACCTGCCCGAGTGCACTGTTTCATGTTTTCTGCATTTTTCCTCCCATTTCTGACCCTTTGTCCGCTCTTTCCAACCACCAGCAAGTCTTCCTCGACCCCCAGGTGCCATCAGTTGCTGACCACCTGCTCGCTGAAGCTCCGATCAGCCCTCCCTCGCCGTTTCAGCCGCTATTCTCTCTCTCTCGGTTCAGCCAAGAACAGAAGCAGAAAACCAACAAGGCTTTGAGACTTCAAGGCCTGTTTTCAAGGCCTTCCCAGCCTTCGTTGGTGTTGTCGCTTGGAGGATTGTCACCCGCCTTGGCATCGCCGTCGCCGTGGACTCACTGGCTCGCAAATCCGATGAGTTTAGTCACTAAACCTTGCTTAGGAGGTTAATTATACTTAAAGGGTGTTTAGATTAAGCTAAGTATGGTTAGGTGGTTAGATTAGTTTAGTTAATTGTTAATTAGATTAAGGGATGTGATTAGTTAGTAGATAATTAATTAAGGCTAATTAGGTGATTAAATTAGTGTAATCTTGATTAGGCCCTTAATGAATTATTTTAAATTAATGAATTATTTCGGATTTCTAAATATTATTTTATTAAATTATATTAATGTAATATATTATTTATTTATTTAATTTCGGAATATATTTAATTATTTATTATTTTTTTGTAAATTATATCGGGATAGTCGGTGACCGGAATTTCGTGCTGACTGCTGTGGTGTGTTCAAATTATGCATTTAATGGTTGGATTATGCAAATTGAGTGATGACGGTGAAAGTATGGAATCTATTCAGAAGATCCCGGGTGTCGGGTTTTGACACCGAAAGTGGATTTTAAGTACTATATCTAATAGTGGGATTTGAAAAAGGAAAGGTATCAATTTTTTTGGTTTGAATTGACCATGTACCCACGCACGACTACTTTCCGGATGTTTTTAATATGAAGAAAATAGGCCAGGATCACTATTTTAAGTGAGGCATTTGAGTGCAATGCACAGTGTCCTGGGCCGAGATTGAATGGTCGTGTGTTGGTAAAGAGAACCCGTCCCAAGTGTTTACGCCGGACGTTACCCATTCATATGGGACTTAAGTCGCAGTAGATTATGGACTCACGCTCCTTTGGGAAAGCCGTCTTTAAGAGATGTAGCTGTGCTCAAAGGTGGTGAGACGACACCTAGAAATGCCAGATGATAGCCAAAATTAGAGTTGGCCATACCCTTGAGGGGTGTAATTAACAATTGGAACGCGTGGTTGGTTGAGTTAGCTAAGCCTGATTATGAGACAAAACTGTGTGGCATGGTATGGGACGTGTCATAACGGTTTGACCTTATAATCGAGACTCATGTGATTAATTGTGTTGGTGAGGCGTTTCAATTGTTGTGTGCTGTTATTTTGTGTCTTATGTGTATATGAACTGTGCTGACGTGCAGGAGGAAACTGAGGCGGGATAAGTTTTCTATATTGTGTGGCTAGGCCACCCTTGGGTGTATTTTATTCCTAATAGGGGTTTTGGGGGTGAACTTGCTGAGACAATGTCTCACCCCGTCGTGGGCTTAATTTTTCAGGTCCTTTGATGGTGTTGGTGGAGGACCCGAAGCCGGAGTATGTGGAGGTGGAATCTAAAGGATCGGCATATGTGTCCAACTAGTTTGTCGTAGGATAGCTTCGTTTTGAGAGCCGATATTTTGTTGACTTTTGTCCAGACTCTCTTGTACCTAAGCCCAGTTGTTTATAAAAGTTCGACTTTGTGAAATGTTACCTACTTTTCTATCCCATGCTGTTTATTGTTTCGCTTCCGCGTGATAAAATGAAAGGGTTGGTGACTCGTCCTGGGAAGTCGAAAATTTTATTGACCACCAAGGGATGTGCATGTGCTCGAGGATCGGGGCGTGACAATCTTACTCATACTTCTCCAAATAGTGCTTATAAATATATGAATTCCTACGTTAATTCAAGTGTCTTAGTCTAAAGAGACTTTTACAAAGGGATGCAACATAGGCTCAGCTCATGGACTGAGAAATAAAAGGTGTTAAAAATACATAAAAAGGTGAGAGTTTATGATTATCTTGACATTGTCACCAATCTTTCTTCTCACCGCCGTGAATTATCTTTGTGGAAGCTCCATTAATCATACCATGACAATATCTTTGCTTGGGAATACAAATGGCTGAAATTCACTTTTTTGTCTGAGGGCACTGGTGTTGCTTTTACCAAGTATACTGCCTTTTCATTTATTTATTTTTTTGTTTTAGGATTGGCCTAGCCAAGTTTAACAAAACATTGCTATTAGACTCCTGGGATTTTCATCTTTAGTCGGCGCTCTAAATCATGGTAGTAACTCTCGGTGTGAAGGTAATTATTAGCTAGGTTAAAAATTACAGACTCAATTGGTCTGTACAATGGATACTAGTATGTAGGATAAAGAGAAAAGATCGTTCTTCATCATTCTAAGGCATTTGAATTATCCTAAGTACTCATATGCGATAAAGACACTCAAAGATTGATGAAGTGCGAGCAAGAAAATTTATATCCACTTTCTCACCTCATGATTCCGCCCTATCTCCAATCTACCCTAGCGTGGGGTGATTCTTAACAAGGGTAATATGAAAGAAACTTCACAAGTGTACAGGGCTCAAAGTGGTTAAGTAATGGATAACCCATAATGTTTAGGATATAGAAAAAAAAATGTCCCTTATCATTTTGGTCATTGTACTATTCATGAGATAACTCTTTACCCTGCAGAAATGGAATTTCTTATGCTCACCTCACAAATGTATAAATAAGGGACTGTGTGTCATGGGCCCAACCCCATTTCTAGGGTCACGAGCAACAAAGGTTATTTTCACGACATCCCAAGCTCATTGCCATCCCGATTTTTATTTTTTTATCTTATTATTATGCACATGCGAAAACGTGAACAAATAACTCTCCGGACAAACAATAGTTGGAAGACTAGGACATACATCACACATAATACACTAATTTAATTTAACAGTACTTTGACAAGCCCTTTCTCTACGGGCTGCATCACACTATAGGTTTTTCACATAGGTCAAGAGAATTCCTATCTCCTCTAGCGTGACTGCAACTCCTAACACTGACTTGAGACTTCTATGCATACAAGATTGAACAATAAGGCAGTGAGTTTTGGGGAAACTCGGTAAGTAAAATTCCTAGTTACTAGGAAAGCATTTCATCATTAAAGCCTTGCAAATACAACATTGCAAATAGTGTCGATAGCAGATTAATAGTAAACTTGTTGCTACCTTCAACTATATGTAGATGTCCATTGCAACATGCTTTAATGCATACTTACCTTTGGCTTATTAATATAATATCAATATAGCATGCTTATGCATAATTGGCACTCATGCAAATTCATTTAGCGTCGTTCTAGCTCGATCAGGCTCTCCCAGCTCAACTAGGGCTTCCAACTTCTTGCTGGGCTTCCTAGCTCAATCAAGGCATCTTGGCTCAACTGAGACTTCTCGAGGCTAGCTTCCTGAGGCTACTAAGTTCAAAACCCAGGCATCCTAGCTCAATCGGGGCATCCTGGCTCAACCGAGACATCCCGTTCAATGAAGAGGCATTGCCGCCAACGTTGTGTGGCAACGGATGATTTTCCCTCTTTAAGTGCATGCATAAATGCATCACACAAGCCGGCTCTTATCTTTTCTCTTAGCTGACACATGTATAGCCTGAAGGCGTGCTCATTCGTTCATGTGTGTCATGAATTCTTATACTTCACTAATACATATGTCGAGAATGATCTTTGATCCGTAACTTGAATCAATCATTTAGCGCTAATCCCCGCATCAGACAAGGCTCGGAATGGCAACCTCAATGCCAAACCAATATCGCGAGGCTTGGGTACACCTCGCTTTAGTGACGATCCCAAGCTTGACGGACCTTATCTCCAACCCGAAGTGAATACTATGTATTGAGAATGACCATCAACTCGCAATTTCATTCAACGTCAAGCACAAAGTCCCTGTGTCCATTTGGACTATGGAAATCGGCATGCTCGGTGTCTTACCAAGACCTCATGGATTTGGGCAATCCCTGTAACGATCAAGGCATAAGATCAACATGTCTCAATGTCAATTTAGGACCTAGCGACCTTAGGCGATTCCCGCACCAAGCAAGACTTGGACCTGGCATCCTATTTATGCCGAAACCAGGCTTCGTGGCTAGGGCGACTTTGTCTTGCGATGAAATAAATCCAAATGAATCTCGATTCCATTCCGAACATATACAAATCAAGCACACGGGCATGTTCCATAACAAATAAGATCAAACAAAAGACATTGCAAACTACCCATGGCTTGACAGGTGAGCACCTACTAGCCTTAACGATGGAATCTACTTTCTTAGCAAAAAAGGGAGGATCTTATTTACCTTAGCGAACCTTGAAGACCAACTTAGATTAGTTTGAGGGATTAAGGATGCAAGGCCGAGAAAAAGGAAATGGAGGAGGAAGGTGAGCGTGATGGCAAGGGGTGTAAGGTGGTGGAAATGAATGGGAGCTTCCCTTATTTATAGACACCAAGCTAATCATTACTCATCCAAGCGGTCCAATAGTGTTTCTTAGAGTTGCCATCAAGGTGGCAAGTCTAATTTGCAAGGTGGCATGCCTAGGGTCCTAAGAGAACACTCCTCATCTTCTTATTTGACAACCTATTGGCTTGCTCTGCAAGGTTCAATTTAGGTTCATGATGTGCCTATGGTCCTAAGGGACACATAAGCCCTTTTGATGCCTAATGTCCTCTCTTGATTGGTTGGTTCTTGCCTTGTTTTCCAATACTATCCTTTAGGCTCATCATAACCTAAGATTCTATAGGACATCTATGCTTATGAGTCACCGACTTCTTCTCCAAGGCAAATCTCAAGCTATCATTACCAAATCTTCAGGTGGACACCTAGGCTTATGCAATGGAGATCTAATGACCTAGCGTCCTTAATTGAGGCCTTATTTGTCTTCGTTTCATTGGACCACAAGAGCACTTTGCTCATTATTAAAGGGACAAGTCATTATGCACAAGTGGCACTCTAAAAAGATGAGCTAGTTTCTAGGCCATAGGCTAGCCATCATTTGCTCAAGATGTCTTATTTTCATTGGGACATTTGGCCTAGATTCCTTGCTTGATCTCCAAGGTGGATATTTGGTAATTATGGCGAAATTTAGAAAAATCTGGGTAAGATGATGAGTCATCCTACCTCTTGAAGAACTTAGGGTGTTCTAGAGTTTTCTCTATCTTATCCTTTTCTTTCTCAAGAAGGCGGTCCGGAGAATTCCGTCGTCTAAGTTGGTTCTAGGGCCGGAAAAAAGATCATTAGGTATACCTCGAAAAATCGAATCACATACACCCAAGGTTCGGCAATTATACCCCGTGCTTGGCCAATTGTTCCCATGGACGGTAGGTCGGCCTAAATGGCAGTCCTTGGTCCTTCGGTCAGTCAAGGCCAATCCTAAGGTTATCCATGGCCTAGTACTGAGTCAAGGCACTCATGGACCTTAAAATTAGTGATGGAATAGCAAGGTCTATCTCGAGACTCATTCCTATGGGCACCCGATCCATTCGTATGGTTCATGGTCGTTGCAATACCAATCTATGATTGGACATCACCAATTCAAGATTCCTTTCCAATCACTAAGTATTAAATAAGGAATGATGCATTTTTGGTCGAAAGATGATCGCATTTGATCGAGTCGATTGTTCGTGCATCGGTGCATAGCCGGGTGGAATCACTCGCAGCCGAGCACTATGACCAGTCGAATTGACCCATGACCATCCACCGATCCAGAATCATCCTATGACCAATCCTCAAGAGCAAAATGTTATCTTATGAGCTGGTGATCCTATCCCATCGGTATGGTCGGTGGATAATTCACGGCCGACACCTTGATTAGCTCATGGCCGGTCGGTTGGTCAGTCGGACCGTGACTGATCATTGATTCCTTACCAATCGAATCGATCGATCTATGGCCAATGGCCCATGGTCAATCCATTTAGGATCTTATGGTCGATTCTTACGGGCTCAGAATCGAGGATGTTACACTGTGTGTAAGATATGGCTTGCATTTCATCATCCTGATGCATCTTGTTTAGCATGCTCAATCAATCCCACATCATTCGTTCGGTTGCCTATTTTGATAATCCTTAGTGGAAAAGTGAATTAGATAGACAAAATCATCATGCATAATTCATTTTGAAAGGGCATGGAGCATTTTAAGCATGAGGGAGTTTGTAATCCTAGCACAAATAGTTTATCCTACTCAAAAAGCATTAGAATTATTTACTTAACAAAATTGTTCCCACAGACGTGTTAAATTTGGAACACCAATGGGTTATTCACAAATGGGTGTCTATGGATTACCCCTATCCAATGGGAAATGACACATGAATAATCAGTCGAAGTTCGTCCTTAATATGACGGATGCGTCTAGTTCTACCCCGATTGAATAGAAAATGCTAAAATATATCAGTAACTAAGACTAAAAGCAAACGTAAATTGAGGCTTGAATGATTCATGTTATCTAGCTTTGGCGATACTTAGGACACCATTCAGTTGGGAGAGTTAATTAGAGTTTGACATTCCTCTAATTGGTTTGTCATCTGCACTTCTGGTGTTAGGTGATCCTACAATGGATAGAAGGGAATGTGCCGATGTACGAACTTTCTCAAAAGTTGAAAAAACCTATGAGCGATACAATGTTACCCTTCATTGCAAATGATTGAATAGATCTGAGGTCTTAAAGCATGAGGAAGATATGAAGTATTATACTTTTAGTTTCAAAGCACTCTCCCGTCTTTATAAAAGAAAGAGACAAAAAAAAAAAGAATCATTAAATTTTTACATGGCAAACTTGTTGTAGTTTCCAAGGATCAAACCCTGATCGTTTCCAGACCATTTCATCTCTCATATACCAAGCCGAGGTGTTTGTAGTATCCATAGGACGTTTCCTTTTTTAATTTAATTGAACTGGTTCTAGGACGACATGTCTTTTTCATACTATAAAGGTGAATTTGATATGGGTCACTCCCATGCGCTTGCTTTGCCAATATTGATTTGCTCAAATTATCTTATTGAGTATGTTCCTTGAATCCTAATGCTCAAACAGGGAAACTATGTCAAAAGTGAAGTTAAAGGGGAAATATTGGAAATGATACCAAACTACCATTCCCTAGAGTTTGTATTCGATGACTTCTCATAATATTTCAAATGATGGTGATGACCATTTTGTCTTGTTATAGCTCAGCATCCTTTTTTATTGGCCTTTCTCATTATGGGCACATATACGCAGCGAATATTCATTGATCTATCTTCAACAACTTCCTCTTGTGGAATTTTTTTCTCCTGGCCTTGATCATATAAACATCAACAACATTGGGTAGAGTCATGTACCTCAGGTTTCTATGGAATTTGAGATGGACAGTCAAAACCTCCAGTTTTCTATCGGCTATTACTTCCTGGTAAAGCATGCACTTGGAACTAGAATTGAGGTTTCCGGATTCTAAAGTCATCACATGAAACAGGGGGTCAAAGATTGCCTTGATTGTTTGGATTTTCTCCCTATTGACAATAGCCAATTCAAAGAGAAAGTGAACAAGCCTGTTCTCTATGCTTCCCAGCTCCCCGACTCACTAAAGGCGGACGTCCCGTCAATGAAACCGCAATGCTTTGTCTCTCGGGGTATGTTGTGCGAAAGAGACACTGCTCAGACTTGAGGCAGAGTCATGCAAGTGCATGGTGGAGTTTGCAAGGCTCCAGAGATAGCTCATCGAGATAGCTAGAAAAATGGGGAAAGACAAGAGTAGTGTCAAAGAAAATTCCCAGGTTGCTTCCCTTTCCGCATGCTTTGAGTTTAATCATGCATGTGCCTATTTCGTCTCGTCTTTCATCTCTTGTAAATAGAAGAGTGCATCATTCCCAAAATATGTTCAGGGAACAAGACATACCTTTTATTTTTTGAAATGGGGTGATCTTTTCTGTTTGACTCTACTTTCTTGAAAGAGTGTTTTCAAATCCAACAAGTCCAGCTTATTGGAACTTGATGTGCTAGTTTCAAATATCCCATTTATCTCGTTAAGTCAAAGGAATGATGTTTTGAGACTCGAAATAAGTAAACTAGAAAAATAAACAGGATTAAATCTTACGCATGCTTTGAGAAAAGTTTTAGGTGATAAAACGTTTTTTGTTTTCAAAAAGATTTTTTTTTTTTTGGAGGAAGCATGAGGAAGCCCAGCTTTTAGAATTCTCCTTAGATGATATTGTCTTTTCATGGTTGGATATCATCACCAGGTCGGTTTAGGGTACCCCATCATGCCCTCAAAATACTTTTTCAACTTTATCTAACATCAGGGCGGTTTTACATTTTGGAAGGGAGATTTCAAAACTAAATTCCTCGAGTGGGAATGATCAAAAGACCAAAAAAACTAAACAAGCCAGGCTAAAGAAAGATGGATAAGTTCCCACATAAGGGAATATGCAAGGAAGTTAAAAGGATTCTACTCAAGTGGGCCTATACCCATTCCCCTTAATGGTCCTTCGTTAATAGCGTCCACGAAGAAGTTTTCAAACAATTCACCGGTCACGCCCTTTTATGCTTCATGGTTTGTGAATATTGGATCATCCATGCTTCTCCATTCGTTGGGAACGATGCTTTGATGATTATCATAGCAATTCTAGGGGATTGAGTAATTAACATAGTAATCAAATTTATCACTGCTAACCTAAGGTATCTATGATTGCCTTTTCTCCATGCACTTTTTTAACATGTTCAAGGAACACAATATGGTTGCCAGGTACTACAAGGAGGTCATCTTTGCCATTACATAGCCACAAAGAGCGGAATGTAAATACCCCAACATCCAAGAGATCTTGAACCTTGTCTTTCAAAACTGTCTAGTTGTCTAGTGAGTACCCCAACTCCCCCAAATCATAGTCACAATACTTGGATGGATCACAATTGAGGAAGTACTCAAGGGTAGGGCGTTTTAGCTCCCTAAAGATCATTGCATGTTCCAAGATGATGGGGAAGATAGTGGCCATTGATTTAGGAAGTGGCGAATATAGTCATGTGTTGCTTGGAGACTGAGGGAGTCAAGCTTCTTGCCATGTCGTGTTAGTAGGGTCTTCTTCATTTGTTTAACCACTGACTCCTTATCATGATGAGATAGGAATGCACAGGCGACTTGAGAGAAATTCTCTATCATCTAGTATACTGCCTCATATAGTTCATTAACTTGATGTTGAAGCTGCTCAAACAAAGAGCTGTTGTCCATTTTTCTAGTTGCTATTCCTCAATGACACCTATAAAAAGGTCTCTGAACACGGTAGCCATATCTTCCTTAATTGCAAATGTTGGCTGAGTGATATCCCTTTGCCCAGGGAGGTTTGAGCGTACCTGACAGAATAGTCTCGAGGTGCTAATTATTCCTTCCTTCTCACGCATAATTTGTGTAGGGTGTAGGAAAGTTTTCTTGAGGCAGGGGAGTACAAAGCTAGCTTTCTTCTCTATATTTTCCTCCGAGCATTGTTCTTTTCCTTTACAGTATCCTAAACTAATAGTGCGAGGTTTTTCTAGTGTTTTTGTAGGTTTTTGAATGCCCTAGCCTGCGTTAAAATTGAATACCGTGTTTACTTTGTCTTTGTGGTTAGGGAGCGGATTGCTCTAGACATTCGGTTTGGCAGTTTGGAATGAGAAGGCTTTAGTGTCCAATAGGTTCTAGATTCGACTTTTAAGGGTCGAGCACTCATCAGTTGAGTGCCCCACTTTGCCCATGTGGTAATCGCATGTCTTGGACGGGTTATAGTTGGAGAAATTTTCAACGCTGGGTTACTTTGGCTCGACCGAAAGTAAGTTCTTTTTCCTGAGGATTGCCAGCACTTGTGATGGTGCCCGGGTAGCATAGTGAACTGTCTCTATCATTATGACACTGGGACAGCAGACGCCTGGCGATCTATTATTATCCCACACCTATTTGAATTGTTGGGGGATGATTGTAGGTTACATTGACATCCATTAGGAGTTCTTTATCTTTCTTCATGCCGAATCTCCTACTAGCGGGAGTAGGCTCGATGAACTAAGCATCCCTCAACCCCATCTCAAAATCAGTTGGTTCAAGATTGATTTGGGCGGCTAGATTCCTCCATGTAATGGCAAATTCCTTGAATGACTCAGACTTTTTCTTCTCGATGTGCTCAAGATCGTCACGAGAAGGGGTAATGTCCATTATGAACTTGTACTGCTTGAGAAATGTTTCAATCACCTTGCTCCATGTTTCAAGAAAGTTCATGTTCTTTGTGATGTACTATCTTAGAGCTAGGCCTACCAGACTTGATTAGAACAACTGGATCATTAAGGGTGCATTATTAATGTATTGGACCATTCGAACCAAGTACATTTGCAAATGAACCCTTGGACAAGTCATGCCATCATACTTCCCAAACTCAAGCATTTTGAATTTTTTTGGTCTTATGATCTTGGAATAGATAGAGAGGTCCGTCAGAGTAGGATCTTGGAGACTTTGCAGTTGTTTCAGCCTCTTCTCAAGCTTGTCTAGGCATTTGTCATGTTCGGTCTTAGACATACTGTCGGGCTCAGATCTCTCAATCGTGATTTGGTGTAGATCACCCTCCAATTCAAGCATGCTATCGTCGATATCTCTACCTTACTCACCCTTGGTAGATGATTGTGGCAGCAATACTTTGATTCAGGTCGGGGTGGAGCAAGTTTCTTTAAATGGAGTCCATTTGCTTCGAGAGTTGTTGAAGCACAGTAAAAACTTACTTCATTTCACTTTCCATGACCGCGACACTACTCAGTACATTCTCTTCGACCATTCTTGCTCTTGCTTTTGAGCAAGATTGGATTAGCGAAGGTTGACATTACGTGACTACTTAGTTATAACTAAACAAGCATGTGTAAACACAAGACATCAATAGGAAGTCCGTCCATGATGACAACCTAACCCTACCCTTTTTATTTATTCATGAAAAATTTGTACATTGAGGGGATTTCCTAATGACGAACTAAGAAAATAAAGACATTTGGCACGTTAGCATGGACGAAAAAGACATCAAATTTGAAAAAGAAAAACTTGAGACGATAGAGGCATGAGTTGAAAACAACTTCTCAAAAGTTTTCTTCCATTTTTTTTTTTGAAAGCAACGAGAAATTTCTTGGGGGAAAAATTATAGCATGCTTGAGGAAACAAAGGCAAGAACTAAAATTAGAATTTTTTGCAAAAGTTTTCCTCCCTTTTTTTTAAAGAGAAAAAGAAGACTCCATGACAATTACTTCCAAATTGGAATGACCATGGTGTCAAATCTATAACTAACCTAGGCTAATCATGGATTGATAGAGACATCCGAGAAAGTAAGTAAATTACAAAGTACAAGAATAAAAAACTTGCCTATTCAGAAAAAATTGATGGCAATCGCATAAACATACACATGATACATGCGGTTCGCTTTCTAACTAAGAAGGCTCAGTGAAGTTAAGAGGGTGTCTACTCATCAGAGTCTTGCGTTGGCATCATGTCCTCTTAACGTTGGTTCTATGTAAAGAAATTCGAGAAAAAGAAAGGCAAGCTCTACCTTGCAATCTCACGTTCAAAGCTGTATCTTTCTTAATACCATCCTAAAATATCTGGCGGTAGCCTAGATCCAACGGTTGGGTTGTGTGTGCTACGTGTAGTGCTAAAATATTAAAGCATTCAAAATAGTTTATAAACACAAAACATTTTATTAAAAGTAATCCTGAAGCTACTAACCTACACAAAAAAAAAAAAAAAAAAAAAAAGTTAGTGAATCATTTAAACAAGACAATCTTACATTTTCCAAATAACTAAAACCCTACCCAAATACGACCCACGCCCTAGTCAGCTTTGACCCGACTCGCGCCTCCCTCCATCTCTACCTCTCCGCGGCGCCGATGGGGAAGGCCAAGCTTGTCATGGCTTAGCCGTAGCGAGCAGCGCCAGTCGTTGTGGAACCAGTTGATGCAATGGCGAGGTGGTGGGCAACGGTGGGCTCGGCGGCATAAGGCCTGGCTGGGATCAGTGAGTGGTTGAGTTGTCTAGACTGTTGGAGCGGTGAGTTCGGTCATCGTTGGCCCAGGCAGTGGGTCGCGAACAGTGGCAACTTGAGCTTGTGGCAATACGAGCAAGCATTATCAGTGGTTGAACCACGGTGGCGTTAGGCCAGTGCTGCACACGACAGTAGGGCTTGGTCCCGCATCTCTCTTTCTCTCTCTCTCTGATCTTACTCACTCTTGGGCCTCCTCGGATGTCTTTTGGTGGAAGTCCTCTTAGCTCGATGCCCTCTCCGTGTGTGTGTGTTTTGGCTTCCGCCCGATGATCTATTTATAGGCCTAGGGGTTTGGTCGACGGTGGCTCTTTGACCGTTGGTCTTCGGCGCTTCGACCGGCCTCCCCCGGCCGAATCAATGTCTCACCAATCGAGCTGGCTCTAGCTAGGCCTGCTCATAGCTCGGCGGCATTGAAGACACGTCCCATCCGTCCAAGTCTTTCATCGGTCTTCATGCTCGCGTGAGTTGCCGAGGAGGGAGAAAGGAAGGAGGAAAGAGGGAGGAAGGAGAGAGGCACGCAGGCCCGGTTGGGGAAAAGAGAGAGGTTAGATAGGCTTGGCCCGTGTAAAGGAAGGAGGAGAGGGGGCTAGGGTCAAGCCCAGCCCAACTGAGCCCTATTCTACCTTTTCTTTTAAAAAAAATCAATTTATCCAAAGTAAGATAAGATAAGGGAGAATAGAATAGGGGAAAAAACTTAGTAAATGCAAATAATATTGATATTTAGGTGATGCAGAAATCCTTTTTGTTAGGTCCAAATTAGTCCAAATATTTAACCGAAATTTAGGTGCCAACAAAAGAATGTCTAAGATTAAATGTCTAGATGATCTATCGGACTTGAAATAGCTGGAGTACTTGGTAATTCGAGGATGTGAAAAGCTCCCAATGGTAAAGGGCTTGGATGAATTAGAGAATATCAAAAGAATGGATTTTAACCATTGCAGATCATTGGAAAGTTTCACTAATATATTCAGTTCAAAAATACTAGACAAGTGTCGCATAACCATTTTCAATTGCTCGAACTTAGTAGATCCTTCGTATGGAGGCCTAGTGAGCTGGTACAAGCAATGGAAAGGCCAGGAAATGTCCAACAGGCTTCATAATCAGTCAAAGCCAGAGAATTCAAGCCACTCTGAGCACGTTGACAACAGATGAAGCTGAGAGAGAAGAGAGACGAGGAGAAGCAAAGAAGATAAAGCAAAACAAATTTTTGGTGAGTGAAAGCTTGAGGCATAGGGGGCACTGTTCCTGTCTCCCTTGCTTCCATCTTCATGTTATCTTTCGATTGTATTCTTCAACCTTCAATCATGGGGAGGATTTGAGCAACTCTTACCCCAACTAACCCCTGCCCCCCGGCCACTCCCCCTTCTCTCTCCGCATGGTGGAAAGCAGAAGTTAGGTTACTATGAAGTGAAGGTTTCTTAATTGTGGATAAGGAAGATTGATGTGCAATGCTTCTGAAAAACCGCAAGCGTTTGGGGACACACGCTTGTCTGAAATAGCACAAACTCATGCTGTAATGCATATGGCACCATAATTAACAAAACTATAAACGGTGTTTTCAAGAGTGCAAACAGTCGTGACTCATGGTGAATTAGTCTTGGCTATGGTGAGAGTTGACGGATCCTGAGCCAATTTTCAAGAACAAAATGCTTGGAGTTTCCAGGCAAAAGAATCTCCATATAATTATATCAACAGGTTATCACTTAATAATGTTAGTTGATAATTAGTATCAAGTTATTTTTGGACTGACTAAAAACCATTTTTATTTGGGGTGACCTTTTGATATTCAATATTTGCCATATCTTCCATATTAACAGGATCATTATAAAGCGTTTGACATAAGCATGGGTGTAAGAAACTTGAAGTAACAAGAAATTACCCTCTAGACTTGTCATCCCACTCATTCATTTCAACAGAAACGAAAGTTTGTTTCATGTAATAGACTGCCTCTGTACATGAAAACCAAACCCGGCCCCGGCAAAACAAACACCCCCGGTGGGAGGGGGAGGGGGAAGGGGGTGGGGTCCCACACCATATACAAGAATATGACGCTGCCTGAGGTAACAAGACCCAAGGAGACATAAATCGTCCATTGAATTGGTTAAAAGTGAGAAATGCAGTGCCAAACTTACTAAACGTTCATGTCACATAGGGTATCAATGACAGTGGGCCTTGCCTAATCCAGGACGAGCCTTGGTGAGGGCGCCCCTCTCCAAATTTGGCAAGGCTGGCCCTCGCCTAGGCCAAGGTGGCCTCATCGGGGCTTGGCCTCCCCATGGCTAGGCAGGCTAGCCGGCTTGGTCATGGTCGGTGGCTGGTCACCAGCAAAAGTAAGAAGAAATGAGAGAAAAAAAAAATCGAAAATTTATTTAAAAATTATTAAAAGTTATCCAAATTAACACCAGAGTGCTATGTAAGTTGGCTGGTGAAATACTATGTGAGAGTGGACATGGGAATGAGATCGGAGCCTGAAAAGAGTGGCGATGTCTCACCAGCGAATGGCTATGACGTCTTCATGAATTTCAGAGGGCTGGACACTCGCCAAGAAGTCATGGGTTGCCTTTACCACATCATGGAAGAGAGAACATCCATGTTTTCCACAATGAGGAAGAGCTCCTCGATGGAAGAGATATAAAACATAATCTGTGGAGGGCTATACAAAATTTGAAGATACCCATCTTTTCTGAAAATTACTGTTCCAGTCCGTCGTCCGTCATGTTTTCATGAGCTCGCATACATGGTCAAGTGTAAGAAATCCAAATCATTCAAAAAAAAATGATTTTGCCTATTTTCTATGACGTGGAACCTCGCAATATTATGCTTAAGTCTGAATTATACGTTGATGCTTTAGCAAAGCATGAGGAGGAGTTTAGCCAGCGCGAGAGTGTGGGAGGATGATGATCTTCTGCTTCTTCCTTGCAGAGAGTGCAGTCTTCAAAACTTCCTTAATGTGACATCTAGATTTTCAGGTTCTGATTTCGATTGGATAAATTGGGCATTTCATCGACGCGACTACAGTGTTTTTCTCTGAGTTGGCCACTCACGAGATAATTAGACTAGCTGGGTGAGTTATTAAGGACTTTAAGGCAAATAGACTTGAGAATTTGACCAGTAACCGATTTCTTGACCGTGCCTATCTTTAGAGGTCATTACGGCACAGTTAAAAATCGAATTAAGATCATAGATAGGTCGGTTCGACTGAGATGTATGGCCGATCGTGGGTGACTCCACTAAATTGGAAAATTCTCATCGACCGACACTAATTTGATTTTACTGTCGTTTTGGTACCCTGTGTCCGTATTTGAATCCTCGAGATTTTCACGACAACTAAGAATCGCCAGTGTGTCGAGTGGGTTCATTGTGGCTCGAAGAAAATCGACCACGGGTCATTTGTCCTAAAAAGTTCTGAAAACTACCCGGTAGCTTAGGTTACGTTAAAAACGCGTCCGAGTGAAATTAACCGCCAATCTAAGTCCGATTTCAGAAATTGAAGATTCTGTCATGTCACAATAAATTCTAGGAGTGTCGATTCGGTCTCAGAAGATTTTTCTGACAGCTGACACTTTTTGGGAAAAAGTCTTCGGCGGACCGTTTTATGCGATTGAAGCCGGGAAATTATTTTGACGACAACATTGAGGAGCATGAGGGATTCTTGGATAAGGAAAATTGTCAATTTGATAATTGAGATACCAATTGATTTTTATTAAAGCCATTTGAGGTGGAATCAAGAGAGGATTGAATCCATTTGAGGAAGATTGAGCCAAAATTCGTAACCCCCCCTCATGCCTAGCCAAAGTGGACTACTTCAAAGGTTATGAGGAGTGTGTGTGTGTGGTTAAATGAGAGCCAAGGGATTCTACTTGGTTAAGGTTGCTTGAAGAGGATATTTTTTTGGAAAAATTGGTCAAGTGGAGCCCTCCATCTCTCACTTCTCTTATCTCTTCTCCCTCTCTCCATTTGATGAACCCAATCTCCCTCTTCCCTCACCATTCTTGACCAGCACAGCAGAGGAAGAAGCTGCCCGCCGTTTAGCCATCGCACGCCAAGCGGCCACCGTCCCCGTCGTCGCTGGTCGCCCTTCCCCGTGCGCGCGTGCCGCCGTGCTTGGCCGCGCCCTCTCCTCCTTCAGTCGTGCCATCCAGCTGCTATCCTTGATCTGTGAGAGCCTCGTCGTGGCTGGTTTTGAGTGTTTCTTCGCCGGTAAAGACCCGCCATGGCCCAGTTTGGCCTATTTCCTCCTTACCGGTCAATTCCCGTGCTTAACCGAGTTGTTTGCTTCAATTTCCAGCAAGATCAGAACAGAAACAGAGAGGGTTTCACAGCGACTTCTAGGTCCGTTTTGAGGTGGTGTTGGACCTCGAAAGTTGGCCCGCCTTTGGATTTTATTGTTCCCCACACCGTTCTCGTCGTTTTGGTCCGATCGGCTCGTTAATCATGTGAGTTTTGCTCACTAATGCCTTCTTAGTTTGCTAATTATACTTAAAGGTTGATTAGTGTTAGTTAAGTGTAATTAGGTGGTTAGATTAGAATGGATTAGCGATTATTAGTTAATTGCATTGCATATTAGTTAAATGGTTAGTGTACTTAACTAGAGAATTCCCTATAGTATTTATTGAATGTTTCTCGGGATTTTTCCCAACCCTTATCGGGTTTTAATTAGGCAATTCGGGCCTAAATGAAATTTTTAGTAATTAAATATTAATTTTCGAAATTAATTTAATTAATTAATTATTTTCTGGAAATTCAACTGGGATGGCCGGTGACCGGGATTTTATGTTGATGATCGTGATGCAGTCCGTTTATTTAATTGAGCTTTATATTGTGCTAAATTGAAATTATTGTACATACTTATTTAATTTTCGAAATCAATTATTTAATTATTTATTTTTCCAGAAATTCAACCAGGATGGCCGATGACCAAAATTTCGTGCTGATTGTCGTGGTGCAGTCCATTTATTTATTTGAGCTCCAAATTGTGCTGAATTGAATTGATTGTGCAATTTGAGGAATTATTCCTTAATTGATTGAAATTGAGTGGAATTGAATGATTGATTGGTAGAGGGTCGAGTATGAGTATATAGTGCCAGCTATACGTGGATGGGCTTTTTACAGGGAGAATGGTGAGAGCTAACTGAGAATATTATTGGCTGAGACCGATCAGGTACGAGATAATAGACATACGTGGTTCGGTGATAAGGAAATCACTTGCGAAAACGGCGCCTTAAAGAACGCACGTAGCTGTCTACTTATTACATTATTATGGACGTACGTGGCTCGGTGATTAAGAACATCATTGGCAAAAACGGCGCCCTAAAGAACGCACGTAACTGTCTATTATACACGTGAATTATGGGCATACGTGGTTCGGTGGTTAGGACATCACTGGCGAAAACGGCGCCTTAAAGAACGCACGTACCTGTCTATAATATACATCACGTTGGCAAAAACAGCGCTAGAGAGAGAATGTACATGATTCACGGACATACGTGGTTCGGTGATTAAGGACATCACTGTCGAAAACGGCCCCTTAAAGAACCCACGTAACTGTCTATTAAATACATTGTTATAGGCATGTGTGGTTTGGTGAGTAAAGATATCACTGGCGAAAACGGCGTCTTAAAGAACGCACACAATTGTCTAGTATATACGTCATCTTGGCGAAAACGACGCCCAAGAGCATTGATGGAGCTCTGTGACTAAGTGTACTATTGGAGGTTATATGGGATGTAATGAATGACCTAGAAATGATGTGACTGACTTGTAATCGACTAGGTTGATTTGATCAATACTTCGATCAGTGATGTGATTGTTTGGGTGCCTATTTGATCTGTGCTAATATACAGGTGGAATCTGAGGCCAAGGTAAGTCCTCTGACTCATGTTGTGCATAGGCAACCCTAAGGTGTATTAATTTACTAATTGGGTCTTAGGGGGTAGAACTTGCTGAGACGTAGTCTCATCCCGGTTATGGGACAACATTTCAGGACCCTAATGAAGAACTTGAGGAGAAAGAACCCGAAGAGGAGTATCTGGAGGAGAACCCCGAGGAGGATCTAGAGTGGGATCCTGATGAGGATCGAGACCCCACTCCTATCTGATGACTTTTGCTGTAGAACCTCTTTGAGTAGAAACCACCCTTTTTAACATGGCTTGTATATGTATATGTATGATTGAGTTGTTCTATATGTATATAAGGGTGTTGGTTTTTTTGGTTCAAATTTCTAGTCCTACTTGTATATCCTATTGCTTTATTGTCTGGGGATTTTTATAACTGCTTCCGCATGTGCTATTAAAAAGGAAAGGGTCGGCGATACGTAGTCCTGGGATATCGTATTTTAAAATCGACCAAAGTTGAAGGATGGGCACGTAACCAAGGATCAAGCGTGACACTTAATATCGGGCAAGTTATCAATGTCAACTGGTGTAAGTGTTCCATCGGTCCAACCATCAGAAAGATGTCAACAAGGCCTAACTATGGAAATGCTCTGGCAGTGAGACTGTTGGTAGGCGGAAACGTGGATGGTTTTGTAAGTGAATGAGTAGTTTAGTGAGTGATTTAGCTAGTGAATGTGTAGGTGCGAGAACTTATCAAGCAACAACAAGAGGACTTTATTATTATGTTGGAGATGGACGATAGTGGAAGGCAAGGAAGGGAGCAAAGAAAAGCAAGAAGGGTATTATTTTATGAAGGCTTGTACAAAGGACTTAATTTCTTCGGCTGGGCGTGACCTTCAAGTGGAGAGGGATTGGCTATTTATAGCCCTTTTCCACCGCCATTACGAGGAAAAATCTTCAGCAAGTTGCAAAGATATTACTCTAGATTTTACTACACATATCATACCACTTTTCTAGAAATATCTTAAATATTTCTTACGAGTCTATAGACTACTCATCCAAGTATCTATTCTCCAAACATCTTGAGCATGCTAGAGTCTTATAAAAATTGGATCACCATTTCAACACTCCTTCTTGATCCAATTTCGTGAAACTCTGACCATGCTTCTCAAAGTCTCAAACTTGGATTGGGGTATCACCTTAGGGAATATGTCCACACCTTGATCCTCACCCTTGCACTATTTGAGCTTGATCTCTCCATTGCTCTATGCTTCTTGAATGAAGGAATATATGATATTGATATGCTTAGTTCATCCTTGAAAAACTAGATCTTTTGAAATAGCAATGGCGGACTTTTTGTCACAAAATATTGGATTAAGATATGTGTGTGCTTCTCTGATGTCTTCTAGAATTCTTGGACGTCATATTGCTTGATCGGTGGTAGTAGTAGTTGCAATATATTCTTCTTCCGCAATAGATTATGCCATGCTTGGATGGCCACGAGAATATTCCAAAACCCAAAGTGAATGCATAGCTGGCAATGCTCTTCCTATCGTCAGCTGAACCTACCTAGTCACTATTGGTGTAGCCAATGAGCTTAGCCATCACACTTAGCCTATACCAAATGCCATAATAAGTAGTGGCACATAAGTATCTTATAATTCTCTTGGTGGCACCTTAGTGAATTTGACTTGGACTTTGCATGAATTGTGATAGTAGACTTGTCACATAAATGATGTCCATTTGTTGAATAGAGAGATATAGTATATTGCCAATCGGACTTATGTAGAGAGAAGCATCAACTTTTTTTGCTCTTTCTTTAGTAGCTTCTCATGTGTCACAAGTGATGTTGCAACTGCTTAACAATAGTCCATTTTTAATTTCTTCGGGAGATTCTCAGCATATCTCTTCTATGAGATAAAAGACTCCTTCATTTCATTTGATCTCGATGCTGAGGAAGTTGTGCATCAAGCCTAAGTTCATCATCTCGAATGTCTTCATCATTTCTTCTTTGAATTTTTGAACCATCTTCTCTTTGTTCCTTGTATATATGAGATCATTTATATAAAGAGATGAAATGAGTGTCAGACTTACCTTGGGTCTTGATATAGAGTGTTGGCTCGCTCATGCTCCTCCTAAATCCTTGCTTGGTGAAGTACTCGTCAATTTTACTATACTAAGATCCTGGTGCTTGCTTTTAACCCATATAGAACATTCTTGAGCTTTAGAATATTTTCTTTTTGGCATTCAACGGTAAGGTTTTGTGGTTGTTCCACATATATTTCTTCTTCAAGAAATTCATTTAGGAATGATGACTTCACATCTAGTTGATGGATCTTCCATTCTTTTTGTACTACAAGGGCTATGAGTTCCCAAATAATATCAAGGCAAGCAATAGAAGTGAAAGTTTCAATATAGTCAATGCTTGGCTATTGCAAATGTCCTTTCACCACTAGCCTTGCTTTGTACTTCTAGATGTATGCAGCAAATGTCCTTTCACCACTAGCCTTGCTTTATACTTCTAGATGTATCCATTTGCATTTAGCTTTGCTTTGTAGACCCACTTGACTCCAATAATTTCTATGTCTTTAGGGCGATTGACATGCTCCCAAATTTCATTTTCTCTATTATCTTGATTTCTTCCTCCATGGTTTTTATCCAAATTTCTTCTTTGGACATCTCTTCCTCTTTCTTTAGTTCTAAAGCAGCAAAGTTGAATGTGTCATAAATTATTTTAAGCTTTTTTACCCTCATTATTGGAGACTCTAGAGTAGAATCTTCCTATATCGCTCTTGGAGAGGATGGTAGTGAGGGTGGTGTTACAACATGAATTTGGAATTCAATACTTCACCTTATTCTTGTGACGTTGACTCCTCTGGTGCGATGGTATGTCTAGTAAGGTGACATGCTTATTCTCTATCTTCTCTTCCCCCTAATTCCTAGTGACACTCTCATCAAACTCAATGTCTTGATTAATCATGAGCTTCTTAGTTCTTAGGTAGTACACTTGATAGCATTTTGATTGGTCACTATAACTAAGGAAGACACCTTTTTCCATTTTCTCACTGAGCTTACCCACTTTTTTTTAGTATGGACATGGACATATTGTAAACTACCGAATACCTTGAGATGCTTTGCCAAAGTCTTTCATCTACTTCATGCTTCGATTGGAGTTTTATTTTGCATTGCTTCAATTGGAAATCTATTTAAGATGTATCCTATTGTATAAATTGCTTTTGCACAAAATGAGTTAGGAAGGCCTTTCTCCTTCAGCATGGTCCTTGTCATCTCCATGATGGTTCTATTCTTTCTTTTTGTTACTCCATTTTGCTCTGGGGCATAGGCAATGCTTAGTTGATGATGAATTGCATCATCTTTAGAGAGTTTCTTAAACTCATAAGAGTTGTACTCGATGCCTTAGTAACTTCTCAGCTTGTCACTTCTCAGAACCTTGATTCTCCAGCCACTTTGATTCTTGAAGTGGCTCTTGAATTTCCTGAAAATAGAGAAAACCTCTTATCTTTCTGGAAGAAAGTAGACCACATCATTCTTGTGTAATCCTCAATGAAGAGGATGAAATATTTGTTCTAAGTGAGTGTAGGGGTCCTCATTGGACCAACACATTCCTTATGAACAAGTTCCAATGACTTTTTAGCTCTCCATACACCTCTAGATGGAAAGGATTGCCTTTGTTATTTTCCAAGGAGGCAACCTTCACAAACATTTGAAATTTCTAAAATGGCTGGAAAGTTTCTTATTATTTTTTGTTATGGGAATTTTTAGCCCAGAAAAGTTTAAGTGGTCAAATCCTCAATGCCATAGCCACAAACCATCAAGTTGAGCTTTCATGGCTGTCTCAAACATATTTCCATTGAATAGGAAAGTTCCTATTCTCCGTTTTAACAAAGGCAATAATATTTTTCTATTTATCATAAATAATGTAGGCATCTCCTCTAAAGTATAGAGAATAATCACTTTGTATGATTTGGCTCGTGCTTAAAAGATTTTGTGCGAGACTAGGAATGATACTGCGGCTTTTCCTTTTACATCAAGCATTTTCAAAGAAAAAGAAGCATCGTTTTTCTTCGCCTTGCAGTGGGGCACTTAGATATGTAAAAAAAGAGAGAGCCTAAAGGTGTCTTGCTTTACCCAAGAGCCCTGTCAAGGTCAATTTAGAATTAAGCCCTTCTCGCATAGTTGGATGGGAAAGGTTTTATTTTGGACATATGTGGTCACTCTTTAAAGGTGGTGCCCTAGCACTTTATGTTTTTGTTTCGAATGAGAATGGTACACTAGCACTACTTTAGGAAAGTTGGACTTATTCGTTTGGAATGTCAAACGTTGTCCATGAGGAATAGTAGCTAGTCACGTGAAGAATCTAAAGCAACATAATAATGCAGGTGCCGCAACATATATATATATATATATATATATATATATATATATATATATATATATAGTCACTTCAGTTTAGCATTAGGACATGTCTGATGCCCAATGAAAACGAATTATGGTGATACATTGATGTATGCCATTCAAGTTTGGTCATAACAAAGATTGAGAAGTCTTACGAGAAGTTGCAGAGAGCAAACTTGTAGCCAAGAATTATTTGCCGGCTTTGTAGCGCCTTGAAGGGCATTTACATTGGATGGCTGGCAAGTTTTTCTTGGCGACATTTTGTTCTCTTCATCTCATGTTAGGCTCAAGAGACTCTACTATTGCCGATTGTTCTTTGAAAACTTAATGTCCCTAAAAGAAATAAGTCAATCAATTTGTTTTTTCCACTTTTCGGTAATTTAGTAAGGGTGTAGGCATGAAGATCGGCTATTAAGAGCCCAATGGAACAATCTATAAGTTCCATGAACATGTTAAGTCAAGACGTTTTACCCGAGAAAGATTCAAAGTTGTTTGTCTTCAAATGGTTAACCTCTGCCTACAACACTAATAGCCATTTCTCTCATATAGATGCTTAGTTCTACGAACGTTGACTTATGCAATCGATAGCGAGAAATCTTACTTTGACCTCGATTCACATGGACCGGGTAAATCGCCGCATTGATCGTATAGGTAAGAATTTCACGCAGGTCTCGCAAATCTAGATAACAGCTTCCCATCAGTAGCACTAGGGTGGTGGACAGAGGAATGATGGTCTCTTAAAAGATTTCTTCAGGAAAATAAATGTAATGGATGCTCACGCATGAAAAAAAATTAGCCCGTACTTTTTGAGTATGCTCCATTCTTTGATGTGATTGTCCTCTAAGGATTTTGAATTATTGCAAAATATCGTGCGTGTTTAGGAATAAATAACAAATGTAGTAGATTTTAACCAAGATATCCTATTCACCCGCTCTAGATTATATCTCTAGCCATAACATAGACTATGACAATGTTCATCTATGGCATTTAGTTTAGGGTTAATACCAAAAAAAAAAAAAACCCCAAACCGGTACATTTACGATAAATTTACCTCAAACTAATTTTTTGACCACAAAAAACCCCAAACCTCAAATTAGTACATTTGCAATAAATTTGTCATCTAATTTACGTTAAATTTTTATTGTCAAATTACTAAGTTGGATCATGTGACAATTGACAGGTATACCAATTTGGAATTTTACTCTCCGTGTCATAGGTGTCCCAATTAGTGGTTTTTTGCAATATTAATACAATTTAATTGAAACTAACAAAGGGTAAATTTGTTACGATTGTATTAGTTTTGGGTTTTTCGTTGTTAAAAAATTAGTTTGAGGTAAATTTGTCACATGTGTACTAGTTTAGGGTTTTTCGTAATATTAACCCTTTAGTCTATCTATGGTCGAATATAGCTAACGTGGTAGCGTGGTCATCTGGGACTCTCCTGCATGGCACACTGCCAGGTCAACAATTTTCGGAAAAATTGATTGGAATGACTAAATTAAAATTTCACTTGACACTGTAGAACTAAATTGGTAAAATTGGATTGTTTATGAATGAATTGGCATCCGTATAATAGGACTGATTGGACAATTTCCAGCACGATTTATTTATAAGACAATATTTGAGCATGTGAAAAGTTACGAGAATTAATAGGTTGATGTTAAGGTCCTGCCCTTACAATTCCATTAATGGACCCGCTTCCATTTGTATAGAATGTACAATGGTCCAATACTCAGCCGATGGCATTTCACAATTGGACTCTCGTGCATGGACCAAAATCTTTCGGCTCATCCAAATATCAACATGATCGAATGTGCTCTTGTTCAATCTAATAGAAAAAAAAAATTGTTTTTCATGATTAGAATATCGATATCGCTTATCTCTAATTCCAGATTAATAGAGGATAGATTGTGGATCTTTTCTACTCAAGGCCAATATCTCTCTCTATTTTTTCTCACGAAATCGCTGAAAAGGTTTTAATGCCTTTGAAATTTTTATTGGGATGAAATAACAAATTCAATTGCTGCTGCATATTAGACAAGATCATTAATAGTGATCCTACTCAAGTCATGTTATGAGAGCTATTGTAATAATTACAATATTCATTTGACGATATTTAAGTGGAGCCTTTAGACAACGCATACGCTGTTTAGTAAAAAGATGTTACATAAACAATTATTATTGGGCGTGACCAACCATTATTTTCAATAAAGATACATTTAGTAAACTACAATCAAGTTAAATAATTTAAATGTTTATAAATGTAAATGAAAAAAAAAAAAAAAAAACCAAACAGCACCTAAATTTTCGAACCAAAACAGGAAAATCAATTTTGTGAATCAAACCTTTGTTATTTTCCCGATTGTAACTCACAAGTACAATCAGCGATGAGAGAGAGAGAGAGAGTCAGTCCTTTCTGGGATCTTCTCGCTTAATTTCCTATAGCACTAGATCCATGGAGCCTTGCATGAGAAGAAGAGAGATAAACTTAGCCAAGAACAACTTGCCGGCTACATTTTTCGCGTCGAAAGAAAAGGAACGCCGGCAAGTCATCCTTGGCTGCGTTCAACACCTCTCTAACTCTTCATGAAAGAGCCTCGGATCTGACTTTGACAACTCATATCTCTTTGGTACCACGATGTTTGTTCATAAAATCACACCCTCTTTCTTTCTTATGCTTCTATGAACCATGATGAACACAGATACACTTATATAGAGCCTGAGGGAAGAAGCCTAGAAGGCAAGTATGTGCATGCCCGCAGGCAAGAGTCGACGACTCCCATATAATATTGGCAAAGCCCGACGTTCTTTCTAAAAGATGCGGTTGGTCACACTCTCCCACGAACACACTTCCAACTTCTGCTACCGTCCAAAATCTTCTCTCATCTGGAGACTTCTACTTTTAGGTCCGGGCAATACGATGGTCCCCCCCCCTCCGTGCATGTAGAATCCATTATGGTTGGTTTGAATTGCTTCAATAAAAAATGCTTATGAATTTTAAATAATATGGGATGCGAACAGAATTTCTTCTCTTGCAATTTCCTTTTCTCAAAAGGGAGGGGAAGGAGGAGGACCATAGTGAAGGCTGGAATATGAGGGTGCGTTTGGTAACATTTTTGTTCAAAAATTGTTTCTCGGAATATAAATAGTTTTTTCTATTTTTGTTCCAGAGAACAATTTGTGAACGAAAACGCGTTTAGAAACTTGTTCCCGAAATAGAAAAAGAACAGGAACATGTTTCGTAAAGTTGTATGATTTTTTTCTTTTAATTTTAAAATATTTTTATTATATTTTTCCTTTATTATTTTTTATTTTTCCTTCATTTTGGCCGGTCGCCGGTTGCGGGCCTCGGCCATGGCCGGCAACCTCGCCCGGCCACGGCGAGGCCGAGCCTCGCCGGTGGTTGGGCGAGCTTGGCCTCGCCGGGGGCCGCGATGCTTCGGCGAGGTCGCCGGCCATGGTCAAGGCTGGCGATTGGCCAAAGAAAAAGGAAGAAGAAAAGAAAGAGAAGGAAAAAATAGGAGAGAGAAAAATTGTTTCTCGAAAGTGTTTCGGGAACAAGAAACAAGTTTTTTTTGTTTCTTGTTTCTGTTCCAAATTTGTTCCCGGGAACAAAAAAATATATTTGGAACAAAAACGCAAACAAACGCATTTCTATTCTTTTTTTTGTTTCTCGGAACAAAAAAACAGAAATTGTGTTCATAAACACAAACTAGGAACACAAACAAACAGCTCCTGATTTGCTAGTTGGTTTTGCTTGAATTCTGAAACCAGGAGACTAAAGATATTATCTTTTTTTTTTTCTTTCCCTCTTTTTTATTTCCTTTTTCGGTTTTGATTTACGAGTGACTCTAGCCAGATCAAATTAAATTCAAATTTGAATGATGACACTCTAGCATTAGATAGGCCACCAAGAGTTTCACTTCCGTTGTTTATAGGAGTTCAGACTAGACTAAGTTGTACTCGAAGAGTAACAGTATAACACTCAAGCTTTGCACCCTTTTCTTACCAAAAAAATAAAAAATAAAAATCAGATATTCCTTATTTAATGTAGAACCATCTTCATGCCTCAGTCATTTCGTTTATTCAACATGATAGTTATGTGGGTGCTCTGCGACTGAAGCTCTCATAGTCAATAGCTAAAAGGACTGCATATATATATATAAGAAAAAAAAAAACTCACTACTTATACTCAATATATGGTTTTAGTCCATCAGAATTCAAGAACATGATTCGATGGGGCATGCCATATTATCAAAAGAAAGGCTAAATCCCGTACGCAATGTCTTTATTTAAAATTCAGCATAATAATCCTGTTTGTGCTCGATCTTCATTGGTCATGCTGACTAGCTCATGCATAATAGAACCCACTGGAGACCGAGAGATTACTACTGATATGAAATTAATTAATGGTTGACGAAGGACATAGGCAGTCGTCCATAGAACGGTAACTAAAAGGACGTGCAAAGGTGATTATGGAGCAATCAAAGAGATATGTTGGGGATTTTTTGAGTGGAAGATAATGAGGTTGGGGTGAAAAATTGAGAAAAAGGAATATTTGCTGCAATCCGATTTGAGTGGAGTTTGACCATTGAGCTCAATTGGCATGCCAACACGCGAAATTTGAGCGCATCCGATCAACGAAAATCCTGACCACAAGCAAGGTGTTTTTTACCATGTGTGAAGTCAATATGTATTATGAAAATGCCTCGTGAACCCTTGCATTGACATTCTTGATAAATTCAACTTATGTCCTGGGTGTGCCTAAAGGAGTGAAAGATATCTTTTGAAAATAGAGAGTAGCCAACCAAGAGCGCCTCGGTTCTTAAAATCTATTCAAATACTAAGCTCGGAAAATCTACGAGATGCAAAATGTTCCTAAACTCGAGTACCAGACTAGAGTTGCCACCAATCAGTTCAAAAAACCTAGGATTAAGCACCTAAAGGCTAAAGCAGTAATGGGAAATTTGGCTACTGAAGTGCATGTGTGAAGGAAACTGGTCAACAAGGACTAATATCTTAGGTCAAGAATGCCATTACGCGTGACCAGATTAGCATCCCACTATGTCCTTTCTGTAATATAGTCCTCTATTGTGTTAAGTCCTACATCATTTATTATTTAACCCTAAGTATTTATGTGCTTATCCAAACCCATAATGACAATCATATGAAAGGATGGAGCATATTTCTTTTGACCGAGGGCATCCATAACATTTTTTATCCAAAAAATCGATTAAGACACCGCCATTCCTCTGTCCACCACCCAAGTGCTATTGATGGGAAACTCTTACCTAGATTCGAGTTTATAAACCGGATGCAATCAAAATAATCCAATTTTGTGAGATCCACGAGGAATCCATGACCCGTAACGATCAATGTGGTGATTGACCCAGTTCATGCGGACCCTGGTCAAAGTAAGATTTTTATAGTGATGCTATGAGTAAACATTCATTGAATTGAGCATCTACTCAAGAGAAATGGACATTTATATTATAGCAGGAGGTTAACCATTCGAATTCCACCAATTGTATTCAAATTTAACTGGATCTTGCGAGAGAAAAAAGGGCTTGACTCAACTTATTTATGGATTTGAAGGGTGTTCTATGAGCTTTTAGATAGCCGAGCTTCACACCACACCCCTCAATTATAAAAAAAAAAAAAATGAAAAAACAAAGTGGTTGACTTCTTCTTCTAAGGTACATTAAATTTTCGAAGAACAACTTGCGATAGTAGGGTCTCTTGAGCCTCGCTTGAGAAGAAGAGAACAAAATGTCACCAAGAATTACTCGCCAGCCATCCAATGTGAATGCCCTTCGCAGCGCTACAAAGCCGACAAATCATCTTGGCTACAAGTTCACTCTCTACAACTTCATGTAAGACTTTCCAACCAATTTGATGACCAAAGTCGGATGGCATACATCAATACTGATATAATTCGTTTGCCCTGGGCATTAGACATGTCCCAATGCTACACTAGTTGATATCCGAATTTTTGTTGACCATTTACGCGTCTATTTTGCAAAAATATAGAAAAATATATATATAGCATAAAAAAATACAATAATAAATAAGAGAGAGAGAGAGAGAGAGAGAGAGAGAGAGAAAAAAAGCTTGATTAGCCCATGCATGCAGCCCAATTCCTGAGCCTAGCCAAGGCCTATCTAACTTGGACTCACAAAAATAAAAAAGCGTTCTCTCTGAAAGAAACGACCAGTTGGCCGTTTATACTCCTCCATTCGCCGTCGTTCGTTGGTAGCCACCGTTTCTGACCTCGCTGGAAACGACAATCTCGACCGGCACCGAGAGTTCCTTCTTCGCTTCTGTTAAGATCCGCTTTTCTCGACACCAAATCGATGCGGGAGCCAACGTTCCGACCACGAAGCAAGTACAAAGCCAGGCCCAGCCACACCGAACAAACCAAAGACGCTCCTCTCGGTTGCCCCTGCCTTCCGCTACCTCCGAGCTCACCAGATACGTTTGTGTTTCTCGCAATTCGATCGAACCACGCCGAGTTTTATATGCGAGATATAACGCCTGTTCGATGCCGATAGATCAGGTGAATTGAAACGTTGAATTCGAGTGCGTAGCTCAGTTTCTAAATCGCCCACGAACCGTTCGACGAAATGCCTCAATGAAGGAATCGAATCTGATTTAGCCAAAGCAGTGTTCGAGATGTTATTTTTATGCTCTATTAGTTCTGAAATCATTAAACTGAGACTGAATAGGCTAATTCTTTGACTTTTTGGTAGCATATTTCTCATCATCCGAGTCGGCCGTGAGCGCCTCGCCGGAGGAACCCGTGGTTAGAGGCCGCTGTAGTTGGTTTCTCGTTTACGCACTTGTGTGCTTGTTCTGTTAGAATGGATGCCGTTTTACAATGTTCATTTTTTATTTTTTTTGGCGGCTTAACATCACCGGTGAGGTTGGGTGATGGCCGGAGAGAGGCGGCCGGCGACCAAGCGATGGCCGGCGGTGACTGGCTGCTGTCGGTCCGAACGACTGAGGCGGCGTGCTGGCTCGACGGTGGCCGGAGCGCCGGCGAGGGGCTCATCGGAAAATGGTGCTGGCTGGGAGTTATGGACTGAGTGTAGTGAGAGTAAAATGAATAGAGTTGGGTTGGGTGTTGTCGGTTTGATAGTTTGCCTTTATTTAGACCAGGCCCAGGGGCCAATCCAAAATTTTAGACCCAACCCAGATCCAGATCCGGTTCAGACCAAGTGTTTGGACGGGGTCCTTGGACTCGGCCCGAAGAATATTTTCGAAAAAAGGGTTAAAGATGTTTTGAAAATCATAAATAATAATAAAAACATCAAAAGTCTACAAAAATATATGTAAAAAGTTTTTAAAATCATTAAGAATTAAAAAATTCTAAAAAAAAAACAGAAAATTCTAAAAAATTCCGAAAATCCAGAAAAATCATATAAATATTCAGAAATTTCCGAAAATTCATAAAAAAAAAATCGGAAAGTTCTGGAAAATTCATAAAATCATAAAATTCTTGGAAAATTTTAAAAAATTACCTTTTCGAATATTTTTCTCTTAAAAAGAGGAAAATCCATCAAAAATGGAAACCCGAAATTGAGTAAGCCTTTAGGGTTTTATAATAAGGATTTTTGGATACCATTTTCTTTTAGAGACAATATTAGATTGCTTGTATGTTTTTACTTCGATTACACTTGGTTGTGCCCCTTAATATCTTGAGTGTTATTCTCATTTTTAGAATGGTTAGGATGAAACCTAAAATTCTTCAATAAGCTACTCTAGTAGTTTTGGTTGGCATGTAATCAGGTTTAGTTATCACTAGGGCATTAGTTCTAACTAGTGTAATTAAGACCCCATTCCCAAGATCTCTAATTGCTTAGAAAGTGATATATTCTCGTATATCTCACTTGGTTTATAGCCAACCTCAATAGGCTAGTGGCGATTCCTTATATGAAATTCATATAGGATCAATTGAATGAAAATCACGCATCTAATGTCATATGAGATATGGGTTTGGGAGAATCCACACCAACTGAAGGTCGTTGGCTCAAATTTAGACTTATTCTCCCCCTACTTAGGGGTAGGTTGCAACAACAATAAAGGGACTCATGTATGGGCACAAGAGTGGAATATTCTCTCAAGCTGAGATGTATTATCATTCTACATTCAAAGAAATTTTGGCAATTAAATATGAAATCAAGAAATTTGAATTTCATCTTATCGGTCATCATTTCTTGTTAGAAACAGACAGGTCTTATTTTTCTCAAATGATGAAGCTCAAATTGAAGACAATTTTCCATCCACAACTTTGGCAATGAGCAAAATGGTTATCCAAATATTCTTTTGATACCAAGTATACCAAAGGAGGAATAAAAAATGTTCTTGCAGATTTTCTCTCCAGACCACAAAAAACCATATCTTCTCTTCTCATGTTCAGGCACTTAGATGTATCTTGCTCCAGAGGTTCCAACTCTTCATCAACAAGGTTTTACTCTAGCTGTAAAGAAATGATGTGAGATTATTAGCTCAAGATTTTCTGACAATATGATGGCCTCAACCTCAGATCATCCAACATGCGCCATGATTATCCCTTCATTCATGTGTTCACACTTGACCCAGTCTTCGTTCCTGAGGAACTTAAATGGTTATACTTATATGTTTTTCATAATTTTACAATAGCCATTGAGTTTCCAACTGCAAGGATTCTTAGGCTTATCCAAAGACATGAGGAATGCCATGTAGATCCTTCTTTCTAGCACTTGATAGAAATGTTGCAATGGTTTTGGCTCATATGCTTCTGAAGAGTCCAATTTGACATCAAATCCAGCTTCTATAGAAAAGGTTTGGTTATCCAGAGGAATTGATCCAGACCACGGTGATCTTCCATAGGTCTTGGAGATATATCTCTCCCACCAACAGATTCCTCACCCTTAGACTCACAAGCTTGAGTTTCTCAATCCCTTTTATATCGTACATCCAAATCCATAAGCCGTATGGATGCAGTATTACAAATCTAAATGTAGAATACAGAACAGTCCAGAAGATATTTTGTGAAAAGAATCAGATGATAACCATAGATATATAGCCTAGTGCCCATAATGGAGAATTACCATGAAATTACTATGACATCCTCAATCGACCCCTATCTACGTAATGGAATTATGACAATAATCGACGGACCACGGAAAAGCTAGGAATGATCACCTTATAAGGAAAACTCAAGTTTTCATTGATTTACCGTAAAATTTTGGAAAAGTGGAAACGGGCCTCAAACGAGGAGCCACTAGGACCCCAAGCCATGGACAGGCCCAATGGGCCTCGCGTCCATCT
Source organism: Eucalyptus tenuipes (assembly GCA_014182365.1). Taxonomy (NCBI): domain Eukaryota; kingdom Viridiplantae; phylum Streptophyta; class Magnoliopsida; order Myrtales; family Myrtaceae; genus Eucalyptus; species Eucalyptus tenuipes. Next base: position 17,500,664 of record CM024541.1, on the reverse strand, counting down.
TCGTTGGCCCAAGGGGGGCCTACCAAGCCATCCAAGGCCATTCTTGATTTTTGGAAGCTCGTACATTAAATTTGCCCATGTGCATGAATAGTATTTGGACTCTAGTTTGATTTAATTCCTAATTTGCCTCTTCTAGAAGCTAGGTAGTTTAATGGGACAAATTTGTTGGCATCCAAGAAGGGAATGGGCACCCAAGAGAAGAGGAAGGGAGAAGGAGGGAGGGAGGGAGGGAGAGAGAGAGCGAGAGAGAGAGATTAACTTGGTTTGCTTTTCTAGTTCATTCCCAATTATGGCACATACTTATTATCTTGCCACTAATGAACTTGGATAAGAAGAATTGCAAGAAGCAATTGTGGCCATGTAAATGGTTTTGCTATGAGTGAATTTGGGAGTTTGAAGCAATTGTGGTCATTAATGCTTGTATAGGGAAAAATCTTGAACGAGCTCTCTCTCTCTCTCTCTCTCTCAACCAAACCCCCTCACTCGGCTTCCATCTCTCCGTCACTCTCTCGGTACTCATCTTCTTCCCCTCATTCTCTCTTCGTTGCCGCCCTTGCTGTTGCCATTGCCGAACTTCGTTGCCGCCTCACCGTCAAGCTGCCCTCATCGTTGAGCCATCACCATCACACCGTCCCTTTTGCCATGAGCCTTCACTGCCATGACGCTATGCCATTGTCGTTCGTCAACGCATCGCGAGCCACTGTCATCGAGCCATTGTCGACTCACCACTGTCCACCGTCTCGTTTGTCACCATCGCCAACCATACCATCACCACCTCACCGTCGCCTCACGCCATTGTCGTGCCTCATGCCGACATCACCGCTGTCCACACGATAAGCCGTTGTCGCCGCTGCTCACTGTCAAGCTCAAAGACCAATCCCACGAGTAACTTCTTAACCCTTATTTAGGATGGTGGTTACACTTAGGATGAGGGTTAGAATTAAGGTTAATGATAGTTCGATTATGTGATAAAATTGATTGTGATGATAACTTATCATTGACAATTGATAAGCGATGTGATAACTTATCGTGAATAGTGATAAGTATGTGTGATAAGTTATCGTGAATAATGATAAATATATGTAATAGCCTATCGTGAATAGTGATAAGTGCATGTGATAGGTTATTGTGAATAGTGATAAATGCGTGTGATAACTTATCTTGAATAATGATAAGTGCATATGATAGCTTATCTAAAAAGGTGATAAATACTTATGATATCCTATTTTCATAAATGAAAAGTATCTGTGAAGTATTATTTTGAGAAGTGATGTGCTAAGTTGATAACTGAACTCATGGTATGATGTTGTATGCTATGAGGTTAATGTATGATTATTTTAGTAAATAAATAATCAATGGGTGATCACATGGATTTATTTCATGGCATTTTTGTGTGGAAAAATCGCTAGTGTATAACATATGAACACTAAATACTCTTGCATTGGCTAATGAGAAAGATAAAAATTGGTTTGAAAGGTTGATATGCTCGTGTGATCACATTAATGGTTCCGTACTTGTATGATTACGAGGGACAATGCCCAATGGATTTCGAATGCCCCTACATCAACGAAATGTTGTTCATGGATGGAATTTGGAATGAAGCTCCTAAATGGAATGCCATCTTCAATTGAGGTCGAGACGCTACTACTATGTCCAATGGAGTGGAACGATGCCCGATTACACTGAAAGACCACCGACGCGAGTGTCGATCATGGCTGAGAGTGGTCGTAATAATTTGGATTCGAGCGGATGCATTGTTCATGGAAGTGATAATGTTTATGTCTAGATTATTATGCACGATTGTCATATGCCTATTGAAATTGTGCACTTACATGCTAATATATCTAAGTAATTATTTGATATTATGTTAGGACATTGTATGATGAGTTGCGCATTTTATGCTTATAGATAATGCAAAGTAAAAACTTTGCTATTGATCTATCATCGACAATTAAGCTACACGTCTAAGGCATCTCCAAGGTGAAGTACTCTCCTACACGAGGTTTAAGAAGTTTATTACTGAATATATCTTACTCATTGTTGTTTAAATATTTCAGGCCCTAACCATGTCTGGCCGTTTCTGCCAGTCCGCTCCCAGGTTCCTATCGACCAAGATACCCAAGTGACTCCCTATCTAATCAAGGGGACGAATGTGGTTTACAAGAAATATGTGTCCACCATCTGGGTGGATGACGGGGCTAACGAATTTGGCGCCCCATAGGTTCATGGCTTGGTTTGTTTGATTTGGAGAGGAGCTGTTCAGCCATCTTCGGGGTTTTGACAGATTGCCAAGCGAGGGACCCAAGGGTGCAATTTGGGACCCTATGGTTGTGGATGTCCCCAACGTCGCCATCACTAACCCGAAGACGAACTCAAATCCAGAGTCGAATCCCGAGCTCGAGCTATGGTACTTTGACATGGACGCGTACTAGGTAGGGGTGAGTATCGATCTAGGGTCAACCCTGGACTGACCCTGGACCAGTCCAACCTTGCCGGTCTTAGTCCAGTTCCCAAGGGGACTGGGTCGGTCCTTGGTCCTGAAATTCCCGGACCAATACTGTGCGGGTTGGTCATCGATCTTGAGAGTTTTGGGTTGGTCCAACCTAGACCAACCCTATATATTATATTATATTACTTATAATTCTTTTATATATTCAAACCTAAGTCAAATGATGTTAAAGCTGCTGACTCCTCACAGTCACAGACATACAGCATCCAAAAGGAGTGAAGTTTACGCCGTCAAGGTCTTCATGGCGTCCTCCTCCATGGTCCAGAGTATGTTATTCATCGTGTGAGGACCAAGGAGTCCTCACGGTCATGGACTCGGGACGTCCAAAACAACACAAAGTTTATGCCGTAAATCTCATCACGGCCTCCTTCCCCAAAGTACGTTCTCTTCTATTCTGTCTTCTTTGTTCTTCAATTTGCCAAAATCAAAAGGAGCAACATCCCCACTAGCCTCTGGTTGCTCGCACCGCTTGCCTTTGATTGTGCGCACCACTTGCACTGCTTGCTACTCGCCACTCGCTGCTCACTGCTAGCCTCGCTCAACGCTTGCCACTCACCCCTTGTTGTCGACGCTGGCCTCGCTCAACGCTCACCGCTCACCGCTCATTGCTCACCGCTCACCGCTCACTGCTAGCCTCGCTCAACGCTTGTCGCTCGCCGCTGGCCTCACTCAAAGCTCGTTGCTTGCCAATTGACGCTCGCCCCACTCAACGCTTGACACTTGCCACTCGCCACTCGCGTCGGTCGCCTCGCTTGTCGCTGAGTAAATCAGAAGGAAAGAAAAGCCCTAATTAGAAACCCTAACGCTCGGCTCGCCCTTGCTTTCCGAACACAACTTGGCTAGTGAGTTCTACTTCATGCTTCATTTTAGATCTTCAACCTCATGTATCTCTTGATTTGTGTTGAATTTTTATTTTTCCACGTTTGCTTCGCATACATGATCAGTTTGGCTGGGTATTAGTCCTAGTGACCTCCCCTTTTGGACCCTCAATCGATGGGGGCGATTGCATCTAATGTGTTCTTTCTAGGCTTTTCTTTCCTTTTTGGAGATGGGTTTTAGCTTTGATTGGAGAACCAAATCGTGTTCATCATCCATCGTGATTTTAACTGAAGTAGCAGTCAACTATATTGATGTCATGTTTTTAAAATCTAGGTCATTGCATGTTGGAAATACAAGCTCGATAAAGACACGAGCTTGTAATTTATGAGCTGAAATTAGGTAAAAAAATGCCAAAGTTTTGCTGGGAAAAGAGATGAAATTATGGTGATGTCCCCCAATTCTAGTTGCTGTTGCTTTGAATATGTCGTCTTTTAATTTAAGACTAGCTATTGCAAATTATGGCGGAAGCGTCGAGGTGTTGTTTGTTGAGGCTGGAGACTGCCTTGTAAAGTATGTGGGACCTGAGTCCATTGGGTCTAGGATCAAAGTAGCAATCAAAGGGAAGTCCCCTGATATTACTAATGTTGTGTTCATTGGCTAGCATGCCACAAATAATTTGTTAGATCACACAATAAAGGTGAGATAATATGGTAAAATGTCACTTTTGTTGATTGCAATTTCCTTGTTAATTCAAAATTCAATGGGTATAGTCATATAATGACTTTAGGAGGTGCATTTGAGCAAAAGACCGACTTTAAGACCGGAGGTTCTTAGGATACAAGTGTGCTTGCATATAGTAAAGAAGATACTTAAGTAGCTATTCATCTTGCTCATTATTGATGAATGATTTGTACGTGAGTTTCTCTTGAATGGGTTTGTAACGACTAGTTTTTCTTTATTTCCAGATGGATTCCTACTAAGGATATCAATGTGACAATGAGCATACAGTTGGTAATGCTCAAAAAGAATTGCAGCATTTTGGGATGATATAAGAATTCCTACTAGTATGGGTTCAAATTGTCCTGTGAATTTTCTGAGAAACCGGCTTTTTTATTGGTTGCAGGCTCCATCATTGTAGTGCCAAGGACCTTCCCAAAGAATTGACTTAATTTGGTACAAGAATCAGGCCAAATTCACTTGACTTGAGAGTCGTGTGGCAAGGTAAAAAGCACTTGATTATAGATATGCACCGGCAAATCCTCTAAACTTTGTGAACTCATCATTATTGCGTAACTGTGGATGCTACGTAGCTATAGTTTAATTTGAAGAATAATTAAATTTCAGAACAAAAAGTGCCCACTTTTTCTTTCTTGGCTTTGTGTCCTTTTGCTCTTTTGACCTCAAATTATGATTTTGTCGATTACTTCAACTCCCCTTACTATGTTTAGGCCTTCATAAATTCTGTCCAATGCCTCTTGTTGGCCAATATTCAGATCTAGTGAAGTGCCTATCACAAGGTTTTGAATATGTATTGGTATTTATAGTTTAGTTGCATAATGCCGCATTGTCAATGGATGTGTAATTTGAATTTGTAGATTTGCCTTTTCAGGGAGTATAAAAAATGAGACGAAAAAAATTATCGATCAGTCCTAGGTTGACCCTGGAACCGGACCGAACCCATTGGGTTGATCTGGTCCTCTATCCTGACTCAATAGGGTCGATCCTCGGTCCTAAAAATTAAGGACCGACACTGTACGGGTTGGTCCTAGAGTTAGAGGGTGGACCGGACCAACCCGGACCATGCTCATCCCTAGTACTAGGCGTGTTGGGGATACCACTTTTTGAGGTCACTCTTATAGAATAAAGGTGCTAAGCTAACCCCAATCCCTTTTGATGAACCAAATGGACTCTGTAAGGCGGATGTGTAATTATGAAGCTTCCAACATGTTAAGTCAATGTGTATATGTATATATATATATATATATATATATATATATATATATATATATAGAAGCGTTTACTAGTATATTTCCATGCTATCTCTATTGTTATGTATGATTGGGTGAAGTTGAATCTGCTTTCGCTTGCGTTTAATTAGAAGATAAAATGAATGGATCAGCGAAACCTCTTAGGATGTTGCAATTAAATGACCAAAAGAAAGACGGAATGCCGCGCGTCCGGGGGTCAGGGCGTATCAATTACTCTCAAGCACATGAACCTAGCAGAGATGCTATTGGACAATCTATCGCACAATTCAATGCAACTCAACCACCCCCACAACAGTCAACTTAATACTCGGACCCCTAGGGTGAACCATTTACTCAAAATCCATGGGACTTTGGGACTCTTCCAATAGACATGATGATTAATGAGCTATGTGGAATGCCAGACATTTCCACATGACCCTAGCCTATCATGCCTCAAAGAGAATCCAATGCACCTAGCCCTAGCACATCCTGACCCATAGGAAGAGAGTAGAAGTCATGAAGAAAACTTTGAAAAGAATCAACTTGCTTTAGATCTAAGAAGAACAACATGTTTGTCTATTGTATCAAGTTTGATAAACATATTTGATGTGTAAGATATGATAATTGTATGTGTTCAGAGTGCTAATCATGTCCATTGTAAGAACTCATCAATCGTCTTTTGTTCCCTCAAGCCTATTAAAAAAAAAGTAGTTGTAATGTTTAGAGGCAGACTATCCTCCAACAATTAAATAGCGAGTGTGCTTTCCTTTCATGGCTACTAAAGTTCCTCTTTCCTCCCCCCCCCCTAAGTCAAGAAATCTTATGGGTGTGAGTATGCTCTCTACTTACCACTTTATGAGTCATATAGATCTAAAAACACTTTCGAAACCTGAAGGCACTATGGAATAGATGCATGATATCTAGGGCCTACAAGGCAGTCTTTATTGACAGGTATGGTGGCTGTCTAATTGAGATAACATACTTGTCTCAGACTATTATAATTCATTTCATAAACCCAAACTAGTATCAGAGCCCAGTTTGATGTTCTTATTCCTGAGGTGAAGAACACTCCACAAATATGATTTTGAAAACACCCCTACCGTAATTGATGTCCTTATCTCTTGATCTTTCTTTCCCAAAATCCACTTCATCCAAGCTCGATTATCTTTCTAAGATTTTTTACCTCAATGAAGATGATAAGTTCTCTAGTACCCAACTTCCTCTTGTCAATTCATAATCTGCTTTTACTAAACCTTCTTCATTCTCTCCAATAAGATCTATTCGCAAACTCATCCAACATATGTCCATAGACGGCAAGGAATATGTCCAATCCACCAGATTTGACTGACACCCTATTCCAGTCACACAGCAGGAACACTGTTACCCTATAGACCCCTTTAGAATTCATATGCCAATGCTTAATTAGGGTTATACTCATTTCTACTTTAGAGCAATCCATTTAGCCTTGACTTTCCATGGTTATAAAAGCCTTCCAATTGTTGCCCATATGGCTCTTCTTCACACTCGGTTTCTTCATTACTAACATGCTTATATTGGGATAGACGAAACCACTTTGAATGCTGGCACAATATTTGTTACCTTATTTCCAAACTTCAATATTGGTCTTTCTGATCCCCATTTGTTGAATGCTTTAAAGGTCCAATTGTAAATCACTGGAGCACTTCAACCCTCAAACTCCATTATCGCAACACTTTATTATGAGATGGTCTCATGTCCAAAACCATGCTTTGGATCGTACACTGTCTTGTATAGCTGAAGATGCCTTGTTGATCTCTGTTGATGACGACTAGGCTCCATCCTGTATTCATATACCTCGACAAATTCCTCATTTAGAGCTAGTTAAACTCCTGCCAGATACTTGGGGTACTAACTACGAAAACTCCACTGAAATTCTTGGCCTATTCAAGCCACTGAATCTAAATTTATGAAACAAAAAGATGGTATTATAGTTATCAAATTTGACTACTCCCAAGAAAAGGTAGAAACTTCACCTTTTGTCTTCTCCACCATTTTAATATGCAACCATATGTCCCAGATGTTCCTAATAGTTAAGGTGATAGATTGGAAATAGAGGCATCCAATTCCGAAGGACACCCTTTTGTCTATGTCAAAAATCTGTCATCGAACACTATCCATGATACCCGGATTGTCAATGCCAAGCCTGCTTAGCCTTTGACGACGAGAAAAATGATAAACCTTCCAGAAAAAGCGGATGTGTTCGGAACGTGACTTATTCAAAAAGTGGAAGGTGGGACTCATCTTTTAGTCTACTTGGTGAAGATGAAGGCCGCTGTCAATTCTCGGTTTCCTATGGACTTTCCCGTCCAAAGACTCCTCCACTTGAGCCGTCACCTATCTCACCCAAACATGACTCCACATCCCAACGTATGAAGTAGGGGTGTCAAAAAAACCCGACCCGACCCGACTCGACCCGAACACGAAACAAGTATTATACTTGTTTCGGGTCTTGATATTGTTTAAGAGACAAATATAAAACAAGCGAAACATATATGTTTAGGGTCGGGTAGGGTCGGAACATTGTTCGAGCATGTTCCGACCCAGAACACAATGACCCCAAATCCAAATAAACAAACAAACATAAACACTAAACACTAAATAGTAAACTAGCCAGAACCCTAGCCGCCGTCTTCTTTCTCGGCTCCGCCTTCTTCTCCGACATCATTCACAACTACCGGAACCCTAGCCGCCGTCGAATCAGTCGATCGTTGCCGGCGACGCCGAGGAGGAGGACGAGTCGGCTCTTGACCCCGAGCTCCGATACAGCTTCCAGTGGAATTTCAAGGTTCGCTTCTCCCTTGTAGTCCTCGATTACGCTCTATATAGGTTTGATCCGCTGCTTCTTGATTTCCTGGGTTTTCGTTTTTGTTTTGTTTCCTGCGAGTTGTCTGGTTTTCATGTCGAGCGAGTGCGGCAGTTCTTGTTCTGCCGAAATTTATAGCTAAAATGATTGATGGGTCTCTCTGCATCGTCTTCTTTAGCTTTGGATGATTTCGGGAAATGGGGTGAGTCGTCTGGTGGAGTTGGATTTAGGCAGCTGAACAAGAATCGGAGAGACAGGTTTTTAAAAAAAATACAAGGTAAAAGAGTTTGCTGCATTTGATGTCTTCTCCATCTCTATATCATCAGAAGCTAAAGGCTTCAATGTGTCTATGCAGGTTGAATTTAACAAAGCAGCATAGTCCTTGACAGAAGCATTGGTTCCAACTTGGTTCTGAAATTGATTTGTTCTCCTTGAGGGTTGTTCTAAATTCGTACTTCGTCTCCTAATGACGACGATCGGAAGTTCTCTTTAAGGGCTGCTCTCCTGCGGTTGCTTTGCTCCTGCACTCCCTCCACCTCCTCAACTCCTCAACTCTCTCAAAGGTAAAGAAAAACAGATGCTCTGTCTCATCTCATCCATCCACTCTTACCTTATTCACGAGACCCATGTGGGAGATGACATCGCAGATCATTTTGCTTGTTGCTTGCTTCGGCAGAGTCGATTCCCCTGCTTTTTAACTTTCGAGTTCTTTAAGAACTCGTGCCATTCTATCTTGTAGAAGCTCAATCAAGTACTATGTAGCCGGTAAGCAACTTGGCCATTATGGCTTCTTGCATGTGTTTGATTGGGATTATGATCCGACATGCCCTTCTCCAAAGCATCATGCGCTTCGCTGGGTAGAATCAGTTTTAATTGATTAAATTGATATGTATTGGTGCTGAAATCTCCATTATGGGGCATGGAAAGTCTGTATAATCAACTTCTTTTTATAGGTAGGGCGAGCAAGTCATCGATGCGTAGTTGGTCCGTATAAATGATGTGTGGAACAGTGTGGCTTTTGATTTTGTGTGCTTGGTGTGTTCGCGCATCAGCAAAACATTTACTGGATGGAAATTCATTAATTTATCCATAGGCTAATGGACATTATTAAACTGAATTTTCTAAAGTTGAAAATGTATTTTTTTGGTGCGAGAAAATTTAAGATTCATTGTTATGCAAAATTATGTGAATGGACAAGTCACAATTACTCTCTAAAAAGAAATGGGTTTCCTATGTATAAATGAAAGAAGTAGCTTGAGTGTTTAGTGCAAAAATATCAATTTCCATTCATGCAATTTAAATAAATAATAGCCTATAACAGTTGCAAGAAGTCGCAAACACCGATGAAGATGAATGCCCCGTTTGACTCTCACCCGAACATATAGAAAAAGGGGTTAAAAAATTTAAAAAAAATTTAAAAAAAAAAAAAAGAAGAAGAGGAAAACCCGGAAACCCGACCCGACCCGACCCGAATTTCCGATGCGAGTTTAATGTGTTTCGGGTCGGGTCGGGTCGGGTCACAGTATTTGACCCTTATGTTTCGGGTCGGGTCGGGTAACATCAAAACCCGACCCGACCCGATCCATTTACACCCCTAGTATGAAGCCTCCTATCATCAAGCCCTATTACAAAGTCATTTTCAAATGGGTACAAAAAAACTCAGTGTGATAAGGTCATGGCCCAATTCTACAAACAAGAAAATATTTTAAATGCCACTCCAGCTCCTTCACTAGTATTACTCAGAGTTTGTATGTTCAAACCCTCTTATTTCCGTCCTTTGGAAGAATTTACAAGCCCCATTGGCTATGGACACCGTTCGAAGATCAAAAATCCAACTAGCGAGGATAGCCAAGGAAACACTAAACGAATCGACTCTGCTAAATCTTTTCTCAACTGGCAAACTGAGAAAGCTCTTGCTTAAAATCAAGCACTCAAAACATTGACCTCTGAGATCAGCAAGGTTAAGTTTGAGGTAGGTGAAGTCAAGACTCGTTTGGATCGTGTCCATCAATGTGTAGATCAGAAAACCGTTGCTCAGAATAAGTTGTTACAACTTTATCAAGAAAGGCTTCACAAAATGGGAATAGGTGCCTTGCCTCCTAGGCACTATCTTGATTATCATATTGCTAAAATTGAATAGTTGAAGAGACTGAGTAAAGACTACTAAGAGAGACATCATTTCCATTGTTCCCAACCCTTTTCCTCTAACCCACTGCTTGTTCCCTCTTGGGAAAAGGCACGAATGTTTCAACCTTTCACCTACTCATCTATCTTGTTTGGCCTCACAAATCCGAGCCCGACAACATTTAAGTATGATATTCTCGCAATCCATGATAGATTTCTTAGAGAAAAGAAAAAAGCAAAATCCGGGCAGTCCAATAGAACCATGATAAACCGATTTCCCTTCCCTTTTAAAATCAAGCATTTGCTATTTTTCCACCAAAAAAAAAAGTCAAAATGCTACAAAAATTATGTGAACATCACACATACTAAAATTAGTCTTGGCCAAAAGGCCGAGAAAAATATTTTGTGTACATCACACATAACAAATACTGAAACTAATTTTTGTCAAAAGGCCAAGAAAGGGATGCTTTAGTTGGAGTATGGGTTTGGCTTTTATACACAATCCCTCTTCCAGTCTTTGTGTGACCATTCGATGTGGGGCATTCACATGGAAGATTGGACACAACAATAAAGACAAGCCAAGAGTCCTACATCAAAGGTGTTTGCATGGAAGACTAAACACCACAAGAGAGACAAGCTAGACACCAAAGTCCCACATCAAATGGAAATCCAATGACCATGAGAGGAGTTGTGCATAAAAAGAGTTCGGGACACCTAGAGTGCCAAAACTTAGCACGGAGAAACACTTAAGTACCAAAAATTAGGAAAGTGACACTTAAGTGCCAAAATCTAAGCAAAATGGACAACTTAAGTGCCAACAGCTAGAAAATCCATCAAAATACTGATGTGGTGATTTTTCAACAAGGCAAGTGCAAAACAACGTCATTTTGCACGCTAATATGTCGTTTTTGCACTGACCTTGCTAAATAAGTAATATAAAAATTAATTAAATTAAATTTAAAACCAATTAAAAAAAAAAAAAAGAATGAGGAAGGAAGGAAGAAGATGGACAACAGTTGAGGGCTCAGCCCTCGTTGCCGTTGCCTCACCATCATCACCGAGAAGGTTCGGCAATGGTGGGGAGAGGGTTAGTCGGGGTCGCCGGCCCCTAGCTAGGGCCCAGCGATCAGTCAATCCTCCCCCCACCGTCACCAGCCCTTTCTGACGACGGCGGTGAGGCGGTGAGGTGGTGGCGACGAGGGCTAAACCCTCGCTCTATTCGGAAGTCTAATTTTTTAAAATTTTGGTTTTAAATTTAATTTAATTAATTTTTAAATTTAAATTTAAATCCATGCTAAAACGACATTGTTTTTGCATTTCTTTGCTGAGTCAGCTCTCCGACGAGCCATGTAGGCAAGCAAAATCAATAAAAAAAAAGTTGCCACATAAGATTTCTGGCAAGATTCATTGGAGGTGGTGCTCAAGTGTTCCATTTTTTTAAAAAAAGTGGCACTAAAGTGTTACTTTCCTAACTTTTGGCATTTAAGTGTCTCATTGTACCAAGTTTTGGCCCTTGGGTTTTTTTTTTACGTGCATAAAAGCCATGGCATGCTCCACCTAAGCATGCCTTTCTTAGCTAATTTAGAAAATTCATAATAATTAGCAATTAAAATTGTTTCTTTAGTATTTTTAAAGAGATTAAATTAATTTTTCTAAAAATAATCGGTCCGGTCTGGGTAGTTCCATCCCTAGAATCAAAAATCGGACCAATATGAATGGTTACCTAGGGAACCGAATTGGTACCCTTAGGGATCACACCAAACCAACCGGTGGTAGTTTCTTTTGCTCATCCCTAGCAAGCATGATAAACGCACTAGTGGCAAGAAAAGAAAAGACAAATGCTTTTTTTTAAGAAGAAAAGGGCGTTTTGCCAAAACTTGCCTCCAAGAAAAAAATAGGCGCATGAATCTTGTGGATGCTGTCCTCAAAAGGACAATTATTTCTTTGGAAGATGATGAGCTTGAATCCGTCTTCTCTCTTGATAAAGAACCCTCAGATAGAACAATCTGCACCCTTGAAGCATTCTTTGAAACAAGTAGCGCCGACTTGGATCACTCTAATGACTCAAATGGAGGAACTAGTTTTTGCTTCTTTGAAAACCAAGAAGATCTTGAATTCTAATACACCCAAGACCCTTTGCTACCCTCAAGTCCTCCCACTTTAACCTCGCCCAACCACTGCGAGGTCGAACCTCGTCCCACCACAACGAGACTCCCATAAAGTCAACAAGGTCACCAGTCCTTGTCTTTGGCCAAGTACTGGCCATTGTCGAGACTTGGTGACTAGCTAGAGGAGGAAGAAGAAGGGAGGAAAAGAAAAAAAAAATAAAAAAAATTAGAAAAATCTCAGAAAATAAGTAAAAATCTAAAAAGAATTTTGAGGTTCGTACTAAATGCATTCCTATTCTTTTTATTTCAAAAATAGAAATTTTGTTTAGTTACCAAATAAGTTCGAATGCTCATGAACTTATTTGGAGAATAGATATAGAAAAAATTATTTTTGAGAGAAATGATTCCTAAGAACATAAATGTTACCAAACACACCGTGGGTGTTTAGTGGTTTGTTTGGGTAGATGATGGTGATGAAAGTTCTTAAAAAAAAAAGTATGGTTGTTGATGGTTTGGTGAAATTGGTGAAAGAAAACTTAATTCTGATTCGCCACACATACCTGTGGGGTGCCCAAAAAATAAAAATAAAAACATTGCGGGTTGATTTTCAAGTGTCAATAAGTACATAGGCAGAAAGTTGCGTTTCAATTTGGCTATCATAGAATCTTGAACTTGGTCATTGGTAGCTCTACTATTCGCCATTCGTTGGAACATGCTGCGTCGCACTTAATGTCAAAAGTGAAGATACATGTTAGAGAGGGGGTGGTCCATCCATTTATATTACAATTAAAATGCAATAGAACTGATTATAGTATATACAATATGCAATCCCCAAGTTAGGCTCGCTTGCTTGCTCAAGACATATATATAATAATGATTTCTTCTTTTAAGCACTCAAACTTGACTCGGACTAAAAAGAAAACGAAGTAGCCCGACTCACTTTCATTTCATAACACGTCCGTGTCATCTCCATAAATATTATCATCCATTTTCTAAACAATCTTTTTGATTTTTTGATTTTTGATTTTTGGCTTATATATCCTCCGCAGCGCGTTCAGCCCAAACGAGACGATCCTAAAAAGACCCAGAGAATGGAGACATTGACCAAAGCTCACGATCCCACGTGGCGCGATTGCATCGAACCATCATCAGGTAAACCGGATCAGCGGTGGGCACGAGAGCAGGCGCTTGCACAGAAACCAATGCACGTGTGATTGTCTCTCTCTCGCCCACGTGGCACGATCGCATGGAACCATCATGAACTAACCGAACCGGTCGCGTTGCCCCAACGGTAGGCATGACAGAAGACGGTCATTCCCGCATTGTATTATTTCTTTTTCACCTCCTCAGAACCCGCACATGCGTCTCTCTCCCGCGCGCCGGGGGTGGTCTCCAATCCCAACTCGCGAAGAAAATGCAGAGGAGATGGAGTACCTGGTAGAACCTTCTCCTGCAAACCCTAATTTCACGCAACGCGTTTTGTGCACTCAACGGCATTTGATTCACTTTCTTGCTTCTCTTTTTCTTTTTCCTTTTTTCTTTCTTCTTTTTGGTGGCTCGCCCGTCTTTGGCCCTTTGATCGGTGATGTCGGGGGAAAAAAAAATGAAGCAACTTGTCATCGTTTGCGCTTCTTCCACGATCTGCAATGTTGATGGGCAATCTTGTCGATGTTCGCTCGAGGTCTGACTTGTTGTGCCACTGCTTGTTCTTCTTTTTTCTTCACTTAGGAGATCGATGGCATCCTCTTTGTGTAGAGTAATACGGGAGACATGTCTTTTCTTTCTGTAATTTCAGTGGTGGGCCTACATGTTTTGTTGTTTAGTCAAGTGGACGTGAAAGTTATTATAATTATGATGGGTTAATGGGTCAACAATGAGAATGAGCAAAGTGAGTCCATGTATCTCAGTAGTTCACGTTTCTCTCAAGTTCATGTATCTCTTGGATTCATGTATCTATTTAATTCATGAGTCTTCTAGATTCTTATGTCTATTTAATTCATGGTTCATTTATTGCTTCTATGCATGAATTCCGAAACTCTATAAATATATTTGAAATTCTTTATTTGAAAGAGAAGCGAAAACACCCACATTTCTATTCTTCAAGTAGTTTCTCTAAGTGTGCTGATTTCATCAAGTGTTCGATAGAGTCCTATTCATATAATGTTGATACCAACAGGTTCAAAGTGTTATATCTTGAAAGCAAAGTTTGCAAATCTGCTTAGCACCATTAAAAAGTTATCGCTCTCAATGTTTGTTGGGTTTATCAGAAAATCAAGATGATTGATAATAATAATGTTTAGAATGTTCTTAGAGATGCTCCTATGATCATTTCGGTCGATGAGGTTCAAACCTCATGACCTAGTGTTATGGCAACAAATGTTGTGAGATCTTGGGTTAAAACCACTTATGGTAGTACGGGTACATGTCACTTAACTAATACACCTGAGATTTTTTTTTTTTTTTTTTTTTTTTAAAAAAGAAGAAAGGTCAAATGGCAAATGATCCAATTTCTGGAGGAATGGTTCAATAGGCTTTGCCTAGTTTAATGGTACCATCTCTAGTAATATCGAATAAGAAGCTGGAGAAATTCATTGGTTAGGCTTAAGCAGTGGCAATAGGAAGATGATGAGAGACTGACTGCTGTAATGATGTCTGAGGTATCCTTGGCATCGAAAAATATCGATTGGTGGTCAGATACGACAACCACAAATTGCCTTCTTATCTTACGAGAAGGTTGAGGAAGAAGAGAAGCTCTATGTGGTTAACTCTACATCTACAAATATTGCTGGGAGAGGAAAGGAAAGGTGATCTTAAACTTCGCCTCCTGCAAAGAAATCATTTTGCTAAATGTGCTGCATGTACCGAAAATCCGAAAGAATCTCATTTATGACCCATACTTGTCAAGAAAGGTTTCAAAATTGTATTTGAATCTAACAAGTTTGTACTTTCCAAAGGAGGATGTCTGTGGAAAAATGGAACTTGTAGGTCATTCAAAGCCAATGTGGCTATCACTGAAGTAACCTGGAAATTCTTGTGCCCAAAGGCTAGTAATAAAGAGAAGTCTTTAGTTTACATTCTTGTGTCTTCTTATCAATAGCATGGTAGATTAGGACATATAATCTATTGTATAATGAAGAAGATAGCAAACTTATGGCTAATTCCAAATTTTGAGTTGGATGCCCGTTACAAGTGCAAGACTTGTGTTGAGGTTAAGTTTGCTAAGAAATCTTTCAAATCTATTGAAAGAACGGTTGAACCTCTATAATTAATCCATAGCTATTTATGTGATTTAAAGTTTATAGAAGATAGAGATGGAAAGAAGTACTTCATTACTTTTATAGATGATTGTACTTGATTGTGCTATGTTTATCTATTAATTAGCAAAGATGAGGCTACAAGTATGTTTATCAAGCATAAAGATGAGGTTCGAAAACCAACTTGATAGACGAATTAAAGTACTTAGGTCTGACAAAGGAGGAGAATATAGTTCTTTAAGCTTAAAGGATTTGTATGTTAGTTTGGAGATAATTCTCTAAACTTAAAGGAGAATATACCAAAAGGCTAGTAATAAGTATTTTAATAATCATTAAGTTCAGGAAAAGAAAACACAGAGAAAAGAAAAGAAAAAAGAAAAGAATATTAAAAATGGTAATGTCAACGTTGGTCTTGCCATGACAGTTGGCATCCACGTCAGTAATTCTGGTCAAAATTGGCTGAATTGACTCAATCAACAAAATGTGAAAATATTAAAATTCAATTAGGACAATTAAAAATTAAAAATTGAATCGGTACAATTACAATAAGTTTATGAATTTTTTGATAATTTTCCCTTAACTCAAAGCATGGTATTTATTGACAAATCCTGCGCTAGTTTAACTTATAGCAACCAAATGGCTGCTTTCTAGACTCTAGGTAATTTTATTTAAGAGATGGTTGCTGCCCAGAGAATAGGACTAAAGCAAGTATACTTACAGCAACAAATCTTCAATATCCCCAAATGAGCCCTTAAACATATTTCTTCTGATTTATTAATGAAGACACAATCTAAATTACTAACATGCAAGGTTTAACTAATTTTAATCTATTTTTTAATGCATGTATCCATGCAAGATAGCTATTAAAATTACCAAAAAAAAAAAATGCGATCTTAAAGTCCTACATATGCATCTACGTTTATTCAAGGAGAATTCTATTTCTTATGACCATGCAAAATATAATTATGCAAATAGTCTATTGCCATTGCCTAATCGTGCAAATATGCATATCATGCAATCCGTATGAAGAATTTTTATCCAGACATTAGATTTGAGAAATTAAAAAAAAAATGCAATTACTTGGAAACCAAGTACCACCATTAGGACACGCTCAGTCAGACATGTCACGCTCTTACCGAGCGTTCTGCCATTTCCCCTCATTTCCACTGCTTTTGCCGGTTTGTCTTTTTTCACGCGTGCCCACTTTTTCTTCTCCGTAGTTGTGTTTGGATGCGTCCATGGCCGCATGCCAGGCTGTTTTTGTCTGCTAATTCCCTTTTCTTTAATTTTTTTTAATTAATTAATTTTCTTTACTTTTTTACCATTATCTTTTATGGTAAATTTTTTTAATGCTAGTGACGCTTTGGAAAAATATAGGTGCCCACAAATGACTCGTCATATTGTCAGCATTTTGCTTGGAGGTAAATCAAAGTCATTCCTAGATTCTCTTGACGAGAGAATTTCTATTCAGCCACCCACTCACTCACTCAGACCGAGCATCGGTTGATGAACGAAAATTGCCATCCACTTTTCACATTACAATTTAAAGTATCTCAACGGAATGATCAGGAGACTCTAAGTGCTAGAGTCTTGTCATATTTCAAAAAAAAAAACTAATTTTTTAAAAAAGTCATTATATTGAACTTAAGTATGAGTTTTCCACTTACTGACCCAAAAGAAAAACAAAAATATATGTTTTCTATCTTCATGATAATATCTTTTATTGACTCATTTTTTAAGAGATCCAAACACCAAAAATTATGGATGTGTTTTTCAACAAAAAAAAAAAATCGCAAAACAAACGGACCCTAAGAAGTGTATTATGATACCAAAAGTTCAAAAATTATTGTAAAAAAAATTAAATTTTGTTTAACTGTTTTATCTAGTTGATAACAATTTATTACAAAATAATGTGCAAGAGATTAAATTAACGTACCATTTTAGATACATAGTTTGTATTGGTTTAGATAGATTGGTTAAGCTGACTTCAAAATTTTGCTTTTGCTAATAAAAAATATTCAATGCAGCCTCTTAGATTTGATATCAAGCTCTTCTACAAGAGCTTAACTAAAATTTTCCCTTAATGGAGAATATTGCGATTGTTTTGAAAAACGAAAGCATCCATGAATTTAAGTGTTGAGATATCTCGAAAATAGAAATATAAACTTTCAATGCTAATACAAAAGCAACAACGGGGAAAAGGAAATCTTGTTAATCCAACATTCAAGTCAAAGAGAGAGAGAGAGAATGGTGGGCTAAGCCGAATTCCCGTTGGACGGGCCAATTACGTCCACTCTTTCGACAAAAAATTATATATGTATATATCCCCCTAAAACGGTCATGCCTTTTTTTAATTAAAAAAACGAGTTACCTACTCCAATACCAAATAAATACAGTTAAAATCAGGGGTAAGCATTAGCTCCGATTCAATCCCAAGATGTCCCAATTTCAAATTTTTGGAACCAACAATAAATCAATTTGGTTCTCGATTCATCATGTTAAACCTACGAATCAACTCAAGAATTGATAGTCCAAAATAGAATCATGTCAAACTGGCTGAGATTTTTCTTTTCGTGATTCTCTAGGAGCACTTGATTTGCTTCGCGGTTTCTTTTTTTCTTTTTTTCTTTTTGTCTCTTTCCTTTGTTGTTCGCACATGGACTATCAACTTGGTACATACATTTCTGTTTCGCGCATTTCAAGATTGATAATGGGCATTGCTTGGTTCTTTCCAGGGAGCAATATTCCACTTTTATTGCAAATTTTCGTACTCGTTTTTCAGAAAACCGAAAGTCTTAAACTGTGCTGGAATTGCAAATATTACTCAATTTCTAGGTGTTTCTATGGGGAAATTTTTTCTGGTGTTTCAACTGTAGCTGCAAAACTAACAATGCTCAATAAAAGGCGTGGCATTAGAGATATAAAACTTCACCTAAGTTTAAAAATGTGATAGAAAAACACTCAATCGATTCAACCCTGGAACCGGCTGGAACAAAGTCAACAAGTTCAGTTCTGGTCCTAACTAGGGAGATTTCAAGTCCGAAGATGAGACCTACCTACTTTGAACCGATCATTAGCTGCAAAAGCGCAAAAGAAAAGGAGAGAAACTTTAAATTTTTACATCCGAATTCAAAGAGACAACCTAAATCAACGCCTCTGTGTTTGGCCTTATAAAAAGAAAGAACTACTTTTTTGCTCTGCCACCTAATTTTGCAACATTCTTTAAATTTTAGAGAACTAAGAAAAATCTGCAGGTGTGCAGGTGAATGTACATGTCGACATTTTTTCATGTGAAGGTTTCAATTAATTAAGTTTAAAGAAAGTCAAGGTGCGAGCGCTCTTAAAAAAATAGACAAAATAAAGTCACTGCAAACTAATCTAGTAGCAAAAAAAAAAAAAACTAATCTAGTAGCAAATTAGCTAATAAAATGGGCAAATTTACTGTTCAAGTAATAAATCTATTTGAAAAATATCACCGAATTCTAAAAATACTATCTGAAAATTCTAGATTTAAGGAAATAAAATAAAGTTGAAATGTCGATTGTCTGTGCCCCTCAAAAAATAATGCATAGCCAGGGAGAGCGAAAATGAAATCATGGAAACAACAAGGACTAATACTCTAATTTTCTCAATATTTTATTTCCATTGAGAACGACTTTCGCAATGTGCCTTCGTCGAAAGTCAAGTCTACAAGAAGCCGAGCCCACCGGGAGAAAAAGCTACGCGGACTGGCTATGCAAAGTTCTAGGAAAAGAGGTCTGGAGAGTAATATAAACGAAACTCAGTGGTGCCTTTCCTAATTTGGTGCTCTTAGAGAGGAAACCATTAGAGGAAAATACTTGCGAGAATGGACATGGGAAATAGCTCGGAAGCTGGAACAAGTGGCAATGAAATATTTAGACCAAAAAGTACAGGAACATTTTGGCAATGCTTCCTCAAGCAGAAACGAATTACCTGCTCCAACACCAAAATAATAAAATGAAGACGGATATGACTCAACCACTAAATTCATATGACAGATCGCTTAACATGCAAAATTGCGAAAAAAAAAAAAAAAAAAAAAAAAAAAAAAAAAAAAAAAAAAAAGAAGAAAGAAAGATCCTAATTTCACATTGAAAATTCATAGAGGCAAACTTCTTTAGAAATCAGACCATAAAAATCAATAAATGAAGACAAACTAGGATGCAACCAAAACATCAGGGCCCTTTTGTTTGGCCTAGTAAAAAGTAAGGACATCTTTTTAGCTTTCCAGCCAAAGTTTAAAATATTATTCAAATTTTAGAAAGTAATGAAATATATTTAGGTGAAATAACTTGTCAACAATTCCATATGAATGTTTTACTTGTTTAAGATAAAAGAAAGTCATAGTGTGAGTGCCGCAAAATATAAATAAAAATAAACAAAAAAGTGAAAGATAAAGTCACTTCAAATAGATTTAGGAAACGAATTAACTGATAAAATGGGAAAAAATACTGTTCAAGTAAAAGAAAGCTACTCATAAATCTATTTTAAAAACATCACCGCTAAGTTGGAAAACAGTGTCTAAAAAAATCCTAGAGTTAAGGAAGTAATATAAAATTGTAACCTCGATTTGTTTTGTGCCCGTCAAAAATACAAAGCATAGCCGAGGAGAAACCAAGGACTAATACTGTAATTTCCTCAATATTTTATATCTACTGAGAACGACGTGCACTTAGTGAGTTCGTCAAAAGTCAAGCCTACTAGAAGCCGAGCCTACCGGAAGAACATGCTACGCGGTTTGGCTACGCCATTTTAGCGTTGACGTAGACTTGATTAGTGAAAAAATCGTTGGTAGGCCACTCAACGAGGGAAAGTTCCAGGAATAGAGGTCTCAAGAGAAATACAAACGAAAGTCAGTAGTGGCCACTCAGTCCACTTTCTATGCCTAGGTCATAAAAAGTGAACGAGCCTTTCTTGATTAGGTGCTCTGAGACAGGAAGCCCTCGGGCGAAAAATCTTGCGAGAATGGAGATGGGAAAGAGCTTGGAGACTGAAACCAGTGGCGGTGAGTCATCAGCGATTGATTATGATGTTTTCTTGAGTTTCAGGGGACCGGACACTCGCCAAGCATTCGCGGATTGTCTTTATCATGAAATGCTAGAAGCGAACATCCGTGTTTTCTTTGACAAGGAAGAGATCCATGTTGGCAAAGAAATAGGCGATGAACTATCGACGGCCATCGAAAAGTCGAAAATCTACATACCTATTTTCTCTAGAGGGTATGCTTCGAGTCCATGGTGCCTTCGTGAGCTTGAACGAATGGTGGAGTGCAAGAAAGACAAACCATCCGAGAAAGAGATTTTGCCAATTTTCTACGACGTGGAACCTCACGATGTCAAGCTTAAGTCTCAACTATATGTTGGCCCCTTGGAGGAGCATGAGGAGAGTTTCGGCCCTGAGATGAGGCGAAAGTGGGAGGATGCCCTCACAAGCGTTGCCCAGATCAAAGGATGGGAGTTGAAAAGGCAAGGGTATGTAAATGTCAAGCACTCCATGACTTTTGCTTTGGACTCTTATTATGTACTCATGCTTGGATAGGTTTTCGTTTAGGCAGTTTGAAATTGAATGAATATCATGTGTATTTGGAAAACTATTTCTAGTAACAGAATTAACCATGTCATTCATCTAGTAAGAGGTACTAGCCGCGTTGATTGCAACCATTTGCTGGGTGTCTTAGGGTTATCTTTTACAATATCTAATTAGATGACTCACTAACATTGCAGGTATTGGAAATTCATTAAATCAGTGACCCGAGAGATTCTGATGAAGCTCAAGATAAAAGACAAATACGTGGCTGGACATTTAGTCGGAATGGATGATCGAGTGAAAGCAGTAGTGAAGTTGTTAGATGTGGACTCCGGGGGCATGCGATTTGTGCTAATCCATGGAATGGGTGGAATTGGTAAAACAACTCTCGCTAAAGTTGTCTACAACAAACTAAATTCACTCTTTAGTCATTGTTGCTTCTTGGGAAATGTCCGAGAATTGTCACTCCGCTTTGGCCTTGTAACTTTACAGAAACAACTATTATCTAACGTGTTTGGCTCGAGCTTTCACGATGGAATCAATGACATTGACGATGGGATCAAGATGATTGCACAGCGACTTTCTAACAGGAAAGTCTTCATCATTCTCGATGATGTGGACGAGGAACAAATCGAGAAACTAGCCATCAAGCACATTTCCTTCGGCTCCGGAAGCAGAGTTATTATGACGACTAGGAACAGAAGCATCATAGAAGCTAATCGAACCTTAGAGTACGAAGTGAAGCCATTGGAATTTGTTCAATCGCTCGAGCTTTTTAGTAGACATGCATTCGGAAGAAATTCTCCTCCAGATGATTATGTTAGTCTTTCGAAACAAGTAGTTTCTACTACTGGAGGACTTCCCTTGGCTCTCGAAGTCATAGGCTCATTACTTCGTCGCCAAAACAAAGGCTTATGGATAGGTGTACTACACAACCTAAGGGAAATAAGTCATGAGAAGGTCCAAGAAACGTTGAAGATTTGCTACAATGCCTTGAGTCATGAGCAAAAACAGATATTTCTTGATATCGCATGTCTTTTTGTGGATGAAGACAAGACGAATGCATTCTACATGTGGAAAGATTGTGGGTTTCTACCAGATTATTCGACTCAAGTCCTTGTCTGCATGTCCTTGATAAAGATAACTGATGACAACAAATTCTGGATGCACGACCAATTGAGAGATCTCGGGAGGAAAATCGTCTGTGAAGATACAAGGCTGATGGATCCAAGAAAGCAAAGCAGGTTGTGGATTCCTGATACAGCCATTAAAATCATTAGAACAGAAGAGGTGAGACCATATGTTTGACTATCGAATTCCATGCTTCTCTTGATGGTTCATTTATTAATTGGGAGCCCTTTTTAATAGGGAGAGAGAGGATGAAGACTTTTTTCATTTATTCTTATGCTACCTTACCATTGAATGACAGAGAAAGGAGACCATTGAAGCAGTTTGCTTGGATGGAAATGCACAAGAAATCTATAAAAGCGAAGAGTTTTCAAGGCTTCCAAACATAAGGTTTCTCAAATTGCGTGGGGGATACTTTGTCGGAGACTTTAAGAAGCAGCTTTCAAGGTTAAGATACTTGTCCTGGAATAGGTGTCCTCATGAGCTCTTGGCCATCAATTTTCATCCAAGCAATCTTGTAGTTCTCAACTTGTCTTATAGTGCCATCGCAGAGGACTGGGCTGGATGGAGTCAAATCAAGGTATAGTATGTTGCTATTTGTTTATCTAGATCTCAATTGGGTATCTCTCATAGAGTTTTTTATTTTAATTTTTGGAACTCCTATTGACTATAAAATAACTACATAGACAATAACACGTTGTAAATAAAAGTCGTGAATGGAGTAATCAAGTCCTTTCACAACTAACACTAAGCTGGTCTCATAATCAAGGCCATTTTCGATTATTACATATTCTGGGGAAGAAGTTGAATTGATATATAGGTGGATATGTGTGAATCAAGTTGGATAGGAGTTCATACTAGAATGATTGGGTCTACGGGGTTTAAAAGGCAAAAACGAGTCAACCCAACTACAACTCAGTTCCAACATAACCCTTCATTGCCTCTAAATTTGCATGGAATTTCCCCATTACTCTCTTTTGACTATATTGTAACAGGTTGCCAAGAAGCTGAAAGTTCTGGATCTCACAAACTGCAACAACATGACAAGGACTCCAAACTTTTCTGGTTATTTGAGTTTAGAGAGATTGATCCTAAAAAATTGCAGAAGACTGATTGACGTTGATGGTTCCCTCGAAAAGCTCAAGTGCCTAATTTCCTTCAATGTGGATGGGTGTACAAATCTTACGGAGTTGTCCGAAGGAATCGGACAGTTAGAGAAACTCGAGTACTTGTATTTAGGCAACTGCAGAAAGTTGAGGAAGCTACCTGAATCATTTGCGAGAGTGGCATCACTGGTAGAGTTGGATCTCTCATATACGGCCATCACAAGATTACCTGTTTCCATTGGTAACCAAAAGCGCTTATCCATTCTTAAACTGCAATCAACACAAATCAATGAACTTCCTAGTTCTATTGGAAATCTAAGGGAACTTAAGTCTCTCTTTCTATCGGGTACTAAAATAAAGGCACTTCCTATCTCCATTGGGAACTTGGAATCGCTACTCGAGTTGGATGTCTCGGGAACACGATGTTTGCGGTTACCTGAATCTATTGGAGGCCTAAGTAGATTGAAAGTCATCAATATTTCGAATTCTCGCATAAGGGAGTTACCAAGGAGTATTGTCATGCTAAAAGAGTTGGAAGAGCTACATGGCAGGGATTGCCTGTCTCTAAAGTGGGAAATTCCTGAGGGCATTTCCGAATTATTGCTTTTGAGAGTCCTTGACTTGCAAGCAACTCGTATTAGAAATGTTCCAGCGACAATCCAACTACTTCCTCAGCTAGAGAAATTGAGTTTATGGCAATGCAGGAAACTCGAAGTATTGCCTAAACTTCCCACAAGCTTGATATGCCTAAGCTTTGGATCCAGTTTGCTCCAGTATGTCCCGGATCTTTCAAACCTAACTGAATTGGCGGAATTGAACTATGGTGGTCATGATGAGAACTGTCATCCTTTGTTCATCCAAGATGGACCATGTCGACAATCTCTTGTGTTCCTTCCACCGTCTCTGTCAATATTGTCACTCGAATATCATGAAGCAATAACCAGTTTGTCATTTCATTGCGACTTGAGAAACTTGACTCGTTTGCGTATTTATCAATGTCGTTGGAAGGAAGTTCAACTAGATGGGCTTGAACAGTTGATTGAATTCGAAGTGGAGGAGTTAAAACTCCTTGAGAGATTTGCTGGCCTTTGGAGGTTGAAGAGGTTAAAGCTGTGGAAGCTGATTGGTTGCCCAAATCTAACTGCAATCCAAGGTCTTGGTTCCATGGAGTCGTTGGAACAATTGGAAGTAAAAGAATGTCCTAAGATCAAAAGTCTAGATGATCTATCGGATTTGAAAAAGCTGGAGTACTTGGTAATTCGAGGATGCGAAGAGCTTCCTGTAATTAAGGGACTGGATGAAGTAGAGACTCTCAAAAGATTGGATTTTAACCGTTGCAGGTCACTGGAAAGTTTCACCAATGTCTTCAACTCGAAAATACGAGACAGGTGCTGCATAACCATTTTCAATTGCTCAAAGTTAGTAGATCCTTCGTATGGAGGCCTGGTCAGCTCGTACAAGCAATGGAAAGACCAAGAAGTGTCCAACAGGGTTCGTAATCAGTCCAGCCAGAATTAATTGAGAAATCTTTCTGCAGACGTTTGAAGCAAATAAGATCTACCCAAGCAAGAAATGATTGATCCGAAGATCGGTGATACTTGGATGTTTCTTACTAGTTATCTCCTGGGAAGTGGTTTTCAGGATAGACTCCATAATTTGTGATCTGTCTTTAATCATGAGTGTTCTTCATAATTGTTGTCCTTTCCTTTGAGTTTACACTACGTGCATTTTCGGTCGATCAAGTCCAGTCGATCGAACCAGGTATTTGTTGACATTTTCATTCATAGATTGCTTGTCATCCTATCATCGTTTTTGTGAAAATTTATGTAGTGCTGTCCACAATGTTTTCACCGCCCAGAAAGGCATGTACAAGTCTTTTAAAGGCTAAAAATTCAAATTTAATTGATGAGAATCGAGCGACTTTTTTATTTATATCTTCACTATTTTCTCAGAAATATCTTCAATTGTGGTATGCCAGCAAAAATCAAGGTCAATATCAGCTCTGTCGGTCTATACCGTATTCGATGACTGCAGACAATGGGAACAGCATGATAAATCCTGTCTAAGAACTTCTCTACAAGTCTCCAACTAGATGCTCTTGCTCTATATAATTTTAAGAGGGCATTATTTTGTTTGCCACCAGCAATCTGTTTATGCTGCTCGACCAGCTTTGTTTGCCCACTCTACGCATGACGTTAATCAAGAGAAACGAATTGGGTAAATTTACTACTCAAAGACTTTGAAATGAACTGCTACAAATAATATATTTCTCAGCAATTTATAAATGCCGTGACCTCTCGAGCGAGCCAAGTGATTTTATCCGGTTGTTGAATAGGAACGTGCAATCACTCTAATTCGAGGTGCTTACTCTTACTTGGTGTGGTTTTCTGGAATCCTAACCATACGCAACATTGGGAGATACATTCGAATGATTAACGAGATAATTTTACCTAATGGAAGTTGCCACTAATCTATTGAAATCGGTTAAAAGCCAAGTGAAATCTCATCCTACAAAACAAGATATTTAGAGTCAGGGACTTGATTGTGCTAACATTTGGTTAACCTCTTTCGGTACCCAAAATTGTTTTATTTTAAAGACATGAATCATATGGTCTTGTTCATTTTAATACCCTAGGTGCATCCAAAATATTCATGCATGGTTATTTGCGAAAGCACAACTCAATCAAACATGATAAGAATCAAATCGTCGAAATCAAAGTCGAAACCGAACAAATCAGAGCATCTAGATTGAAGGACTCTATAGAGCAGAGTGGTTGTCATGTTGCAGGGTCAGTGTCTCGAGCAATAACATTCAAGTCGGACTAGTAACTTTCTAATTGATCAATGGTGAGAGTAACTCAATATGGAGGTCACTGAGGTAAATCATCGAACAGGTGACATACATTACAGTCGAGGGGCTTCGGCGCACATTTAAAGAAATGATTCACTTTTAGATCACCAAATCAACAACAATAAAAGTTCAAATTATCAAAAACAACTTCAATCTCAGTTTTCTATATAATTCTGAGCCTCTGCTTCGCGTGAAGAGCAACCGAAACAGAGCATAAACGATAATTACCTTGAAATTGCTGACTTCCACCGCAAATAGCGATCGGATCAAAGGGAGACATCATCCATGACGACGAGGCTGAGGATCAGAGATGACGATTGATGAACGAATAATCTTCAAGCACTTCAAACTCCCTGGCGGAGAAACAGGGGCGAACAGAGGAATTACCACCGTGGCCGAACCGGCGCCACGGCGGCGGTTGCTAGCGGATACGGGATCACTGAAGGGAACGAAGAAGAAGAAATCCACTTGGACCTGATCGATTCATGGGCTTAATGAACTGGGTCGACGTAATGGGCTGCAGTGAATTGGGCTTGGTTAAGCTGATGTGGGCCGGACCAGGTCCTTTAGAAAAGTGACCGAATTGGACTGGGGCTCTCTCCCTTTTTTATTATCTAAGTTTATTATCGTTTTTTAAATAAAAAATTCATATCCGTTTTAACCTGCAAAAGTTCAGATGTGGACAATATAAAAATTAATTTTTTGATCATGCATTGTGCACAATTTAATGCATTTTCCCCGTTGTGCATTTGACTTATGTTGATAACATGGACATTGGCAAAATGGTATTAACTCAGCATAATGGAAAGTTACCTCGGCTCATTGATCGGACAAAAGATGTAGTAAGGAAACTCGTTCATGCACAAATGTCTTTGATGATGCTCACACATCACTTATTAATACACACAAGAAGGCATATCATTTCATGTTGGGGAACAAGCAAGATATTTCCTGTGACAGTTAAAGTTCGTTATAACGACCGATGATGTAATAAGCCAATCAAACATGAGTATATCTAATATTTAAGTGCTAAGGCGTAGGCATGCAGACAACGTGATCGATGTGACCGACATACAGAATTGTGATTGTTTGACATGTTCTTCATAGTAGGAGTTCATGGTCGTAGCAAGTTTCCAATTTCACTATCTGCAGTGTGTGTATATAATGCCTTTAGGACGATATCAATTTGTTCATGGCACACAATCGCTAAAAACAACACGAGAAACCATCTGAAATTTTAATGAGAAGATAATAAAATAAAAACTAGGTGCTATTGGGGAGACTATAATGTTGTTTTCATTAGAAGCTGACATGATTGAACTGTGCTCTCGTCTAGCTTCACCGGAATGGTGCAATCTTCCATTGTTCTATTGCAGAATTAATTCATTTTTCTCAAGTGTATCTATGCAACCGTCTAACGATGACGATCTTATAAGAAGAGGATTGCTGGATCAGCTTTGTGGATCTAGGGTTCAGCTCGTCATCGAATTCACAATAAATAAATAAATAAATAAACTCGTTTTACGTTGTTTAGGGAACTTTTATTAGAACCCACCATACTTCTAGCGACCAGGGCTTTTGTTTGGCCTTTGTAGAAAGTAAGAACAACATTTTTGCTTTTCCGCCAAATTTTGAAAAATTATTCAAATGTTAGAAAATTGTGAAAATAATTATAGGTGCATGTACTTGTCAACATTTATATTATCAAAAGTTTTAATCGCAAAAGATTAAGGAAAGGCAGAGTGCGAGCGCCGCAAAAATAAGAAAAATAACAAACAAAGAAAAAAAAAAAAGATAAAAGTCACTCCGAACAGACGTAGGAAACAAATTAGCTAATAAATAAGAAAATTTACTCATCAACTAAAAGAAATATAATAACCTCATTCTGAAAATACTATCTGTAAAAGTTCTTGGTTAAGGAAATAAAACAAAATTGCAATCTCGTTTTGTCAGAGCCTCGTTAAAAACAAACAAAGCATAGTCGGGGACCAAAAGCGAAATCCTGGAAAAACCAAGGACTAATATTGTAACAAGAAAACTAGCGTATCGTTGGTTTGTCAAAAGTCAAGTCTACAAGGAGCGGGGCACATCTCGGAAAAACACTATAGGGACCAACTATGCCATTATAGGAAAAATATACCAAAAAAATCATAAATTTATTACATTTGTACCAATTCAATCTTAAACTTTTTAATTGAACCAATTTAATTTTAAACCTTTTCATATTGATACCAATTGAGCTAATCCAGCCAAATTAGGCTAGAAATTACTCATGTGGATATTTCTACTTAATACATCATTATTTTTTCAAATTTTTCATTAATTTTTTTCTTTTTTCTTTTTTCTTTTTTTTCCCTTCTCTTCCTCCTTATTTGACGAAAACAGTATTTGGGGAGACTATTTCATTATCCATTTTTTCTCTGTAATCGACCCTTGATACCATTTACTTTCTATAATCGTCCCAAGCTTATGAGAACGATATTAGACTCAAAGGTGTCAAGACTATACTTTTAAATTGAAACTTCAAATATAGTTAAGACGTGAAATTTTGACAAGAGGTAATTATACGCCTAACAGCCCGCTAGACCCTCCCAAGCTTGAAGTGCAAATAGGGGAGGCTGCGCATGTGGTTGTTTTCTTGATCTTAATCTGTCTAGGCCTAGTCCATTTTATATGTAAAAAGTATATATATATATATATATATATATATATATATATAAATATATATATATTATTTATGGAAAGATACCATCAAAAACTCTAAATTATATACACTGTGGCACAAATATCATTTTTTTTTTGTGTTCTAAAGATTAAAGAAAGAATGAAAGGAAAAAAATTAAAAATTTTAAAAGGCAAAATTTCCCTACAAGCTCTTTTTAAAACCGATATGGGCACTCCCCCCATTGCTGTCATTGCCCCACCGGTAATGGGGCGATGGCCACAGGCGAGAGGGGCTCCCTCCCGCCTTTGTTTTCCTTTTTTTTTAATGAAAAGAAAAAAAAAAGATTGAAGAAAGAATAAAAGGAAAAAAATTAAAAATTTTAAAAGACAAACTTTCTCTTCAAGCCATTTTTAAACGATATGGGCACTTCAGACCTTTATTTAAGAAAATAAAGGTACTCCGGGCCCTTATTTGAAATAATATCCACTTCAAATTTTTATTTAAGAAAATGAGAGCATTTCAAGCTCTTATTTGGAATTTTTCCTATTTTCAATGCAAGTGACACTTTGCAAATATCTAGATGCCCAAGGAATAAGAAATGCTATGTAGAGATCCCTTGTCTCAAAGAAAATTGCAATTCATTTTTTACAGTACAATTGAAAATATCTCAAAGGAATAATCAGAAAACTCCAAGGCTACGTTTAGTCATCCGGATTTCTAATTGGGATAGGACTGGATAGGATATGATATGAAATCTTGATATTTTTTTATATCCCGTCCATTGTTTGGTGAATTGCAGTATTAAAGTCGGATATGTTCACATCATATCATGTATATATATATATATATATATATATATAAATATAAATGGCATATCATTATAAATGAACCTAAATATTCATAAACGGAGATGGTGAAAATCTCTCGTAACACTATTCCTTAATTTATTTTTATTTTATTTTTCCTCTTTTTTATATTATTTTCATTATTATTTCTTTTTTTCCCCTTTCATCATTCTTTAATAAAATTTTATCAAATAGTAAACCGTACTAACATATCTAAAATACAAAAATACCTAAAATATATAATAAATATAAATATTTAATTTATAGATTGAATGTTTATTATAAGATAGAATTAAAGTTGAATATATAAATTAAAATAAGATTAATTAAAACTAAATTTTTATTTTTTTATTTTTAATTTCTCAAATTAGAATTTAAATATTATTTATATTGAAATATAATTTCAATTTTGTTAATTTAATAAGTTTGTTATTCAAGAAAAATAACTTTCCTATTATGGACATTAGAAATCCTATTCATCTTTATCCCACCTCCCCTATGAGATAATTTTGTCCTATCTATATCCCCCTTATATTCGATTTTATCATGTTCTGAGCGAGCACCAAACGCAGGATAGGATAAATCATATCCTATCCCGAATTTTATCCCGATTGCCAAACGCGCCCAAGTGCCCGAGTCTTGCTATATTTCTAAAAATATATTCTAATTTTTTAAAGAATTCATTAAATTGTATTTTAGTATAAATTTTCCGCTAACTATGAGAATACTTTATATTAAATTCATTTTCTTAGGCAATCTAAACACTAAAAATTTTTGGAGAATTTTTTCAATAGAAATATTTTCACAAAATAAATGGATCTTAAGAAATGTATTGTGATAGTAAAAATTCAAAAATCAATGTAAAAATGAATATTGAAATTTGTTTAAATATTTTATCTAGTCAATAACAATTTATTACAAAACAATGTGCAAGAAATCAAATTAACTTACCACTTAGATACATAGTTTGGTTTCATTTAGATAGATTAATTAAGTTGACTTTGAAATTTGTTTTTGCTAATAAAAGAGATATCAATGCGGCTTCTTAGATTTGTGTTGACACCTAAATTTTGGCAACCCATTTAGTCATTTATTGCATTAAAAATTAAGGAGTTAATTTTATCCCTGAAAAAAAATATTAATTGCATAGCATATAGATTTAGGTGCATTTATTTTTAGTTTGCATGTTTCGCATTTATTTATTGGACCGGTGGTGGATGGATTTGAATTAGTGGTTCGAGAGCTTTAAATTGACAGGGCCAAGTTCCCACGAAGCGAGCAAATTGGCCCAAGCCCTTTTTTTTAATTATCGAAAATTATCTCGTAAAAAATAAGAATTTGAAAATTTTCGAGATATGATGGGATTTTTTGGATAGGGCAAGTGGAAAAAACGAATATTGCAAATATTGTGTTTGCGGGAAAAAATCTTTGTGGATATCAATTTGGAAAAATTAAAACCCTAGTCTGAGGCTTATAAATAGATTATTCGTGTAGGATTTTAGGGGAGGCCACACATTGAATACACGGCCACACCAATGGGGTTTTTCTCTCGGGTTTTCTAGGTCGAAAATTGAAGACAAAAGAGACTTCGTTTTTAGGGTTTTGGGTGAAGCTTTCGAGGTCAACAATTCAGCAAAAAAAGAAGAAGTGGTCGTTCTTTGGGGAAAAAGGAAAAGAGAAGCCAAAATCAGCTGTTCTTTTCTTCTGTAGAAAAAGTGAAAGAAAGCTGCAGTAAGAGACGTGCAGCAGGAAAAGCAGCAGAGAAAAAAAAAGAAAGAAAGAAAAGGGGTTCTTCTTCCTCGGGCAGCAGCTGTTCACCGACCCCTGCACAGCGCTTCCTCTGTCGGACCACCGCCGCAGCAACCACTGTCGAGCCGCAGACCATCGCCGCTCCACCAGCAGATCTCCTCCGTCGGCGTCCGCTTCTGCACCCGACGCCTGCACCTCCACCCGCCTGTACTCGCGTGCCGCTGCTCCCGCTCCGACTGACCCGTCGATCCGCCGGTCGTCCGTGACTACCCAGCACCCGAGCTCCGTCCCCGCGCCGCGGCGGCCGAAACCGGCGCCTCTCCTCCCCCCAGATCTGCTCAGCTTCGCCCGACACCGACCGTCCCCCTGACGCCGCAGCCGCCCGCGTCCTACAGTCAGATCTGCCGAGCCACCGCTGCCGCGCTCCCTGCTCCGCCCGACAGCTCTGCCCACAACGTCGCCGGTCCACCCTTGCCTGCTGGAGCACCATCGCCGGTGCCCCGAACGCTGGCAGCTCCGCCCGCGACACCCCTGTCCTGCCTGACCCGCGACCAGCTGCGCTGCTGCTCCCCGTGCCGCGCCACCGTCTCGCCGCTTCTGCCCAACCTCGCCGGAACCCTAGCCGGTGTCTTTCTCCTGCCGGAGCTCCGATCGGCTGCCCTTGGAGACCCACGAGCAAGCCTTGCTCGAGAAAGGGAAAAGAAAAACAAAAAAAAAAAGACAAAAAGGAAAAAAAATCAATTTAGGTAGTTTTCTTCTTTTATTTATTTATCTTTTTTTTTTTTTTTTTGGTTATTTCACTTTATTATTTTTCTTTCTTTTAGTATAATTATTCCTTAGTGTAAGGATGAGATGTTCGACATGAAAGTGCCCCTCAAATTAGGGGTTGTCAGTTCGATGTTCGCGCCCGAAATCCGACTCGCAATCCTTGCAAAAATCGACAATCCAATCTCTGCCCGAGATTCGATTCGCGATTTAATTTTAAAATTGGCCAACCCGATCTCATGCGCGAGATATGGTTCGCCAATTTTTAGATATCAACATTATCTTGATTGATTTGATGTCGTGGTGTTTGAATCAGTTTTATTTTCGTAAAAGGAAAAGGAGATAAAAAAAATTGAATTAGGTTTAGGTTTGTTTTTTTTAATTATCTTTGCATGTTTAGAATAGGGGTTTTATTTTCAATCATGAAAAAAGAAAACAAAAAAAAAAAAAGTGCATTCATTTAGGTTGTTAGTTTTTTTATTTGAATTGCATGTTTAATTATGTGTTAGTTTAATTTCGAATTTCATAAAGAAAAACACAAAAAAAGCATTGTGCATATTAGGTTGATTGCATGTTTGATTTTATTTAGATAGATCTTTTGAGATAGATTGCATTATAGATTAGGAACTTTCAAGTTAAGATAACATCCTAATTTAAATTAAGATTTGACCTAACCCAATTCTTAATGTAAGTTGGATAGAATCTTAATCTAGTTCGATAATTTTTGCATTTTCTTAATTTCGAATTTCATGAAAAATCCAAAAAAAATTGTCTTAGAGTAAATTTATTTCATCCTCTAGGATAGAATTGCATGCTTTTTAAGGAAAGTAGAAATGTCATGTGCACGTCATATAGAAGTAGATTCATTTAGCTATTGTTCCTAGGTCCATTTAATTAGAAATTGCCCGTTATTAGGATTAGGTCATTCTGGCTAATTTAGATTGCACATCTAATTGTTGCATGTTCATTAAGAAATCATTAGTTTTTTTACCCATTCATATAGTTTAGGACATATTGTCATGACATATTATTTCATATTAGATTAGAAGCATTGCATTGCATATGGACTATGTTCTCGTTTAAAAAAAAGTGAAAACAAAAATTGAGTGATTGCTTGTTAATTAGAAATCATATTTGGGATTGCTTTTATGAATTCTAATCTAACAACGCAGATGCTTTCGTTGTTATGAGGTAAGTTTTGCATTATTTAATTACTTTCTTGAGTGTTAAATTGATGGTATGCGCACCTGCATGATCGCCTCACATGTTAGGGAATTAGATTTAAAATCAATTCAAGCTGCTTGCAAAAAGCATTTTTGAAAATAAAAGAATGGTACCGAAAGGGCATTAGAGAGATCTAATGTAACCAAGTCCCCGTACCCAAAGTCTCTGTTCGTAGGAGTAAAATAATCATCCCATTATTTTACTTAGGTGTCTAATCGACCTACCGTAAACCGATTAGTGGCGACTCCTAGTTAAAAATCAATTGCACGTTAAGAACTTGAACCTAAGTCGCGAATTGGTATGGGCTTGGGAGAGCCCGAGTTAAGTCTAGGCTTAACAATCCATTAGCCAAACCCTAGGTGGTTCACACCCGAAATTTTGGTCGCGACAGCTTGGCGACTCCGCTGGGGACTTGAGTTAATACTCTTAGTGGACTTAGGCCAATTTTTTGAAAAAAAAATGTTTTTGCTTGGCAGCGAGAATCCCAGGTACGTCCCAAACATTTAGGTGTTAAATGTTTTTGCAGATTGGGAGGTATAAGGGGAGTAGTGATTGTTAACCCTTGTCTTGCAGGTTGGAGTTGAGGATGAATGTTTTAACTTCAAGTTATTGAAGTACTGTTTGATTTAAACTGTTGTGCATGCTTTGCATTTATCACTACACTTTGCACACACAACCTGCCGACGGACCTGGGCCGCATAGGATCATTTAGGATGGTATTGAGATGGATACCACTCCAACCGCATGCTCGCGGTACGAGTCGCCCATCTCGATCCCGAAGTTTCTTTCATGGTGTCAAGAGTACCCACCTCGGTCCGCATGCCCGCGACCCGGGTCGGCTCTTTGACCAAGCCGGAGTCATGAGGACCCGACATAGTCCACAAGCCCGTGGCTAGTCTGATCATCCTTATGGCTCCACCTTGATAAGCCTTATAGATTAGAAATCGAGCCCCACATCTCATATGCATGTTTATGTGATTGCCGTTGATTTTCTTTGGTGAAGTAAGTCTTCTATCCCTATACCATGCAATTTATTTTGTCGTACTTTTGGGTCGGTCCATGACAATCTAGGTCAATCATTGATTTGATTCATCTTTCCGTCAATTAGAAATGAAATGAGAAACCGCTAGGGAATGAGGCATTTGAAAAAAAAAATAAGAAGCTTTGGAGAATTTGTTTTCACATCATGTTTAGGAAATTTGGTTTTACTAAGATGTCCATTTTTTAGGAATTCCCTTTTTATATGAACTTCTCATGAATAAATAAAAAATCGATTAGATCATTGTCATGAATTGGTTATCTATTTACACTTCGTGCTTATTTTTTTTTTTCATTTCCCCTTTAGGTGACAACAGATCCTTCACGTTCGTCCATTATTACGCGATCAAGAGCTAGAATGGCTGATCAAACAGAAATGCGTGATCGTATGTCTGCTATGGAAGACCAACTTCAACAGTTGCTCGCCTCTATGCAACTTATGACGGCTCAAATCCAATCTCTTCGAACGGATTCAACTCCTACACCTGCTCTCCCTGAGATAGTGGTTCCAAAGCAAGTGAACGAGGCCCAAATAGGTGATGACGACATGCCTAAGCTTAGGGATAACCCACTGTTCGTCACTGCTGAAAGGGCTAAGCCTGACAATGTCCTTAAGGCAGAACAAGATGAACGTGTTGCCAAACTCGAAGAGAAAGTCAAGCAATTGCAAGAGTCACAGAGTTCACTCCCATTCGATTTGTCCGTGTATGAGAAGGTCAAGGTGCCGAAGAAGTTTAAGATGCCGAAGTTCGAGAAATATTATGGTACTTCCTGCCCAAAGGCTCATCTACAGATGTACCACGTACGCATGGCGCAATATGTCAAGAATGAGCCTCTCATGATCCAATCATTTCATGCAAGCTTGACTGGGCCTACACTGAATTGGTACATAATGAAGAATGTAAAACTTCTCGAGACCTGGAATGAAGTGGATGATGCGTTCTTCAAGCAATATAAGTTTAACATGGACATTGCACCTTCCCGAGAAGATCTTGAGAGGATGGAGAAGAAGAGGAGCGAGTCATTTAAAGAGTATGCCGTGAGATGGCGAAATCTGGCAACTCAAATCACTCCTGAGCCTACCAACAAGGAATTGATGAAGTTGTTCGTCAAGACTCTCCCGTCTGAGTTCCGTAATCGAATGGCCAGCACATATGTTGAGAACTTCAACCAACTTATCCCGGTGGGTGAACAGATCGAGATGGGAATAAGAGAAGGGTGGTTTACTGAGCCGTCTAACAAGAGGTTTTTTACCAAAAATGAGAAGGACCTTGAAGCTGAGATTAATGTGACCTATTCTCAACCAAATCGTGATCGCACTTCAGCAATTAAGATTTCTACTAAACAACAAGGTGGAGAACATCAGCTCCCTAGTCGACGACGTAATGTTAAAAGACAGTTCACACCTCTTCCTGGACCGCTATCCAAAGTTTTGTCTATCCTTCAAAAGAAGGGATTACTCTCTACGGAGCCGAAGCGACCAAATCCTGAGCATTATCCTACATATAATCCCTCCGAGAAGTATGACTATCACATGGGAGAGGTTGGTCACTCCACTGATGATTGCTATGTTTTGAAGCATAAGGTTCAAGACCTCTCGGATACAAAGGCATTCTCTTTCAGTAGTAATCAGAAAAACCCTTTGCCCAACCATGATGGAGGCGCAAACGTTGTCACTGGATGAAGAAGTCCTTATCTTTTAGAATTTCAAGTTTTGTTTAGAGGTCCTGCTTTCTGAAATTTCAATTATCGCTTTCACTTCTAGGGTTTGGCTTGTTTGCATTTTCCATTCCAATAATGTAATTCATTTGATTATATTCAATGAAATTACAATTTTATTTCCAATTTTGAGGACATGATGGGGTACACCAAACCGGCCCGGTGACGATATCCAACAATGAAAAGAAAATATCATCCATGGAGAAAATCTGAGGACTGGGCTTCTTCATGCTTCCTTATAAAAAGTTCCCAAAAAAGGAGAATAAAAAAAATCATTTTTCAAGCCATTTCAAAAGCATGCATTAGGTTAGCCCTGTTTAATTTTCGACTCATTTACTTCATGTTTCAGAGCATTACTTTCTTGTCCCGATCTGAAAATGGCGCATTAGATGACAGATTGGAGGCATGGCAGATTTTGGAGCAAAAATGGATTTTCAGTCTTGATTGATAGGGACAATCCAAAGACACCCAATTGCTGAGATAGTCCCTTCGTGGGACAATTCCTTGATTGAATGCTTGAAATCATGTTTTTCATACTTATGAGAGCATGTTTTGTTTGTTTGAAGTCACAAAAGCTTTTCATGCCTAAAGTTGCTGAACTCTTTTGAAAAGAGAATTTTCACATTGATTTAGCTCACCAATTTCATATGGAGATTTGTTAAGATAGACAACTCAATGGAGTGACATCAATGCTTAAGAATGCTTTGAATGAGACGTATCGGGATGATGAAAGGCAAGCCATATCCTATACACAGTCCCCTACTTATACACTTGTGAGATGAGTGTAGGAAGTTCCATATTCGCAAGTTAAAGAGTTCTCTCGCGAAAAGTATGATAACCGAAATGATGAGGGGCAATTCATTTCTCTGTCCTAAACATTACAGGTGATTCATTGCTTAACCCCTTTGAGCCACATACACTCGTGGAAATTCTTTTAAATTACCCCTGTCAAGAACCACCCCACATCGGGGCAAATTGGAGGGTAAGATAGCACTATAAGGTGAAGAAAATGGATTGAAATTTTCTTGCTCTCACTTGCATCAATCTTCAAGTCATGCTATTACATTGAATTCATGTGGTAATTTAAGTGCCTTAGGATGACGAAAAGCATTTCTTTCACTATCCTATACACTTATATCCTTTGCATAGCCCACTTGAGCCTGCAATTTCATTTCTTTAAGCCCAGTTGGTGATCATCCCCCACACTAGGGCAAGGCAAAAGACAGATGAAGACTCTTGAAAAGTTCGAGTGTCATTTAAAGTGTAATTGCTTGATGCATGCATTGTGCGCAAGAATTGAATTCAAAATAGAATTAAGGGGCATGAAAAAGCAGTGTGCCTGGTAAAAGCAAGGCCAATGCCCATGAAAAAAAAAAAGTGAAGAAAAAAAGAATGAGAACTGGGGGTATGAAAAAGCAGTGTGCTTGGTAAAAGCAAGGCCAATACCCATAGATGAAAAAAGAGAGTCCAGATAAGGTGACTATCAATTGCAAGAATTGAATCCCGATGGAGCAATACTCAAAGAACTCAAATGCTGAGTTTTTACAATCAATGGGGCACTTCATGAAGACAATCCCCGATGATGAAAAAGAAAATTGGTGGCAATGCCAAGATGATCATCAACTCTCACCATTCACACACATTTTGAGCCTAATGATCATTTCATTTCTCAACCCATGAACCCAGCCTATGTTACGTCCCTTACAAAGTCTCTTCAGATTATGGCACTTGAATTAACATAGGAGTTCACATGTCATAAGCATCACTCGAAGAAGTGCGAGCAAGACTATTTCTTTCTCATTTTGCAGGGTTCTTGACTTGTAAACCCGAAGATGAATACAAAATTGTTTTTTTCAATAGCCTTGACTCAAGGAGTCCCCTTTGTTAAGTCATTGACCAAGCCCACATTACGGTCCATGTTAAAGACCTCTCAGATTGGTAAGGTCGTACTGCTTGCGAGAAAACTCGGACCCTTGTCGATATGATGATGTTGAGATTGAGTGATTCTCACAAAATAACCATTCTAAATGAGAGTGAGTGAAAGTCATTTCTAACTGAAAGTCTCTCATTTAGCATTTTTAAGAAATCCATGTCATTGTCTTGGACGACAATTATCTCCTGTGGAAATTTGGGTGATGCAAATATGGTAAAGTCATTATGCATTAAACCTTGATTGAATGGATGGAAGTTCCACTGAACTTTGAAATGTGCATTCTAGAGTAGCTCAGATGGCCTATCTTTTTGATGAATGTATATCAGTTTTTGCTCTAAATCATGTCTGATAGGTAATTCAAGTTCCTTTCAGAATGCCTCATGATATTAAGAGATGAAAAACCTCCACCATGAGGTGAAAGACCTCCACAGGATATCTAAATTCCAAAAGACATATCCTCAAGAATCAGAGATATCCCCAGGTAAGTATATCTCTACCATACTCTAAATACTTGTCATTGTGCAGGTATTCTCTCTCAAGTGCATCAACACTTGACTTGGTCAAGCTGTCCAGTTATATCGACCTGGCGTGCTTTCGTAGCCCAGAGTCATTTTCATCGACTCGGTGTGCTTTCGTAGCCCGATGTCCTTTTATCGACCTGGCGTGCTTCCGTAGCCCGGAGTTCCTAATCTGGCGTGCTTTCGTAGCCCAGAGTCCCTTTCATCGACTCGGCGTGCTTTTGTAGCCCGATGTCCCTCATGATTGACCCGGCGTGCTTCCATAGCCCGGTGTTCCTTTTCATGACCTGGCGTGCTTTCGTAGCCCAGAGTCCCTTTCATCGACTCGGTGTGCTTCCGTAGCCCGGGTTCCCTTTTATTGAGCCGGCATGCTTCGAGCCCGGTTTTCTTTTATTGACCCGCGTGCTTTCGTAGCCCAGAGTCCTTTACACTGACACTTGATTGAGTTGTCCCAAAGATTTTTCTCCAGATTCAGTTTGATTAAGGCGACCGAAGAAAGGTTCGGGTCCTAACCAAGCAATTACCTCAGTTCAGGCGACCGTAGAAAGGTACGGGTCCTGAAAAATGATTCCTTATTCAGGCGACCGTAGAAAGGTACGGGTCCTGGAAAGCGAATCCCCGTTTAGGCGACCGTAGAAAGGTACGGGTCCTAGACAACATTTATTGCTCTAACAGGTGACCGTAGAAAGGTATGGGTCCTGGAAAAGCAATTTCCCCATTCAGACGACCGTAGAAAGGTACGGGTCCTAGGAAAGTAGTCTCCTCGTTACTATTTTAGGCAACTGTAGAAAGGTACGAGTCCTGAACATGTAACACCAACTATCTTGAATCACTCTACCATCCTTGAAGGTAAGTTATTCCAGGTAGGTTTCTTTATCATCTACATTAGCATTTCCATGCATCATACAAATTACATTAAAAAATGGAATTCATGCTCCAACAAAAAAATCATTCATTGCATGTGCATGATCAAAATTTAGGTCTCAATTTATCTTTGAAGGCAACCTCTGCGAGCTCACCTTCAAAGAGGGGCAGCTGTTGACACCTAAATTTTGGCAACCCATTTAGTCATTTATTGCATTAAAAATTAAGGAGTTAATTTTATCCCTGAAAAAAAATATTAATTGCATAGCATATAGATTTAGGTGCATTTATTTTTAGTTTGCATGTTTCGCATTTATTTATTGGACCGGTGGTGGATGGATTTGAATTAGTGGTTCTGAGCTTTAAATTGACAGGCCGGGCTAAGCCCACGAAGCGAGCAAATTGGCCCAAGCCCTTTTTTTTAATTATCGAAAATTATCTCGTAAAAAAATAAGAATTTGAAAATTTTCGAGATATGATGGGATTTTTTGGATAGGGCAAGTGGAAAAAACGAATATTGCAAATATTGTGTTTGCGGGAAAAAAATATTTGTGGATATCAATTTGGAAAAATTAAAACCCTAGTCTGAGGCTTATAAATAGATTATTCGTGTAGGATTTTAAGGAGGCCACACATTGAATACACGGCCACACCAATGGGGTTTTTCTCTCGGGTTTTCTAGGTCGAAAATTGAAGACAAAAGAGACTTCGTTTTTAGGGTTTTGGGTGAAGCTTTCGAGGTCAACAATTCAGCAAAAAAAAGAAGAAGTGGTCGTTCTTTGGGGAAAAAGGAAAAGAGAAGCCAAAATCAGCTGTTCTTTTCTTCGTAGAAAAAGTGAAAGAAAGCCGCAGTAAGAGACGTGCAAAGAAAAAGCAGCGAGAGAAAAAAAAAGAAAGAAAGAAAAGGGGTTCTTCTTCCTCGGGCGGCGGTGCTTCACCGACCCCCGCACGCGCTTCCTCTGTCGGACCACCGCCGCAGCAACCACTGCGAGCCGCCGCGAGACCATCGCCGCTCCACCAGCGATCTCCTCCGTCGGCGTCCGCTTCGCACCCGACGCCCGCACCTCCACCCGCTCGTACTCGCGTGCCATTGCTCCCGCTCCGATCGACCCGTCGATCCGCCGGTCGTCCGTGACTACCCAGCACCCGAGCTCCGTCCCAGCCCGGCGGCCGGCCGAAACCGCGCCTCTCCCCCCCCCCATCGCTCGCTTCGCCCGACACCGACCGTCCCCGACGCCGCAGCCGCCCGCGTCCTACGCCGATCTCGCGAGCCACCGCCGCCGCGCTCCCCCTCGCTCCGCCCGACGCTAGATCCGAACGTCGCGGTCCACCCTTGCTCGCTGGAGCACCATCGCCGGTGCCCGAACGCCGGCAGCTCCGCCCGCGACACCCCCGTCCCGCCCGACCGCGACCAGCTGCCGCCGCTCCCCGTGCCGCGCCACCGTCTCGCCGCTTCGCCCAACCTCGCCGGAACCCTAGCCGGTGTCTTTCTCCGCCGAGCTCCGATCGGCTGCCCTTGGAGACCCACGAGCAAGCCTTGCTCGAGAAAGGGAAAAGAAAAACAAAAAAAAAAAAAGACAAAAAGGAAAAAAATCAATTTAGGTAGTTTTCTTCTTTTATTTATTTATCTTTTTTTTTTTTTTTTTGGTTATTTCACTTTATTATTTTTCTTTCTTTTAGTATAATTATTCCTTAGTGTAAGGATGAGATGTTCGACATGAAAGTGCCCCTCAAATTAGGGGTTGTCAGTTCGATGTTCGCGCCTGAAATCCGACTCGCAATCCCTTGCAAAAATCGACAATCCAATCTCAAGCCCGAGATTCGATTCGCGATTT
The DNA here is from genome assembly GCA_014182365.1 of Eucalyptus tenuipes. NCBI lineage: Eukaryota > Viridiplantae > Streptophyta > Magnoliopsida > Myrtales > Myrtaceae > Eucalyptus > Eucalyptus tenuipes. The sequence goes on along the minus strand of CM024541.1, from coordinate 17,459,254 downwards.
AATTTTAAAATTGGTCAACCCGATCTCATGCGCGAGATATGGTTCGCCAATTTTTAGATATCAACATTATCTTGATTGATTTGATGTCGTGGTGTTTGAATCGCTTTTATTTTCGTAAAAGGAAAAGGAGATCAAAAAAAAATTGAATTAGGTTTAGGTTTGTTTTTTTTAATTATCTTTGCATGTTTAGAATAGGGGTTTTATTTTCAATCATGAAAAAGAAAACAAAAAAAAAAGTGCATTCATTTAGGTTGTTAGTTTTTTTATTTGAATTGCATGTTTAATTATGTGTTAGTTTAATTTCGAATTTCATAAAGAAAAACACAAAAAAAGCATTGTGCATATTAGGTTGATTGCATGTTTGATTTTATTTAGATAGATCTTTTGAGATAGATTGCATTATAGATTAGGAACTTTCAAGTTAAGATAACATCCTAATTTAAATTAAGATTTGACCTAACCCAATTCTTAATGTAAGTTGGATAGAATCTTAATCTAGTTCGATAATTTTTGCATTTTCTTAATTTCGAATTTCATGAAAAATCAAAAAAAATTGTCTTAGAGTAAATTTATTTCATCCTCTAGGATAGAATTGCATGCTTTTTAAGGAAAGTAGAAATGTCATGTGCACGTCATATAGAAGTAGATTCATTTAGCTATTGTTCCTAGGTCCATTTAATTAGAAATTGCCCGTTATTAGGATTAGGTCATTCTTTGCTAATTTAGATTGCACATCTAATTGTTGCATGTTCATTAAGAAATCATTAGTTTTTTTACCCATTCATATAGTTTAGGACATATTGTCATGACATATTATTTCATATTAGATTAGAAGCATTGCATTGCATATGGACTATGTTCTCGTTTAAAAAAAAAAAACAAAAATTGAGTGATTGCTTGTTAATTAGAAATCATATTTGGGATTGCTTTTATGAATTCTAATCTAACAACGCAGATGCTTTCGTTGTTATGAGGTAAGTTTTGCATTATTTAATTACTTTCTTGAGTGTTAAATTGATGGTATGCGCACCCGCATGATCGCCTCACATGTTAGGGAATTAGATTTAAAATCAATTCAAGCTGCCTGCAAAAGCATTTTTGAAAATAAAAGAATGGTACCGAAAGGGCATTAGAGAGATCTAATGTAACCAAGTCCCCGTACCCAAAGTCTCTGGTTCGTAGGAGTAAAATAATCATCCCATTATTTTACTTAGGTGTCTAATCGACCTACCGTAAACTGATTAGTGGCGACTCCTAGTTAAAAATCAATTGCACGTTAAGAACTTGAACCTAAGTCGCGAATTGGTATGGGCTTGGGAGAGCCCGAGTTAAGTCTAGGCTTAACAATCCATTAGCCAAACCCTAGGTGGTTCACACCCGAAATTTTGGTCGCGACAATTTGACATTAAGTTCTTCTACAAGAACTTACTTTAAGTTTTCCTAAATGGAGAATATTGTGATTATTTAAACAACAAAAGTATCCATTAATTTAATTGTTGAGATATCTAGAAATTTAAACTTTTAATGCTAATGCTAATACAAAAGCAACAACAGGGAAAAGGAAAACTTGTTAATCCAACATTCTAGCCGGAGAGAGAGAGAGAGACGCGTAATTCCTGGTGGAATCTTCTTCTTTTTGTAATCGAAATAAACTTTACCTTAAATGACAACTCTGTTAAAAATATAAAGTCAATTCTGCTCTAAATTTTTTTTCTTTGTTTTATAAAAAAATCAACTTTCACTTAAATCTTAAATCTAGTTCTGTTGACTTGAAATCTTAATTGTTCAACATGACTATTCCACATCAACAATAAATTCACATCGCTTGCTACTTGAATTTAAATCACTATCTATCATCTTCTTTTCTAAGCTACAGCTTGAAAAATAATGGTGAACATAGTCTTCTTCACTTCACCGGCAAGTAAAAAAGATCTCCAGATTAAATCTCTATGGCTAGCCTCCACTATTTCGTCATAATATGAAGTTGTAGACATGGATCACCACCCATCAAGAGACGCCATAGACAAGATCTGCGAAACTCATGATCAAAACCTTATTTTCTAGAACAAGCCCAAGCCCTCCCCTTGAAACTTCAAAATTTACTTCAAATGGACATTGATCAATCGATCTAATATAATATATAAATTGATTTTGTTAAGAAGTATAATGAAGGAGAATCTAAAGTTGTGCCCTACCAAAGTACTTGTCACAATTTATAAGATTTCAAACTTCAATTAATAGGCGTTAGATTTGAGACTCGAACAAAATTTATGATTTTTATTGAAAAAAATGTTCAAGCTAGGATTGCCACTCAAGGTAAACTTTGTGTGTGTGTGTGTTTTTTTTTTTTTTGGAATTAACTCTTTAATAAGTTTATCATGTGCCTATAATAATTGAAAATCGGTAAAAATAAGAAATGCTATCCAAAGATAGTCACCCTCTCTCAGACCTCAAGTCCAAACGCACTTCTGCACTGATTGAGAGAATCGCACTGCCGCCAATCAAAACGATGAAACGAGAGGCCAGAGGAGCTGCCGACAATCACGGATTGGGCCCCTCTCCTTCCGCCCCGCAACTGGACCCTCCCAAAGAGAAAAAAGATTCCCATGATGAACTCGATACTCGATCGACGCTTGTCCAAGGCTTTTTTTTGGGGGGGGGGGGGTTTGTCCGAAAAGAAGATTAATTTAAAAATAAATAAATTGATTCGTCTGTCCTCCAGAAAAGGGCCAAAAAGGAAAAAACAAAAACAAAAAGAAAAAAAAAAAAGCGACGTACGAAAACGAAAACGAAAACGAAAGCGAAAGCGAAACAAACCAAACCCATCCCTATGACCAAATCAAGATTTGCAGCGGGATGACTCTTCCCTCCCTCCTTCCTATCCTCCCTCTTCCCCACAAAAAGAGGAAAAAAAACAAGCCGGGGATCCGTCTTTTTCATCGCTGAATGAATATACCATAATGGCCCTGGCACGTGGATCGGAATATGCCAAACAAGCGCTCACCATATTCGGTGGACGACAGAAAATTGAAATTCAATTTTGCACTCGGTCAAACATCTCGTGCTCGTTATTCCCCCACCATTTCCACTGCTTTTGCCAGTATGTCCTTTCTCACGCGTGCCCACCTTTTTCTTCTCTCTGTTGTTGTGCTTTGAACCATGCCAGGCTACTTTTGCCTGCCAATGCCCTTTTTCTTTAATTTTTTAATTTTTATTCATTTATTTTTTTATTTATTAAAAAATTATAATGATTTTTTTAAAGTGACAATTTTGGAAAATCAACCTCTATGAGTACTTGATTCTTTTCACGATTCCTTTTTTTTTTCTTTTTGTTTGTTGCTCGCTTATGGACTCATGTTGGGTGGAATTTCTATTCCAAAAATCGATTTTTGGCTAAAAATGTGTTTGATGACGTTACAAAATTTTTCTTCGTTTGATGACGACACAATATTAAACTTCATTGAAGTTTAAAAAACTGGAGGAAAAAAAAAAGACTCAGCCGGCTCAACCCTAGAACCTGCCTAGAACGAGGTTAACAAGGTTAGTTTTGGCCTTGACTAAGGAGATTTCAACTTCCAAGATGGGAGCCTATTTATCCTAAAACCGATCACTAGGTGTAAAAGCACAGAATAAAAAAAAAAACTCTGAATTTTCACATCCGAATTCAAAGAATAAAAACAACTTTTTTTTCTTTCCCACCTAATTTTGTAATATTCTTCAAATTTTAGAGAATTATGAAAAATCTCTAGGTGAATGTACATGTCAACATTTTCACATAAAAGTTTTAATTGCATAAGTTTAAAGACAGTCAAGTTGCAAGCGCCGTAAAATTATTAAAAAGACAAAGACAAAATAAAAAGTCACTAAAAAAATCTAGGAAATAATTAGCAAGTAGGAAAAATTAAAGATTCAAGTTAAAGAAATCTAATCATAAATCTATTAAAAATTTTGATAAAAATCCTAGAGTTACGTAAATAAAATAAAATTGCAATCTTGATTTATCCGCGACCCACAAAAAGACAAAGCATAGTTTTAGAGTTGACGCAGAGCGAATATTTTCGGAAATATCAACTAATCCTCAATATTTTTATTTTTTTTCCAGTGAGAACGCAACTTGTATTATTGCGAATTCGTCGAAAGTCACTCCAGGGCAGCGGAGCACGCCGGAGGAAAAAGCTGTGGGGACTGATTCCGCTTTTCTAGAGTTGACGTAGACTCGAAATATTTTTTTTTTTAATATCAATTTTGGACGCTTAAAGATAAGGCAAACGAAAGTACCAGGAATGGAGGTCTCCATAATGCAAACGAAAGTCAGCAGTGGCTAGTATTTCTTTTTAATTTTTTTATGCAAATGCAAAGGGAACGAGCCTTTCATTGATCAGGTGATCTGAGAGAGCAAACCCTCAGGCGAAAATGCTTGTGAGAATGGATAAGGGCAAGAGCTCGGAGGCCGGAACGAGTAGCGGTGAGTTATCAACGATTGACTATGAGGTCTTCTTGAGTTTCAGAGGGCCGGACACTCGCCAAGGATTCACGGATTGCCTTTACCACGAAATGCAAGAAGCTAACATCCGTGTTTTCTTCGATGAGGAAGAGCTCCACGTCGGTAAAGAAATAGCTGATGAACTACCGATGGCTATCGAAAAGTCGAAGATCTATGTACCAATCTTCTCTAAAGGTTATGTTTCGAGTCCCTGGTGCCTTCGTGAGCTTGCACACATGGTGGAGTGCACGAATACCAAACCGTCCGAGAAGGAAATCATGCCGATTTTCTACAACGTGAAACCTCGCGATGTTAGGCTTATGTCTCCACTGTACGTCCGCGATTTGAAGGAGCATGAAAAGAAGTTTGGTTGCCAGACAAGGCTAAAGTGGGAGGATGCCCTCAAAAGTGTAGCTAAAATCAAAGGATGGGAGTTGAAAAGCCAAGGGTATGTAGGCGTCCTACCGTTCTCCGTAACTTTTGTTTTGGACTTTCAATGTATACCCGAGCTTGCTTAAGATCTCGTTTGGGCGGTCTATAATTGAATGAATAGCAAGTGTGTTTTGAAAACTATTTTTGGTAACCATCTCGTTCATCCAAACCAAATAAAGTAAGAATCTGTTATTCTTTTCATTTATAGATGTAATTTTTTATATCATTGTGTTCGTAAATTGGGGATTACGTCCTTTAAATTGCCTCCTTTCTCTTTTCGAGAAATTTTTACATGGTATCAATCACCCTTTCAAGGTGTTGCCTTTTCCGAAGCAAATAAGAAGTGAAAAGTTCATAATATTTGCTACATGATCATTTGTTTAAATCATGAAGACGCCGTGTTCCATGAGCACCTAAGACATCTCTTCCTTTTGGGTTTAGTCGATTTAGTAAGCTTTACTAGCCATGTTGATGCAACTTGCCAAGTGTCCTGAGTTATTTTTCTCAATTTTCGACTTAGATGATTCAATATTGTGGCAGGCACTGGAAATTCATTAAGTCAGTGATACAAGAGATTGTGATGAAATTGAAGACAAAAGACAAATATGTCACCGAGCATATAGTCGGAATGGATGATCAAGTGGAAGCTGTTCTGAAGTTACTGGACGTGCACTCCAAGGACATGCACGTTGTTCTAATTCATGGAATGGGAGGAATCGGTAAAACAACTCTCGCTAAGGTTGTGTTCAACAAACTAAATCCCCTCTTCAGTCATTGTTGTTTCTTGGGAAATATTCGGGAATCATCGCTCAGCTTTGGCCTCATAACTTTACAAAAGCAATTATTATCAGACATGTTTGGTTCGAGCTTTCCCAACATAATCAACGATGTTGATGATGGGATCAAGGTGATTGCACAGCGACTTTCTAACAAGAGAGTTTTCATCGTTCTAGATGACGTGGATGATGAGGAACAACTCAAGAAACTAGCCATCAAGCACGTTTCGCTCAACTCAGGGAGTAAAATTATTATTACAACAAGGAAAAGAAGCATCTTAAAAGCCAACCAAACATTCGAGTATGAAGTGAAGTCGTTAGATTCTATTCATTCACTTGAGCTTTTCAGTAGACATGCTTTCGGAAGAAAGTTTCCTCTGAGTGATTATGTCTATCTTTCAAGACAAGTAGTTTCTACAACTGGAGGACTTCCACTGGCTCTTGAAGTTGTTGGCTCATTACTTCATTGCCAAAACAAAGCCTTATGGACAGATGTGTTAGACAATCTAAGGAAAATACCTCATGAGAAGGTCTTGGACAGGCTGAAGATCAGCTATGATGCCCTGAGTCATGAACAAAAACAGATCTTCCTCGATATCGCATGTCTCTTTGTGGACAAAGACCAAACGAGTGCATTCTACATGTGGAAAGATTGTAGGTTTTTTCCAGATTATTCAATTCAAGTCCTTGTCCGCATGTCTTTGATAAAGATAACCGACGATAACAAATTTTGGATGCATGATCAACTAAGAGATCTCGGGAGGAAAATTGTCAATGGATATATGACAATCGATCCAAGAAAACAGAGCAGGTTGTGGGATCCTTTGTCTGCCTTTGATATCATAAGAACAGAAGAGGTGAAACATATGTTCAACCATTGTAATCTATGCTTTTTCTCAATAGTTCATTTATTAATTAAGAGCCATTTGATCATAGTAGAGAGAGAATGAAGACATTTCGTTTGCACTTATGCTACTTTACCATTGAATGGCAGAGAAAGGAGGCCATTGAAGCAGTCTGCTTAAATGGAAATGCACTAGGAAGCTATACGAGCGATGAGTTTTCAAGGCTTCCAAACATAAGGTTCCTCGAATTAATTTGGGGACAATTAGATGGAAACTTTGAGAATCAACTTTCAGAGTTAAGATACATGACCTGGTATGGGTGTCCTCAAGAGCTCTCCGCCATCAATTTTCATCCAAGCAATCTTGTAGTTCTCAACCTTTCTTATAGTTCCATCACGAAGGAGTGGGCTGGATGGAGTCAAATCAAGGTATTCCGTCGTTGTATTTGTTTATCTTTAACTCCATTGAATTGTCTCATGTTGTTTTTATGTTTTTAACTAAAATTGTTGTACCATAACAATGTAGACAATAACCTGTTGTAAATAAAATGGCTCATAAATGGATTCATCAAGGCTATTCTACAAGTAAAACTAAGCTGACTAAGCTGGTCTCATAATCAAGGCCATTAAATTAGATTGTGTTGAATTGATTTGTAGGTGGATTATGCGGGTTAAGTGAGAAAAATAGTCAACAATTACATCTAGGTTCTAGCACAATCATTTGTTGCCTCTAAATTTGCACGTAATTTTCCCTTTATCTCTTTTAGATATTATAACAGGTTGCCAAGAAGCTTAAAGTTCTGGATCTCACATATTGCGACAGCATGACCACGACTCCAAACTTCTCCGATTATTTGAGTTTAGAAAGATTGAACCTTGAAAATTGCCAAGGACTTATTGAGGTTGACGGTTCCCTGGGAAAGCTTAAATGCCTGATTTACTTCAATGCGAATGGGTGTACAAGTCTTGGGGAGTTGCCCGAAGGAATCGGACAGTTGGAGAAGCTTGAATACTTGTATTTAGGCAATTGCAAAAAGTTGAGTAAGCTGCCTGAATCATTTGCAAGAGTGTCATCACTAGTAGAGTTGGATCTCTCAAATACGACTATCACAAGATTACCCGATGCCATTGGTAACCAAGAGTGCTTGTTAGTTCTTAAACTACAATATACAGAAATCAATGAACTTCCTAGTTCTATCGGGAATCTATACAAACTTAAGTTTCTCGTTCTATCGTATACTAAAATAAGGGAACTCCCAATGTCGATTGGGAACTTGGAATCACTACTTGAGTTGGATGTCTCGGAAACACAATGTTTACGGTTACCCGAATCTATTGGGAACCTGAGTAGATTAAAAGTCATCAACATTTCGTATTCTTTGATGAGGGAGCTACCACAGAGCATTGTTGAGCTAAAAGAGTTGGAAGAGCTACATGCTAGGAATTGCCCGTGTTTGGAGTGGGAAATTCCCGAGGACATTTGGAAATTATCGCTTTTGAGAGTTCTGCACTTGGAATTATCCCTTGTTAGAAATGTTCCCGTGACAATCAAACTACTTCCTCGCCTAGAGAAATTGGGATTATATGATTGCAGCAAACTTGAACTATTGCCTGAGCTTCCCTCAAGTTTGATAAGCCTAAGCCTCGGATCAAGTTCGTTGAGGTGGATCCCGGATCTCTCAAACCTCACTAAATTGGTGAATCTTAGATATGGTGGTCATGATGAGAACTGGCGTCGTCTTTACTCCCAAGATGGTCCATGCCGACAATCCCTCGCACACCTTCCACCATCTCTGTCAACATTGTGTGCCCAATATCATGAATCAATAGCCAGCCAATCATTTCATTGCAACTTGAGAAAATTGACACATTTGCACATTAGTCACTGTTTTTGGAAGGAAGTTCAACTTGATGGGCTCGAACTGTTGATAGAATTCGAAGTGGAAGAGTTAAAACACCTCGAGGGATTTGCAGGTCTTTTGAGTTTGAAGAGGTTGAAGCTATTGAGGCTGAGCGATTGCCCAAATCTAACTATGATCCAAGGTCTTGGTTCAGTGGAGTCCTTGAAACATTTGGAAATAGACAAGTGTCCTAAGATTCAAAGTCTAGATGACCTATCGGATTTGAAAAAGCTGGAGTCCTTGGTAATTCGAGGATGCGAAGAGCTTCTAGCGATTAAGGGCCTGGATGAATTAGAGACTCTCAAATATTTGGAATTTGTAGGTTGCATATCACTGAGAAGTTTTCCAAATGTACTCAATTGGAAATTATCAGACGAGTGCTCACTAACTATTTCCGACTGCCCAAATTTAAGAGATGATTGGTTTGAAGAGACAGTTAGCATGTACAAGCAATGGAAACATTTGAAATTCAAGTCTCGCCTGTTACTATGATGAGGCGGCCATTCTCTCAGGTTCAATTTCAAGAATTTTCAGCTTCCCCAATAGTCAACCCTTGTTATTTTCACTAGCTATTGCCCAGGAGGTGGCTTTCAAGTTAGACACCATAATATATGATCCGGTTGCAATTATTCATGTGTATTGGCTTTTGGGTAACAGGTTCGTCATAATTCAGTGTGTCGTCCTTCCATGCAGTTTACATTCCCTGCATTAATTCGACCAAGTCCGGTCAATCAATCACGGCATCTGCTGACATCTTCGCTATGTAGTTTATCTTAGATTGCTTCACATGTTTTTGTCGCTATTATGAAACCTTCCGAAGTGCTTTCAATAATGTACCCTTCTTTTTTGTCTTTTTCGTATCCGCAGAATTGTTTTTCTGACAAGGTGTTCACCGTCTATCAAATTCTTCACTTTTTTCGTTACCACTATACAAAACTAGCACAAACTCATGCTGCAATACATCTTGTGATTCAATAACTGTCACGCCCCGATCCTCCGAAGCGCGTGCCCATCCCTCCGCGGTCGATTAAATAGCGACGTCCCAGGACGCGTCGCCAATCTATTCATTTTAATGCGCATGCGGAAGCGAATGATAAATCCCCAGACAACAACAAGATGGGATAGAAAAGCAGGGCCATAAATTTTTCAAACCACAACATACTTATATACACATATCAAACTATGTCATATACAATATTAGCCTATATATACACGATCTGCAAAAGGGGGGTTCAGAGTACTACAGATACTCTTCCTCATTTGAGTCTTCCACTGAATACTCTGGGGTCCCTAGATCCGAAAGATCCGGATCTACCACTGAACCACCAGGAGGATTTGCCATGTCTTTTCCAAAAGCAGCCTCTAGCACATACATAGGTGTCTCAGATTCCGGTATGGGACCTTCTCTATGTCCATTCCGCTCGTGACGGTACCATGATCTGTATTGATGGGGTACCTTATGGGGTAGACCCGCATCAACCCAGACCACGGACTTCACGAGTTCATGGACCCATCGCCTTGGGTTCCCATGAAGTGGAATATAAACTACCTGCTCTGTGACCTTCTTTGGCTTACCAAAATGCTCGGGAAGAGCTGCCATATAGGGACCTGAAAATATTATCCCACAATGGGGTGAAATGACATATCAGCAAGTTCACCCCTTAAGTCCCGACTAGGAAGAAAATACGCCTCAAGGGCTGCCTAAGCACAAGCACGAGTCAGAGGACTTACATTTGCCTCGGCAAGTCAGTATGATTCATATAATTATCCAATCATTTCAACAAGTCAAATCAACAAATCAAATTGAGTCATCGATCAATCGACCCAGTCGATTCCATACCATCAAGATCGTCTCTCGGTCGACCCATTCAATACTATCTATAAAGTCCGATCACATCAAGGACTGCTCAACCTAAGCTGAAGAAAGATAGTATAGCTCACTCTAAGCTGATAAACTATACTGCTCACTCTAAGCTGATAAAGTAAACTGCTCGCGCTAAGCTGACATATCAAAGCCCATAGACTAATATAGTATGCTGATAATGCTCATCAGAAGCTACTAAGGTATACTGCTCGCACTAAGCTGACATATCAAACCCTTATGCTGATATAATTTATCGATATACTGCTCACGCTAAGTTGACATATCAAAGCCCGTAGGCTGATATAGTATACTATCCCGATCATCTAACACTTTCACCATCTTTATCATTCCCGATAAAAATAATCGTGTGTGGGTACACGGTTGGCCTTAGCTAAAATACAATATTTTTCTTTTTGAAAATCCCACTAATTCCAATAGTCCACAAACACGCGGCGGCGGCGAGCGGGACGGTGACGATGCAGGCACACGGCGGTGTGGGGAAGGGCGGATCGGCGGCGATGCGACTTTGGGTTGTCGGTGGCTCGACTGACGGCGATGGTGCGGGCAGGCGGCAGCGGCATCGGCAGGGACACCCCCACAAGGAAGATGAACAATCACGTGGGGGGTTTCCTTTTTTTTTTTTTTTTTTTTTTTTTGGTCTCTCTCTCTCTCTCATGTCACTTTTTCAACTTTTCACTTTTGTGTACCTTTTTTTCTCCGAAAGGAAGAGCCCCCTTTACTTTGTGCACGATGTATTTTATAGGTTTGAAAAATGTATCCTTGTGACATATTTTTTTTTCCCTTTTTGTTTGCGCACAATACCCCTAAATATGTCATTGAAATATACACACCCCGCACAATATTCCCTTTTGTATTTCTCGTATATTCTATCCAGAAAATTCCCTCTTTGCACAAAATACACCCCTTAGTGTATATTACCTAAAAATATGAAAAATCTGAACGGAATATGTGAAAAATCTTCCTTTCACCGACGGTCTAAAATAAAACAAAATAAAAAAAAAGTTTCTAAACTATATGCCATGTGTTTTTTATTTTTTAATTTAGTAAAAATCAATCCCAAAAATTTAGGTGTCAACCCCACTTTGGGATCTCTAGAGGTTGCAGAATTCCTCCCGGCTTACAATGATGTGCCTTCACTTGCTAACACGTTAGACACTTGGCGACATGCTTGACGATGTCCGCTTTCATACCAGACCACCAATAGTGTTAACGCAGATTCTGATACATCTTCGTACTGCCAGCATGAATGCTATAACTACAATGATGAGCTTCTGATAAGATCTCCTCTCTAAGCTCAGCATTGTCAGGTACACACAATCTTCCTCGGAACCTCAGTGTTCCATCCTCAGAAATCTGAAAGTCAGCCTTCCTTTTGTTGGTATCCTCTTGTAGAATCTTTTGAACATCTGGGTCTGTCGGCTGAAGTGCCTTGATCATGATCTGCACTTCCGGCTCAATTTTGAGGGTGGCCATGAGATGCGAAAGGTGGCCTACCTCAAATTTGAACACCAAATCTCAAGCCCTTTCGAGTAAAACCCATTCCTTAACCATCATCTATGCAACTGAAGACTTCCGACTCAAAGCGTCGGTAACCTTATTTACTTTTCTAGGGTGATATAGAATATCACAATCGTAGTCCTTTAGAAGTTCCATACATTGACGATGTCTCATATTCAACTCTTTCTGAGAGAATAGATACTTGAGACTTTGATGGTTAATGAAGATCTGGAATCTTTCTCCACACAAGTAATGTCTCCAAATCTTCTGAGCGAAAATGATCGCTACGAGTTCCAAGTCATGCATCGGGTAATTCTGTTCATGAGGTCTCAACTGACAGGAGGCGTATGCAACAACCCTACCATGTTGCATCAGCACGCAACCCAGTCCTCTGAATGACGCATCACTGTAGATCTCGTATCCTCCAGGACCAAATGGAATGGTCAGCACAGGTGTGGTAGTCAGCTTCTACTTAAGCTCTTGGAAACTACGCTCACACTTGTCTGTCCATACAAACTTCTCGTCTTTCTTCAGGAGTCGAGTCAACGGCGACGCCAAAGCTGAAAATCCTTCCACAAACCTTCTATAGTAACCTGCCAAACCCAGAAAACTTCTGATCTCTGTCACTGTAGTCAATCTTGGCCAGTTGATCACTGCTTCAATCTTGGACGGGTTCACGGAGTCAACCAAAACTCGCACTTACTGAACTTAGCGTACAATCCATGAATCCTCAGGGTCTGCAGTACCAATCTCAAATGACTCTCATGCTCTTCATCACTCCTTGAATACACCAGAATATCATTGATGAATATGATCACGAACTGATTCAGGTATTCCTTAAACACTCTGTTCATCAAATCCATGAAAGCAGCTGGAGCGTTCGTCAAACCGAATGGCATTACCGTGAACTCATAATGGCCGTATCGAGTACGAAATGCTAACTTCGGTATATCCTCCTTCCTGATCCTCAGTTGATGATACCATGTCCTCAAGTCGATCTTCGAAAATATCAATGCTCCTTGCAGCTGATCAAACAAATCATCGATCCTTGGGAGTGGATACTTATTCTTGATCGTCACCTGATTGAGTTGACGATAGTCGATGCACAAACGCAACGAACCATCTTTCTTCTTCACAAATAGAGCTGGTGCTCCCCAAGGTGATACACTGGGACATATGAATCCTTTATCCAACAATTCTTGCATCTGCACATTCAGTTCCTTCAACTCAAACAACACCATCCGATAAGGAGCCTTTGAGATTGGCTCTGTTCCAGGTGCTAACTCGATCATGAACTCGGTCTCTCTCTCTGGCGGCAGGCCTGGCAATTCCTTCGGGAATACATCTGAAAATTCTTACACCACTGAGATATCTTCGATCTTTAGCTCATCAACTGTCGTATCCATGATAGTCGCCAAGTTACCTTGACAACCCCCGTCTAACAAACGGGTTGCCTCAAGCGACGAGATTAAAGAAATCAAGGGTCCTCCTCGATTCCCAACAAACTCGAAACTTTCACCCTTTAATGGGTTAAACTGAATTGCTTTACGATAACAGTCCACTTTAGCTTGTTGCCTGGTGAGCCAGTCCATGCCAATTATCAAATCAAAGTCATACATGGCTAGGACTAATAGGTCTATCCTCCCCTTTCGCTCACCAATTGCTAACTTGCAACAAAAACAACCCAATGCAGACAACACATTATCCTTTAATGGTGTAGATATGCTAACCACTAACTCTAACAACTCAAGACTTAATCCTATCAGCTTAACATATTGCTCAACAATAAAAGAATGAGTTGCACCACCTTACCAAAAAAAGAATGAGTCACACCAGGGTCAAACAAAGCATAAGCAGCATGGTCGTTCAGCGAAACTGTACTTGTAATCACATCAGGCGCGTCCTCTACCTGACCTCTTGTTATGGCATACACTGTCCCTTGAGCTGGGGGTCTGTTCTATCCACCCTGCGATGCAAACTGCGGCGTGACACCCCTTATCTGACCCATCGGTGGCGGCGGCGGTAACTATTGTGGTCCCCTCGGTCTTATGGGACAATCTCTGGCCATGTGACCCTGTTGGCCACATTCAAAACAAGCGCCCGTTCTCCGAGTGCACGGGGTCGTACCATGTCGTCTTCCACAGAAGAGACACATACCATTCTAGTTTGACGCTGACTTTCCAATTCTACCCTTCCTGTTGGGCGAAACATGGAACCTTCCTCCGGTCATGGGCCTCTTCCCATGTCGATTCCCATCTCTATTTGAATTAAACCTCAATCCATACGAGGCGGCTTGTTCATTCAAACTTCTCTCTATCAGCTGAGCTTGGTTGTACACCTTACGATAGTCCTTCAGATCAAACGGCACTAGCGTTTTTTTCAACTCTAGTCGAAGGCCATTCCTGAACCTTCGAGCCTTGTCTTCTAGATCCTCTATGAACCTCAGAGCATACTGAGAAAGCTCCGTGAACTTGACCTCATACTGGTCAACAGTCATCATTCCTTCGCGAAGGCGTTGAAATTCTTCTATCTTTTGTTCTCGAGCGCTACTCGAAAAGTACTTGTCGTTGAAGGCTCTAAGGAAAACGTTCCACATCTGTACCGTGCCTTCTGGATATACTGTACCTCTAGCGGCTCTCCACCAGGTATTCGCGTTACCCTGCAGTTGATATACCGCCAGGACAACTTTTTCAGCCTCTGTGCACCTCAGCAATGCAAAGGCCTTCTCCAAATCTTGAATTCAAAGTGATGCAATCTCTGGATCTCCAGTACCGATGAACCTCAGAGGGTTCAGCTTCAAGAACTGCTCCACTAACTTGTGGATTGGTCTCTCCCTTTCCACAACCATGTTCCCAGCTGGAACTTCGACAGGTGTAGCAACGACAGCGACCTCAGCAGCGGCAGCAACAATAGCAATATCAGTAGCTTGAGTAGCGATGGCAGTGGCAGCGGCTTGATTCTAGGCCTGCTACCCCATCGGATCTCTCATCACTTCAAGCGCCTGCATGATCCCTTTGAACCTGGGATCACCAGGAGCTGCTACCCCAGCACCAACAAGAGGCAGTGCTACTTCACTGGCGCTAGCCTGAGCTAGCGCTCTACCACGGCCTCCTTTGGTACCGACCCTCATCGGCGTCCTACCCTGAGTAATATGCCCGATGGTACGCTTCCTAGGAGTCCTCTGCTCCTGATCACTCATTATGCAAGTTTTCCACTAAAACTTGCCTTCCAATTCCACACTGAATTAGAAGCTAAGCAATCCACACAAACAAACAATTCTACCAATTATCACAGACATGCACCAGCATGAAATAAAGGCATTTCCTACTAGCTATCTCATAACTTATCGCACCTTATCACTCCAATTACTAACATTGCTCTGATACCACTAAACAGGAATGTCATGCCCCGATCCTCCGAGCGTGTGCCCATCCCTTCGCGGTCAATTAAATAGTAATGTCCGAGGACGCGTCGCCGACGCATTCATTTTAATGCGCATGCAGAAACGAATAATAAATCCCCAGGCAACAACAAGATGGGATAGAAAAGCAAGGCCATAAATTTTTCAAACCACAACACACTTATATACACATATCAAACTATGTCATATACAATATTAGCCGATATATACACGGTCTGCAAGAAGGGGGGGTTCAAAGTACTACAGATCCTCTTCCTCATGTGAGTCTTCCACTGAATACTCCGAGGTCCTTGGATCCGACAGATCCGAGTCTACCACTGAACCACCAGGAGGATCTGCCGTGTCTTTTCCAAAAGCAACCTCCAGCACATACATAGGTATCTCAGATTCCGGTATGGGACCTTCTCTCTGTCCATTCTGCTCGCGACGATACCATGATCTATATTGATGGGGTACCTTATGGGGTAGACCCGCATCAACCCAGAACACGGACTTCACGAGTTCATAGACCCATCCCCTTGGGTTCCCATGAAGCGGAATATAAACTACCAGCTCTGTGACCTTCTTCAGCTGACTAAAATGCTTGGGAGGAGCTGCCATCTAGGGATGTGAATATGTTATCCCACAACGGAGTGAGACGACGCCTCAACAAGTTCACTCCCTAAGTCCCGACTAGGAAGAAAATATGCCCCAAGGGTTGCCTAAGCACAAGCACAAGTCAGAGGACTTATCTTTGCCTCAGTTCCTTCTTGCAAGTCAGTACGATTCATATAATCATCCAATCATTTCAACAAATCAAATCAACAAATCAGATCGAGTCATCGATCAATCGACCCAGTCAATTCCATACCATCAAAACCGTCTCTCGGTCGACCTATTCAATCCTATCTATAAAGTCCGATCACATCAAAGACTGCTCACCCTAAGCTGAAGATAGATAGTATAGCTCACTCTAAGCTGATAAAGTATACTACTCACTCTAAGCTGATACTTGTATACTGCTCGTGCTAAGCTGACATATCAAAGCCCATAGGCTGATATAGTATACTGATAATGCTGACCAAAAGCTGCTAAGGTATCCTGCTCGCGCTAAGCTAACATATCAAGCCCTCAGGCTGATATAGTATATCGGTATACATATCAAAGCCCGCAGGCTGATATAGTATACCATCCTGATCATCTAACAATTTCACCATTTTTATCATTCCCGATAAAAATAATCATGTGTGGGTACACAGTCGGCCTTAGCCAAAAATACAATATTTTCCCTTTTGAAAATCTCACTAATTCCAATAGTCCATAAACACATTTTGTTTTTACGTTGTAAACCGACGCTTGGTATTTTCTAATTAAATACCGAAATTATTAAATTTTAGGATAAATACCCCAAAATTACAATTCACACTCAAATTGCACAAACCGGCACTCAATTAAATAAACCAACCACACCATTGCAATCGGCACGAAATTTCGGTCACCGGCTATCCCGATCTAATTTCTAGAAAATAATAAATAATTAAATAATTACCAAAATTAATTAATAAATACCAGTAAATGCAACTTAGGCCGGAAAAGCCTAAATAAATACTGAGACTGGCCCGAAAATTTTCCGAACCTATCTAGATGAATACTATGACCTATCTACTTGTTAATTGCACTACTCTGACCACCTAACATGCAATATCGAACAATTAAATTACTAATCCGTTCTAACTAACCACTTAATCCATACTTAGTTTAAACTAATCAACCCTGAAGCATAATTAACTCCCTAAGCGAATATTAGTGAGTAAACTCACTAGTTAACTCCCTAAGCGAAGATTAGTGAGTAAACTCACTAGTTTTGCGATCCGATGAGTTCACTAGGACGGCGAGGCGGAGATAGGCCATAAACTCCAAAGCGGGGGCACCTTTCAAGGCCAAGAAAGGGTCCAAAGCAGGCCAAACAATGCCCAGTAAACCCAGGGGCTTTGATTCTGGACAATGGGCCGAGGAGGGAGCTAAGCGGCTAGTTGAGGCTGAAACGGGCAGAGACAGGTGGAGAGGCTATTGCGGGTCCAGGCGGCGAGCTGAGCTCCGGCGACCTCCACGATGGCCAGGGGACGCTGGCGAAGTTGAATGGTGGGCGAGTAGGGCGCAGGGACGCGCAAGCAGGCGTGCAAGCGTGAGAGGCAGCAACAGGCTCGGACGCGCGACGACGGCGTGCTAGCAGCTCGGACGGGCATCAACGGGCAAGGGGAGGGGCTGAGCTCGGTTTTTCTGGTCTTTGAAGCTCTCTTTCTAGTCTGGAATGGGGAGTCGACGGAAGTGGAGGGAGAAGGGGACAACAAGCTCTTGAGAGACCCTCCAAGCTTCACTTTTATCTTCTTGTCTCCTTGAAGAGGCCCCACCATGTATGGGCTGGCTTCCTTAGCCAAAAGCATAGCAACAAGCTTCCTTAGAAAGCCTTGGAAGGGGTCCAAAAGGTTGAGGCTTAGGGGGCTACGAATTTTACACAATTTCATTCAATTCCACTTCCATTTCCTCTTGAATCAACTCAATTCGACCCTAAAAAATTCCACCGTCGAGTCCTCGATCAAATTGACATTTTTCCTCGCCAATAAAACCATCTTGCATCCCAAAAACGCGATAAAAAATAGTCCTCTGAATTTTCCAGTCTAAAACGGCCCTATATTGACTTTTCGCCAAAAATCTCGATTTGCAGAAAAAAAAAAGTCTTTGGAGGATGAGTCGACATTCCTAAAATGACTTGTGACATAACAAAACTTTCAATTTCTGAAATCAGATTCAAATTAGCAGTTAATTTCAATCTGGCGTGATTTTAGCGTGACCTAGGCTACCGGTTAGCTTTTAGAAATTTTTAGTGCAAATGACCCGTGGTCGATTTTCTTCGAGCCACAATGTACCTCTTCGACACATTGGCGGCTCTCGGTGGTCGTGAAAATCTCGAGATTTCAAATACAGACACAGGGTACCAAAACAACAGAAAAATCAGTCTAGTACCGATCGATGAGAATTTTGCAATTTGGTGGAATCACCCACGTTTAGCCATACATCTCAGTTAAACCGACCTATCTCTGATCTCTAATCGATCTTTACTGTGCCGTAATGATCTCTGCAGATGAGCACGGTAGAGTAGTTGATTCCTAGTCGAATTCTCAAGTCTATTGAGTTAAAATCCCTTAATGGCTTTCCCCGATAATCTAGTTATCTCACGAGTGATCAACTCAAAGAATAGCACTATAGGCGCGTCAATGAAAGGCCCGATTTATTTAATTGAAAACATAATTGAAATTTTAGGATGTCACAATAACAAAGCTACAAACGTTGTCAGGAGTGCAAAGAATCGTAACTCATGGCGAATTAACTCTGGGTACAAGGAGAGTGGAAGTGGCCTGAGCCTATTTTCATGCACAACATGCTTGTTAGTTTTCGCGCATTTCCACAAATTGAAATCAATCTCAATATAATCATATCAGCAGGCTATCATTATTTAACGTTAGCCGACAGTATTAGTAGCGAGTTATTTTGCTGACTTACTAGAAACTTGTCATTTTTTGGGGTGCCCTTTTGATATTCAATATGTGCCGCATCTTCTAGCTTGATGCTAGGATTACGGGTAAGGTAATCCTGGGGTTACGGGTAAGGCCATGGACAAAAGCATGGGGTCCAAGCAACTTGATGTATCCGAGACATTTTACTGGATGAGCTTCATCCGATTGCTTTTCCTAAATAAAAGTCATTTCAATACTTGACAAACGAGCAGTAAATAGATAGGTAACCCATTGCATTCCTGAGTTAAAAGAAAGCAACATCACTAATCACCCACTTCTAGTGTCAAAGGTGAAGTGACCATGGTTACTCAAATCTCATCCTTCCATCGCTAGCCATAAAAGACAATTGCAATCCTTAAGTATTAGAGCCCGCTACACCCTTCGAGCTCGAAGTGCACATAGGCAAGTCTAGCCACGCGGTCCCTCTTTCGATCTTGGCCTATATAGACCTCACCCGATTTTATATGTGTTTCACCGAAAAGGTGAAAAATTAGTATAGAGATGGAAATTGTTGGATTTTTGTGAATGTTGATTTGTCATTGCCTTTCGACAGGAAAATAAATGGTTTTTCAATGTAAAGGTATCTAAAGTGTCATTACCAGTAATTTCTTTTAAATTGAATGATTACTAGCAAATTAAAGGGTACGAGAATGATACAAATGCAGTAATTTATGACCGCTGAAGAGCAAATTTGCTGGAATTAAAAAAAAAAAAAAAAAAAGTAACTGTGTTGGCATCTGAATTTTTACCGGCAAATTGAATATTAGAGTTTTGTTAAAATTAAATAAAGATATAATAAAAGATAATAAATAAAGCACCCAGCCCATCGGGTCACTAATCCAGCCCATCCATAAAGCCCGCTCACTGTAGCTCAAGTTGGGCTCGGCCCGCCAAACTCTCTCTCCGTCGCTCTCTCTCAGTTGCTTCGCCATCTTCCTTTCTATGGAGCCGTCTTCTTCTCCGCAACCACAACCTCCATACACGAAGCTCCTGTCGCTTCATCCCTGCCGCAGTCTCAAGCTCCACAGCAGGAACTGATCCATGATTCGCTCCACGTGCGACCGGTACTACTAGGATCTTCCTAAACGAAGTCGAAATCACTCATTCTGACATTGTCTCTGTTATATCTGCTTCGAGGTGTCAGGAAATTTTTCTTAGCTATTGATCCATTGCGGCCAAATGGATAATGCACGGTGACTGTTTAATTGACACATGATAATAATCATCTGTTGGTGTCTTCCTCGGCTTTATTCAAGGATTATAAGTCTGGTGCACTTAGGCAGAATAATCTGGATAAGGAGATTGAATAGGATTTTGGTCTATCATTAACCGTGGATTTGCATGCTGAGTGTTTTGGTGGACGGGACGAGCTCGAGAGGAACAAAACTTCCTAGGGAAGTCACCTTGATTCCATGGAGACCATGGAAACCATAGATGAACATTGGCAAATATAGTAGAAAATTGAGTAGGCACGATGTAATCCCTGATTCCGGAGCCCTTGTAGTGAAGTGTTCTGGTGATTTGGTTAAGCTAAAATTTGAGTACACCAGCCGTTTTGCTTGGTCTTGCTTAGTTGGGAATTTGGAACAAGTTACCGCCTGAGGTCGGGAAATATTTGCTTGTCGTTATTTGATGATTTTTCATGTTGAGGATCACTTGCTAAACCTGTGACAAAGAAGAAAGAACTGCCATATTCGAGAGATCAACGCGCATCTCATGAGGTTAGAGTTTAAGCATGGATCTGAGCAACTTGAAGCGACAAGAAGTTTCCCTCAAGACTTGTCATCCCGCACAATCATTTCAACAACAAAGGAAGTTTGCTTCATCGCTCCCTCGCTAATAATTAACACAAATGGGTGTGCTCTACCTAAGATTTGATGCGTGAAATCTGCTTTGGACATGAATTCGCTTGGAAAATGAATTGGGAAATTCGGATGAAATGTGTTTGAGAGACGGTTAAGATCATCAAACAGAGTTGGGTTATGCATTTGATCAGACATATCATTCCAAAACACCTCGTATAGCAATTTCTCTTTAGCCCTTATAGAACGCACAAATGTCCGTTCTATCTATATCTTCGAAGACATGGTACACCCACTCCAAAGTACCCATTCACGATGGTAATTCCGAGGGATAAGTGTATTAAAAATCCTAAAACTTATCAAAAAATGCAATTCAGCCCTAAAACTTTCAAAAAGTGTAATAAAGTCCTTAAACTTTCAAAAAGTGCAATCAAATCCTAAAACTTATCAAATTGGTCAAATCAAGTCTTTCCATTGATAACACTTTTTAGTTATAGAACTCAATTTCACTTTCGTAACAAGTTTTAAGACTCTATTGTACTTTTAATAAGATTTAGGACTTAATTGTATTTTTTGAAAATTTTAGAACTCAATTGCACTTTCATGATAAGTTTTAGGACTTAATTGCACTTTTTGAAAGTTCTAGAACTCAATTGCACTTTCATGTTAAGTTTTAGGACTTAATTGCACATTTATCCCTAGTTCCGAAAGGCCCCTCTAAAAAAATAATTATTTTTCCTTCCTTTTTTGTAATTCATGCGCTTATAATGGGGACGCTAAAATTGGAAATTGGGTTGTGCCAAGAAGATTCACAATGTGTATCCATTCAAATGCGCGCTAGATAAAAGATTGCAAAAGCTATGAAAAAAAGGAAGATTGGACATTTCAAATCACTCACTCAGCTGCCATCTTTGAATTGTGAAAGACGGAAGTCGCTCGGAAATTGTCTAAATAGGTCGTTTGCCGACTCTTAGCAGAAAATGTCCATGAAAAGCTAATTCTTTAAAAAATTCAGACCAAAAGTAGGGGGACATTTTGGCAATACTTCATGAAGCGAAAACGAGTTCCTTGCTCCATTTTCAAACTAATACCATGAAAACGAAGAGAGTTGAACCATTAGGCTCATATGATATATAGCTTCACATGCAAAAGCGTGAAACGAAAAAAAGAATCCCAATTTTTGCATCGAATTCATAGTGGCAACCTTTCTTCCAAATCAAACCATAAAAATCCTAAATGAAAATCAGGAAACAACCAAGAGATCAAGGCCTTTTTGTCTGGCCTTATAAAAAGTAAGAACTTTTTTGCTTTCCCACCAAAGCTTGAAGTACTAATTAAATTTTAGAAATGTTGGGAATGTCGGATTCCCAAAATCGGATTCGACACTAAATCGAACCCCTAAAACGAATGCGGAAGACAAGCCCGGGAAATTCACATGTATCACCTATCCTAAAGCACACCACGGAATCGAGCGTATCTTGTTAGCCACAGATTAAACACCGACGCCGATAAGAGGAAGAGAATTTGGCCATGTTCGATCCGATGACACCACTCGCTTGAAGGGAAGAAAAACGTCGCCTTGTGCTTTACTGTTTTTCTTTTTGGAGAGAGAGAGAGGAGAGGGACGTACGTACGTTAAAATGCAAAAAGGTGTCTTCGTCTCTCTTTCATCCCTTATATACGTTCCCTAAAAATAAACGTACCCTTCATCCACGGGCCCTAATATTGTGGGCCGGGCTTTTAGGCCCAACATGGGCGGACGGGCCAACTTAGGCCCATCACATAAAACCATCAAGAAAGTTATGAAAAATATGTTGGCGAACGTACGTGCCAATATTTTTAGATGAATGCAATAATTACTTTACTTTTGGGGGTCAGAAAAATAATTACTCGAGATTAAAGAAAGTCAAAGGGCGACAGTAAAAAATACAACAAAGTAAAAGATAAAGTCTGTTTGATCTAGGAAACGATTAGCTAATAAACTTGAAAATTTACTGTTTCAGTAAAAGAAATCTAATCATAAATCTATTTCAAAAATGTCACCTATATTTGAAATCAGTATCTGAAAAAACCTAGAATTAAGGAAGTAAAACAAAACTATAATCTCAATTTGTTTGTGCCCATCAAATAGATAAAATAAAATAAAAAAGAGCATAGCCGGGGACCGAAAATGAAATATTGGGAATACCAAGGACTAATACCGTAGTTTTTCTGAATATTTGACATCCATTTAGAAGGACTTGCATATTGTCGTGAGTTTGTCAAAAGTCAAGTCTACCATAAGGTTAGACCCAAAAAAAAAAAAAAAACAGTTGTTTTAGAGTTGACGTAGACTCGACTAGAGAAAATTCGGTTTTGGTTAGTGCTATCCAAAGACCATTCGACTAGGGAATGTTCTAGGAATAGATGTCTTAAGTCAAGCGTAATACATACGAAATTCAGAGGTGGCTACTCAGTCTACTTTTTATGCTCCGACAGAGAAACCCTAAGACGAAAATAACTGAAGTGCGAGTAAAATAAAATCCGAGCCGCATCCGATAAAATAAAATAAGGCCTCGTTAATAAGCATCGGGACATGACCCTGGGAGTGGTAAATGGAAAGTCCGTGGAAGTTTTCTAAAATGACCCTTTTTTTTAAGGATATATAAATATGCGGATGTAACTTGCTAAGCCCTTTAAAATGAAAAATTGGCATAATGTAATTTAAATGGAACATAATACTCGAAGAATAATACAAATATAATGCAAATAAATCTAAATTTCCCCAAAGGGACCCCTAAACATGCAAGAAGTAATTTTTTTTTTGTACTTTTTATTACATTTCATTCATCCAAGATAGCAATAAAAATTACAAAAAAAGTTGCGATCTTAAGGCCCTAAAATATGCATCTACATTTGTGCAGACGTTAGATCTTGAGAAATGATATAAAAGAATGCATTTACTGGAAAACGATGTACTAAGTTAACTTAGGCTTCATTTTTATCACGGAAAATTAATGATGAGAAAGCATTTTTAGAAAAATGATTGCTTGTATTGTTTGAAACAATTAGCCAATAAAAAATGTTATCATCATCGCTAACAATTTATCATTAAATATTTTCGTGAACGATGAAAATATTTTTTGTATATTCATTTATATAGACAATACAAATAATAATTAAAAAATATTTTTCAAATTATCTAGTTCTCCAAAATGAACGGAGCCTTGAACATGAAAACAGCCAACCAAATATTTGGACCTTCCCCTCAATCAACTATCATGTGGGAGCGGAAATATCACTGCCTTTAATGATGATGACGATGATGATGATGATTATTATTTGTTATTATTATTATTAATTTCTATGATTTTTTTTTAAATGCAACGACACCTTGGATAAATCATGGTGCCCGCATATAGCACGCCATATTGTCAGCATTTTGTTTGGAGGTAAATCAAAGTCATTCTTAATTCTCTTGCTATTCCAGAAAGAATAAGAAATGCCATGCAAAGATAGCTACCCTCTCCTAGACCGAGTATTGGTAGATGAAAGAAAATTGCAATTCATTTTTCACAGTATATTCAAAAGTACCTTAAAGGAGTAATCAGGATAATCCAAGTGCCGGAGTCTTGTCATATATCAAAAAATATTTTCTAATGTTTTAAAGAATTCATTATATTAAATTTGAGTATGAGTTTTCCATTGACCATGAGAATATTTTTTTATTGAGTCATATACCAAAGCGATCCAAACACCAAAAATTATGGAGAATATTTTCTAATAGAAATTTTTTCGCATAACAAATGGGTCCTGAGAAATGTATTATGGTAATAATAGTGTCAAAAGGAAGATTAAAATTTGTTTAACTATTTTATTTGGTTGATAACAATTAATTACAAACCAATGTATAGGAAATCAATTCAACATACCATTGAGATACATAGTTTGGATTCGTTTTGGTGGATCAGTTAAGCTGTCTTTGAAATTTTGAAGTAAATTTATTGCAAGTGTATCATTTTGAGTTTTTTTCATGATATTAATCATTTTCTCTATTCTCGTGCTTTCATGGGTTGCATGGCAGGCTGTTTTGGTCTCCCTCTTTCTTTCTGTTCATTTTTTTAATTATTTATTTTCTCCAGACATTTATATTAAAAAAAAAAGCATTGAATAGAAAACCAAGTACTGAGTTAACTTAATCAAACATGAAAACGGGAAACCAAATATCCATGCCCCACCGAGCACAAGCATCACTCGGCATCTTTTCACACACCGAGCGTTCTGCCATTTCCTCTCCGTTGCTCTGCTTTTATGCGCCCCATGCCAGGCTGTTTTGGTCTGCCAATTCCCTTTTCTCTGTTTTTGTCATTTTTGTTCGTTAATTATTTTTTGATTTTTTTAATGTAAGTGACAGACTGACAGTTATGAAAAGTTTAGATATCAAATATGGCTAGCGATGTGGAAAAATTATCCAAAAAAAATTAAATTTATAACTCGGCGACCAAGTCAATTTTAAATATTTCAATTATATCAATTTAATTATAAATTTTTTGACGACTTACTAATTTCAATCTTGTCAATTTAATTTTAAAAATTTTGATGAGTTACTAATTTAATCATAAATCTTTTAAAGACTTCGAAACATTCTCGGCAATCTTATGCGGTACGACCATGCTGAGGTGGACAATTTTTATAATTCGTAAACTTTTTGAAATTTTCTCTTCTTTTTTTTTTATCTTATCTTTCCTTTTTATTTTTTTTTCTTTCCATTTTTCCCTTTTTCCCGCTGCTTTCGCCCGTTTGTCCTTTTTGACGCGTGCCCTCTTTTTCTTCTCTGTTATTGTGCTTTTATGCGTACATGCCAGGCTGTTTTTGCCTGCCAATTCCTTTTCTTTAAATTTTTAATTAAATAATAATAATAATAATAATAATAATAATAATAATATATTATTGTTATTATTATTTTTTATGATAATTTTTTATTGCAGGTGACACTTGAAAAATTTAGTTGCCCACTTATAGCACATTATGTTGTCAATATTTTGTTATGGGATAAATCAAAGTCACTCTGAAATTCTCTCAGGTATTCCAAAAAAGAGTATAAAATGCTACACAAAAGTAGCCATCCTCTCTTAGACCAAGCATCAGTAGGGGCAAGATAGTCACAATTCATTTTTCAGTACAACCGAAAGTATCTCGAAGGAAAGATCGGGATACTCCAAGTGCCGAAGTCTTGTTATATTTACAAAAAAAAAAATCTAACTTTTTAAAGAATTTATTTACTAAATTTGAGTATAAATTTTTTACTGATCATGAGAATCGTTTCTTTTTACTCATTTTTCAAAACGAAACATGACGTAAATTATGAAGAATGCTTTCCGAAAGGAAAATTTTTGCAAAATAAATGGACCCAAATTGATGTATTATGATAGTAAAATTTCAAAAATTAATGTCAAAAAAGAAAACTAAAATTTGTTTAACTGTTTTATTTAGTCAAAATTTATTACAAAACAATGTACAAGAAATCAAATAAACTTACCATTGAGATACATGGTTTGGTTTCGTATAGATAGATTGAGTAAGCTGACTTTGTAATTTTGCTTTTGCTAATAAAAAAGCTATCAACGCGGCTTCTTAGAGTTGATATTGAGTTCTTCTACAAGAGCTTACTTTAACTTTTCCTAAATGGAGAATATTGCGATCATTTAAAAAGCAAAAGTATCCATTAATTTAAATGTTGAGATATCTAGAAATATAAACTTTTAATGCTGATACAAAAGCAACGACGGTAAAAAAGGAAAGCTTGTTAATCCAACATTCATGCCAGAGAGAAAGAGAGATTGGCGGCTAAGCGTAATTCCTGGTGGAATCTTTTGACTTTTGAAATAAAAAACACGAGTCACCTGCTCCACTGTCAAATAAGTACAATTAAAATTAGGGGTGAACGTCAGTGCCGTTTCAACGATAATAATTAATTCGGTTCCCATTGTATTGTGCTAAACTCACGGTTCTGCCTGAGAACTGGTGGTGGAAAGTAGAATCGGAATAGAGGAGACTTTTCTCTTTACTTTGTGAGTACTTGATTCGCTCAGTGATCCCTTCTTTTTTCTTTGGTTGTTGCTTGCGGGTGGACTCATAAAGTGTGCAATTTGGTGAATCTGTTTCTGTCTTGCGCATTACAAGGTTAATAATGGGCATTTTCGTGCCCCTTTTTAGAAAATTGATGGTCTAACTTGCACTGGAATTGCAAAAGTAGTCAATTTCTAGCTGTTTTTACGAAGATTTTTTTTTTTTTTTTTTTTTGTGTAGTTGCAAAACTCGGAATGCTTAATAAAAGGCCAGGAACCAATCACTAAGCGCAAAAGGGGAAAAAAAACTTAATTTTCACATCTGAATTCAAAGAGTCGAATCCATAAAACAACCTAGAGATCAGGGTCTCTTTGTTTGGCCTTATAAAAAGTAAGAACAACTTTTTTGCTTTCCCATCAAATTTAGTAATATTGTAATTTAAATTTTAGAGAATTATGAAAAAACTTTAGGTGAATGCACATGTCAACATATTTATGAGAAAGTTTCGATTGCTTAATACTAAAGAAAGCCAAAGAGCGAGTGCCACAAAAAAAAAATATATATATATATATATATATATATATATATATATATATAAAAACAAAAGTCACTCCAAATATATCTAGGAAACGAATTAGCTATAAATAAGGAAGTTTACTGTTCGAGTGGAAATCTACTCATGAATTTATTTTACAAAAAAAAAAAATCACCTTTCTAAAAGTGGGATCTGAGAAGCCCTAGAGTTAAAATGAAATAAAATAAAATCGCAATCTTGATTTCTCTGCGTTGCGTCAAAAAATAAAAGTAAATACCACAAAAATTCTCAAATTGATACATCCGTGTCATATTTACTCTAAATTAAAATTCGCGTACGGTAATAGAGCTCTCAAGCATAATATAAACGAAATTCAATAGTGGCTAGATCTACTTAGGCAAACGCAAAGTGAAAGAGCCTTTCATTGATTGAGTGCTCTGACAAGGGGAAACCCTCAGGCGAAATAAAAAATCAATAATCAAAGCAGTTAAAATAAATAAAGTTGGAGTAAAGTAAAAACCCGAGCCGCATCTGATAAAATGACATAAGGCCTCGATGTCGAGCTTCAAGGTAAGACCCAGTCAGTGCTGAATGGGAAGTCTGTGCAAGACTTCTGAGATGTATAATGTGTCGAGGGATATATATACGCGGAATTGCGGATGCAACTTGTCAAAATAAGTTGCTTTCCTAAAAATCCTTCTTATAATTACGAAAATTTAGCATAATGCACTCTAAATGGAAATGAATCTAAATTTCCCTAAATAAATTCCTAAACATATTTTTTTTTGTGATTTTTTAAAATGAAGACGCAATCTAAATTACTAACATGCAAGATGTAATTACTTATTTTTATACTTTTCATTGCATATGATCCATGTAAAATAGAGATTAAGGGTTCGTTTGTTTCGCGGAAAATGGGCCATTTCCGGAAAATATTTTCCCAGAAGTCATTTTCAGGAAAATGACTATATTTTCCTAAGATTCTACAAACTCCGAACTTTGAGTGGAAAATATTTTCCACCGTTCGTTAGCTAATTTAATTGTTTGGAAAAAATTATCCAAAAATTGAATTTTAATATTTTAATTGACCAACAAATTAGTTTTATTTTTATATTTTTTTGAAAAATGAATTTTTAATTATTTGTATTTTTAAAAATCGAAATTTTTATTATTTTTTCTTTTTTCTTTCTTTTTCTTTTTCTTTTCCTTCCTCCTTCCTCCTCCTTCCTCCTTCCTCCTTCCTCTGCCACCGCACGCCTGACGATGGCCAACTGCCTGGCGGCTGACCAAAACCCGGTCGCCAGATCCGACGAGCTTGAGGCTCGACTGATCTTGCCCGAGCTCGCCGGAGGTTCGCCAAGCTTTGGCGAGCTCGGGCGAGGCCAAAGCCTCGCCCGGCTCACCTGATCTGGCAAGGCCAGAGCTCCGCCTGTGCCGACAACTCACCGGCCTCGGGCGAGCTCGGCTTCCCCAAATCGGGCTAGGCGGAGCCTCGCCGGCCTAGGGCGGAGCTCGAGCTGGCTTGCGGCTGCGGCCGGCCGTTGTCGGGGCCGGCGACCGGCCAAGGCTAAGGAAGAAATATGAAAAGGAAAGAAAGAAAAGAAAAAAAGAAAAAAGAAAGCATAAAAATAAAACAAAAATGTGTTAGTGAAAAGAAGCAAGGTGGAAGAAGTTATGGAATGTTTTCCACTTTTGAAAAGTGGAAAACATTTTCCTCATATTTGAAGGTTGTTTTTTCCAATGATGGAAAACATTTTCCTTGAGTAGTTTATTTTCCGTGAAACGAACACCGGAAAATCCGGAAAACGTTTTCCTGGAAGTCATTTTCCGTGAAACGAATGGACCCTAAGATTACAAAAAAAAAAATGCGATCTTAATGTATCAAAAATTCAAGGAAAATTCTATTCTGAAATGGCAATTATAGTTATGCAAATATTCGATTATCAATGCCTAACTGTGCAAATACGCAGAATTTGTATGAAAACATTAGATTTGAGATATGAAAACATTATCAATTATGCAAATATGTGCGTCTTGCGATCCCTATGCAGAATCTGTATGAAAACATTAGATTTGAGATATGACATAAAAAATGCATTAACTAGAAAACCAAGTACTAAGGATGCGTTTGGTAACGTTTACTGCTCAAAATTGTTCCAGGGGAACGAAATAGAAAAAACTATTTCTATTCCGGAGAACAATTTTTTAATAGAAAAACGCGTTTGGTAAAATTGTTTCTGGAATAGAAAAAAAAATAGAAACACGTTTGGTAATCTTGTATAATTTTTTTGTTTCTTTTAATTTTTAAAAATTTTTATTTTATTTTTCCTTTTTCCTTTTTTTTTCTTCCTTTTGGCCGGTTGCCGGCCTCGGCCATGGCCGGTGGCCTTACCCAGCCACGGCGAGGCTCGCCGGCCCTCGACGGCCGGTCGCTGGCCCTTGACCGCCGGTCGCCGGTCATGGCCGAGGCCGGTGACCGGCCAAAGAAAAAAGTAAGAAGAAAAGAAAAAGAAAAGAAAGAGAAGAAAAAAATAGGAGAGAGAAAAATCGTTTCTCGGAAATGTTCCAGAAACAAGAAACAAGTTTTTCTTGTTTGTTGTTTATGTTCCAAATTTGTTTTCGGGAACAAAAAAATAGATTTGGAACAAAAACGCAAACAAACGCGTTTCTATTCTTTTTTTGTTCCCCGGAACAAAAAAACATAAATTGTGTTCATAAACACAGGCGAGAAACACAAACAAATAGCCCCTAAGTTACCTTGAGAATGACAAATTTGCTCATAGAAAAAAAAAAAAAAAAAAAGACAATTATGCTATGAACTTTTTTTTGGTCTATAAAAAATACTAACTTTTACTTAAATCTCAAATCTAGTCCTGTTGACTTGAAATCTTAATTGTCCAATGTGACTATTTTACCTCAACAATAAATCCACATTGCTTGCTACCCGAATTTAAATCACTATCCATTGTTTTTTTGTTTTTTTCAGCCACAACTTGAAAAATAATGGTGAAACTATTTGTAGTCTCGTTCACTTTACCAGCAAGTCAAAAAGACCTCCGAATTGAATCTCTCTGGCTAGCCTCCATTGCTTTGTCATAATATGAAGTTGTGGACGTGGGCCACCACCCATCAAGAGACGCCATGGACAAGATTTGCCAAACTCATAATGAAAACCTTATTTTCTAGAGCAAGCCCAAGCCCTCCCCTTGAAACTTCAAAATTTACTTCAAATGGACATTAATCAATCGATCTCATTTAATACATAAATTGATTTTGTTAAGAAGTATAGTAAGGGAGAATCTAAAGCCATGCCCTACCAAAGTGCTTGTCACAATCTACAAGATCTCATGCTTCAATTAATAGGGCTAGATTTGAGACTAAATAAAGTTTGTGATATTTATTGACATAAAAAAAGGTTTCGGGCCAGAATTGTCAATCAAGATAAACTTTGCGATGTTTTTTTAATTAGCCCTTTAATAAGTTTACCATGTTTTGATAATGATTGAAAATCAGTAAAAATAAGAAATGCTATCCAAAGATAGCTACCCTCTCTCACACCCCTGGTCCAAACACGCCCCTGCAGTGATTGAGAAAATCGCACCGCCACCAATCAAAACAATGAAACGAGAGACCAGAGGAGCTGCCGACAATCACGGACCGGACCCCTCTCCTTCCGCCCCTCCAACGGGGGAGCAGACCGTCCCAAAGAAGAAAAGAGAAAAAAAAGATAAGTCTTCCCATGACGGAAAAAAAAAAGTTGTCCGAAAAGAAGATTAATTTGAAAATAAATAAATTAATTCGTCTGCCCTCCAGAAAAGGGCAACAAAGGAAATAAACCAAAAACAAAAACGACGTACGAAAATGAAAACGAAACAAACCAAACCCAACCCCATGACCAAAGCAAGAGTTGCAGCGGGATGAGGGACTGTTCCCTCCCCCTTAGTCCTTCCTATCCTCCCTCTCCCCCACCAAAATATAAAAAATAAAAAATAAATCCGGGGATCCGTCTTTTTATCGCTGAATGAATATACCAGAATGGCCCTGGCACGTCCATCGGAATTTGCCAAGCAAGCGCTCACCATAATTCGGTAGACGAAAGAAAATTGCAATTCAATCTTGCACTCGGTCAAACGTCTCGTGCTCGTTATACCCCCACCATTTCCACTGCTTTCGCCAGTGTGTCCTTTCTCATGCGTGCCCACCTTTTTCTTCTCTCTGTTGTTGTGCTTTTAACCATGCCAGGCTACTTTTGCCTGCCAATGCCCTTTTTCTTTTTTTTTTTTTTTTCTTAATTTTTATTCATTTAATTTTTTTATTAAAATTTTTAATGATCTTTTTTATTATTATTTTTATATATGTAAGTGACTCTTTTGGAAAATCTACCTCTGTGAGTACTTAATTCGCGTCGTGATTCCTCCTTTTTTTTTTTTTGGTTGTTGTTGTTGCTTGCTTATGGACTCATGTTGTGTGCGATTTCTATTGTAGAAATCAACTTTTAGCCAGAAATAGATTTTTTTACATGTTAGATGATAATAGAAAATTTTTATTCTTGAAATAATTTTTTTTAACAACACAAAATTTCTTCTTTTTGGATGGCCAACGGTAGTGGGCAACGGAGGCGGCCAAAGAGGGGGACGACAACCAAGCGGGCGGCGAGAGGTGGCAAGCGATGGGTGGGCGGCCAGCTAGTAGCGAGAATGAGCGATGAGAATAGATTTTATTCATAATTTTTGTTCTATAAATAGAAAAGTAGAAAATTTTTACTTTTCATTTATATTAGAAACTTATTTATAAACTAAAAAATTGTTCTAGAAGTAAAAAAAATGAAATTGCCTTACTGACGGATTTTTGTTCCAAAGTTGTTCTCTCCAAAACAGAAAAAAGAAAAATAGAATGATTACCATGCACACTCTTGATGGATCTGTTTCTGTTTTATGCATTTCAATATTGATAATGGGCATTGCTTCGTTCTTTCCATGGAGAAATCTTCCACATGTCAACGTTTTAATATTTAAGTTTCAATTGCTTAAGTGTAAAGAAAATCAAGATGCGAGCACTATCGAAAAAAAAAATAGACAAAAGAAAGTCTCTCCAAACAAATCTAGGAAACAAATTAACTAATAAAAGGGGACAATTTCCTTTTCAAGTAAAAGAAATCTAATAACAAACTATGTCAAAAATATCACTTAATTTCAAAAAGATACTAGACTTAATGAAGTAAAATAAAATTATAATCTCGATTTGTCTATGCCCATCAAAAAATAAAAATAAAAAGCATAGCTGGGGACCGAAAATGAAATCATGGAGAAAACAAGGACTAATACTGTAATTTCCTCAATATTTTATTTCCACTGAGAACGACTTACATGTCGGGCGTTCGCCAAAGTCAAGTCTACAAGAGGCAGAGACCACCGGGGGCAAAAAGCTACGCGTACTGGTTACGCCATTTTAGAGTTGACGAAGACTCGAATTGGTTTGCTTTTCTTATGTGAAAAACAGTGGGGAAAGTTCTAGGAAGAGAGGTCCGAAGCGTAATATAAACGAACTTCAGTGGTGATAAAGTGAACGAGCCTTTCTTGTTCAGGTGCTACGAGAGAGGAAACCCTCGGAAGAAAATACTTGTGAGAATGGACATGGGAAACGGCTCGGAGGCAGGAACAAGCGGCAGTGAGCCGTCGGCGATTGACTACGACGTCTTCCTGAGTTTCAGGGGACCGGACACTCGCCAAGGCTTCACGGATTGTCTTTATCACCAAATGCTAGAAGCAAACATCCGTGTTTTCCTCGATGAGGAAGAGCTCCACGTTGGTGAAGAAATAGCTGATGAGCTACCGGCGGCCATCCAAAAGTCGAAGATCTACATACCTATCTTCTCTAAAGGTTATGCTTCGAGCACGTGGTGCCTTCGCGAGGTCGCACACATGATGGATTGCAAGAAATCCAAACCATCCGAGAAGGAGATTATGCCGATGTTCTACGATGTTAAGCCTCGTGA
The DNA here is from genome assembly GCA_014182365.1 of Eucalyptus tenuipes. Lineage (NCBI taxonomy): Eukaryota > Viridiplantae > Streptophyta > Magnoliopsida > Myrtales > Myrtaceae > Eucalyptus > Eucalyptus tenuipes. The sequence goes on along the minus strand of CM024541.1, from coordinate 17,426,081 downwards.
TGTTAAGCTTAAGTCTCAACAGTACGTCAGTGCTTTGGAGGAGCATGAAGAGAAGTTCGGTCGCCAGACGAGGCTAAAGTGGGAGGATGCCCTCAAAAGTGTAGCCCAAATCAAAGGATGGGAGTTGAAAAAGCAAGGGTATGCAGGGATCCTGAAGCACTCCGTTAACCTTTCCTTTGGACTTTCATTAATTATATGCCCAAAATTGGATGAATTCTCGTTTAAGTTGTTTGAAATTGAATGAATACCATGTATGTTTTCAAATTTATTTTCGATGACCGAATCAATTATGTCATTCACCGAAGCCAAATAAAGCAAAAACCGGGTAAGCATTCAGTTAAAGTTATTTTTCTTTTTTTTTTTCTTTTTTTTGGGGGGGGTAAGTTTAGAGGCGGGAGATGTGTTAATAAATTCAAGGAGTAAGTCGTTTGTATTTTTGTGTTTTTGTTTTTTTAATTCTCTCGTTACTTTAGCACTCCAATTTTTTTTTTTTTTTGGTCGAAACTTTAGCTCTCCAATTTGGTGGGTTAGCTTTTTCATGTACTTTGCTTCTAACTATCTTAAGTGTGAAAATTTTCAATACATCTCTTCTTAGCTCTTACCCTTGCTACCAAGATTGCCTTAAGGGATTAGGAATCAATTAGCAATGCCTCGCTTCCTTTGACATGGGAAAATGCCTACATCTAATAGTCTATTCTTTGAATGATAGACAAGAGGGCATTCTTTCACTGATAGATCTAATTTTATATATCTTTGTGTTTGTAAATTGTGGATCACATCCTTAAAAGTTACCTTCTCTCTCCTTATCGATAGATTTTTACATGGAATCAGAGCAAGTGTCCTATCCATCAATGTCAAAGTGTTACCATTTTGGAAGCAAATAAATAAAAAAAAGTCATAATTTTCTGTATGTGATTATTTGTTTAAATCATAGGCAAATCGTGTTCTAAACGCACATAAAAATGTCTTCCTGTCGGGTGCACTAGCCGATTAAATAAGTGGCACTAGCCCTGTTGGTTGCAACCACATGTTGAGTGTCCTGCGGTTATCTTTTACAATATCAACTTAGTTAACTCACATATGTGGCAGGCATTGGAAATTCATTCAATCGGTGCTACAAGAGATTGTGATGAAGCTGAAGACAAAAGACAAATACGTTACCCAGCATTTAGTTGGAATGGACGATCCGGTGGAAGCCGTTCTGACGTTGTTGGACATGGACTCTGGGGGCTTGCGCTTTGTGCTAATCCATGGAATGGGTGGAATCGGTAAAACAACTCTTGCTAAGATGGTGTTCAACAAACTAAATTCCCTTTTCAATCAATGCTGCTTCCTAGGAAATGTCCGGGAATCGTCGACCAGCTCTGGCATCATAAATTTGCAAAAACAATTATTGTTCGACACATTGGGTTCGGGCTGTCAAGATCAAATCAACGATGTCGACGATGGGATCAAAGTGATTTTGCAACGACTTTCTAACAAGAAAGTCTTGCTCGTTCTTGACGATGTGGATGATGAGGAGCAACTCCAGAAACTAGCCATCAACCACATTATGTTCGGCTTAGGAAGCAGAGTTATTATGACAAGTAGGAACAAAAGCATCATAAAATCCAACAAAACTTTGGAGTATGAAGTGAAGCCGTTGAATGATGTTCGATCACTAGAGCTTTTCAGTCGACATGCTTTTAGAAGGAATCCTCCTCTAGATGGTTATGTCAATCTTTCGAGACAAATAATTTCTAGGACTGGAGGACTTCCTTTGGCTCTTGAAGTCATAGGCTCATTGGTTTATCGTCAAAACAAAGCCTCATGGTACGATGTGCTAGACAATTTGAGAGAAACACCTCCCGAGAAGGTCCAGGACAAGCTGAAGATCAGCTACAATGCCTTGAATCATGAGCAACAACAGATTTTTCTCGACATCGCATGTCTCTTTGTGGACAAGGACAAGACGAATGCACTCTACATGTGGAAGGATTGTGGGTTTAGGCCAGATTATTCAATTCAAGTCCTTGTTTGTATGTCCTTAATAAAGATAACTGATCACAACAAATTCTGGATGCACGATCAACTGAGAGATCTTGGAAGGAAAATTGTTCGTGGAGATATGAGACTAATTGATCCAAGAAAGCAAAGCAGGTTATGGGTTCCTGAGACGGCCAATAATATCATAGGAACAAAAGAGGTAAAAGCATATGTCTGACCATCGAATTCTATGTTTTTCTCAATAGTTCATTTATTAATTAGGAGCCCTTTCTTAAGAAAGGGGAGGGGGGAACGGAGACATTTGTCATTTACACTGATGCTACTTTATCATTGAATGGCAGATAAAGGAGGCCATTGAAGCAATTTGCTTATATGAACCAACACGAGTTTATACGAGCAAAGAGTTTTCAAGGCTTCCAAACATAAGGTTCCTCACATTAGAGGGGGGGGAATTTCAATGGAGACTTTGTGAATCAGTTTTCAAAGTTAAGATACATGACCTGCACAGGCGTCTCTCGAGAGTTCTTGGCCATCAATTTCCATCCAAGCAATCTTGTAGTTCTTCAATTGATGCGGAGTTCAATCACAGAAGAATGGGCTGGATGGAGTCAATTCAAGGTACCATCATCGCTATATTTTTTTTTTCTCCATTGAATTGTCTCATGCAATTTTTATGTTTTTAACTAAAATTGACTAACCCATAACTATATAGGCAATAACATGCCGTAAATAAAATCGCTCATGAATGGATTTAATCAAGGCCATTCCACAAGTAAAACTAAACTGATCTTGTTATCAAGGCCATTAAATTAAATTGCACTGAATTGATATATTGGTGGATATATGTGGATCAAGTTAGCTAGGTGTTAGTACTAAACGGATCTATGTGAGTTAAATGAAGAAAATGAGTCAACCCAATTACATCTAGGTTCTAGCACAACCATTTATTAACTCTAAATTCATATGGAATTTTCCCTTTACTCTCATTTTGCTATTGTAACAGGTTGCTAAAAAGCTTAAAGTTTTGGATATCTCATATTGTCACGACATGACCAAGACTCCAAACTTCTCCGATTATTTGAGTTTAGAGAGATTGAACCTTAAGTGTTGTGAAGAACTAACTGAAGTTGATGGTTCCCTCAAAAAGCTTAAGTGCTTGATTTACTTCAATGCAAATGGGTGCAAAAATCTTAGGGAGTTGCCCAAAGGGATCGGAGGGTTACAGAAGCTCGAGTACTTGTATTTATTCGGTTGTGGAAAGTTGAGGAAGCTACCCGAATCATTTGCAAGAGTGACATCACTAGTAGAGTTAGATCTCTCGCATACAGCCATCACAAGATTACCTGACTCCATTGGTAACCAAAAGCGCTTGTCAGTTCTTAAACTGCAATCTACAAAAATCGATGAACTTCCCAATTCTATTGGGAATTTACGAGAACTTAAGTCTCTCTTTCTATCGTATACTAACATAAGGGAACTTCCGTTCTCGATTGGTAACTTGGAATCTCTACTTGAGTTGGATGTTTCACACACAAAATGTCTGCAGTTACCCAAATCTATTGGAGACCTAAGTAGATTAAAAATCATCAGGATTTCGCATTCTCCGATAAAAAAGCTACGACGGAGCATTATTGCTTTAAAAGAGTTGGAAGAGCTACATGCCAACGATTGCTCGGATCTAAAGTGGGAAATTCCTAAGGACATTTGGCAATTATCGCTTTTGAGAGAGTTGCACTTGCAATCCACCCCCATTAAGAATGTTCCACAGACGATCAAACTACTTTCTCACCTACAGAAATTGAGTTTGGGGTCTTGTAGCAAACTCAAAGTATTACCGGAGCTTTCCACAAGTTTGATAAGCCTAAGCTTAGGATCACATTCATTGCGGCAGCTCCCAAATCTCTCAAACTTAACTAAATTGGAGGCTTTGAGCTTTGATGATTATGATGAGAACTGTGGTCCTTTCTTCTTCCAAGATGGTCAATGCCAACTGTCCCTTGGGGTCCTTCCACCATGTGTTTCAACATTGTCATTGCGATATCACAAATCGACAACTAGTTTGTCACTTCGTTGCAACTTGAGAAGATTGACACGTTTGAACATTTTTTACTGTAGTTGGAAGGAAGTTCAACTCGATAGGCTTGAACAGTTGGTTGAATTTGACGTGAGTTACTCAGGCCTCCTTGAGGGATTTGCTGGTCTTTCGAGTTTGAAGAGGTTGAGGCTGTTGAGGTTGTACTGGTGTCATAATCTTACTGCCATCCAAGGTCTTGGTTCATTGGACTCGTTGGAGCAATTGAATATAAGTTCCTGTCCTAAAATTGGAAGTCTAGATGATCTATCGGATTTGAAAAAGCTAAAGTCCTTGACGATTGGCTGTTGTGAAGAGCTTCAGGCAGTTAAGGGCCTGGATGAACTAGAGACTCTCGGAACATTGACTTTTCACAATTGCAGATCATTGAAAAGTTTCCCTACCGTATTCAATTCGAAAGTACCAGACGAGTGCTTTCTAAATTTTACCGGCTGCCCAAATTTTGAAGCAGGATGGTTTATTGGCAGGGTCAGCCAGTACAAGGAATGGAAAGTCGGGGGCAAAAGAAGGAAAAGAAAGAGAGGAGTGTGAGACAAGGATTTTTTAGTGCCTTGGGTTAGTTTCTCACTATTGAATAACAAAGATTTCAAGAATTTAGTGACATTTTTTTTCTGTAAATGCGTCGTCACGTTTTTGTCGTTATTATGAAATTTTTTTGTAGTGTTTCCGACAATGTTATCAAAGCCTGGAAAGGCATGTACTTTTTTTCAAATTGGTAGAATTTTTTTTAATCCATTTAATTGTCCAGTTTTTCTAAGGCTAAAATTTAAAATCCAATTAATGAGATATTTTAAAGTTCAGCAAAGAGAAGGAAATATCAACGACATCATGTGTACCTCTTATAACATATCCACATACTATATGCTCAAATTTGATCTCAGTCGCTAATGTAAGACTGGTGAATATTACATCCAACATATCTTTCGCGTTGAATCTACACATTGAATATATCTAATGGATGCAAAATTTAGGAGTAGATTCTTATTTAATGCCAATTGTGTTTCGATTTATATCTTCACTTTCTCTCAAGAAAAATATTTCACTTGCGATATGTCAGCAAAAACAAGGTCAATATCACTTCCATCAGTAGTATCAATTTCATAACTTTTTCTATGTAGCATTTTTGTTAGAATATAGTAAGACGTACCTTTAATAATGGTGCATTCTTCATAATGTCAATTATATGTTCATCATTCCCCAAAACGTAGGGAGTTCATTATGGCAAGATGTGGTTAATGAGATTAACTGCTCGGTTAGATGATTACCAAAAACAGGCAATACAAGAAATTTTTTCTTATCAGTTGAAGGGGAATTTTGTCGTTGGTTGGTGAACAACTTCGACCCAAACATGTGCGACAGAAGAACGAACGATAGAAGAATGTCATAGAATCGTATTCCGTGACCATAATCACAACATCATAAATAATCGTTTAAAAAGAACTTGTACTACAATCCTACAATTACGAGCTCTTGCTATAGAAGAACCTGTACTACAATCCTACGACTGCGAGCTCTTGCTATAGATAATTTTAAGAGGGCTTGTATGCTGTTAGCCATCCGCAATCTGTTTATATTCCTTAACCAGTTTGTTTTGCCCAATTGATATCTCTTCTACGCGTTGATTAAATCAAGAGAAACAAATTGGGCAGTCTGGTTTTAAAGGCTCTGAATGAATCCACAAGTAATGCTAAATTCAAACTTCACACAGCATTATGCACAATTCAACACATTTTCCCCATTTTGCATTGGACAATCTATACTGTCCCTAGTCTATTCAGGGATCGGTTTTCAAATTTTGAAACGCATCTGAAACTGTAATTAGTTACAAGATGAATCCGGAGCATTGGAAATGTAGGGGCCATTAATAACTCCACGTAACAGAAAGATAACATTACAAGGTCAATGTGCCGGAGAAACAGTAAAAAGTTGGAGAAAACAATGAGCACTCGAGGATGTCATGATTTTCCACTGTAACAATGTAACAATCACCTGAATTGATTACTTTTCGTGTTTCTTTAGAAGGTTCAGGTACTAATGAAACGAACCATATGAAATTGTGGTAGTTATACATCTCGTGAGGCAGAAGTTTCGTAACATTTGTATTTAAGCGTGCATCATTAAAATGCCTGAATGACCTCCACTTTGATGCAATTTGTTTTACCAAACTATCAATATCAATTCACAGGATTTACTCACGAAGCTGAGCAAAATCTGCCCCACCTCCATTGTCAATTATCATCAATCAAATTGGTCTGCTCACTCAAAACGTACTTGGGCAATTCGTACTTCGCACCTGCAACAATCAACATCGCATGAATTAGATGCTGGACAGGACGGTAGAGATGGAAAAGATTTCTAGGTGGTGGTGGGCGGGAAGCGGGTGGGGGACTGGGTGAATAGATGAACATAGCACCTCTTTCATCATAGCATATTGTCAAGTCATCTCTCTGAACAATCACGCCAGCACTATCCACAATTGCTTGGGCAAGCGTTAGATCTGCTTCTGCTGCTGCATGCAGAGCATCCTATATCTCTGAAAGCAGAATTAAATTGCTTAACCAGTCTACAACAGTGATATGAAATGAGAGGTAGTGAGACAGAGAGATTTAATTACTGTAGAGGTTAAGGGGAAGTCAGGTAATATACAACAGAAAACATAACTACGTCATCAAGATATTGACATGCCAATTCACATCAGCTCCTTCACCATCTTCAGTCTCTCTAAAAGTTTCACCACTGAAAATGCACAGAAGATGAGGCTTGAATATATCTCAAATAATATGCACAAATTATGTGCCTACCTAGAAACCTCCCTCCCTCACTCCCTCCCCACTCCCTCTGTCAATCGTGCGTGTCGTACTCCACAGTGGTTGCTATGAAGGTTTCTCAATTGTAGACAAGGAATATTGATGTGCAATGCTTTAAAAATCCCACAAGTCTTATGGAACGTGCATCTCTCATCACATTACCAAACTGGCCCAAACTCATGCTGCAATACATCTGGTCAGTCAATAACAAAACTACTACCGCATTGTCACGAATGCAAAGCATTGTGACTCAAAGCAAATTAGTGTTGGCTACAGTGAGAGCTGAAGTAGCCTGAGCCTATTTTCAAGGATAACACGCTTGGTAGTTTTTAGGCACTTTCACCAATTGTAAAGAAACCTCCAGAAAATCATATTAACTGGCTATCACTTATTAATGTTAGTTGACAATATTAATAGCAAGTTATTTGTTTGACTTACAAAAAACCTTTCATTTTATGGGTGGCCTTTTGATATTTGATATGTGCCACATCTTCTAAATAGGATCATACTTAAAGCATCTGGCGTATGGGTCTAAGCAACTTGAAGTAACAAGCATACCCTCAAGACTTGTCAACCCACACAATCATTTCAACAGCAAAGAAAGTTTATTTCATGTGATGGACTGCCTCGTCCTAAATTCCAGAAATCCCTCTTTGAATTGGTTAAGAGTGAGAGATGTAGTGCAAAACCTACTAATTGTTGAAATCACTTAGGCTGCATTTGGCAGTCGAAATAAGATTCAAGATAGGATAAAATTTATCCTATCCTATGTTTGGTACTTAGTCAAGATAGAATAAAGTCAGATATATAGGGGATATAGACGGGATAAAATCATCCTATTGGGAGGTGGGATAAAAGTGGATAGGATTTTTAACATTCATAATAGAAAAGTTATTTTTCTCAAATGACAAACTTCTTAAATTAACAAAATTAAATTATATTTCAAAATAAATAATATTTAAATTCTAATATAATAAATTCAAAATGACAAAAATAGCAAATTTTAATTTAATCTTATTTTTGCTTATATTATATTAAAGTTTAAAGTTAAATATTCTAGTATTTTAATATTTTAGGTATATTAATACAATTTACTTTTTAATAGAATTTTATTAAAGAATAGTGGAACGGGTAGAAACAAATAAAAAAGAAATTAATCCAGAAAAGAGAAAAATAAAATAAAAAAGCAAATAAAAGTAAAGTAAGCAAGAATGTCATAAGAGATTATTATCATTTCTATTTGTAAAATTTTTTATTCATTTATATTGATATACCATTTATACAAAACAATGTACATGATATAATGTAAATATATACGACTTTATTACTGCAATCACCTAGCAAAATCCCTAGATTTCATATCTTATCCTATCCAGTCTTCTCCTAATTAAAAATCTAGACAACCAAACGCAGCCTTAGGATAATCAAAGATGATAGTATGTAGGAGAAAGACTGCAGCTTCACAAAGGCAAAGCAAAACAGTGTCAGCCTTCAAGTTAGAGGATAGACTACCCAAGCCGGAAGTGTAAAAGTATAACCTCACTAAAAGTTTAAAAATGACAGAATAAGTCCATGGACATTATCATTCATCATAGTTCTAGCCTCTACAAGTTTCAATATGAAAACTGAAGAGGTAAGCACATTCTTCGGATAGGGATCCCTAATTCTAAATAATTCATGCAGTCCACTATTTATTGATAAGTATTGCACAACTCATAAGGTACAAAAAGGCATCTGCGACCTTTAAATAGATGTGCTTTATCCAATTGCTGTTCATATTTCAAGTCATTTTAATACTTGATGAACGAGCATTAAAACATAGGAGACTTTACATTCCATTACCATATTTCCATAAAATAAATAGAAGAGAATTTGCAGCTAGCAAGCTTTCCATACAGCAACAATGTCACTAAGGTAACTTATTGCATTGCTGAGTTAAAGAAAACAACATCACCAATACCAACATCTGGTGTCAGAGTATAGTGACCACTTTCTAAGGAATAGACGCACGTATATAGGCCATGGTTACTCAAATCCCATCCCTTCCTCTATAGCAATAAAGACAACTGCAACCCTTGAGTATGGCAAATAAAAATAGATCCAGTCACAAGAAGAACACAAATATCCGATGAGTTCCCCCAAAATAAGAAGATAAGCCATGTCCTGCTTTCCCATGGAAAACATATTTCTCGTGCAATGTGCATTATCTATAGTTTTGTACTCAACAACAGCATGATAAATATACTACACAACACATCTATGCAAGAAACTTAAGAATTCACAAGGAAAGCATAGTTTTCCCCTCTCCCACAGCACTGGGTGGGTGGGTGAAGGTGAAGGGTGGTGACCGTGCATTATGTTAACACCATATTATCCTAACAATTAAGAAATACCTTGTCTCCCACCATAATGAGGTGCAGTGTCCCAAAACTCCTCACGCATCTTCATCAGTTGTGTCCTTGTAATTGCTTCAGGATGCTTCCGAGGTTTCGGCTTCCTAATTTTCTTAGAAGAGTCTGTCAGCAACCATAAAAACAACAAGTTATTATGCGATGAAATTGTTCAGCTTCCCTTTTAAATGATGCGACGAGTGCACTAAATGTGTTAGCAGTAGGCAGAGCAATATCTAAAACGCAATGCTAAACAGTGTTTCTGATACCAATTATTGGAAAAATAATTTCAAGGACTTTACTTGTTGGACAGATAATTTCAAGGACTTCAAATATTGTTAAAGTCTATAAATTTCTTAGACATCAATTTCCCCATCCAATGCAAGACTGTCATGAGAAGAGAATTATCTGAAGCACTTAGGCGACCAATTCTAACAATCTATATAAACAAAGAATGTCACAGAGTAAAGATTGATCGATGTAAACTTCCAACATTGCTCAAGTGAAGAAGAATAGCTGCTCACTGCCGTTAACTGAAGCGAGGAGAATATCAAGGGAAGCACCCACTAGTAGGCTCAAACCCTTCCAAGCTTTACATGGAAAGAATCACATGCAGCCATATATGCAAACTACATTTTCTTGATGGCTCCATTAGTCGATCGTCGCTGATATCGGCGTTCTAGGTCACACAGTCAACGCTCCAGCAGCAGACCGAATTCAAAGACGCCAGCACTCGAAGAACAAAAGGATCGACGGGACCCAACGAGAACGGTGACACGGAAAATCCAGAGCAGCGGAGAGCGATCAGGGGCGCCGTGCCGTCTCCCTTGGGCCGAGATCCGGCGCAGCCCATCTCATCGAATCGGCGGCGGCGGCGGCGGCGGCGGATTTAAAGCATTGGTTCACTTTTAGTTCATCAAATCAAAATCAATAAAAGTTCAAATTATCAAAAACAACTCCAATCACAGTTGTCTATATAGTTCTCAGCCTCCGCTTCGCGTGAAGAGCAACCGAAACAGAGCATAGACGATAATTACCTTGAAATTGCTGACGTCCACTGCAAATAGCGATCGGATCAAATGGAGACATCATCCATGACGACGAGGCTGAGGGTCGGAGATGACGACTAATGAGCGAATAATCTTCAAGCACTTCAAACTCCCTTGACCGAGAAACAGGCGTGAACAGAGGAATTACCACCGTGGCCGAACCGGCGACGGCGGAACGGCTACGGCGGCGGTTGCTGGCGGATACGGGCTCACCGAAGGGAACGAAGAAGAAGAAATCCACTTGGACCTGATCTATTCATGGGCTTAATGGACTGGGTCGAAGTAATGGGCTGCAGTGAATCGGGCTTGGTTAAGTTGATGTGGGCCGGACCAGGTCCTTTAGAAAATTGACCCAAATGGACTGGGGCTCTCTCCCTTTTTTATTATTTAAGTTTATTATCATTTTTTAATCAAAATTCATGTCCGTTTTACCTGCAAAAGTTCAGATGTGGACAGTATAAAAATTAGTTTTTTGATCATGCATTGTGCACAATTTAATGCATTTTCCTTGTTATGCAATTGGCTTAGGTTGATAATGTGGATATTGGCAAAATGGTATTAACCCAGCATGAGCAAAAGCTACCTCGAGTGATTGATTAGTAAAGAAAGTCGTTCATGCACAAACTATTTTGATGATGCTCATGCATCACTTATTAATACACACGAAAAAATATACCATTTCATGTCGGGAAATAGGCAAGACATTTCGTGTGACAATTAAAGTTTGTGATAAAGACTTATGAGGTAACAAGCCAATTGAACGTGAATATATCTAATACTTAAGTGCTAAATAAAATGAGATGTAGTCATGCGGACAACATAATCGATGCGACCAACGTAGAAAATTGCTGCTCTGTCGTCGTACTTTTTATGCGCCCCATGCCAGGTTGTTTTTGTCTGCCAATTCCCTTTTTTAAAATTTTATTTTTAAAATTTTATTTATTTATTTATTTATTATTAAATCTTATACTGATTTTTTTAATGCAAGTGGCACTTTAAAAATTTCTAGGTGCCGACATAGAGCACGCCGTATCGTCAGTATTTAGTTTTGAGGTAAATCAAAGTCATTCCTAGATTCCCCTCACGAGAGAATTACTACTCCAGAAAGAAAAAAAAAATGCTATGCAAAGACAGCCATCTGTCTTAGGATCATAGAAAAGCATGGTTTTAGAGTATAACCTAAAATCCGAAAATTAGACTAGTGAAACCTATCTAATTCCAAGTTTCAAGATATGCATAATAAATTTAAATTGCTTTGACGGGTAAGTTTTATATTCTAGATTTGTGAAATCTGGAACCTGTAACTTAGAATTTGAAATAAATTTTTATGTTTTTCTTGGTATATATATTTGCACGATCCTACGACATTCCATGGTGTTCAATGATGAGTATATAATTTAAAACCACTAATTTGAACTTTCATTTTATAACTGAAAGTTTTGCTTTATTAATTTCATATTTTTCGTGTCTTTAAATATAGATTATGGTCAGTGAATTATAGCAGCAAGTAATGGTTATTAAATTTAATAATTTACTCTAATCGTTCAATTAATAATACATATGAAATCTGGGTAAATCTTGAAACCAATCTTGAAATTTGGAATCACTCATCCCTATTTATAATAAGTCAAATGATTTCTTCTTTGCCCTAGATTTCGATCTTTTGGAGATACATTTTTCAAAAATGAGTCTCGGGGTCTTTGAAGTCAACATAATCAAAATAACGTACAGCCTATGTGCGTTGGACGAAGGGAGCGGCATCTTTGGGAAAATAAAAATATATGTCACGGCACATGTAAGGTAGTTACGTATGTACAATCTAGGAACACTTTATATACTAAGGTCACATGCCTCTCTTTCTGACAATTATAACTTTTAAATGAATTTAATCTCAATTTACAGATACATTTTTTTTTAAAAAGAGTTTTGGGGTCTTTCAAGTCAACATAATCAAAAAAGAGTTTTTACACACTCGCAAACATTTCACGCACCTACCCCACGGCAGGCCTACGTAATATTTTATTGAGCTGACTATGAAATTTTGCTTTTGCTAATAAAAAATATCAACGTGGCCTCTTAGATTTGATATTAAGTTCTTCTACAAGAGCTTACTTTAATTTTTCCTAAATGGAGAATATAGCCGGATGGACTGAATTGGTACGATTGTAAAAGGTTTAGGACTAAATTGGTCCCAAAAAAAAGTTTAGAACTGAATTGGCACAATTACAATAGGTTTAAGACTTTTTTGGTAATTCTCCCGATCTAAATTTATATATCTTTGTGTTTGTAAATTGTGGATTACATCCTTAAAAATTACCTTCTCTCTCCTTATCGATAGATTTTTACATGGAATTAGAGCAATTGTCCCATCCATCCATGTCAAATTGTTACCATTTCGGAAGCAAATAAATAAAAAAGGTCATTATATTCTCTATGTGATTATTTGTTTAAATCACAGGGAAGTCGTGTTCCAAACGCACATAAAATGTCTTCCTTTTGGGTGCACAAGTCGATCAAATAAGTGGTACAAGCCATGTTGGTTGCAACCACATGTTGAGTGTCGTGAGGTTATTTTTACAATTTCGACTTCGTTGACTCACTCATGTGGCAGGTACTGGGAATTCATTAAATCGGTGATACGTGAGATTGTGATGAAGCTGAAGACAAAAGACAAATACGTTGGCGAGCATTTAGTCGGAACGGACGATCCAGTGAACGCCATTCTGAAGTTGTTGGACATGGACTCGGGGGACACGCGCTTTGTGCTAATCCATGGAATGGGTGGAATCGGTAAAACAACTCTTGCTAAGATTGTGTTCAACAAACTAACTTCCTTCTTCAGTCACTGCTGCTTCCTAGGAAATGTTCGGGAATCGTCGATCGGGTTTGGCATCATGTCTTTGCAGAAACAAATATTGTCTATCACATTGGGTTCGGGCTTTCGAGATCAAATCAACGATATCGACGATGGGATCAAATTGATTGCGAAACACCTTTCTAATAAGAAAGTCTTGCTCGTTCTTGACGACGTGGATGACGAGGAGCAACTCCAGAAACTAGCCATCAACCGCATAACTTTCTGCTCAGGAAGCAAAGTTATTGTGACAACTAGGAACAAAAGCATCATGAAATCCGACAAAACTTTGGAGTACGAAGTGAAGCCGTTGGATAATGCTCAATCACTCGAGCTTTTCAGTCAACATGCTTTCAGAAGGAATCCTCCTCCATATGAATTTGTCAATCTTTCGAGACAAATAATTTCTACAACCGGAGGACTTCCTTTGGCTCTTGAAGTCATAGGCTCATTACTTTGTCATCAAAACAAAGCCTCATGGAACGATGTGCTAGACAATCTGAGAAAAATACCTCATAAGAAGGTCCAGGACAAGCTGAAGATCAGCTACAATGCCTTAAATCATGAGGAACAACAGATTTTTCTCGACATAGCATGTCTCTTTGTGGACAAGGACAAGACGAATGCATTCTACATGTGGAAGGATTGTGGCTTTGGGCCAGATTATTCAATTCAAGTCCTTGTCTGCATGTCCTTAATAAAGATAACGGATGACAACAAATTCTGGATGCATGACCAACTGAGAGATCTCGGGAGGAAAATTGTTCGTGGAGATACGAGACTAACCGATCCAAGAAAGCAAAGCAGGTTATGGGTTCCTGAGACGGCCAATAATATCATAGGAACAAAAGAGGTAAAAGCATATGTCCGACCATCGAATTCTATGTTTTTCTTAATAATTCATTTATTAATTAGGAGCCCTTTCTTAAGAAAAGTTGGGGGGGGGGACGGGGAATGTAGACATTTTTCATTTACACTGATGCTACTTTACCATTGAATGGCAGAGAAAGAAGGCCATTGAAGCAATTTGCTTATGTGAACCAACACGAGTTTATACGAGCAAAGAGTTTTCAAGGCTTCCAAACATAAGGTTCCTGATGTTAGAGGGGGGAAATTTCAATGGAGACTTTGAGAATCAGTTCTCAGAGTTAAGATACATGACCTACACAGGGGTCTCTCGAGAGTTCTTGGCCATCAATTTCCATCCAAGCAATCTTGTGGTTCTTCAACTGAGGTCTAGCTCAATCACAGAGGAATGGGCTGGATGGAGTCAATTCAAGGTACCATCGTCGCTATATTTGTTTATCTCCATTAAATTGTCTCACGCAATTTTATGTTTTTAACTAAAATTGACTAACCCACAACTATAGAGGCAATAACATGCTATAAATAAAATCGCTCATGAATGGATTTAATCAAGGCCATTACATAAGTAAAACTAAGCTGATCTCGTAATCAAGGCCATTAAATTAAATTGCACTGAATTGATATATAGGTGGATATATGTGGATCAGGTTGGCTAGGTGTTAGTACTAAACGGATCTATGTGAGTTAAATGAGGAAAATGAGTCAACCCAGTTACATCTAGGTTCTAGCACAACCATTTATTAACTCTAAATTCGTATGGAATTTTCCCTTTACTCGCATTTTGCTATTGTAACAGGTTGCTAAAAAGCTTAAAGTTTTGGATATCTCATATTGTCACAACATGACCAGGACTCCAAACTTCTCCGATTATTTGAGTTTAGAGAGATTGGACCTTAGGGGTTGTGAAAAACTAACTGAAGTTGATGGTTCCCTCAAAAAGCTTAAGTGCTTGATTCACTTCAATGCATATGGGTGCAAAAATCTTAAGGGGTTGCCCAAAGGGATCGAAGGGTTACAGAAGCTCGAGTACTTGGATTTAGGCAGTTGTGAAAAGTTGAGGAAGCTACCCAAATCATTTGCAAGAGTGACATCATTAGTGGAGTTAGATCTCTCGCAAACGGCCATCACAAGATTACCTGACTCTATTGGTAACCAAAACCGCTTGTCAATTCTTAAACTGCAATTTACAAAAATTGATGAACTTCCCAATTCTATTGGGAATTTACGAGAACTTAAGTCTCTCTTTCTATCGAATACTAACATAAGGGAACTTCCGTTTTCGATTGGTAACTTGGAATCTCTACTTGAATTGGACGTTTCAAACACAAAATGTCTGCAGTTACCCAAATCTATTAGGGACCTAAGTAGATTAAAAATCATCAGGATTTCGGGTTCTTCGATAAAAAAGCTACATCGGAGCATTGTCATGCTAAAAGAGTTGGAAGAGCTACATGCCGACTATTGCTGGGGTCTAAAGTGGGAAATTCCTGAGGACATTTGGCAATTATCGCTTTTGAGAGTGTTGCACTTGCAATCCACCCCCATTAAGAATGTTCCACAGACGATCAAACGACTTCCTCACCTACAGGAATTGAGTTTAGGGTGTTGTAGCAAACTCAAAGTATTACCGGAGCTTCCCACAAGTTTGATAAGCCTAAGCTTAGGATCACGTTCATTGCAGCAGCTCCCGAATCTCTCAAACCTAACTAAATTGGAGGATTTGAGCTTTGATGATTATGATGAGAACTGTGGTCCTTTCTTCTTCCAAGATGGTCAATGCCAACTGTCCCTTGGGGTCCTTCCACCATGTGTTTCAACATTGTCATTGCGACATCACAAATCGACAACTAGTTTGTCATTTCATTGCAACTTGAGAAAATGGACACGTTTGTACATTTTTTGCTGTTGTTGGAAGAAAGTTCAACTCGATGGGCTTGAACAATTGGTTGAATTTGAAGTGAGTTTCTCAAAACTCCTTGAGGGATTTGCTGGTCTTTCGAGTTTGAAGAGGTTGAAGCTGTTGAGGATGTACTTTTGTCAAAATCTTACTGACATCCAAGGTCTTGGTTCATTGGACTCGTTGTAGAAATTGGAAATAAGTTGTTGTCCTAAAATTGGAAGTCTAGATGATCTATCAGATTTGAAAAAGCTGAAGTCCTTGACGATTGCATATTGTGAAGAGCTTCAGATAGTTGAGGGCTTGGATGAACTAGAGATCCTTATGAGTTTGACTTTTGAGGATTGCAGATCATTGAAAAGCTTCCCTAATGTATTCAACTCGAAAGTACCAGACGAGTGCTTTCTAGATATTAGCGGCTGCCCGAATTTAGAAGCAGGATTGTTTCGTGGCACAATTAGCATGTACAAGGAACGGAAAGTCGGGGGCAAAAGAAGGAAAAGAAAGAGAGGAGTGTGAGCCTAGGATTTTTTGGTGCCTCGGGTTAGTTTCTCACTATTGAATAACAAAGATTTCATGAATTTAGTGACGTTTTTTTTTCCTGTAATTGCGTCGTCATGTTTTTGTCGTTATTATGAAATTTTTTGTAGTGTTTCCGACAATGTTGTCAAAGCCTGGAAAGGCATGTACTTTTTTTCAAATTGGTAGAATTTTTTTTTAATCCATTTAATTGTCCAGTTTTTCTAAGGCTAAAATTTAAAATCCAATTAATGAGATATTTTAAAGTTCAGTAAAGAGAAGGAAATATCAATGACATCATGTGTACCTCTTATAACATATCCACATACTATATGCTTAAATTTGAACTCAGTTGCTAATGTAAGACCGGTGAATATTACATCCAACATATTTCTCGCATTGAATCTACACATTGAATATATCTAATGGATGCAAAATTTTGGAGTAGATTCTTATTTAATGCCAATTGTGTTTCGATTTATATCTTCACTTTCTATCAAGAAAAATATTGCACTTGCAATATGTCAGCAAAAACAAGGTCAATATCACTTCCACAGTAGTATCAATTTCATAACTTTTTCTATGTAGCATTTTTGTCATAATATAGTAAGACGTACCTTTAATAATGGTGCATTCTTCATAATGTCAATTATATGTTCATCATTCCCCAAAACGTAGGGAGTTCATTATGGCAGCATGTGGTTGATGAGATTAACTGCTCGGTTAGATGATTACCAAAAACAACAATACAAGAAATTTTTTCTTATCAGTTGAAGGGGAATTTTGTCGTTGGTTGGTGAACAACTTCGACTCAAACTTGTGCGACATAAGAACGAACGGAGGATGTCATAGAATCATATTCCGTGACCATAATCACAACATCATAAATAATCGTTTAGAAGAACTTGTACTACAATCCTACAATTATGAGCTCTTGCTACAGAAGAACCTGTACTACAATCCTACGACTACGAGCTCTTGCTATAGATAATTTTAAGAGGGCTTCTATGCTGTTAGCCATCCGCAATCTGTTTATATTACTTAACCAGTTTGTTTTGCCCAATTGATATCTCCACTCTATGTGTTGATTAAATCAAGAGAAACAAATTGGGCAGATCTGGTTTTAAAGGCTCTGAATGATCCACAAGTAATGCTAAATTCAAACTTCACACAGCATTATGCACAATTCAACACATTTTCCCCATTGTGCATTGGACAATCTATACTGTCCCTAGTCTATTCAGGGATTGGTTTACAAATTTCGAAACACATTTGAAACTGTAATCAGTTACAAGATGAATCCGGAGCATTGGAAAGGTAGGGGCCATCAACAACTCCACCTAACAGAAAGATAACATTACAAGGTCAATGTGCCGGAGAAACAGTAAAAAGCTGGAGAAAACAATGAGCACTCGAGGATGCCATGATTTTCCACTGTAACAATCACCTGAATTGATTACTTTTCGTGTTTCTTTAGAAGGTTCAGTGTACTAATCAAACAAACCATATGAAATTGCGGAAGTTATACATCTCGTGAGGCAGAAGTTACGTAATATTTGTATTTAATTGTGCATCATTAAAATGCCTGAATGACCTCCACTTTGATGCAATTTGTTTTATGGTATGAATCAAAATTCGAAGAAGAATTTTGATGACTGAACGGCTGTCCCCTTGAAAATTAGGAGAACCTAGTATTTGGGATGACATACTTGCTACAGATTATTTTTGTTTCTCTTGATTCTTACCATAGGCTCCCCGTAGAATTGGATCAAATAGGTGGAGATTTTTCTCTGTCCTATGTGAGCACATGATTTGCTTCGTGATTCTTTTTTTTTGTTTTTTTTGGTGCTGCTTGCGTATGGACTCATCTTATGTGCAAATTGTTGGATCTGATTCTTTCTTACGCATTTCAAGATTGACAATGGGCATTTATTATTTCTTTCCATGGAGGAAACTTCCACTTTTATTGGGAAGTTTTCATGCTCCTTTTTCAGAAGGTCTTAAATTGTTCTAGAATTGCAAATATTAGTCAATTTCTAGCTGCTTCCACGGCAAAATGTTTTTTTTTTCTGCTGGAGTCCTAACTATAGCTGCAAAACTCGAAATGCTTAATAGAAGGTCCAGAACCGATCACTAGGCGCAAAAAGTGCAAAAGGACAAAAAAAGAAGAACTTGATTCTCACATCTGAATTCAAAGATGCAATCTTTCCTACAGTTCAAACAATAAAAATTCATAAAACAACCTAGAGATCAGGGCCTCTTAATTTAGCCTTATAAAAAGTGAGCCCAGTCAAATTTAGTAATATCGTCATTTAAATTCTGGAGAGTTATGACAGATTTATAGGTGAATGTACACGTCAATATTTTCATATGAAAGTTTCAATTGCTTAAGATAAAAGAAAGTCAAGTTGCGAGTGCCGCAAAAAAAAAAAAATCAAAACATAAAAGTCACTTTAAACAATCAAGGAAACCAATTAGCTAAAACGGGAACATTTACTGTTCAAGTAAAATAAATTTAATCATAAATCTATTTCAAAAATGCTACCTGAGTTTGAAAATAATTTCACAAGAATCCTAGAGTTAAGGAAGTAAAATAAAATTATAATCTCGATTTGTCTCGTGCCCAGCCAAAAAAAAAAAAAAAACAAAGCATGGTCAGGGATTAAAAATAAAATCTCGGGAGCGCCATGGACTAATACTATAATTTCCCCAATATTTTGTTTGCCCTTAGAACTAGGGGTGTCAATGGGTCGGGTCGGGTCGGGTCGGGTTTTATTGTTACTCGACCCGACCCGACCCGAAACACAATGGTCACACACTGTGACCCGACTCGAACCGACCCGAAACACATTAGACCATCTAATGTGTTTCGGGTCTGTTCGGGTCGGGTCGGGTCGGGTTGCTAGGTTTCCCGCTTTTTTTTTCTTTTTCTTTTTTTTTCTGGGGTTGGTTAAACTCCTTTAAAAGCTCAAGAATTTGAGGCTGCATTTCTTCGTCACGAAGCTTCTCAATCTTTTTAGATGAAGAATAGTGTTAAACTTGAGGCAACCATAAGTGAACATTATGAGATCCTGCTTGCAAAAGAAGTAAGATTTTGAGTATAGGATAATGCTGCCATGAAATTAACCGTACAATATGCTACAACAAACCAATACCGCTAATGCAAAAAAAAGGGTATGGGTAGGCACACATGTAACGGTGACATGAAGAAAAGTCCTCATATTTCTATTTAGCTTGAAGTCAAAATACAAATGTGTAGATCTATAACTTAAAGTACTCACAAAATCACCACCAGCCTCGATGATCTCCATAAACACTGAACAACACAAATCATATTGCTTTAAGGGGACCATATTTTGAAGACAGTGTTCCATCATTTACTAGGAAAATGGCCAAACAAGGAAATATGCTATCAGAAAAGTGATGGTTCAATAATAGCATATGTTGTAATATCTTTTGGAAAGTAAGGAAACCAACTAATAGTTGTACTCTGTAAGATGTGACGCTAAAATAAAATCGACCCTAATAAACAAGAGAATTAGTTGGTATCATGATTATAGGCACTTGGACCTCAAAACCTGCTAAAACGTTTGCAAGAATGACTATTACAATGTAGACCTACCCACAGCCATTACTCTTCAAGATCAAGTCTTGTAGCACATGGATTGTTGATCATTCGAATATGCTTAGCGCATAAGGGTGTGACAACGGAAGGAAAACAAATTCCCACGTATTCATCTCAATTTCCAAGCAGAAAGATAGCCACACTCAATTATCTACAACAATCTGCTTGTTCCATCCCTCTCAAAAAGAAAAGATTATCCACTCTGAAACCCAAGATTCTTTATAACTGGTATTCTATTCGCTCGTACATTAACCACAAAGCCTGAAATAGTTAATGATGTCGGAACGAGCTCCATGAAATGAAACCAGAGAGCAATGGACTTTTGTGAGCACATATTTCAATCGACCCACATCCTTGGGTCCATATTCTCTTGGTTCTTCTTACATAATATCTTAAGAAGCAAATAGTCATAAGAATGTTCAAGCAACTAAACCAGCCAAGAACAAACATACTGGTCAAGACTCAAGACTAAGCTGACCAACTGGAGTGATGGAGAGGGATTGTTCTCTAATTCCGGCCAGTGGGATGGGATTTGACGACAGCTTACCTCAGTTTCGGTGCTTCATAACCTACAAAAAAGGAAACATGGATTGAGTAAATAAAGCCAAAGAAATATAACCTCAAACTCCATTAAAAGTGGAACATACATCAGCTTGACTAGCCAGAGCAGAGAACATTTAAAACAAAAAATGTGGGTTTCTGCAACACATGCTTAGGTCAAGTTTTCTCGCAACAAATTAACAAACTTTATGCAAAAGCATGACAGTTCCGAGACCCAAAAGAAGTCCTAGATTCTGCTTGTAGCAAGCGAGTCCGGAAAAGGAATACTCTTCCCCGCCAATAGTTTAGCATACAGAGAAATTGCCAATAAAACCGACCCAATCACCCCCTTCGGAACGCTGACCCTTCCTATTCTGTTCATGAACTTCAAGAACAACGGGAAAGAACCAAGAACCAAAGCACCAGACGAGACACCGCAAAACCACGATATACCCAAAAGAAAGAAAGAAACACGAATTGAATATAAGCATCCAGGAAACAAAAAAAAGGAGCAGAGATGGCGTCTGAAGAACGAAACCTTACCAAGAACGAGAAGAGCTCCAAGTCCAACCCTCTGTTTCTTTCGGGTTCGTGAACAAAGCTTTCCTTTCTTGCTTCTTTTTTCTGGGCGTCTAAACTCCACCCATCTCTGTCGCGAGCTTCACGATTTAACCAACGCCTGCTGACAAATTTAAAGACCCTGGATTGTCAAGTCGTCATGTAAATGCGTGCGCAAGAAGTCGCGGCAGAATTTCTCCTAACTCCGAGGAAAAACCGAAAGCCACAGCTCCATCGTTCTCCCACTAAAACAATAGGAATCGGCGGCGGCTAGGGTTCCGGCGTTGAGACGAGAGATGGAGACCTGGATGGTGACGATCGACTGATTCGGCGGCGGCTAGGGTTCCGGCGTTGAGACGAGGGGTGGCGACGGGGACGGCAAGGTGGAGGCGCGTCGATCGGAGGGCGGCAGCAAAATCCACAAGAAGGCACAATCGTCAGAGAAGAAGCGGAAGGGGAGGGGTTTTCGAAAACACATCTGTTTGTGTTTGTTGGGTTGTTTGGAGAGGTGTTAATGTGTTCCGGGTCGAACAATGTTTCGACCTTGAACCAACCCGAAACATGTACCAAACTTGTTTCGTGTTCGGGTTGTGTTCGGGTCAGGTCGGGTCGAGTCGAGTTTTTTTGACACTCCTACTGAGAACGACTAACAAATCTTGAGTTCGTCGAAAGTCAAGTGTACAGGAAACAGAGCCCATCGAGGCAAAAAGCTGCACGGAGTCACGGACTGCTTACGCCATTATTAGTTGACGTCGACTTGACGAGGGAATGTAATGAAAGTCTGCTGTGGCTACTCAATTACTTTCTATGCAAAAGCCAAGTGAACGAGTGCTCTAACAGAGGAAACCGAAAATAGTTGTGAGAATGCACATGGGAAAGAGCTCGAAGGCCGAGATAAGTGGCGGTGAGCCATCGACGACTGATTATGACGTCTTCTTGACTTTCAGAGGACCAGATACTCGCCAAGGATTTACGGATTGCCTGTACCATGGTATGCTAGATGCGAACATATATGTTTTCTTCAACGAGGAAGAACTCCACATCGGTAAAGAAATAGGCAATGAGCTATCAACAGCCATCGAAAAGTCGAAGATTTACATACCCATCTTCTCAAAAAGTTATGCTTTGAGTGCATGGTGCCTTCATGGGCTCGCACACATGATGGAATGCAAGAAATCCAAACCATCCGAGAAGGAGATTTCGCCGATTTTCTATGACGTGGAGCCTCGCGATGTCAAGCTTAAGTCTGAACTGTACGTCAGCGCTTTGATGAAGCATGAAGATATGTTCGGTCGCCAGACAAGGTTAAAATGGGAGGATGCCCTCAGAAGCATTGCCCAAATCAAAGGATGGGAACTAAAAAACCAAGGGTAAGTAGGTGTGGTAAAGTACTCTATTACTTATGTTTTGGACTTTCACTCTATACCCAAGCTTGGATAGATCTGGTTTAGGTGGTTTGAAATTGAATGAATACCATGTGTGTTTTTTAAACTATTTTTGGTAACCAAATCATTCATCCAAATTAAAAAAGAATGCAAGAACCCGGTATTCTTTTCATTGGTAGATGTAACTTATATATCTATTCTAGAGATTTTTTCATGGTATTGGAGCAAGCCTCCCATCCATCCATGTCAATTGCCGGTTGGTAGAGTTAGCATTTCGGAAGTGAATATATAATAAAAAGTTCAAACTATTCGCTATATGATTATTTGTTTAAATCATACTCACCTAAGAGGCCTCTTCCTTTTGGGTGCACTAATTGATTTAGTAGGCCGTACTAGCCATGTTGATGCAACCACTTGCCGAGCGCCCTGATGTTTTCTTTTTACAATTTCAACTTAGATTATTCACTTATATGGCAGGTACTGGAAATTCATTAAATCGGTGATACAAGAGATTGTGATGAAGCTAAAGACAAAAGACAAATACGTTGCTGAGCATATAGTCGGAATGGATGAACAAGCAGAAGCTGTCATGGAGTTGTTGGACGTGGACTCCAAGGTCATGCACTTTGTTCTAATTCATGGAATGGGAGGAATTGGTAAAATGACTCTTGCTAAGGTTGTATTCAATAAACTAAATTCACTCTTTAGTCATTGCTGCTTTCTGGGAAATGTTCGAGAGTTGTCGCTTAGCTTTGGCCTCATTACTTTACAGAAACAACTATTATCTGATATTTTTGGTTCAGGCTTTTGTGACATAATTGATGATGTTGATGATGGGATCAAAATGATTGCGCGGCAACTTTCTAACAAGAAAGTTTTCATCGTTTTGGATGACGTGGGTAATGAGGAACAACTCGAGAAACTAGCCATCAAGCACATTTCTTTCGGCTCGAGAAGCAAAATTATTATTACAACTAGGAACAAAAGCATCTTAAAAGCTTACCAAACATTGGAGTACGAAGTGAAGCCATTGGATTCTGTTCAATCACTCGAGCTTTTCAATAGGCATGCTTTTAAAAGAAACTTTCCTTTAGATGATTATGTTAGTCTTTCAAGACAAGTAGTTTCTACGACTGGAGGACTTCCCTTGGCTCTTGAAGTTATAGGCTCATTACTTCATCGCCAAAACAAAGCCTTATGGATAGATGTATTGAACAATCAGAAAGAAATACCTTACGAGAAGGTCCAAGACAAGTCAAAGATTAGCTACAATGTGTTGAGTCATGAGCAAAAACAGATCTTTCTCGATATCGCATGTTTGTTTGTGGACAAAGACAAGACAAATGCATCCTACATGTGGAAGGATTGTAGGTTTTTCCCAAAGTATTCGATTCAAGTCCTTGTCTGCATGTCCTTGATCAAGATAACTGATGACAACAAATTCTGGATGCATGACCAACTGAGAGATCTCGGGAGGAAAATCATCTGTGGAGATACGGGATTGATAAATCCAGGAAGGCAAAGTAGGTTGTCATGTCCTATGGTGAAGAATATCATAAGAACAAAAGAGGTGCAACAATAAGTTTGGCCATTGAATTCTAGACTTTCCTCAATATTTCATTTATTTAGCAGGCTCTTTTTTAATAGAGAGAGAGTTTGAAAACATTTTTCATTTATTGATATGTTACTTTACCATTGAATGGCAGAGAAAGGAAGCCATTGTAGCACTTTGCTTAGGGGGAGATGAATTAGAGGCCATTCAAGCAGTCCCGTTAGCCCTCGAATCAATCTGCTGCTTAGATGGAATTGCATCAGGAACCTATACAAGCAAAGAGTTTTCAAGGCTTCCAAACATAAGGTTCCTCAAATTAATTTGGGGGCAATTAGATGGAGATTTTGAGAATCAACTCTCAGAGTTAAGATACATGTCTTGGCATTTATGTCCTCGAGAACTCTTGGCCATCAATTTTCGTCCAAGCAATCTAGTAGTTCTCGATCTTTCTAATAGTTTCATCACAGAGGACTGGGCTGGATCGAGTCAAATCAAGGCACCATCCATCTATATATTTGTTTATCTTTATCTCTATTGAATTGTCTCACATAGTTTTTATGTTTTTAACTAAAATTGACTATACCTTAGCTATATAGGCAACAACCTATTGTAAATAAAATGGCTCATGAATGGATTAATCAGGGCCATTCACATGAAATACTAATCTGCTCTCGTAGTCGAGACCATTTACAATTAAATTGTATTAAATAACACATTACGACAAATAAGTTGAATTGACATATAGGTGGATATATGTGGATCGGGTTGGATAGGTGTTAGTACTACACAAACAGATCTATGTGGGTTAAATGAGGGAAATGAGTCAACTCAATTGCGAGTCAGTTCCAACATAACCATTTATTGCCTCTATATTCACATGGAATTTTCCCTTTACTCTCCCCTAGCGATTGTAACAGGTTGCCAAGAAGCTAAAAGTTCTGGATCTCACTAGTTGTGAAGAGATGACCAGGACTCCAGACTTCTCTCATCATACGAGTTTAGAGAGATTAATCCTTAATGGTTGCAATAATCTGATTGAAGTTGATGGTTCCCTTGAAAAGCTTAAGTGCCTGATTTATTTCAATGCGAATGAGTGTACAAGTCTTAGGGAATTGCCCGAAGGAATTGGAGGGATGGAGAAGCTTGAGTACTTGTATTTATGAAATTGCAAAGAGTTGAGGAAGTTGCCAAAATCATTTGCAAGAGTCGCATCAAAAGTAGAGTTGGATCTCTTGTATACTGCCATCACAAGATTACCAAACTCCATTGGTAACCAAAAGCACATGTCACTACTTCAACTGCGATGCACAGAAATTGAAGAAATTCTTAGTTCCACTGGGAACCTACAGGAACTTAAGTCTCTTGTTCTTTCATATACTAAAATAAGGGAACTCCCTATCTCAATTGGGAACTTGGAATCACTACAAGAGTTAGATGTCTCGGGAACACAATGTCGACGATTACCAGAATCTATTGGAGACCTAAGGAAATTAAAAGCCATCAATATTTCAGAGTCTTTGATAAGGGAGCTACCGCGAAGCATTGTTGAGCTAAAAGAGTTGGAAGAGCTACATGTCGAGGCTTGCCAGTCTCTGCAATGGGGTATTCCTGAAGGCATTTGGGAATTATTGCTTTTAAGAGTCCTTAACTTGGAATTGACCCGTCTTAGAAAGATGCCAAAGACGATTAAACTACTTCCTCGCCTAGAGAGATTGGGATTATATGGTTGCAGCGAATTTGAAGTATTGTGTGAGCTTCCCACAAGTTTGATAAGTTTAAGCTTTGGATCAAGTTCGTTGCGTTGGGTTGAGAATCTCTTAAACCTAACTAAACTGGCTAATTTGAGTTATTGTGGTCATGATGGGAGTTGTTCTTCGTACCTCCAAGATGGTCCATGCCGACAATCCCTTACGTTCCTTCCACCATCTTTGTCAACATTGACACTTCATGATCATGAATCAATAACTAGTTTGTCATTTCATTGCAACTTGAGAAATTTGACACGTTTGTGGATTTATCAATGTTGTTGGAAGGAGATTCAACTCAATGGACTTGAACAGTTGATTGAATTCAAAGTGAGAAGATTAGAATTTCTCGAGGGATTTGCCGGCTTTTCAAGTTTGAAGAGGTTGAAGCTGTTGAGTCTGTATGAATGCCCTAATCTAACTACCATCCAAGGTCTTGCTTCGGTGGAGTTGTTAGAACAATTGGCAATAAATTATTGTCCTAAGATTGAAAGTCTGGATGATCTCTCGGCTTTGAAAAGGCTGAAGTCCTTGTCAATTCGAGGATGCGAAGAACTTCTAGCAGTTAAGGGCCTGGATGAATTAGAGACTCTCAAATATTTGAAATTTACCGATTGCAGATCCTTGAAAAGTTTCCTTAATGTATTCAATTCTAAAGTACCCGAGGAATGCTTTTTAAAAATTTGCGGCTGCCCGAATTTAGAAGAAAATCCATTTGAAGGTAGAGTCAGCACGTACGAGGAATGTGAAGTCCAGGAAAAAAGAAGCAAAGAGAAAGAGGAGCGTGAGACTGGGAATTCTAGTGCCACTAGGGTTAATTCCTCACTATATAGTAACGACGGAACGGTAGACTTTCAATTAACAAGATTGGTTCAAAGATTGATCGAGAAGCACCTTTCGAATTGGACACCATAATTTGTGATCCTTGTGGAATTATTCATGTATATTGACTTCTTGATTATGACTTTTTGAAATTGGATGTGTTGTCCTTGACTCTCCACGCATATTAGGTTGACCAAGTGGCGGCCAATTAATTATTTAGTGACATTTTAGTTCTGTAGTTTATCTTAGACTGTGTCTTATGTTTTTGTCATTATTATGAAAATTTTTATAGTGTTTCCAACAATGTTTTCACCACCTAGAAAGGCATGTACTTTTTTTTCGCATCTAAAGAGTTTTTTCTTTTAAAATTTATTTAGAATCCATAAAATTGTCCAAATTCTTTTAAAGGCTAAAATTTAAAATCCAATTGATAAGATTTCTTGCAGTTGAGCGGAGAGAAGGAAATACCAACGAAATTATTTCTACCTCTTATGACATATGCCCGCACTCTTTTGCTTGATATCGATCTTGGCGGCTCATGTAAATGGTAACTATTATATTTAATACCTTTTTCATGCTGAATTTATACATTGAATATATCTGATAGATGCAAAACTTTAGGAGTCGATTCTCACTTAGAACCAATTGACTTTTGATTTGTGTCAGCAAAAACAAGGTCAATATCACTTTTGTCGGTCCCATCAAATTCACAACTTCTTTCTTTATCGCGAGAAGACTGACCTTTAATGTCATTTATGTATATTGACCATTCCCTAAAACGTGGGGAGTCCATTCACGGTAAGATATAGTTGATGGAGGTTAACTGCCCAATTAAATGACTACCAATAACAAACAATACACGAAATTGTATACCCATGTCTAATGGATCTCCAAATCCTTAAGGGAACTTTTTTTTATCAATCGAAGGGGAATTTTTGTCCTTGGTTGGTGGACAACTTTGACCTAAATGGGGGGTAGATACGAATGAACGATAGGAGGATGCGACTCACGGCTGGTAGCGTGCTGAGGATTTTCGACTTGAGATTTGAAGGGCCAAATGTTCGCTTTGTAGGCCATCAAAAGAATGTCATACAATCGTATTCCATGACCGTAATCAAAACATCATGATCAATCAGTAAGAGGAACTAGTACTGCGAATCTGCAACTACGTGCTCTTGCTACAGATAGGTATCTCCACTCTACATGTTATTTTAATCAAGAGAAACAAACTGGGCAGATTTGGTATTACAGGCTCTGAATGAATGTACAAGTAACGCTAAGTTCAACTTCACACGGACTTGTGCACAATTTAACACATTTTCCCCATTGTGCATTGTAAAATCTACATTGTCCCTAGTCTATTCAGGGATTGGTTTTCTAATTTCAAAACACATCTGAATCTGTAATGAGGTACGAGATGAATCTGGAGCATTGGAATTTTAGGGGCCATCAACAACTCCACATAACAGACAGATAATATTACAAGGTCAATGTGCCTGAGAAACGGTAAAAAGTTGGAGAAAACAATGGTCTAGCACTCAAGGATGTCATGATTTTCCACTGTAACAATCACCTGAATTGATTACTTTTCCTGTTTCTTTAGAAGGTTCCGGTACTAATGAAACAAACCATATGAAATTGTGGTAGTTATACATCTTGTGAGGCAGAAGTTTCGTAAAATTTGTATTTAAGCGTGCATCATTAAAATGCCTGAATGACCTCCACTTTGATGCAATTTGTTTTACCAAACTATCAATATCAATTCACAGGATTTACACACGAAGCTGAGCAAAATCTGCCCCACCTCCCTTGTCAATTTTCATCAATCAAATTGGTCGGCTCACTCAAAACGTACTTGGGCAATTCGTACTTCGCACCTGCAACAATCAACATCGCATGAATTAGATGCTGGACAGGACGGTAGAGATGGAAAAGATTTCTAGGTGGTGGTGGGCGAGAATCAGGTGGGGGACTGGGTGAATAGATGAACATAGCACCTCTTTCATCATAGCATATTGTCAAGTCAGCTCTCTGAACAATCACGCCAGCACTATCCACAATTGCTTGGGCAAGCGTTAGATCTGCTTCTGCTGCTGCATGCAGAGCATCCCATATCTCTGAAAGCAGAATTAAATTGCTTAACCAGTCTACAACAGTGATATGAAATGAGAGGTAGTGAGACTGAGAGATTTAATTACTATAGAGAATAAGAGGAAGTCAGGTAATATACAACAGAAAACATAACTACGTCATCAAGATATTGACATGCCAATTCACGTCAGCTCCTTCACCATCTTCAGTCTCTCTAAAAGTTTCACCACTGAAAATGCACAGAAGATGAGGCTTGAATATATCTCAAAAAATATGCACAAATTATGTGCCTACCTAGAAACCTCCCTCCCTCCCTCCCCACTCCCTCTGTCAATCGTGCGTGTCGTACTCCATAATGGTTGCTATGAAGGTTTCTTAATTGTAGACAAGGAATATTGATGTGCAATGCTTTGAATCCCACAAGTCTTAGGCAACGTGCATTTCTCATCACATTACCAAACTGGCGCAAACTCATGCTGCAATACATCTGGTCAGTCAATAACAAAACTACTACCGCATTGTCACGAATGCAAAGCATTGGGACTCAAAGAAAATTAGTGTTGGATACAGTGAGAGCTGAAGTAGCCTGAGCCTATTTTCAAGGATAACATGCTTAGTAGTTTTTAGGCACTTTCACCAATTGAAAAGAAATCTCCAGAAAATCATATTAACTGGGTATCACTTATTAATTTTAATCGACAATATTAATAGCAAGTTATTTTTTTTACTTACAAAAAACCTTTCATTTTTTGGGTGGCCTTTTGATATTTGATATGTGCCACATCTTCTAAATAGGATCATACTTAAAGCGTCTGACGTAAGTATGGGTCTAAGCAACTTGAAGTAACAAGCATACCCTCAAGACTTGTCAACCCACACAATCATTTCAACAGCAAAGAAAGTTTATTTCATGTAATGGACTGCCTCGTCCTGACATGTAAACAGCCCCTCCCCCCCCCAAAAAAAAAAGAAAAAAAAAAGAATAAAATGGGTCCCACACACTCCCACACCACCACATACCTGAATTCCAGAAATCCCTCTTTGAATTGGTTAAGAGTGAAAGATGTAGTGCAAAACCTACTAATTGTTCAAATCACTTAGGCAGCCTTTGACAGTCAAGACAAGATTCAGGATGGGATCAAATTTATCATATCCTATGTTTGGTGATTAGTCAAGACAAAATAAAGTTGGATATAAAGGGAATATAAACAGGATAAAATCATCCTATGGGAAGGTGGGATAAAGGTAGATAGGATTTCTAACATTCATAATAGAAAAGTTATTTTTCTCGAATGACAAACTTCTTAAATTAACAAAATTAAAATTATATTTCAAAATAAATAATATTTAAATTCTAATATAAGATATTCAAAATAACAAAAAATAACAAATATTAATTTAATCTTATTTTTGCTTATATTATATTATAATATAAATTTACATATTCTAGTATTTTAGGTATATTAATACAATTTACATTTTAATAGAACTTCATTAAAGAGTAGTAGAAGGGGTAGAAACAAATAAAAAAGAAATTAATCCAAAAAAGAGAAATAAAATAAAAAAGCAAATAAAAGTGAAGTAAGCAAGAATGTCATAAGAGATTATTATCATTTCTATTTGTAAATTTTTTTATTCATTTATATTAATATACCATTTATACCAAACGATGTACATGACATAATGTGAATATATCCGATTTTATTACTGCAATCACCAAACAAAATCCCTGGATTACATATCTAATCCTATCCAGTCCTATCCTAATTAAAAATCTGGACGACCAAACGCAGCCTTAGGATAATCAAAGATGATAGTATGCAGGAGAAAGACTGCAGCTTAACAAAGGCAAAGCAAAACAGTGTCAGCCTTCAAGTTAGAGGATAGACTACTCAAGCCAGAAGTGTAAAAGTATAACCTCACTAAAAGTTTAAGAATGAATGAATAAGTAGGCCCATAAACATTATCATTCATCATAGTTCTGGCCTCCACAAGTTTCAATATGAACACCGAACAGGTAAGCACGTTTCTTCGGAAAGGGATCCCTACTTCTAGATAATTCATGCAGTCCATTTTTTAGCGACAAGTATTGTACAACTCACAAGGTACAATAAGGCATCTGCTACCTTTAAATGAATGTGCTTTATCCAATTGCTGTTCGTATTTCAAGTCATTTTAATACTTGATGAATGAGCAGTAAAACATAGGAAACTTTACATTCAACAACCATCTTTCCATAAAAATAAATAGAAGAGAATTTGCAGCTAGCAAGCTTCCCATACAGCAACCAAGGTAACTTATTGCATTGCTGAGTTAAAGAAAACGACATCACCAATACCAACATCCAGTGTCAAACTATAGTGACCACTTTCTAAGGAATAGACACATGTATAGAGGTCATGGTTACTCAAATCTCATCCCGCCCTCTATAGCAATAAAGACAACTGCAATCCTTGAGTATGGCAAGTAAAAATATATCTAGTCACAAGAAGACCACAAATATCCGACGAGTTCCCCCAAAATAAGAAGATAAGCCATGTCCTGCTTTCCCATGGAAAACATATTTCTCGTGCAATGTGCGTTATCTATAGTTTTGTACTCAACAACAGCATGATAAATACGCTACACAGCACATTTATGTGAGAAACTTAAGAATTCAAAAGGAAATTGCTCAAACGTGTTCAAGCAAAAATAGCACTTACGACTCACGTAGGTATGATCTACTCATTGTGCAAAGCATAGTTTTTCCTTCTCCCACAGCACTGGGTGGGTGGGTGAAGGTGAAGGGTGGTGACTGTGCATTATGTTAACACCATCTTATCCTAACAATTTAGAAATACCTTGTCTCCCACCATAATGAGGTGCAGTGTCCCAAAACTCCTCACGCATCTTCATCAGTTGTGTCCTTGTAATTGCTTCGGGATGCTTCCAAGGTTTTGGCTTCCTAATTTTCTTAGAAGAGTCTGTCAGCAACCATACAAGCAATAAGTTATTATGCGATTAAATTGTTCAGCTTCCCTTTTAAATGATGCGGCAAGTGCACTAAATGTGCTAGCAGTAGGCAGAGCAATATCTAAAACGCAATGCTAAACAGTGTTAATGTCTATAAATTCTTAGACATCAATTTCCCCATCCAATGCAAGACTGTCATGAGAAGAGAATAATCTGAAGCACTTAGGCAACCAAATTTAACAATCTATATAAACAAAGAATGTCACAGAGTAAAGATTGATCGATGTAAACTTCCAACATTGCTCAAGTGAAGAAGAATAGCTGCCCACTGCTGTTAATTGAAGTGAGGAGAATATCAAGGTAAGCACCCACTAGTAGGCTCAAACCCTTTCGAGCTTTACATGAAAAGAATCACATGCAGCCATATGCAAACTACATTTTCTTGATGGCTCCATTAGAAACAAATTCCGTTCTTTCTCAAATGCTCAGCAGATCAAGTTGTCATACCAACAGAGTAAAAAGTCGAAACTATTTACTGGGTCCATCGAAATCACAGTTTGGTGAAATTGCGTAATTGGCGTTAATTGTTCCAACGTTTCGCATACAGATTCAAATAATTTCATTAATTCTTCAACTCCCGAAAAAAAAAAACAAACACCCTAGCCGACCAATGTGTCGCACATCCCGAAAGAATACAGCCTATCCGATTCACAGCAGCAAGTGTGTAATCTAGAAAGACTTCCACCAACCCGATGCAATCCACAATCACCGAATTAACGAACCACATCCCCCGAACAGGCAACGACACGGCTTGAAATCAAGAAACCGACGGCGCGGAAAAATCAGCAGGCAAACAATCGAGTCACTGCGCTCGCTAAGGCACAAGAAAAGAAACTCGATCGTCGCCGATATCGGCGTTCTAGGTCACACAGTCAACGCTCCAGCAGCAGACCGAATTCAAAGACGCCAGCACTCGAAGAACGAAAAGATCGACGGAACCCAACAGGAACCGGCGACACGGGAAATCCGGAGCCGCGGAGAGCGATCGGGGGAGCCGTACCGTCTCCCTTGGGCCGAGATCCGGCGCAGCCCATCGCATCGAATCGGCGGCGGCGGAGGCGGCGGCGGTGGAGGCGGTGGCGGGAGGCGGAGGCGGCGCGGCGGAGAGGGAGGCGGGGCCGGCGCCGGCAGCGATCGGGGCGGTGGAATCGACGCGGGTTTCGGAGGGGATTTTATGCGGAACTGCGGGGGCTGAAGTACATAAAGGGGAGGAGAAGAAGAAGAGGAGCGAAAGTCACGAAGGCAAGGAAGAGAGAGAGAGAGAGAGTGAGGTGGGGAGGTGGGGCCCGGTCAGTGGGTTTTCTGTGTCCACGTAAGCAAGAGGTCATTTTGTCGTCTTCTTATGGTCTATTTTCCGTTTTTCTTCTATTTATTTATTTATTTATTTATTTATTTATTTTTCCTTTCTTGCCGAAAAGGGAAAACGGGCCGATTCGATCCGAGAAACCCGGTCGATTCCAGGCCGGTTCGGATGGGGACCGATCGATTGGGTATGAAGTCGAGAGCCGATTTCATGCTGTACTGCGAACCGTCGGTTCTAGACAAGTTCGATTCTTGAATAAAACCGGCTCTTAGGTCCCTTTTTCTTTGGTTCTTTGCTTGGAAAACAAGTGAATATTTAGATATGGAACCATAAAGGTTAGAGAGTTCGGCAATGTGTTTACTGTTATGGCATGCACTTTTCACATAATATCTTTTGTTGTTTCGCTGAAATTTCTTTGGTGAAAAGGATACCTTTCACTTAAAGTTATTCTTTAATTCTAGCGACCTCTGATAGGGAATATCACTATAAATAGGAAAATCAACAACTTCACTTCAAATAGAATTGATAGAACCATGCAAACACAAACCGTGTCGGAATTTAATTGTTAATAAGATATAGAAATTACAAACTCTACAAACAAGATTGAACATAAACAAATTATGTTGGAATTTAATTGATGATGTGTCACTCGGGATAAAGACACATACCAAATTTAATCGATGATGTGAGTTTAAAAGATAAAAGTACAATGCAAGAAAATAAAGATAACCTGTAGAAAACAAAATTATTTGATTTTTGCAAGGCCCTCCAAAATGGATAATGAGGCAATGAACAGTTATCAATAGTGGTTACAAACGGCCAATCAACGATTACATTAACTCCACCACATTGACGGCTTTTTCAACTCTACTATGTTGATGGTTTCTTCGACTCTACTATCTTAACGGTTGCTTTACTCCGTTATGTTCACAATTGCATTCTAGATTGTTAACTTCACTTTTATTGATTCCTTCAAGCTGTCGATTCATCAAGTTATTGATAATTCTCTTCATAAATAACCAAATTCCGTTCTCTCAACAAAATCTATCACATGTCGATAATAACAAAAAATTGGTCATTTTTTAGTGCAAACATTTACTAAAATAGTACTACCTAAAGTTAGGCCCGTTTTCCAGGTCCAACCATGTTCAGTTCTAGGCTAGTACATAAGAGAACCAATTTGGTTCTCAATTTCAGATTCTTGATCCAAAACCTTTGCACTTGGAACCGATTACCCCTTCTATTTACCCCCCGGGTACTTTCACCCTTTTTACCGAAATTGCGAGCCCTCATATTTCCTTCACTCCATCCATTTTTTTTTTTTCTCTTTTTGGCGGACGATCACTTTCTGTTCTTGCTTTCTTGAAATGTCAGGTAAAATGGGTGCAGGACTTCGCTAGAAACATAGGCAAAGCTTGTCATTGTTGCAGAAACTTACGCTCTTGCAGATGGTTTTTACAGTTGATCTTGAATCTAATGTTCAAACTCTTTTAGTTAAGACGGATTCGCTTCTGCTTACTTAAGTATTTGAGTAACATACATGCCCGACGACTCGCTCTAATCCTCCGCGTTCCTAATGAATGCAGGACCTCCGAGGACAGGAGATTCGAGCGATGCGAACCAAGACATGTCCTCCGGGATGCTACTGGATGTGCTGATGAACTCGCCGAGTCGGCGAAGATGGATGATGCTGCGAACAACATCTATATCTCAGCACCACTTTTTGTATTGTGTGCCTGTAGACATGACTATGGTGGGCGACTAGTTGAATCTGGTGTACTCTTGATAGCTAGTCCGCGGTGTGCAGTCTACTTGAGAAATATACAGCAGACTAAGCATAGTTTTAGCCGTTTTCCCATTTAAAATGATCTTAATCAAGAATTGGATAATTATACATGTTGGTAGTCCATTTGTACGACACATATAAAACACGTAGTCCAGCACATACATATTAGATCTAAAGGCGGCTATCTCGTATATAAGTCCGTGGTGGTGCATTGCTTGCCTCATAAAACATGTAGTTAAGTACAAATTTAACTCTCTAGTTCTAGTGATTGTGCAATTTGATTTTCTAAGTTTCATTTTGTGCAATTGAAATCTCTAAGTTTTGAATTTGCGCAACCTGGTCCTCTAAGTTTTGTTTCTTGCAATCACATCCTCTAACCTTCTCTATTTAAGCAATCAAGTGCTTCGTTTACCTGCTATAACTATTACTGTCAAATTAGCATCTCTTTTTTTTCTTTCTTTCGTTTTTTTTTACTTATTCTTCTCGATTGTTTTCTGCCCATTTGTAGCCAAATCAACATGACCCGTCATTTTCCATCACATAAGCAATGCCGTGTCATTATTTAATCCGCCGGCCTAGTGAGAGTGGTTGACCAAGAGGTTCGGTAGCACTACATGATTAAATTCTACAACTCCAGTCTATTAAAGGACTCGATTGAAGGGAAAAAAAAATCAAAGTTAGAGGACCAAATCACTAGAACGCTGAAACTTAAAAGAACTAAATATGTTACTCAATCCTTCATTTGCTAATGGTAGTTTCAAGCTAATCAAGAAAGATGTCAAGTTCCAATCAAATTTGGCCGCCCTTGTATTGATTCTTTTTTTTTTTTTTTTGCTCTTTTGGGTGTGAAATCATATGGACAAAAAGGTGATCATATCACTATCCATCGTTCATGCTCACGAGTTTTCTTCCATGTCAAAATCAACGATGTCAGTATCTAATCTTATCAGAATTTTGTACTTTAGTTGTACCATCTTAATCAGTTGTCATCAAAGAGGAACCTATTGTACTTCTAGTCATTACTCGGTAAGGTCGTTTTATTTTCTATATATCTTAATTCTCCATGTGGCAAGTTGTCCTTTGAAAAGATTGACTTTGACGAAATTAAAAAATCGAGTACTGAATTTTTTATTTTGTGCAGCTTGGTTTTCGAATTGCTCGTTTTTTTTCTTGGTCAAGTTTACTCTAAAGAGTTTGAATCCTTTATGATTTCCCTACTTACCTAGGGTTTGAAATATTAGTACAATATCCAAGATTGACAAATTTATGCCTCACGAAACATTTTTGCAGAATCTCATATTTTGACTTCACTCGTTTCATGAAAAATACAGCGTTTTTGAAAATTATTTTCTATAAAGTCATTTTCTAGAAAAATAATCATATTTTCTAGTGTTTAAAATTTGAGAAATGAACTAGAAAATATTTTTCATCATTGAGTAAGGAAAATTTTTTCCTACATGCACTCATTTTCAATATTTTTTTCTATTATTTTATTTTTTAAAATCGATTTTTAAAATTTTAATTTTTTTCCTTTCCTTTTCTTTTCTTTCTTTCCTTTTCTTTTTCTTCCTTGGCCTTGGCTAGTCGCCGGTCACGCGATGACTGGCAACCACCCATTAGCGAGGCTCAAGTTAGCTTGTGGCCAATCGCCGGCCACCACCATAGCCAACGATCAGCCAAGGCCAAGGAAAATGAAGAAAAGGATAGAAAAAAATTAAAAAAATTAAAAACTTGATTAAGAAAATGGTTTTTTTTTTGGTAGAGTGATTAAGAAAATGGTTAATACCTTGAAAAACTCCAAATTGATATACTTATGATAAATTTACCCGAAACTAATTTTGTGACCACTAAAAATCCAAACAAGTACATTTTTGACGAATTTACTTCAAACTGATACACTTGTGACGGATTTACCCTCTATTAATTTTCGTTACATTTTACTATTAAATTACTGAGTTGAATAACACATGACAATATACTAGGGTACTAGTTTAGGATTTTACTGTAGGTTTGTCATAGTTGTACCATTTGTGTAGTTTTTTGTGTTATTAATTTAATATTGGTCACAAATGTATCAATTTGGACTTTTTTGGCAGTCGAACAAATTAGTTTGAAGTAAATTTATCACAAATATACTAGTTTGAGTTTTTTGTGGTCACTTGGGGTAAAATTGTCACAAGTATATCAGTTTTGAGTTTTTCATGATAAAAAAATTAGTTTAGGATAAATTTGTTACAAGTGTAACAATTTGAGATTTTTCGGGCTCCCAAAAGAAAATTAAAAAAAAATGTGTTTGATAAAAGAAAGTTAGGTGGAAGAAGTTATGGAAAAATTTTTCCACTTTCTAAAATGTAGGAATAAAGTCAGTGGAAGACAACTTACCTATTTCGGATTCGCAATGAACAATTTACCCCGGAACGAACGTTGAATTGTGGATGAATGACGAAGAATATTACTTCACGTTGGTTTGAATGGAGTCATGAGGAAAACATCC
The DNA here is from genome assembly GCA_014182365.1 of Eucalyptus tenuipes. Taxonomy (NCBI): domain Eukaryota; kingdom Viridiplantae; phylum Streptophyta; class Magnoliopsida; order Myrtales; family Myrtaceae; genus Eucalyptus; species Eucalyptus tenuipes. Next base: position 17,388,707 of record CM024541.1, on the reverse strand, counting down.
AATTTCCACAACGTAAATGCCAATTGTTTTTATAAAGAAGAAATTGAATGCACTCTTTTTCTTTGATGGAAAGAGGAGAGAAAAGAGAACAATTTCTTTTTTGAACATACGTTTTGCCAACCATCCCAACGGTTATCTTCAGAAGTTTTTTATATGAGACTCTCATACCCTTTCAAATGGTGTCTTTCCATCATAATGTATCAAGACGAAACGATGCGTTTTAATTGCATCCCATCATGGATGTGCTTATAAAATACAACATAAAATATGGAAAACATTTTCTCTACTTTTAAAGGCGTTTTTTTCCAATAGCAAAAAAATATTTTCCTTGACGAGTTCATTTTCCATGACAATAATGCTAGAAAATTCGGAAAACATTACCTAGAAATTATTTTCATGAAACAAACAAAGACTTAGAGATTCCACATGAGATTCGATGAAGTAAAACATGTTTGAAAGTTGCATGAATTATTGGATGATCTTGAGAAATTAATGATTTGAGGAAGCGCAAATCAATACCTTCTAACAGGCTTTAAAGCACAGACTAATGGTTTCACCGGGACGAGGAATTGTTCCATCGAGGTTTCCGATTCAACCGAAGAAGAAGGAATTGCAGCCAGGGTGGGAAAAGTGCCAAAAAAGTCCTAAACCTTTTTTCTTTGTGCCGATTTAGTCCTAAATCTTTTCTTGATGCTGATTTAGTCCTAAACCTTTTTACGTTGTGCCAATTTAGTCAATTCCGGCCAATCTTGGTCAGATTTTGCTGACTGGATGCCGGCCGGTTGACTTGGCCTGATCGGCGCTAATGTGGATAACTTTTAATATTTTTTAATTTTTTTTCTTTTTTTCTTTTTTTCCTTTTCTTTTTTTCTTCTCATCTTCTTCCTCCAGCCGGTTGCTAGAGCTCGGCGAATGGCCAGAGGCGACAGTTGGCGAGGTCGAGGTCGACCTCGCCGGCCACCTCGCCAGTGGCCACAAGGGCGGCCTCACGCTAGGCAGCGAGGCTTGCCCTCGCCGGATCTGTCGAGGGTCGAGCCTCGCCCATGGCCAACGAGGGCCAGCCCGCCCACCTCGGCGCGAGGCTGTCCTCGAGGCCCGGGCGGCGGGGCGACGGCGGCAGGCGGCGGCGCGGCGGTGGGGCGACGGCAATGACGGAGGCGGCGTGGCGAGAGGGAGGCGGGTGTGGTGGTGGCGATTGGGGCGGTGGAATCGACGTGGGTTTCGAGGAGATTTTATGCGAGCTGCGGGGGGTTGAAGTACATAAAGGAGAGGAGAAGAAGAGGAGCGATAGTCACGAAGGCAAGGAAGAGAGAGAGAGAAAGAGAGTGAGGTGGGGAGGTGGGGCCCGGTCAGTGGGTTTTCTGTGTCCACGTAAGCAAGAGGTCATTTTGTCGTCTTCTTATGTTTTATTTTCCGTTTTTCTTCTAGTTATTTATTTTTCTTTTCTTGCTAAAAAGGGAAAACGAGCCGATTTGATATGAGAAACCCGATCGGTTCCAGGCCAATTCGGATGGGGACCGAGAGGTTGGGTGAGAAACCGAGGAGCCGATTTCATGCTGTACTGCGAACCGTGGGCTCTAGACAAGGTCGATTCTCGGATAAAACCGGCTTTTAGGTCCCTTTTTCTTTGGTTCTTTGCTTGGAAAACAAGAGAGTACTTAGATATGGAACCAGAATGGTTAGAGAGGTCAGCAATGCGTTTACCGTTATGCCATGCACTTTTCACATAATGTCTTTTGTCGTTTCGCTGGAATTTCTCTCATGAAACGGATACCTTTCACTGAAAGTTATTCTTTAATTCTAGCGACCTCGGATAGGGAATATTACTATAAATAGGAAAATTAACAACTTCACTTCAAATAGAATTGATAGAACCATACAAACACAAACTGTGTCAGAATTTAATTGTTAATAAGATATAGAAATTACAAACTCTACAAAAAAGATTAAACATAAACAAATTATGTTGGAATTTAATTGATGATGTGTCACTCAAGATAAAGATACATGCCGAATTTAATCAATGATGTGAGTCTAAAAGTTAAAAGTACAGTGCAAGAAAATAAAGATAACTTACAAAAAACAAATTTATTTGATTTTTGCAAGGCCCTCCAAAGTGGATAATGTGGTAATGAACGGCTAGATCAACGATTACATTTACTCCACAACTCTACTATGTTGATGGTTCCTTCGATTATGCTATCTTAACGGTTGCTTTAGTCCCTTATGTTCACAATTGCATTCTAGATTGTTAACTTCACTTTTATTGATTCCTTCAAGCCGTCGATTCATCAAGTTATTGATAATTCTCTTCAAAAATAACCAAATTCTGTTCTCTCAACAAAATCTATCACATGTTGATAATAACCAAAAGTTGGTCATTTTTTCGTGCAAGCATTTACAAAAACAATACTTATGTTACTATTAAATTACTGAGTTGAATAACACGTGACAATATACTAGGGTACTAGTTTAGGATTTTACTATATGTTTGTCATAGTTGTACCATTTCTGTAGTTTTTTGTGTTATTAATTTAATATTGGTCACAAATGTATCAATTTGGACTTTTTTGGTAGTCGAACAAATTAGTTTGATGTAAATTTATCACAAATATAGCAGTTTGAGTTTTTTGTGGTCGCTTGGGGTAAAATTGTCACAAGTAATCAATTTGGAATTTTTCATGATAAAAAAAATAGTTTAGGATAAATTTGTTACAAGTGTACCAATTTGAGATTTTTCGGGCTCCCAAAAGAAAATCAAATAAAAATGTGTTTGATAAAGAAAGTTAGGTGGAAGAAGTTATGGAAAAAAATTTCCACTTTCTAAAATGTAGGAATAAAGTCAGTGGAAGACGACTTACCTATTTCGGATTCGCAATGAACAATTTACTTCGAAACGAACGTTTAATTGTGGATGAATGATGAACAATATTACTTCACGTTGGTCTGAATGCGGTCACGAGAAAAATATCCAATTTCCACAGCTTAAATGCCAATTATTTTTGTAAAGGAGAAATGGAACGCATTCTTTTTCTTTGATGGAAATGAGAAAGAAAAGAGAACAATTTCTTTTCTGAACATACGTTCTGCCAACCATCTCAACAGTTATCTTTAGAAGTTTTTTATATGACTCCCTCGTACTCTTTCAAATGGTGTCTTTCCATCATAACGTATCAAGACGAAACGGTGCGTTTTAATTGCACCCCCTCATGGACGTACTTATAAAATACAACATCTCCCACTCGGACATGATGGGCTTGATAGTACTCTATCAAAAATATAAGGCATTCAACATTCATCAATTTTAGAAACAATTCATACTTGTAAGAAAGCTGTGCGACAAGTGAGTACACTTGCACTTAAAAGCTCAAATTATGCACCTGTTAGGAATAACATAATGGCTACAACTCTAATAAGAAATAAACAATTGATGTCTCATAGTGTCCCGGACATATTTTGTTATATCAATCCAAGTATACATATCCATTAAAAGCTATACTTGACTATTCTCATAACATCATATATTTACAATTATATCTACAACCACAGAAGGCGATATAATGGGTCGATCAATAAATACATGTGATAATTATAAAACAACAATAGTCTTCCTTCGCACTCATGTCTCTCTCCATTTCAAAACAACTGATTTCCTTGACACGTCCCATAAAGCCATATCTATTCATAACCGCCGGTAACATACTAAAGTAGCAACATTGATATTTCACTTCGAGAACATAGTCAAAAGTAACATAGGGCACAAAATGAGGTAGATTATAAATTATCTCAAGGGCTCACACGATGAGTAAATAGGAATAATTTCACTCACATTCCCTTGTCGGTTGTACACTGCATATGTAGTATGAATTACATGCTATAGTGGATTTCTCTTTTTATAGGAACATATGTCATTTATTAAATATATCCACTATACGGATATTTGCCTAAACATAGTCACGTGCTTCTCACATACTCAAGTTTAGCTCGAGTGCTATATCAGCTCACTTTCTATAGCGCTTAATAAAGTACTAGCATCCGGCATCTTTCAAGTATACATGATCATATGATTATCATATTCGATCTTATTTTATATAAATCACAGACTTTGTCTTGACTCCAATCAAGGCAACATATTATTTTATGTACTAAACTAGCTCTTCAGCATTTATTTGTACATAATGTCTCATCTTAACGTGCTAACTATAGCACTTGAGGTGATTGCTCATATGAGTGAGCCAATCATTGCATGCTAACATACTTTTCAATTATATATGTGTATATGTGATAGTCTCATAATGGATTTGTACTTATTAATAAAACATCAAGTTACTAATAAACGAACAAGTACAATACATATGTTCACATATACATAAACCAATGATCCTCTACAATAACACATATCACATTCTACGTAATCCTAGTGACATCTTGTAAGTCAAGAGTACGTTTCTAGGAACAACCTTCGTAAATAGATCAACAAACATTTTATTAGTTGAAATGTATTATAGGATCACTTCTTTTTATGCTATTATATTTTCGATGAAGTTGTTCTTTATGTTAATGTGCTTCGTCATTCCATGATACTTGGGATCTTTCATATAGATAATAGCTACTTGATTATTACAATAAACTATCACCAGTCTTGAAACCTTAGTGACAATGGCTAAATTTTCCAAGAAATATTTTAGCCATACTGCTTTTTGCACTGCGGCAGAGTATGCAATAAATTTTGCCTCCATTGTAGACAAGGTCGTGTATGTCTTTTCTCGCTATTCTAAGAAATTGCACCTTCATTAAACAAGAACGCATATCCAGAAGTCGATTTACATTCATCTAGGTCTCCACCCCAATCAACATCTGAATAGCCTAATAGGCCTAAATCATTCCCTTAGTAACAAAGTCGATAGTCCATAGTGCTTTTTTAGTATCTCAAGATCCTCTTCACCGCTTTCCAGTGTGCTTGACCAGGATATGATTGATATCGGCTCACCAATCCCATGGCATAACATATATCGGGTCGAGTACACATCATAGCATACATCAAACTTCCAACCGCACTAGCGTAAGGAATAGTTTCCATTTCCTTATTTTCTTCTAGAGTCTTAGGACATATCTTAATACTTAGGCCTTCACCTTACATAACAAGGGTATCAATGAGATTACAGTGCTGCATATTGACGTTCAAGAATCTTTATTATATAAGACTCTTGTGATAAAGTAAGTAGTTTCCTTAATCGATTTCTTTCAATTTTAACTCCTAATATATAAGTAACTTCTCCCATGTCCTTTAGTTCAAAATTGGAGGACAACCATTCTTTTATAGTGATAACCAAAACCTTATCATTTCCAGCCAATAAAATATCATCCACATAAAGTGATAAAATCATAAATTTATCTTCGGACCGCTTGACATTTACACAATGATCTTCTTCGATCATCGTGAAACCAAAAGTCATTATGGTTCGATGAAAATGAAGATACCACTGTCTAAATGATTGCTTAAGGCCATATATTGAGCAATCAAACTTGCAAACTTTATGCTCTTGACCTTTAGTTATGAAACTTATTAACTGCTTCATATAGATTTCCTCAACTAGTTCTCCATTGAGAAATGCCGTCTTTACATCCATTTGATATAATTCAAGGTCCAAATGTGCAACGATGGCTAGGATAAGGCATATTGAGGTAAATCTTATAACTGGTGAAAATGTTTCATCATAGTCTATACTAGGGATGAGCGTCGATCTAGGGTCAACCATGGACCGACCTTGTAACCCTACCGGTCCTGGTCCGGTTCTCAAGGGGACTGGGTCAGTCCTTGGTCCTGAAATTCCCGGACCAACACTGTGCGGGTTGGTCATCGGTCTTGAGAGTTTTGAGTCGGTCCAACCCGGACCCACCCTGTATATTATATTATATTATATTATTTATAATTCTTTTATATATTCAAACCTAAGTCAAATGATGTTAAAGCTGTTGACTCCTCACAGTCACGAATAGATGGCATCCAAAAGGCGTGAAGTTTACATCGTTAAGATCTTCACGACATCCTCCTCCACAATCCAAAGTATGTTCTTCATTGTGTGAGGACCAAGGAGTCCTCATGATCATGGACTCGCGACGTCCAAAACGGCGCGAAGTTTATTACGTAAATCTCATCACGACCTCCTTCCCCAAAGTACGTTATCTTCTATTATGTTTTCTTTGTTCTTCAATCTGCCAAAATCAAAAGGAACAACATCCCCATTCGCCTCTGGTTGCTCGCGTCGCTTGCCTCTGACCATGCGCGCCACTCTCGCTATTTGCCACTCGCCACTCACCACTCACCGCTAGCCTCGCTTAACGCTCGCCCCTTACTGTCGTCGTTGAACTCGCTCAACACTCGCCGCTTGCCGCTAGCCTCGCTCAACGCTCGCCGCTCGCCTCGCTCAACTCTCGCCGCTCGCCAGTTAACACTTGCCCCACTCGATGCTCAACGTTTGCCGCTCGCCACTCGCATTGGTCGCCTCGGTTGTCACCAAATAAATCATAAGGAAAAAAAAAAGCCCTAATTAGAAACCCTAACGCTCGGCTCACCCTTGCTTTTCGAATACAACTTGGCTAGTGAGTTCTACTTCGTGCTTCATTTTAGATCTTCAACCTCATGTATGCTCTTGATTTGTGTTGAATTTTTATTTTTCCACGTTTGCTTCGCGTACGTGATCATTTGGCTAGGTATTAGTCCCCGTGACCTCCCTTTTTGGACCCTCGATCGACGGGGGGCGATTGCATCCGATGTGTTCTTTCTAGGCTTTTCTTTCCTTTTTTGGAGATGGGTTTTAGCTTTGGTTGGAGAACCGTATTGTGCTCATCATCCATCGTGATTTTAACCGAAGTAGCAGTCGAATTGTATTGATGTCATGTTTATAAAATTTAGGTCGTTACATGTTGGAACTACAAGCACGATAAAGACACAAGCTTGTAATTTATGAGCTGAAATTAGGTAAAAAATGTCAAAGTTTTGCTGGGAAAAGAAATGAAATTTTGGTAATGTCCCCCAATTCTAGTTATTGTCACTTTGAACAATTCTAGTTATTGTCGCTTTGAATATGTCATCTTTTAATTTAAGACTAGCTATTGCAAATTATGGCGGAAGTGTCGAGGTGTTGTTTGTTGAGGCTGGAGACTACCTTGTAAAGTATGTGGGACCTGAGTCCATTGGGTCTGGGATCAAAGCAGCAATCAAAGAGAAGTCCCCTGATATTACTAATGTTGTGTTCATTGGCTAGCATGCCACAAAAAATTTGCTAGATCACACAATAAAGGTGAGATAATATGGTAAAATGTCACTTTTGTTGATTGCCATTTCCTTGTTAATTCAAAATTCAATGGGTATAGTCATATAATGACTTTAGGAGGTGCATATGAGCAAAAGACTTACTTTAAGACCGGAGGTTCTCAGGATACAAGTGTGCTTGCATAGAGTAAATAAGATACTTAAGTAGCTATTCATCTTGCTCATTATTGATGAATGATTTGTACGTGAGTTTCTCCTGAATGGGTTTGTAATGACTAGTTTTTCTTTATTTCCAGATGGATTCCTGCTAAGGATATCAATGTGACTATGAACATACATTTGGTAATGCTAAAAAAGAATTGCAGCATTTTGGGATGATATAAGAATTCCTAACTTGTGGATTTTATGAGAAACCGGCTTTTTTATTGGTTGCAAGCTCCATCATTGTAGTGCTGACAACCTTCCCAGAGAATTGACTTAATTTGGCACAAGAATTAGGCCAAATTCACCTGACTTGGGAGTCGTGTGGCAAGGTAAAAAGCACTTGATTATAGATATGAATCGGCAAACTCTCTAAACTTTGTGAAGTCATCATTATTGAGTAATTGTGGATGCTACGTAGCTATAGTTTAATCTGAATAATAATTAAATTTCAGAACAAAGTGCCCACTTTGTCTTTCTTGGCTTTGTGTCCTTTTGCTCTTTTGACCTCGAATTATGATTTTGTCGATTACTTCATCTCCTCTTACTATGTTTAGGCCTTCATAAATTTTGTTCGATGCCTCCTGTTGGCAAATATTCGGATCTAGTGAAGTGCTTATCACAAGTTTCTGAATATGTATTAGTATTTATAGTTTAGTTGCACAATGCTGCATTGTCGATAGATGTGTAATTTGAATTTGTAGGTTTGCCTTTTTAGGAAGTATAAAAAATGAGATGAAAATAATTATTGATCAATCCTGGGTTGACCTTGGAACCGAACCGACCCAATGAACCCATTGAGTCGGTCCGATCCTCGGTCCCAGGTTCAATAAGGTCGGTCTTTGGTCCTAAAAATTGAGGACCGACATTGTAAGGGTTGGTCCTAAGGTTAGAGAGTGGACCGGACCAACCCGCCATGTTCATCCCTAGTCTATACCCTCTTGTTGAGTATAACCTTTCACCACAAGACGAGCCTTATACTTTTCAATGGATCCATCCGCCCTTCGTTTAATCTTAAAAACCCATTTGTTTCCAACAGCCTTGCGATTGGGTAGTAGATCAACCAAGTACCAAATGTGATTTGCCCTCATTTACTCCTCATTTTCTAAAACTTTTCTCAATTCTTCCTTATCAGATGATATGAGAGCCTCTTGAACAGTCTTAGGCTTGGCATCGTCATGTTGAGCAATTATAAATGCTTCCCCTTCAATCGCAAAACGATGACGAGGAATACTTTTATGATTACTTTTACGTAACTGAATTTCTCTTGAATTCAGTTTGCTAGGCAATACAACACTCCCACTAGATCTAGTATGTTGAGGTAAATCTTCATTTCCCTCTATAACATTAGTAGTGTGTGTTATTAAGATATTCCATCTCATATAATTGGAAGTCCTTATTAATCTCACATCTACTAGAAAAATTGTTCTCCAAGAATGTAACTTCATTTCGGTCATACTTCCATCAGTTTGTTCATCTATAAACACGTATCCTTTCGAGTCTTCAAAAATTTTATGAAGATACATTTCTTCCCTCTATGACCTAATTTGTCATATTTATAGGAAGAATTATGAACATAAGCTGCACACCTCTATGGACGTAGATTACTTAAGTCTAGTTTCCTACCAGTCCACAATTCATAAGGGGTGGAAGTGATTGATTTTGAGGGCACTCAGTTAAGTACATAAGCAGTAGTCAATCACGCATCTCCCCAATAAGATATAAGTAAATTTGCTTGTGCCATCATATACCTAACTATTTTCAATAGAGTTCTATTCATTTTCTTAGCAATCCCATTTTGTTGTAGAGTACCAAGAATAGTCAATTGTCGTACAATTCCCTTTTCATCACAAAGAGCCTTGAATTACTAAAATAGATACTCACGTCCGCGATCGATTCTCAATACTTTTATTGTTTTGTTCAACTGATTCTCTACCATTGCTATATATCGTCTAAAGTAGTCTAATGCTTCTGACTTATGGGAGATTAGAAAGACATAACCGAAACGCGTGAAGTCATCTATGTAAGTGATGAAATATGAGACTCCATGCCTTGCCTTCACATTCATAGGACCACAAATGTTAGAATGTATGAGTTGCCATGGAAATTCGGCTATAGTTCATTTACCGAATGATTTTTTTGTTGCTTATCCCGCTAGACAATGTTCACATACGAGTAGATTAACATTAGTGAGTGACCCTAAAAAGCCTTCTCTAGATAACTTTTGCATTCTTTGTAACTCAATGTAACATAATTTAGCATGCCAAGTACTTGCATTAATCTCAACATTATTAGAATATGCAATTAAAGAAAAACAACCATCGACATTAATATTGTACTGATCATAGTCAATGTCTAACACCATAAAACCATTTAATACATGATATGAACCATAATAAACTGTTCCAAATAAAATTTCTACACAATTACCATGGAAATTCAATACATAACCTAGGCTAAGAAGAACAACTACGAAGACCAAGTTCCGTCGAATATCTGGAGCATAGAGAACATCATGTAGGAATATGTTTCAATCATCATGTAAAATTAATTACATGTGCCGATACCCTTCACTTCAACTCTTGAGTTATTCCCAACATATATCCATCTTCGTCTAAGCAATATGTAACGATACTCCACAAATGCTTCTCGGTTTCTAGCTTTGTGGTCAGTTGCTCCTGAGTCTACAGTCCACATTGGATGAGATTCATCAAGTATTACAGTGTTAGAAACAAAAGCATTACTTAAAGTAATGGAGTAATAGGGTACCTCTTTTTACTTAGTGCATTCACGAGCAAAATGACCCATCTTGCCACAATTGTAGCACTTCATCTTGGCTTTGTCCTTCTTCCCACCATGCTTCTTGCGTCGGAAGGTATTAGCCATCTTAGATGCCTGATCAGTCTTCCCTTTGTTGTTGAATTGATGATTCATTTTGTGCTTAAAGCTCGTAACTTTGCGCAAACTTGATTCAGAAATATAAGCATGGGTAGAGGATCTCGCAGCCTCTAGACGCTCATCCTCTAATTCCAAATAACGCGCTATATCATCAAAAGTGATAGTATTCACATTATGCATTATATTGATCTTCATATGCTCCCAATTGTTAGGAAGAGACCTTATAACAGCCTGAACTTGCTGTTCAACAGAAAGGAAGTGACCTGCCGATTTCAGCACACGAATCATGTTTGACATCTCCCGAAGATGCTGCCTCATTGTTACATTTGGGCGCTTTCGGTATGTGTCAAATTTGATAGTGAGTCTCCTCAACTTAGTATTAGATGTACCCCCAAACTTATCTTTCAAGGCCACCTACATTGTTTGAGCTTTATCATAACTTTCAAACTCACACATAAGATCATCTTGCATACAACTCAATAACGTAATGCAAGCAATGCTATTTTTCTTCTTCCAAGCTTGATAAGCTTCTAAATCTCTCCTGTGTTGAGCTAAAGTTTCATGCTTAGGTTCATCTATAGTATGGTTTAGATTTTCCAAAACCTCTTGCTCCTTAAGGATATACTGAATTTTTCAATGCCAAATATCATAATTATCACCCTTCAGTTTCTCACCCTTATTGAGGTCAGTCACTATGGTTTTGGAAGTTGAAATCATAATCAATTGCCATAACACATTGATATAATAAATGCAGAATAAATACTAGCACATTTTTCAGAGTAACACACATATTTAATTTGCAGCAAGACAAACTAAATTAATGATAATTCAATAAAAGACACAGAAACGAAAGTTCACTATATTCCCAATCAGCTCTCATGTACGATTGTTCTATTATCATTAAATTATTTTAATTTGCACAAATTTTAAGTTCTAAGTGAGAACTTCTTCGAATTCTACCAACCTATGAATTCCCACTAAAAAAATAATTACATGACCTAATGTAATTTTCAACATATTTCCATTAACACAAAAAACACAACATGATGTGAACCAACGTACAAAAAACAATCATACAGCAAGTATAATCAAAATCATAATTCAACATGTAATGGAAAAATCAAGGATTTCCAACCATCGTTCAAATTTAGTCGGAATCAGGAAATTGCAAGTATATTAAACTATATACATGCTATCATCAAATCAAGCTCTACACAACATATATGTTACCATTTTCATGTAGGCTAACTTCCGTATTTCCAAAACCATAAGAAAATATAGGCTAAAGAAAAATAAACAATGCATTTATACCCCAAAAATACGCGTCTTTAGGGTTTCGTACACATTTTTTAGCCTTTAAAAAACTCAAATATGTAAAATAACTATACCACAGTGTAGAGCACATCCATACGAACTAAACACCAGTCAACAGGTCGAGTCGCCGGTTGGGTTGAGTCTCCGGCTGGGTCAGGTTGGGTCTCGAGTCGAGTTGTGTCGCCGGCCGGGTCAGGTCTCAGGTCGGGTCGTCGATCGACTGGCCAACTACCATCGGCGGTGATGTCATCGATGACGTCATCCGGTGGTTATCAACTGTTGGATGACGTCAACACGCGTCGGTTCGCCGACATGCACGTGGCGCTCATGCGTTGGGCATGCCAAGCGCGTCGGCGTGTGGCGCCCGCGAGCCGCGGCTTCGGCCGTGCGTCTAGCGCATGGCGCTCATGCACCACGGCTTCTGGCCACGCGTGTGGGCTCGTTTAGCGTCCTCCGGTGGCGCTCGACCCACCATTTGACTCATCTCAACGAGTACTTTCACCATGTATGTTTGAAAATAATTTTTGGCCGAAAAAAATATTCCGAAAAATGGCCAAAACTGTACGGTATACGCGGTCCCCAAACCCATTCTTTGCTTTGGTTCATTTTTAACGATTCAGATTGCAATTCCGAGCAATAAACATCCAGTTAGTGTAAATTTGATGGAAGGGTAGAAATGGAACGTATTCTTTTTCTTTGATGGAAATGGAAGAAATGGAACGCATTCTTTTTCTTTGATGGAAATGGGAGAGAAAATAGAACAATTTCTTTTTTAAACATACATTTTGCCAACCATCCCAATGGTTATCTTCAGAAGTTTTTTATATGACTCTTTCATACCCTTTTAAATGGTGTCTTTCCATCATAACGTATCAAGACGAAACAGTGCGTTTTAATTGCACCCCATCATAAACGTGCTTATAAAATACAACATAAAATATGGAAAACATTTTCTCTACTTTTAAAGGTGTTTTTTCCAATAGCTGAAAATATTTTCCTTGACAAGTTCATTTTCCCTGACAATAATGTCGGAAAATTCGGAAAACGTCATCTAGAATTTATTTTCATGAAACAAACAAAGACGTAGAGATTTTTTTTTTTTTCCACATGAGATTCGATGAAGTAAAACATGTTTGAAAGTTGCATGAATTATTGGATGATCTTGAGAAATTAATGATTTGAGGAAGCGCAAATCAATACCTTATAACAGGCTTTAAAGCACAGGCTTTAAAGCACGGACTGATGGTTTCACCGGGACGAGGAACTGTTCCATCGAGGTTTCGGATTCAACCGAAGAAGAAGGAATTGCAGCCGGGGCTTTTGGGGTATTTAGGGTTTTGGGTAATTTCGACGAAGTTGCATGTGGAATTGAGCTAAACAAGAAGGTTCAGGACAAATAAAAAGCCCTACTATTGCTGCACAATGTTGGACGTGATTGCTGGCCAACAAAAATTTGAGCAGCCAGTGACTCTAGGGTGATTTGAGACTTGCTTATTTTAGAAATTTACTTGAGATGAGATTCACTTTAGGGGGAGCTTTCCTAAAAACAACCCCACTTCAAGGGCCTATTAGAAATTTTCCCGTGAAAAAATTTCATGGGAAAATGACCTAGAGTAACATGAGCAACTTTTGTGAGATAATTTCATGCCATACAAATTCGAAATAAGACTGAACCTAACAGCAACTTGACGTTTTTTTTTTTAACAAGATATGCATATAACTATCATCAACTAATAAAATCTTATATGGACTTGGATGAGATTTAGGCACGAGTTTTCGAAAGTTTCGCGAGTGAAATTGTATTAAGATTCAGAGAAAAATAAATAAATGTGAAACACACTGGTTCTTTTCTAGTCATTCTTCGTCAAGATGCTTCTCTCCATGCAAGCCTCGAAACAGGAACATAAGCAATCTACAAATATTAATGAATTAAAGATTTCTGTTTGCTCCTTCCTGGGTTCATCTGTCAGAAAGTCGATCCCCATAAGAGACACCTGAGAGACCCCGAAATTGCCCTTTCAGGAGGGTGCCCTCGAACACGAAGAAAGAGTCCCGTGCGATGCATTTCATGCTTGAATCGAACGTCGGATCCGCAGAAATTGTGTTGCCTCAATATTTAACTGAGTAACAGGGATAGTCGGTTCCCAAAAATTCGGAACCGTGGACTAGACTAGTTAGTCCTAGGATCGGGAACTGAGTTCTGATTCAATCTGAAAAAGCCGATCACTTATTTTTTTTCCATTGGTTGGATTTGACCAAGATAGTATTTAATTTACATTTTACTTTTTTAAGATATAATAAAATAAAAAAAGTATTTTTAGGGTTCAGCCGATCCAGCCTCCCTTGAAATTGGGAACCTGGATAGTCCGAACATCGGTTCCACTTTTAGGAATTGGAAACCGAACCAACATTCTCGGAATCGGACCAAACTAGCTGGTCTAGTCCGGTCTAGGCGTATTTGATTCGGGCGATCCGTTTTGTACAACCCTACTAAGTAAGATCATATTTTTTTTATGCGTGACATTCGACCACAAGCGATGAAGGACCTTCATCACAAAGAATCAATTGGGAAAGCCCAAATGCAGGGGGCGCATAAGCTAAGATGACAACGAGAGAGAAGGAGGTGAGGAGAACGAGTGCCCGGACGAGGCGGAGAGCTCAAGAAGAATCGGAGATGGATTTGCCGGTGGCGCGGGCAATCCATAGTGCCGGTCGCGGAAGCTTCGTCCTCAACATACCTTTGTTGTGCGTGAGGAGAGCAGAAGACGAGAAGAGAGAAACGAGGTTTGATTCTTAATAGAGATTATTTATCCATTTAGTTCAGTTAACTAAGTTTTGGTTTTTAATGAAAATCGAACTGAAAAAATTTAACTTTTCGATTTGGTTTGGCTCGATTTTTTTTTTTTTGTAACCAACCGGCTCTGCGGTGCTTAGATATTAACCGGCCTGCAAAGTGGTCGTCGGCGCCGAGGGTGCAGAGATCGACCGCACGGGCCGATCCACAGGCGAACATCGCTCCCCCCTCGCCGTCGCCACGACGGAACCGCGGGTGGGCCCCAAAAGCCCTTCCCATCCGCCACGTCATCTCCCTCGATTCCCGTCTCCCCCCGCTTCGCTCTCCAGACGCAACAAGCAAACACCAAACCAAAACCCCAACGCAAAAAAACCAGTCGAAGAGCTTCTCGCCTCTGCAAAATCTCTCTCTCTCTCTCTCTCAGGCAGGGCTCCTCGTCGGCGCCGGCAGCCATGAACGTGTTCAGATTCGCCGGCGACATGACCCACCTCATCAGTATCCTCGTCCTCCTCCTCAAGATCTACGCCACCAAATCGTGCTCAGGTAAACCCCCCTCTCTCTCTCTCTAATTCCCTGCATTGCGAGCGGCCTCGTCCCTGTAAGTTCCGCCTATAGAAGTTGAATCAGATTGATTAGGGTTGTGCCGGTGTTGGGTTCTCTTTGAATTTTGTTGAATCCGGGAAAGCTGAGATCTTGTCGCGGCGGCGTGCTTGACCAGGGGTGTCCCTGAAGACCCAGGAGCTCTACGCGGTGGTGTTTCTGGCGCGGTACCTGGATCTGTTCACGGACTTCATCTCGGTGTACAATACCGTGATGAAGCTGGTGTTCATCGGGAGCTCGCTCGCGATCGTGTGGTGCATGCGGATGCATCCCGTCGTGCGCCGTAGCTATAACAAGGACCTCGACACCTTCCGCCACTATTTTCTGGCGTTGGCCATGTTCGTGTTGGCGCTTCTTGTTCATGAGAAGTTCACTTTTCAGGAGGTAAATTCCGTTGTTCGACTCTTGCGTGTTTCGGATTAATCTGATGACTGGAGACAGAGGTTTAACTGGGGTTGGAATCGCTTATGTAGAAAGTTCGCTGGACTCTTTTTGAGACTTGCATGAGCCTTTTCCATACTGTTCATTGACAATGTTGGACTTGGACGTTTTGACACACGATCCATTGCAGTTTTGTTAGTGTGACTTGTGATTCTTCTTCCTTTCGGTCCTCATCAAATTCGTTTCGGGTCCCTTTTTAGTCCGCACTAACAATTACGTTTTTAGATTACCTTTATGTGCTTCCTTGTCTTTGCTTATATCCTTGGGAGGATTTTTAGGTTGGATACTGAGTTCACTGTGATATTTACCAGTGACGTTCCTAGGTTTGGCTGGGTTTCCATTTTTCTCACTGTTTTCTCCTCACTCCATGCATCACTGCAAACCCTTATTAATTTGCTTATTAGTTGCTTGGATAGTAGACATTTTACAGGCTGTACCTCTAGTCATTTGTTCTTTAATTGAAATTATCTACTTTGGCATCTGCTCATGAACATAGTGTTTGTTTGGGGTCAATTCTTTGCTCCAGCTTTTGTCAGTGTTGGAGTTTTTTTCTTATTTAGCATAGAACCCCTAAAACCTGTGAAAACTCACAAATGTTGACAGTAAAAGTTATTTGGAATTATTAGTTTTTCCTGAAAATTTAAATTTTCTATTTCTCATTTGGGCGACAGAGAAAAAATTTGCCTGGAAACCAAAACAGTGCTTTGTTTTAGTCAATCCAAATGCACTCTTAGTAGCTGCAGGAGGGGTTTATGAAAATAATTGATTGGCAGCCTTAATTTCTGTAGAATAAATATAGCCATTTGTGGAATTGATGGCCTTTTGATTGTGCTGAGGGCTATTTTTTATGATGCGGGCTTCTTCTGTGCAATGAAATGTGTTATGAGTGGGTAGGCAACATCTTGTTGTGTTGTTGAATTAAATATTGCATTTTTAGCTGTGTTTTGGACAATATACGTTCTAATATGTTTTATGCACATCTAAAAGACTGCTTAACATACTAAAATCTCTAACCGTCTTTTCATGGCATTGCTTGTCTTAGAAGGTAATTTCCAATACTTTGAATGAAAAGCAATGGAAAGTCCCATATTGGATGCTGGGAATGTTAATTTTCATGTTCCAAACTACTAGAGTGCCATAAAATAGAACGAATGTCCCTAATCATGGTTTGTGATATCTGGTGCATAATATATTGTCCTTGTCACTTTCTCCAGCAATTCTCATGGTTATCTCTAAATTAGGAGACTCTGTCGAAAAAATGTCCTCAGAGGAAAACAAATTTCGTTAATAGTGGAGGCAATATTTACTATTGTTGGTTATGTTACAATGTGCAAAACTGTCTAGTTCAGCATCAAAGATGCAATGAAAAAAGAAAAAGTTTGCTTATATTAGTACTACTGCTTCCAGCACCCACTCTGTAACTTCGTTTACAGTTATTTTCAACATAATTTATCTTCTCCTCCCCAAACAAAGTATTAGAAATGTAGAAAAGGCTCTATGCTAGTTGTTTCCGCTGTTGGGACTCAAGAGGATAATTGCTTCATTCTAAGGGAAAAGATGACTCCTCCAGTGTAAGTGTATACCTAGTGCCACCATTTTAGGGGCTTGGTGTGCTGTTATAGCCACCAATATCAATGTGAGGGCAACGAATGGCCTACGCAAAGCAAACTTGTAATTGATGGATTGGTTTCAAGATTCTCCCAGGACCACCTCTTGGTTAATGCTGGGAGAAACAGATGTTCTCAGATGGTCCTGTGATTCTTCATGGTCCTTTCTGGGACAAGTTGTAGCCTTCTGATGTAGCTTCAAGCAGTAGCCTTCAACTTCTCTGTTATGGCATTTTTCATAAGGGCTTAGTGGTTGTTGTCCCCTCATGTTTGATTTCAACGTTTGGAAGCCTAGAAGAAGTGATGCGATTATGTTTTATTCATTCGTTTGGTGATCTGTGAGTTTTTGCATGATTCTTTTCCTTTGGAAAACAAAAGGGAACAAGAAATAGGAATATGCACTGTGAGTTAATCCATGAATCTTTTCCTTTGGAATAGAATTCAGAAAAAGAAATAGGGAGAAGGATCAAAATGCTTTCTAGACAATAGTTTTGTGTTTCTTGAAATCCTACTTTAAGTGCATTACATTCCCTGACTTTTTCTGATCTTTTATGAGATTGTGGTGTTCTAGCCTATTTGAACCCTTAAGTTGCTACCTGAGATCATTTATTAATTTTACTGCAGATCTTCTGGGCGTTTTCAATATATTTGGAGGCTGTTGCAATTCTTCCCCAGTTAGTTTTACTACAACGAAGTGGGAATGTTGACAATCTAACAGGGCAATATGTCTTCTTTCTTGGGTGTGTATATCTCTTAATATCTTACATGCTTTCAGTTAAAAGTGGAGTTTCTCTTGCTTCTCTTTTATTATGTTCTGCTAATGTTCCTCTGCACTGGTGGCACTCTAATTACCTATTCATAGTCATCCACTTAGAATATTCGGTGAGAAAAAGTCTAATCCCAGGAACAACCTCGTACTGTGGTCCCTATTATTAAGTTTCCACTATTCTTTTTGGATAACATACTTTTACATTTTCCCTTGTTACTTGTATTTGGTGTGTTAATTTTCTTCTAATCTGAGCCTATCTTTATCTATTTAAGCTTTAACTAAGCCCGTCTTGTGACGTTATCGAGTCCTTTCTTTGTGTTTTGATAACTTGGTCAAGCCTCATCTGTCCAAACCCTTTTGATCATGGAATACATATCATCTCTAACATAATAAATCTTTCATCATCGCATGTATGGTCTTGCTGTTAAAGCAGTGCTTCTCATTTCATTTTTCCCTTTTTTTTGCTGACAATAGGGTGTTTGGAGTTTCTCCAAGCGCTCACTGACTAATTCCCATTAGGCATATGTTTCCTTGTCCCACTTGTTCTGGAAACTTATCAAAGCATACAACTTCATTCCTCTAGATGGCCAAGCAAATGCAAGATGTAATGATTTGAACTCAAAATTTGAGCACAGATAAAAAACACAATTAACTTTGAGCAATCTCTTGGGCCAAGAAAATGCAAGGATCTTTCCTTTTACTGAATAACAAACTTTGCACATGATACAGGAAAAAACTGTTGTGGCGATGCAGTTTGACTTCCTTTTATTGTGTGGAACTCCATTTGCAATCCTTTGTCAACACTAAAATTTATAATCATCCCAAATCAAAGATTTCAGTAACCAGATTTTATCCTTAGTTTGAGAAGTTGTAAAAGTGGGCTATTCCCTCAAGTTATCCTTGTGTCTATGGTTGCCTTGGTGGAACCTAAAACCTGAAGTAGATTTCCAAACATCTGGTGGTCGTGGAGTACATTCAGTTTCTAGGTTATGTTGTTGCTGTTTAACCTCTTTTTTCCCACCCCCCAAAATACTAACTTATTCGAGTGAGTCTGTCAATCATTAATATATTGAGAATGAAACTCTTTGGATTAACAAGAGAAAATCTTATCACTCCACCGATGAGCAAAGTGAAAGTCGCTGATGAGAAAAGGTAACCTGAAAGTTAGTGGGAGTAATTTCTCGGGATAGTTCTTTCTTTGGCCTTGATGAGCTGTATACGAACGATTTTTAGATTAGCAAAGATAACGTTCTGTGTTTACCAGTTGAGAGTCACAGCGCCCCTGCATTCTCTCTCCCTGCCAATGAAAGTTGGTGGTGTTTCATCTGGAGTCTTCCATTTATTCAGCTCCTTGTAAATTTTTGTGTTAAGTAGAATTTATGATGAGTACTTGGATCAACCATCTCAAATATAAAATATCAACTATTAACTTAGCCTCATGTTGTGTCTGTCCATTTATGTCAAACCACATTCACATTAGTTTCTTCTCTTCCTTTTATTGACTATGATCTTTAGGCTTTGAGCCTAAAAGTTTATCACTAAAAAAGAGAGAACAAAAAAAAAATTCATCTCTCACTAGTTGCCAGACAGTCCAAATCATGGTAAGCGTATTGAAGAAAGCAATTTCTCCTTTTTACTTATGCATAAGCCTTCTGAAGCCAACAATTTCATGTTAACAGATCTTGCAGTAACCTATTTTATTCTAACAGCAACAATGCCACTATGTGTAGAATAGGTCCCATAGATTGAGTTGCAATCTATTTGTATTGAATGTAGTATCTGCCTGTTACCATATCCAAGAAACTGAACCATGTTAATTGGCAATGAGGTTCGAACCTGTTCCATCTCCATATTATATTGGAGATCCCAGTATATGATGTATTTAACCATTTATTGGTTCACTTTTATTTCTCTCGTTTGTCAAGTACAAAGGAGAAAGTGGATGACATAGAAAGTCTCCTGAGATAAGCTGCATATTAGGAGGTTCTAGGATTGGTTTGGTTCCTTTGATTTGGTAAAAGAATTGTATTTGC
This sequence comes from Eucalyptus tenuipes, assembly GCA_014182365.1. Taxonomy (NCBI): domain Eukaryota; kingdom Viridiplantae; phylum Streptophyta; class Magnoliopsida; order Myrtales; family Myrtaceae; genus Eucalyptus; species Eucalyptus tenuipes. Next base: position 17,368,774 of record CM024541.1, on the reverse strand, counting down.
TTCATCTTGTGTCACTGTATTCTGGCATTATATAATGTTCTTAAATTCTGTTCGTGCCTTTTAGGGCTTATCGAGTTTTCTACATCCTCAACTGGATATATCGCTATTTCACTGAGCAGCATTTCAGTCGATGGATAGGTAAGCTTTTGTTGTCAAACTTTCAGGAGACTAATCGCAGTTATCATTCAGAAGTGGAACAATTGATCATCTTTCTTTGTTCATCAGCTTGCATCTCAGGGCTTGTTCAGAGCGCTCTTTATGCGGATTTCTTCTACTATTACTTTATCAGGTAGTTAAAGTGGAACCCCCCGGATAATTATTGCTCTAATATAATTGTACAAGTGATGTGAGATTCCCTCCTTTTTCGCAGTTGGAAGAACAATGCCAAGCTTCAGCTACCAGCTTGAGCCAATAATGAACGCTGTTGAATGGTTGGAACTCCTTGAGCAAATCACTCCGCATGGTGTCACTGTCATCATCGCTGTGGATCACATGCTGAATGACAATGTTTGGGAAGAAAAAGGAAACTTGCGTCGGCCCCAGAGCTGATGGCATTCCCATTTTGGGTGGATGGATAAAAAGATTGTACGGGAGAGATATCCATCGATTCGGATGTCGCCAGCCACGTCCACATGCATGAGGTGAAGCTATCTGATTTCACGTGCCCATTGTTTATATCGAAAAAGTTCTACCAGTAATTTCGGTATAATGTATCTACGGCCCCACCTTTTCGGTCTGTAAAAAGAACCGTAGTAATGAAAAGGAGATGGATGAAAGAGGGAAATTTCTGCTAGGATTTGGTGGGTTTCGTTTTGCATGTGAATGACCTTTCCTGAGATTTTGCAAGCTCAGTGGAGTTTCTAAACCAATATCAGATTCCAATTGAAATCCATTGATGGGGTTAGGACATCTCATCTCCATTACAGTTTTTAGGCTGGTCCTTCCCTTCGGAATCTGCCCAAAACCTGCAAACCATATGCGAAAATCGATGACTGTGTCTCGTCCATCCGAAAAAGTGAGGTGTGACGGGGAGTTGTCTTTGACTCTTTGGTAGGGAAGATAGGAACTTGCACGTTTCCTTTGGCTTTGCGGAAGAAGAATTGGCACGTGAAATTGAGTGTTTGTGGGAGGCTCAGAATGACGTTGCCGTCGTCCATGCAAGATTTCATGAATTCAAGGTCGATTCATCGATTAAAACCTTCTTCAGTGAACTTTCAATCTAGCCGTCGGCTTGACTTGTTCAATAATAACAGTGAAGTCATCAGAAAAAGGATTATTATCATGAGAATCTTCGAATTGGTACATTTGTGGTAAAATAATCACAAGTTAATTTTTGGATCATCAAAAATCATAAACTGGTCAAATAAATTCATCCAGGCCCCAAAAATCTTATATTGATATATTCGTGATATATTTATTTTTTGTTAGTTTTAGTATATGACCAAGAGTAATAAGTGTTAAGTGTAATGGCACAAATTGAGGAATCAAGATCAAATTAAGTCACACAAGTGCTAAAGTCAAGGAAGGATCTCACATAATAAGCAAGTGTTAAGATTAAGGGATTGTGAATTCAATTTGATTGATTCTAATGACTTGTAACCTCTTGTATAAATACATGTACTCAGTTCACGGTTGCAAAAAATCTATTTCTCTTAATTCTCTCGATTCTCTTAAACTTTATATGGTATCATAGCCTTTTCGCTCAATTGAGCCTTTGATCCCACCTATTATTGAGCCACTAAGCTCCTCCCACACCAAAGAAGCAAGCACCATGAGTTCAATCAATGACAACACCAACTCCTTTGCAACCGGACTCATCATCATTGGCAACACTGTCCATATTTCTATGAAGCTCATGGCCAACAACTTTTGCTCTTGGCAAGCACAACTTCATGCCACTTTAATCATGCATGATTTACTCCGATTTGTTGATGGCACACACCATTGTCCGTCACTTGATCCGTTTGAGGAATTACACAACAAACATGTCGTTTATGAAACTTACCTTAAGCATGGAAAAAAACAAAACTACAGAATTCATTCATGTCACGGCTCAATATATTGCCAAATCATGCTCTAGTCTGTTCACTGCTCATTGGAATGGTGCCTAAAACGAACATGGTGCTTCTCATATTGCCCGCAACAACTCTGGCAGCCAATAGTCCCATAGAAACCCTACCTAGCGGGGCAATCCCTCTCAGTCTCATGACTCTCAACCTCTTTGTCAATTTTGCAACAAATACAGCCACAGGGCCAAGACTTCCTACCGTACTCGAGGCCGTCCACATGCTGAACCTATTGTGCATCATACAACCGCCACACGCTCAACCCCGCAATGGCTTGTTGATTCAAGAGTGTCCCATCATGTCACCAACGACTTAGCAAACCTATCTCTCCACTCGGAGTATGAAGGACTGGATGAGATTGTTGTTTGCGACGGACAGGTTTGAGTATTTTGCATGTTGGGACAATAAACTCGTGTCTCTCAAAAATACCTTTGTTTTACCCAACACACTTTGCGCACCATCCCTTACTCAAAATTTAGTTTCCGTCTCTAAATTTTGTGCCCAATATATTATGTCCATTGAATTTTTTGTCATGTACTTTTTGGTTAAGGATCTTCAAATAGGAGCGACGTTGTTGCGTGACGACCATAATCACGAAGTCTATTGGATGCCACTCTCCTTATGGCCACTCAAAAACCAACCTGTGGCATTCATAAGAGAGAAGGCGGCTCACTATGACCAGCATCGACATTTGGGACATCCTTCTCTCTCCATTCAAAATGACGTAGTTAGGATATTTTCATTACCTATCCTAAGTTCAAATCCATTTCCATATCATATTGTGATTCGTGCCAATGCAATAAAAGTCATCATGTGCCATTCAATGTTTCTAATCTCTCAAGTCAAAATTCACTAGAACTCCTATAAACTGATGTACTAGAATTCCTATACACCAACATTTGGGGTCTCGCTTTTAAACCAATTGTCAAAAAAAAATTGCAACGTCCTATTATCTCTGTTTACTCCGATGGCAAAGGTAAGTATCTAAAACTCAAAACGTTTTTCACCACATGGTATTTCTCACTTCACCACTCCTCACATCACACAACACAATAGCACCGCCGAACGGCAACATAGCCGTTTTGTAGAAACAAGCTCAACTTTACTCCACAACGCATCTTTTCCACCTATGCCTTTTAAACCACTGCATATCTCATTAATCGACTACTCACCTCAATCCTTCAGTATCAATCTTCATATAAAAAACTCTTCAATCAAAAGCCGAACCATCTCAATCTTCGAATTTTCATATGCTTGTACTATCCGTGGCTCCGCCCGTATGCTCAAAACAAGCTCGATAACCATTCCCCTCCATGTATATTTCTTGGGTACTCGCTCTATCAAAGCACATACAAATGTTTTGAATCCCAAACCAAACATGTTTACACTTCTTGTCACTTTGTGTTCCACAAACACATTTTTTCATATGTCGCAACAAACTCCTCACCTCCAAACTCATTACCATCTACGAATCCCACATGGATTCAACTCCCAATCACCAACTAGCAAATGAGTCTAGCCTCATCTCCTGTCCTAATGTCGATCTAACCGCAAGCTCCTATAACTGTGGCTAACGCGTTGCTTACTCCGCACGCAACAGCTGTCTCTCTAGTTCGCACCACCGACGCCACCAACAACCATCCTCAACCCAAATCACAACCTTAGCCACCACTCAACCCACTAATGGTTTACCCTTTACCTGAAACGAGATGAACTCAAACCAAAATGACACAATACTATCTACCATAAACCCCATCCCATCAATTCCACCTCCCTCATCCTCTAATACACCACCACAACCAACTTAGCACTACCTCCACCAACCACAAACCATAACCATCCAATGATTATCCGATCTAGGAATAATATCTTCAAACCCAAACAAATTCATCACACCATTGGACACCGTCTAATCAACACTATCGAACCAACATGTATTATTCAAGCCTTCTGAAATACCAAATGGTGACATGCCATGTCCGAGGAGTTTAATGGGTTGCTATACAATGGAACATGGGAGTCCACCCCTAACACAAATTCCAGTAATGTTGTTGGTTGTATGTGGATCTTCCGGATTAAATGCCGACCTGACAACGGTGTTGAGCACTACAAAGCGTGTCTAGTTGCTAAAGGTTTCCACCAACGTCTTGAGATTGACTACACGGATAAATTTAGTCCCGTTGTTAAACCGACAACCATTCATATTGTGCTTTCTATTGTATTAAACCGAGGATAGCCACTCTGGCAACTTGATGTCAACAATGCGTTCCTACAAGGTGATCTCACAGATAAAGTATACATAACTTAATCTTTGGGGTTTATTGATCCAACTCAACTAAACCATGTATGCAAATTGAGAAAAACTATTTATGAATTGGATTAAGCATCAAGGGCATGGTACACTGCATTGAATAAATTCCTACACACTTGCGACTTTCGCAGCTCCCATTTTGATCCATCTTTGTTCATTTACACCATGGTTCCAATTACAATATTCTTCCTTGTCTACATTGACAATCTCGTCATCACAGGAATGACACCTCTTTTATCACCAAATTCATTGAAGCACTATCTACACATTTCTCTATCAAAGATTTGGGAACACTTCATTACTTCCTTAGCATTGAAGTGATCCCAATCAAATGGGTATACTTCTCTCTCAACATAAGTATATTTGCGAGCTTCTACAAAAACACAAAATGGATGAACCCAATGAGGTAGGAACTCCATTAGTCGTGGGAATCAACCTATCTTCCAATGATCCAGCGAAGGCAATCAACGTAATTGAGTATCGAAGTCTTAGTGAGGCCCTTTAATATCTCACTATCACAAGACCCAACATCGCATTCTCCGTCAATGAATTACCACAATTCATTCAACGTCCCACCATCATACTTTAGGCTATTACTAAGCAACTTTTCCGATACTTAAAAGGAAGCATATTTCATAGGTTATATCTAACACACTCCATGATATCTATTCTTCACGAGTTCTCTAATGCTGATTGGGTAGGCAATGTAGATGATTGATCATCCACCTCTACATTCATCATCTATCTTAGACCTAAATTGGTGTCTCAGAGCCCGTATAAACAACGCACAATTGCTTGGTCTTCAATCAAAGCTGAGTACCGCACCGTTGCCACTACCACAGTAGAACTACAATGGATCCGAAACCTACTATCCAAACTTGGCATCCAACTGATCACCACTCCAACTCTGTACTGTGACAACATTGACATCACGTATGTATGCACAAATCCGATATTTTACTCGAATGAAACACATTGCCATAGATTACCATTTCGTTCGTGATCTAGTTGCAAATGGAGTTCTTTGTGTCTCCCATATCTCAACCATGGATCAACTTGCAAATGCTCTCACAAAGCCATCATCCAAACCTTGGTTAAGTTATTTAAGACCTAAGATTGGCGTCTTCGATGGAAATGCCATCTTGTGGGGGGGGGGGCATTAAGGATAATGGAACAAATCAGGGAATCAAGATCAAACCAAATCACACAAGTTCTAAAAGTCAAGAAATAATCTCACATAACAAGCAAGTGCTAAGATCAAGGCATTGTAAATTCAATTTGATTGATTCTAACGGCTTATAATCTCTTGTATAAACACATGTGCTGAGCTCATGAAAAATGTATCAATTGCAGAAAATCTTTTTCTTATAATTTCCTTGATTCTCTAAAACTTTATAATAAGTCAATTGACATGACAAGTCTATATGAAAATCCATATCAGTTTAGGATTTTTTATGACCCAAAAATTAATTCAAGGTAAATTTATCCCAAATGTGCCAATTTAGAGTTTTTGGTAAATAAAAAATTAGGTTAAAGTAAATTTGTCGCAAGTATATTAGTTTGGGATATATCTTGATGTTAGCTCTTAGAAAAACTATCCTTAAAGTAGGGAAAAAATGACTTAAATCATTCGTGATGTAATGCCTATGCGACTCATTGAAGTATGAAGCCAATTGAAACGAGGTATATGAGGAGAATCGGGTGCTTCAATACCAAGATACTTGAGAATTTCTCTATCTCTTCAAATGCATTTTCAAGTTAAATCGTGAAGTGTTGCATGATCCGGTCTCTCTCTTATTCCCCTTCACTTGGTCCAAATCCATTTTTGTCTTCCATCGTTGCGTGAAAGCGAAGAGAGCGCCATAGCTATCTTTATTGTGATTCAAATGATGACACGAGAATTTTTACTAGGCTATAGTGAAATAATACCTCTTACGAGATAACTTGGGGAGAACTACAAAAAAAAATCCTAAATTTATTGCAATTATGTCAATTTAATTCTAAACTTTTTTTTAGCTAATACAATCTTAAACTATTTGTACTTGTGTCAATTCAATCAATCTGGCCAATTTTGGCCAGTTGGTGAGAACAGTCCGACGAACGTTGACATAGATAATTTTTTAAACTTCTTTTTCGAATTTTTTTATGTTTTATTTTATTTTATTTTCTTTCTCTTTTCTTTTTTCCCTCCTTCTTCCTTCTTCCTCTAGCTCATCACCGCCAACCATAGGCAAGGGTCAACAAAGTTAGCCTCATCGACCAATGGCAAGGCTCACCATTGCCGGCCACTAGCAAGACTCGGCCTTGCCCAACCATGGCAAGGGTTGACTTCGGCAATCCTTCGCTAAGCGAGGCCTCCCTAGATCTAGCGAGGTTGACCCTCGCCAAGGCTAGGTGAGGCCGAGCCTCCTTAGATTTGGTGGGACCTCATCCAACCATTGCAAGGGTTGACCTTGCCAATTTATCACTAAGTGAGGCGCCGCTAGTGGCCAGCAAGGGCAAGCCTCGCCTAGCAATGGTGAGGCTGGCCTCATCATGGCCTGCCTAGTAAGTCGCTCTCACTAGTGGCCGACGGGGGCAAGTCTCACCATTGGCCCGCGGTAACCAGCCAAAGGAAGAAGGAACATAAAAAGAGGGGAAAAAGGAAAAAGAAAAGAAAAAAATGATAAATTAATAAAAAAATTCAAACAATAAACAAATTATTAAAAAAATTGTCCACTTTAGCATCTGCTGATTAGTCAAAATTAGCTGAATGGACTGAATTGACACAAATGCAAAACATTTAGAACTGAAGGAGCGTAAAAGAAAATTTTAAAACTAAATTAACACAATTACAATATTTAAAGACTTTTTTTTGTAATTTTTCCCAATAATTTGCCCCGAACTCATTGATCATGTCTTTAAGTGAATTTGAATACAATCAAATATTTTAATGGGTTTGGATTTGGATTCTCTTTTTATAGTCTCCCCAAATTTAGGTATTAGATTTGATGTCATTTGGTGCTTGTACCTAGGGTGCTCATTCAGTTACGAACAAATTTTTCTTCGCCTAATAAAAAGCCTTTGCGCGAAAATCATGTTGCTTTTTCTTTTTCCATACTTTTGATGGTAAATTCCCCTTCCTTGGTCAACATCAGTTTGGAACAAAGCTCCAACACCAAGAGCAACCCCTGCATGCTTATGAACCATTCGACGATTGGATCGCATCACATGGGGTTCGCATCGGTCCACACAGTCCGAAGATTTAATTGAGGTCACGACTCGTGTACAGCGGAATGTTGTACTGAATTTTCAACGAGGATTTTAAACCGGCATCCCGTATTTGTGGGTATTTGATTTCGTCATATCAGAACTCTATATAAATTTCACTTCCCTTCGACCACTAGACTTATGCACCACCTGAGCAATGGATTTTTGTGAGATCCGTACCGTCTTGTGCTCTTCACCCGCCTTTTTTTTTTTATCAAGGAAGACAAATCATTTTCCATCATGGAAGGGTTCTTTCAAGTTGTCATCGACTCATCATCGCACGTTCTCTCTTGCTTACGTTCTTCTAGTCTAGGAAGCTACCAGCAATCAATATCGACTTGTACCAATTGCTTTTGCCAAAATCTTCCCTGTCTACGAAGCATGACCCTACTGAGATTCAGGGGCAATTTATTTTAGATTTCCTTCTACTTGAAGCTTATTGCATAGGGTCGTTGCGAGACTTGTAGATCTCCATCGTTTTCGTAAGACCTAAGGTTAGACAGATTGTGCCAATCATTCCGTCTGAGTGGTAAATGACCTATTTTAAAACTCCATGCATGCATGCACTCTTGGCTTTTCCTCCAATATGCTTAAGGGACATCTTCATCCATATAATTGAGTGGCGAGATTAATCATGATGCACAGTATCGTTCGGTGGCGAAAGCTTTTGATATAAGGAATTGATCGAGTGATTGATTTGGATGCAATAGATCATGTATTTAAATCATAACGTTTTCTATTCAAATAAACCTTGAGGTCACAGTTTCCACCTAGTGAATGGAGCCTCCCTTAGTGCACATGGATTGGGCGATTTAGGTACACCAGTGAGGAATTTGCCAAATCAAATGGTTTAGATATCCAATATTAATACTTAAAAAAGAGAAAAAAAAAAAAAAAAAAAGAGGTGGCTTCATAAAGGTATATCATGGGTACATAGAGTCCTAGTATATATGAGTATATAAAGGGTTCATTTGGTTATTTCCAAAGACTTTTAAATCAAAGTTAGCATTTTCAAATTCTTTTAACCCAATGCATAATTCAGCAAGCATTGGCTTTAGCATTTTCGAAATGCTGCTTTTCAGGATTAATGAATTCTTTTTCTTCTAACTTTGCTCACACTAATATTTTAATATTCCACGTTTGCCCTCACATTCATTGTTCATCCTCTCCCTATCTTAAACTGACCTTCTAAATCCAGATCTCTCGATTGCTGATTTGACACTCTATTGAGGGTTGTGTGAGACTCACCGAGCATCGCTAAGAGTCATCAACAATCACGAGTCTAGGTTACTGAGGTCGTGTAACCCTTGGTGTCGTCACCTCACATGAGCAGTTCGAGGTTGCATGACCTCAGCATCACCTCTCTTGGCCTCTTTGATTGTTGAATCCTCTTCAACGATTAATTTCCATCCATCAGGTTTGCCTTCACTCCATTTTCTAATCCAGTCCCTCCATTTTTTTCCCTTTCACTTTTTTAACGTAAAAGTTTGTAAAAAATACACCGAAAGCCACTCAACCAAATGGTTTTGTGTTTTGAACAAATACAGCTTGAGTAAATAATCGTTAAAGCTCTCCCAAATGCACCATAAGATTTCCAGCCGCTTCTATGCATCTGAATTTATGTCACAATGGGATCTCAACACTTTCTTATTCTTTATTATAGAGAACAATAGCAGTTTTTAAACAATTAGTGACACGTGTCATCATATTCTATATATGTTACAGATTCAAGGATGGAGAGGGTTTCAATCAATAGAGTGAACTGATCCCGCTAAAATTTTTACTGTGCTAAACAAATTTTAAAAAATTTAGGGTAAATATCACTAATGATCTCTAATTTTTTCTCTCGAAAATCAAGATTATTCCTCTAGTCTTTTTGTTTAAAAGCATCGTCAATCGACTTTTTAAAAAGCTTCACCATTCATCTTTAAATCAGTCTAATGAAGGAATTTGTTGACATTAATGTCATTCAATATCATTTGACGTGGATTTTTTTTTTTCTTTCTTTTTCAAATGTTCTCTCTCGCTCTCAGACTGCAAAATTCCTCCTCTTCAAACTCTGCCAGATCTACAGCCCATAAAATAAACCATGCCAAAATCAAATGCTCAAGCAGCCAAGGCCACAAGCTCCAAGCTATATCGTACAAAGCTTAAGTGATCATGGTGGACGCAAGCTTGAAGCTCAAGCATATCGGAGCTTAGAGCTTGAGCTCGATCGTCTATGGCCATGAGCTTAAAGCTTAAGCGTCCACTATGACCACAAGCTTATAGGTCAAGCTCGAGTGACCATAGCAAGCTCGAAATTCAAGCTTTCATACATTGGAATGCATACGTGATTTATGTTAGAAAGGTCCCACATCGAAAAAGTAATGTGATTTAGAGTAAGAATCGGATTACTTGCTCTCGACACCATGACGGTCGTGAGCTTACAGGTCAAGCTTGAGCAATCATGGCAACTGTAAGCTTGAAGCTCAAGCGTCCAGTGCTGTGAGCTTAGAGCTCAAGGTCAAGCACAGCCGACGATGAGTTGGTGAGATTGGCATGGTGGTTGGTGATGGATGGCGCTGGCAGTAAAAGGGGTGTGGGCGGCCGAGCTTAGAGTCAGATTGATTGGGTAGGGTTTGGGATGGCGCGGACCAGTGGGTGAGGAATTAAAAATTCGGATGAGGGCATTAAATTGCAAAGGAAGTGGCAATTTTGTAAAATCCAGGTGAGTCATGGGGGTGAAAAGGCCTGTATGTTTCTTTGTATTTTCGACTATCATTTGTGAAAATATCATTAGTTTAAAGAATAAATCTAAAGCAGCATAACTTTGTAACTTCTTCTTTGGGGTCTCTTTTTCAAATAAGGAAACAAAAAGTACCATTGCATCAGAGAGCGAAACCAAAATTTGCCCCCCATTAACACCAAAGACAATTTCTTGGGTTGAACCCACGATGTTTTCCTCTCTTTGCGCTCCTTGCAAGTTCCGAGTCAACTTCTTCGACAATCATTTCTCCAATTCTCATGCATGGAAACTTTGGAATAGTTTTTACGTGCCCGTGGTCCCTCGGAATTCGCATTTTTTTTTTAATAATAAGTGGTCGACAAGTTTCTCGACGAAGCTTGATGATTATTTCCTGCACTTGCTAGCCACGCATGATTGGAGCTTCTCGAGTAGTTTACATATGCATGGTCTGTCGTGCTTCTATTAACTAATTGCACCACTTTTCTGTTCAGACATTCTTATTTATTACACGCTTGTAATGTCCACCTCATGCATTCTCGGCCCCCAGGCAAAACTTATCACGTAGTAATGGAAGGGGACACGAGGTGTTAAAGTGCAGTCACTTTCGTGCATATTTTCCTGTTGATAGATAATGCCCTTGAGGACCATTTTGAAAGAAAATAATTATCCACATAAAAGAAAATCCACAGAAAAAAACACAAACGTCTCTCTCTGTGACGAGCACCGCGGACATCGATGCCTCCCCAACTTCATCGCCGGTCGTGTTTCACACCTGAAAATGGCCTTTAACAAGAGGGAGGGAGGGGCAGTGGCGCGCCGATCTGGGCGAGACAAGGACAATGGCAACGTTATGGTCCTAGCGCGATGGTAGAAAATGACCGAGGAGTAGAGATAGAGGAGGAATGGATTAGGGTTTAGGTCTTTTTTTTTAAGACACGATATGGCAAATTTTTAATGTAAGGCCTATGCAAAGATAAAGAGGGCCATCTAACTATTTGCCCTCTTGAAAATCGAATTAAATCAATTAGTTAACATAATAAAAGGATCACGTAACACAAATTTTCCAATAGTTAATCAGCTTTTCAAGCATGATAGGACCAAAATTTTATGGAACCAATGATAATACAACTTTCATGGTTGTCTGCTTGTCTGACCCATGATGTGAAAAAAAATTATAAAAAAAAAACCCCACTAAGTGACACTCATGAACATAACTTATAATGATGCGGTCTAGAGTAGTAGACGGCACCTTGAACATTAAGTATGTAATAAAAAATTCAATCAAATTGCCGTTAGTTGCTCGAGGCCGAAGATAAAGGAAAAATTATTACTAATTTTTTTTATTTGATTTGCATTTTTTTAAGCTAAGTGGGTCCTACTCCCACTTATTGATTTCTGTTTAATCTGTAGTTTCTTTGAATTTGATGTGTAGATGAGACAGACAGAGGCTAAGTGAGGTGCCTATGAGCTGCCTTCCTCGAGCTTGACCTAAAAGCCTAGCTAGGGATCGAATTCGGGACGGGCCAAAAGAAAATTAATAAGAAAGGTTTCATAATTTTCAAGATGATGATTCTAAGATTATCAGACCCAACTAATTTATATATTGCAAGTTTATGGAGGGAAGAAAATAGATTTTCTCGAGTCTAATTGCTCTTCGAAAAGTACATATTTCAGTCGAGTTCAGCTGCATCATGGAGGATATAATTGCTTGTTATGTATATAAGCGAGCCTTTTGTTGAATTCGATTTGCACGTCCTTGTACACATTATATAAAAAAGGGGAAAGAGTCTTGCGACGTCAATTCATAAAAGTTCTGAAATATAGAAGTCAGAGAAACCAACTCATTAGTGATGAAGACGAAGACTTAGCGAAAAGACGTGTGCTTTTTTCAAGAAGCAAAGATCATACAGATTATTAGCCACTACACGATAAGAATATCATTTTCATATATGGGTAAAAGCTCATATCTAATTGGCTGGGTGCAGCATATATATTTCAAAGCCAACTCATCATCAATATGGATTCCACTTGAAACAAATTTTAGAAATATGAAATGAAGGTTGAATTTTTGAAATATTCAACGATGTGAGTTTTGAGCCCTCTCACTTGCATGTCAAATCCACGATAGTGGATGCCAAACAAACATACGAGCATCCTTCTAACTTTTATGGAATTTCGCCTTTATGGCCACCACTACTTCATTGAAGCAAGGGATTACCCTCCTCATTCGTTGATTCGACCGACATCATCTATAAAACTAGAATAGCATGGTTGCCTAATAGATAATCATTGGCAGTCAAATCATCAGTTTGCATCGTTGATTACATGCAAGAAGTATCTTAGGATTTCATCAACCCTCTAATCTTGCTATATCGATAGCAGAAAATTTAGCACTTCCACTATGAGTGGTGAAGTGGGGCGTTGACACACCTATCTAGTCACGTGCTTTCTTCAATATCTTTTATGTTGAATTTCACCTCGTTCTACGTCCTGGCGGAATTTTTCAGCTTCCCAGCGTCATGTACATAACCTCCAATCTTAGTGACTTAGTGGGGTGAATTTTATGTATTTTATGTTTGCTATATGGCCAGGCAACCATGTAATAATTCCATATTAGGAATTTTAGTTATATTATTTAATGGCAAAGACGTATTGATTCATTATCTTAATTATATGTATAATTCTATAAGATCAGTTGTGTCTGAACCTATTTTTAAAATGTTAAAAATATAAATGAAAAGTTTACAATTAAACTAAGTTTTTAAATAGTTCTTGATCGATAAACAATTGAAGGAATTTTGATGGTCCCATTAAGATTAGCATGTTCTCAAGTTTCACCATTGAATATTAAATACCCATAGGGATAATAAGTCATAAGTCATTAGATTTTGTGATACCTGAGTTAGAATATGGGCGCTTGTCTTAGACAAGTATGCATACAACAATTAGCAACATCAAAGCTTTTGGCGGGGTCAATGACTAATTGTTCAGGCTTTGGTTTGTGTCAAATTCCTAAACCTGAGGTGCGATGTTGACTTTCATGTTAGATGGCTATGGTTCATAAGTGCAAATATTGACGCTTCGTCGAACTGCTACTGTATCTAATGGTCATAGTTTTTTCATCTAAGAAGGCACATGCGTGCACAATATGGAATCTATCTCCCTATTATATACAAGATACAATAATGATGTCCAATGCGATCAAATTATGGAAAAATATTAAAATCCTCGACCGGAGCTATAACCGAAAATGAATAGTATATATGTCGTTGAAATACATGTCAATTAGGCTTATTCATACGATCGAATTGGTAGCTTAACTAATAATTCCATGGCCTTTGTTCAATCGAGATATAGTAAGATATAAAAATTGAATTACATGATAGCCGAAACTGACATTTTTATTATGTTCTTAAAACATTCACACTATCTAAGTAGCAGTGACTTATTGCAAAATGTTACTTATGAATCGTAGGACATGGAGATTGATTGGGATAGTCGGTTCTCTTTGTTATATAAATGTGTTAGTTCAAATCCTAATGCCAGCTCAATGATAAACTTAGGGATGTCACACACCATAACAGATTCAAAAAGATCTTTGAACAAGAGAGACAATATTACAAATGTATTTGCAATTGCAACAATCAGATATAGTCAAGTTGAAGATTGATGTTTTAAAACGAGCTTGGAATCAGAAAACCAAATTAACGATCTAAAACGAGTTAAGAATCAATGACCTAACTAATGATCTGAAACAGTTTCAAAATCAATGGGTAGATTGAAGTTATGAAACAAATTCGAAATCAATGGCCAGTTTAATGTTTTGAAACGATTTCAGAATCAATGGCCAGTTTAATGTTCTGAAATGGTTTTAGAATCAACAGCCAAATTAATGTTTTGAAGCGGTTTCAGACTTAACGGTCAAATTAAAATTGTGTAATAGCTATAGAATTAATGCCTAGATTAATGTTCTATAATGGTTATAGAATTAATGGCCAAATTAATGCTCTGACACGGTTTCAGAGTTAATGGCCGGACTGATTTAAATAAGTTGGATATGAGATTGATAATGAGAGACAAGAGAGAGATGATTGACATCAATAAAACAAGACACATATAAAAACAATTGCTAGCACAATTGAAGTGGTGAACTCTCTCAAATTTCTCTCTACCTTTCAACACATGATTGGTGATGTGTCTAAATTAGAGGTCTAACATTTGTAGGGTTGAAAATAAAGAATATCATAACCAAAATACTTTAGACATGCTACGAGGAGATCGGTTGTTTGTGGTCTAGATCTGAAGAACGTCATAACCAAATTATTTTGGGCACAGCACAAAGGTAATGCGATTAGCCCTCCTTTTTCATTTCCACATGCTTCTTATTAAGGGAAAGGTGTTAAAAAGTTCTAAATCTTTTGTATTTGTGTCAATTTAGTCATAAATATTTTTACTTGACGCCAATTCAATCCTTTCTGGCTAATTTTGGCCAAATTTTGTTGACTGGGCGTCTATCGGCTGACGTGACACGATCGACGCTGATGTGGACAACTTTTAATAATATTTTTAAATTTTTTTACTTTCTTTTTCATTTTTTCATTTTTCCTTTTCCTCCTCCTTTCTCCAGTCGGTCGTCGAACCTCGGTGACCGACTAGAGGCGACGGCTAGCGAGATCGAGGTCGAACTCGCAGTGGCGTGAGGGCGAGGTGACCCTCGCCGGCCGTTGCTTTTGGCCAGTCGCCGAGGTTTGGCGATCGGCTGGAGGAAGGAGGAGAAGGAAAAAAGAAAAAAGAAAAGGAAAAAGAAAAAGAAAATTCAAAAATTCAAAAATATTAAAATATTATTAAAAGTTGTCTGTATCAGCACTGATCATGCCATGTCAACCAGCCAGCGTTCAGTCGGCAAAATCCAATCAAAATTAGCCAAAAAGGACTGAATTGACATCAAGTAAAAAGGTTTATGACTAAATTGACACAAATGCAAAAAAAATATGACTTTTTTTAACACTTTACCCTTCTTATTAAAATACGCATAAAATGCTTTGGAAATTCATGCATGAGTATTCTGCTTCTGCTGCAAATTTCTTTTTTTTTTTTTATTTAATTTTACCTACGTCCATTTTTCGCAAAATTCCAACATTTAAACCATCCACATATGTTGGCCATAGAATCGTAAAACTAGCAGAGCTTTCTGGTATGCACAAGTTAATGTTTGCCACATGCACAAGTTAATATAGTGACATCCACAGCTCATATGGAAAAAAAAATCTCATTGTAAACATGATTTATTTGTTCGACTAAAGGGTCAATCAGGGAGGCGTTCAAGCTAGCATTGTCTACTGCCAAACTCGTGGAAAAAAAAATTCTCATTATTTCCGCTGCCACATTTCAATAATAATCAAGCAGGACTATCAACTTCTTAAGCGTGACAGCTCGAGGACATGATTCTTATTCTTTAATGAACCAATGGCCGATGAAACACAAAAGGCATAACTCATAGTTCTAGTTCTTAAATCAGAAGTCAAAGAGAATCCAGAGTTACCTGTCGATAATAGATGCATCAACATCGTCCTTTTCTCTTTGAACGGCGTCTTGCTATTTTTTGTATTTGGTCCAGCGAAGCGAACTTGAACTGAGGCTACAAACCGGTTTGAATGTCAAAGCGAGGATTTTCGGCGAACCAAAGAATGGCTCAGCGGTAACACAATAATAATTAAGCTCCATTTGATTCTTCACCTTGTCGTACTTAAATTGGATTATGGTATGTAGGCTCGTACTTGAAGAGCTCTTCCTCATGTTGGCGCTAGTGCCTCCTTAAGTGGCCTATTCCACCTGATGATTGGCCAACTAATTCTTTGCCACATGTAGTGCATTTGGCCTTCTTTAGATCGTTGGTATCGATCTTGAGCCCGAATGTCCTCCAAACACTGAATGTTCTTTGCAAAATTAGCGCCCCAACTGCTTGGGGTTCTTCGAGGGTAGAGATATTATTTAGGAAAGTGTCCTGACAGGTACTAGCTTCTGGTGTTTGCCCCTACAATTCCTCTCAGTCATCAAGTTGTTGCTCTTCAGCATTGTCAAATTCAGCTTGCTGTGGGGGCGAAGCCACTATATATATAAACGTTCTTGTCACAGTATTCACCAAATAAGTCCCACGATTCTCTCAAAATGAAATCCGGATCTAGCAGGGTTAATTGGACACCATTGTCATGGTTGTTGTTCTCCATTATGATATATAAAATGTGATTCAATCATTGTAAGTAGAAAAGTAACAAATAAAATTGACAAACAATTTTAGGAAGCAAGAGCGTTGGGAAAGTGATATGTGTATGAGACTTGAAGGAAGTGAAAAATGAGAGGAATTAGACCAATTTATGAGAAAAGATGACACAAATGGTTTTTGAACCTTGACCCAATGCGCAATGTGGTCCCTAAATTTTTAGTTTGTTCAACGTGATCCTTGAACTTTAGATGCATATTCAATTTAGTCTTTGGGCTACATGAAAATATTCAATATTGTCCCTAAGCTTAAATTAATAAAAGGACAATATTAAACATTCTCATATGATTCAAGGGCTATGTTAAACATGTACCAAAAGTCCAAAGACCACATTGAATAAATTAAAAGTTCAGCAATTACATTGTGCAATGAGTTGTAATTAAGAGAGCACATTCAATAAATTAAAAGTTCGTGGATGTTCATAAAATTCTAAATGCTAATGAATGTATCAAACAAGTAATATAATGATAAGAAATAATCTCATCCACAGAGATTGATGATAACTAAACCAATTAAATATTAAAAATAGACTAATTCTAAAATTTATCTAACAAGTCAAAATAAAATTGAGAATAAATTAAAATTGACAATCTTAGAAGTAAAATTTCGGAACTAAATGTAGTTGATCAATCAAACAAATATGTTAGAGCATCCGATTCACCATAACCACAAGATATGAATTTCAAATTATTATGCAAACAAGAATGATATCAAATATGTGGTAGTAGAATTTCGTAATCTATTTATTATTCTATCTCTAGGTTTAGCAAACCTACTCAGTTAATCAATCAACCATATTTCTATATGAATTTTAATAAACATAAGTGCATAGAAATTTATGAACATTCACAGTTTAAAATGAATCTTTTGAACCACATTATCGCCAAAAACCACACAAATAACACAGTATACCCCAATCCACATTTAATTCATGGTTATGTATTATAAGAATTAATTGCATTTTAATTACTTCTCAATCTCAAAAATGTATATTATATCATTCAAATGATGGCTGGTCACTTAAAATAATTAAGCAGAATAATATATAACTCACATGAATAAAATCACTTGCAAAACATAAAAAGCCTAAAATTATATTCATCATGGTTAGGCTATATCATAGCCCTAACAAAAGCAAATTAATACATAATAGAAGAAAAAAATAACTCACATGAATAAAATCACTTGCAAAACATAAAAAGCCTAAAATTCTATTCATCATAGGCTACATCATAGCCCTACCAAAAGAAAATTAGAACATAATAGAAGCAAAATGAAAATATAAATTAAATCCAACATCTTAAATCAAAGAATAAGAATTCTATCACAATTTTTTGTTTTCTCTTCAAAATAGTGGAAAAACTCCCAGAACAATGGAAATCGATCTAAAAATAAAAACCTAACTATCCTCCTAAGCCTTCAATGTTGTCCAATTTATAAGATAAATCCAAGGCTCCAAACACAAGACAATGATTATTTTTTGCATAAAATTAGGGAATATATCGCAGAATTCTTAATTTGGTATCCATTTTCTAAACGCTTCTATGGGTGACATGTTCCTTTCCTTCTTTTTGGCATTTTTTTCTTTATTTTCTCCATATCTCATTATGCTGCATTAAAAATAAAAATTTGAGTAAATAGAAGGAAATCCAAAATTTTTTTCACAAATATTGCATTATTTGTTGCCTAAAATAGGGGGGGAAAACTCTATTGTTATGGAGTTATGAATGGACCACATTGTATATTGAACCAAAATTTATGAACCATTTGTATGCAAAAAAAAAAAAAATGTTTTTATGGCCTCGGCAACCGACCGTTATGACCTCAAAGGTGATTATTTGTCACCTGATCAAGTGACTCGACCATTGGGAGTTGTCGACCAACCTTTTCACCGATTGAAATGTCGTTGAAATTTCAGGTCCTGGCCACATGGGCCCAACCAGATAATGGTTGGGCATAGGCCGACCCGTTGGAGTCCATGGGCCTGAGCCCACCCATTCATGGCCCTATTTGAAATAAGCCTATGTTAGGCCGGGCCGTGCTCGGGGCGGCATAACCCGTTACTCTACCCTCAAGACAATGTCTAATCCAAAAAAAAAAAAAAAAAAAATCAAATCCTCAAATGTTAAGCCAATTCCATTTTGGTAGGGGAAAGCCAGTGCTCTAAAAGGGCTCCATTAATTGAACTAAACTGTCTTCTCAATTCCCCATATGTGGTTTTGCATACATGATACTTCCATGTAGTTCCTTTAAAAATTGAACATGAAAAATTACATAGAGCCAAGTCAAAACTTCATCCAAATCCTATGCACACCCCCTCTCCTCGAACTTCTCTCTTTTACTCTCCTATGCACCACCCCCTCCGGCATGCAAAAAACCACTGATAATTTGAGTACCTCTCTAGAATAGACCTCAACACTAAAGAGTAGCGACGACAAGTGATTGAGTTTAGTTTTTCCTCATATAAAATTATTGACTCTAAAGATATAGTAATATGGAGAAGACAAAATTGTTTCAAGCACCGACAAGACCACGAAACCCCTTGTTTCAAAGAGAGAAGGACGGGTTATTCACATTTCATTTGATGGTCAGAAGTGAATTGAAAGTTAAGTAGTGGTAACTCGAAATATTCCTTGGGGAAAAATGGGGATGTCTCCTACATTACCCGTATTATGTGGAAGTATCAACGTAATTTCATAGAGTCATTCAGTCTAAATGCTACATAAAGAACATAGAAGATCATAACATGAGTTATTAAGCAGATTTGGATTCCTATATATTCACTTGTGGAGTACTTCATTATACAATATATAAGATCCATCTATATAGATGCCTCTTATCTGTAGTCATCTCCACTGGTGCTCTCTTCCCCCCCAAAATAAAAATCAATTGTCTTGAAGACATCACTCAAAAACTAAAATTATTGAAAATAATCGAGAAAGTGACATAATTAATCTTTGAACTTTAGTTCGATGTGCAATGCCCATTGGATTTTTAATTTGTTCAATCGATTTCCTAGATTATATGGAAATGTTTAATATCATCCTTTCGTCAATTCATATTGATGCAATATACTACGTGGCTTTCAACCTTTAAGTTTGAATGGTTGGACCAAAAAAAGAAAAAGAAAAAGAAGTTACTTGTAGATTATCCAAATGAGATATTCATACATGTTAACGACATAATTTTTCCTCACTTTTCTAAAGAAGATGGATAAACCATGTCAACTCATCATTTTTAAAAGTCCAACTCAATATATAGTAATCTACGTCATCAAATAAACGTATGATTTGTTTTTGAGCAAACATAATAACTACATTGAATATTTATTAATAATTTAGAGATTATATTAAACAAATTAAAAGTGCAGAGATGAAATTACACATCAAGCCAAAGTTTGGGAATTATTTGTGTCGTTTTCCTGAAATAATTTATTAAACATAATTATTCAATATTTCAACAATTGCGAAAATACGATTTTGGGAGACTATTAGGATATATCAAGATATTTGATGAGGATTTGTTTGCCGCGGGAGGGGAGGGGGAGGGGGAGTGGAGGAGGGAGAGATCTAATGACAACGACCACCTAAGAATCCCTGCGCCGCCCACGGTAGGGGGTCAGGTTGTTGCTCACAACAATCGCCATTGCAAGTGGTTGTTGCTGCTCGATCTCCTCCCATCTATGAACTCTCTTTGATGTTACTAACTTTTTAAAAATATATATTTTTCAAAAAAAAATTCTTAATAGGTGCAATTCTATCTAAGCTCACATCCACCCTGTTACGTGCAACAAGTTTATCAAAAATACATTTGATCTTATATCTAGAGATATTGGATTAGAGACATCATCAAAACGAGATAGGATGAAATGATCACATTCTGGCTTATTTCCAGTTGACAAATACAAGCTTAAGAAATTCATGATGCGGAGGTATATGAATAAAACGATAGATTTGTGTTTTTCTTTTTTCTTTTTCCTCTTTTTGCCATATCAATGGATTTCATTTGATTGGTGAAACATCAAGTGAAAATAGGTTTAGATTGGCATATTGGATTTGTCTTATAACTATTTAAATACTAATTGACACATTTAAGTTAGCGTTGTAAGAAAGCCATCGTAACACGATTACATACATTTTCAGCATTTATGAATCTCTAACAAGACTAAGTACATTTTAGCGTTATAACTAATAAAATTTTTAAGCCATAGCTATATGTTTGGTGTCCTTATATTTGATTAGTTTTATTTTCACACGGTGAAACTATCAGTCCATATATATGTGTGTGTGTAAATGTTGTTATATTGTGTGGTGGGTAGTCACATCTTAAAAGTTCATTGTGCGTTTGCAGAGGTTAATCCATGTGTCTTGTTGGCATTTAACCCATTGACAAGTTGAATAATCACGTCTGTTGTATCATATCATGTGAATCGCTTAGTAGAACTTGGGTATTTGCGTTAAGAAAATTCAATATAGCAATTGAACGTGTGATATTTAATTGGCCAACATATAATATATATGCTAGTATTTATTAAACTTGGCTTAAATTAGTTACCGTTTAGACATTTAAATATTAAATTGTGCTTTCATTCACAAGTGGTCCCACAAAACACTTTGACATGATTTCAAAGCTAGAGATTCGAGTTTAATTTTTCCAACCTCTTTATTTACCTTCCCGCTATATATTTTCATGCCCTAATCTTGGGCAAAAGTTTAATTTATGCATAATAGAAATCGTTAGAAATATTCATATACTAAATCACATCTTTTGTACTTAACTCTTTTAAAAAGGAGAAAATAACATAAATGGTCCCAAACTTTGGCCTAATGTTCCCTAAATTTTTAATTTATTCAGATCCATTAAAGTATATGATCTCTGAATTTTTGGTAAATGCTCAACTTAATTTCCGAATTATTTAACAATTGTCAGAACAAATGACCATGTATCAAAAGTCTAATAATCACATTAATTTTATTATATATTAGATTAAAATTTAAGGATTATATCGAACAAATTAATGGTTCATGGATCATAATACACGCGTAAGGTAGTTTTTGATAATCGTTTATCTTTTTTTTTGCTTTTTTTTTTTTTATAATTGAAGAACAGCTGGAGATCACCCTTCAGGATCACACGACCCTCCAGTACTCGATAGCATCGTCAGGCATCGCTGCAAATCGCTATTTAGACGTAAAATCTCAGGGGAGCTGGCCAAGTAATTCACCCTTGAGATCCCCACTTAAGTCATTGAATGCAACGAGAAGGTTCGAACTCTCGACCGCTCAACGAGGGAGAGAACTGACCATGGATGGGTATCATTTATCTTTTTTTTTTTTTTTGGTGACCTAGGAAATCCCGAAAGCCGACAGCTGACGGGAAGAACCTGGGGGCAACATGGGGAAACCACCACCTCATGCCACCGGGTAAGTCATCAAGTAACTCCACCAGCCCCCTTGCGTTGCAAGGGCTTCAAACCTATCACCTCTCCCTCAAATGATCACTGAAGCCTACCCAGCGGAGCTACCACGGTCGGTGGTATCATTTATCTTATTATTCCTTCGAAAATTCAAGAAAAATGAACCTTTGCTTGAAAGCACCCAAATCGTGCGGTGGAAACGTGGTGAGTCCCACAATCTCAGAAATTCAGTCCCATCCATTGCTCTTCTAGTCACATCTCCCTTTTGGCCAATGTCTTTTTCTGCACCATGTCACTCCCGCTCCGCTCCTCTGCTGCTGAGACTTTTTTGGCAGAATTTAGCGTGCGCAGAGCCCCAGAACAGTAAAGTTAATGACATTTATGTCCAGCGATTCCATCAGCAACCGCTCCCGCGTCCTCGATCGGCGGGGTTAAACGAGACCCCCCAGTTTGACGACATTTACAATTTTGCGTCCACTCGTTTGTTTCAACGCGCTAACACGTCAAAGCTGTCCTATTCTTATAAAAAAAGAAATAAAAAAAAAAAGAAAGAAGAAGCTGTCCTTGCCCAGAAAAACGTGTTCTGCAGGACTTTATTCTCACCCTAATACCATAAAAAATCATCAATTTTGAATGGAGTTCCAATTCTACCTTAATTTGTTTTTGGTCTCATAAAAAACCCTTATTTTTGGACCAATTTCAATTATATCCACAACTTTTGTTATCTCATAAAAAATTACCAACTTTAGATCCGATTACAATTCTACCCTAACCTTTTTTGTATCGCAAAAAAAAAAAATTACTTACTTTTACTTAAGTTCCATAACATTCCGTCCATATTTGTCCTTAGATCTAGGTTTTTTCCTCAAATTTCAGATCTAAGAAGACATCTTTTGGAGATGAATTTCCACATCTGCCAAAATGACATCTATAAAAAAAAAATTAGGATTGATTTTCTTTAATTGCTCTTACTTCTAAGAAAGTTTTCCTTCTACCTCGCTTTAGGATAGTATTCAATTCTCGTGCTCGGGAGTTTTTCATTTTGCAGTTGGAGAGTTCAAATAGCTTGCACCTAAGAACTTTCCATCTCTCGGTCGTCGAAAGAAAATTTCGGACAAAGGGTTGATACGGGCAAATATGGAACTCAAATAAAAGTCGTTGATTTTTTATGAGATGAAAAAAACGTTGAAAAACCCCAAACTAGTACACTTGTGACAAATTTACCCCAAACTATTTTTTTGACCACCAAAAACCTCAAACTGGTATACCTTTGACAAATTTACCCCAAACTGGTACACTTGTGACAAATTTACCCTCTGTTGGTTTTTGTTAAATTTTATTGTCAAATTATTAAGTTAAATGACACTTAACAGTTGATTGATATACCAATTTGGGCTTTTATGCTCCGTTTGTCATAGTTTATAATTTTTGTGATTTTTTTTTGTATTAATCCAATTTAACATAGGGTATATTTGTCACAAATTTACCAGTTTAGAGTTTTTTGAGATCAAATAAATTAGTTTGGGGTAAATTTGTCATAAATGTACTAGTTTAGAGTTTTTTATGGTTAGTCGGGATAAATTTGTCACGGGTATACCGCCGGGGTTTTTCATGATAAAAAAAAAATAGTTTTGGGTAAATTTGTCACAAGTGTACCAGTTTGGGATTTTTTAGGGTATTAACCCAAAAAAATGATTAGGATATAATTGAGTCCAATCCTAAAGTTGATAGTTTTTTATTAGATAAAAAAAATTATGACAGGATTGAGAGTGGAACCAAAATTAGGCATTTTTTAGGATATTAGGCTATTTATTCTCCAGTGAACGCAAAGCGCAACTATAGTGAGAAAGTGTACGGGATGAGTATAACCATTAGTCCGCGCATCTAAATGCCCACTTCTCTTCAAGCGTTGCTTTAGCCAGGTTACACTAATCTCTATGTGTGCACGCTCGCTCATGTGATTATGTTATTCCTTTTCATATTGTCCGTATATAAATTAAAGGAACATAAATTATTACACGAAGCTCGAGAGGTGCTTGTAATATTTCAAAGTTGAAGGGCAATGTATATCTTTTCAAAGGGTTTTGCGAAATTTCCTCATTTTTATTTTCTGTATATAATATTTTAAAAAATGCACCGCACATATTGACAAAGAAACTGATAGAAAGTGCAACGATTATAACAAAACAATAGTTTTCAGGGTTAACGCGTACCACCCTAAAATTTATAGAAGTTATGTGAACTTTTCCCTCGATTTAATCGCTCTTTAACGAATAAATAATATTTCTACTTGTCCTTATCTCACGTACCACCCAAATAAAAAACCATTTATATAGTTTGAAATTTATAGTGATCCGAAAGCCTAGTGGGCATATGTTGGGAGTCGCATTGCGTATTATTGTTCCAATCACCAATATCTACAACGTTTTACTTCTATATAAGTCTCAAACAATCTCAAACTACTGTAAATCATTTTTATACCTGTGTTGGCATAATCAAGCTGCCATTAGAGCTCAGGTATATTGACGCGGGAGGCTTGAGTAGGCTTGCCTATGGTTGTATCAGAGTCAAAGTGGGATGTTGGGCATCAAATTTGTCTTGAATCCCAGACGCACATGCCGAGGTTATTGAATTAGTAGATGAACCTCTGTCACGATCTCAATTAGTGTGGTATGTTTTGTAGAATTGGCACATACTTGAGTGGAGCTACCTATTATGGGATTGGAGCCGGAGTTGGGAAATAAAATGCTAAAAATGTCTTTAGTCCCATATCGCTCGTGCTTACGCAGATGCGAAGGTAGATAAGTTTCACACTATCTCAAGCTAAAATAGTGTATGCATTTTAAAGCTATTTGTGCACAGATTAGCCACGACTAGGATATATTATATTGGACTGACCGGTCGATTTATCCTTAATGGAACGGCAAAATAGTTTCAAAGATTCCAAGGAAGAATGACACCTAATGGTAAATCATGCCTTCAACTGTCTTGAACAAAAGAATATATAATTTAAGATATTCTCTCTTCTTGATTTTGGTTTCTTCTTTAGAATATCCGTACCTCAAATTTATCACGTCTTTTCTTTGTCTCGGGACTTCAATGCATGGCAGGGGCTGTGCAGATGCTTTGAACACCCAATAATAATTTCTTTACAGTCTTCATTTCCTCATCATTCATGCATGCGTTGAGCTGGTATTTTTGGCATTGTTAAACGCAAGTGCCAACCGTCTATTCATTCATAACTTTATATTAATTACTCCAGAATAACTTGACCTAGAGACACCTGTGGGACAGAACTTCATCTAGAAAGACCTTGGGAACTTGCCTTGAGGCTTGAGCTCTCGTGGGTTGGCAGGGAGGAGCTGTAGATGCAGGCAAGTTGCAAGCAAGTTTGAGCGGTGAGAAAAGAAAAGAGGGGGAAAAGCACCAAGCACGAAAAGACAAGCGCATAGATTGTGATTGCTTCAGTTTTTGTCTGCTCTTTCTGCTTGCAGTATTATTGTGTATTTTCTATTCTGATTCTACAGAGTTAATTTCATTAATAAGTAGTGACCTTCAGCTAGGGCATTCTTAGCTTGTCTCTCCCAAGACATGGAAGAAAACAAGGCCATCCTCTTTTTGGGTTCTATTTCTTTGTCTGCGTGATAGGACCCTCGTGCCCTTGACATCACATACCATTTAGGTCTTTAGGTTTTTGGACCTCCGGTGAAGAAGCATTATGGAAAGAAAACATCTAAGGAGAGACGGGGGCAATACCCCTTTCATTGCATTTCACCATAATTAGTCATCTTTGTTAACATATCTCGCATTATTTGCTCATGAAATTTATACTCTCTTTTATCTATACATCATTTTTCTTAGTTCGGACATTCTAACATAATATGAGAGTCCATTTTGCCTCAATTTAATTTTGCGCGTGCACATATCATACCATGGTAAAATCTCACATGCACCTTGCACATGTCATGCCATAGCATCAGTGTGACCCATTTAACTATTTTTTATGTATATAGGCTATGTGTGGCATGAAAACTTTGACATTGGAAAACATGCACACAACCCCTTCATTAAACGTGGATTCACCTTCCCTAAATTTGTGCTGGACAGTTCATCGAAATTTCAATAATTTTCCTATTTGACATATCTCAAGGGCAGCAGTAAAATTTCAGCCCGGGGGGACCTGATTGGGGACATGGATTGCCCTGATCCTCTGAGGGTCGTCGCCATCCATGACCCACATGTACATATGATCACAGCACCGACCCCTTGGCTACATCCCAAGAAGCAACTATCATTCAGAGAAAACAAGTTCCACTGTGAGACAATGAACATGCAATAAGTAAAGAACCCACATAAAGAACTCACATACCCATCCATCATAACCAACGAAAAACAACAAGTATTCCCGCATACTCAAACAAGGAAAAAATGTCCAACCCGAGCTTGGGATGTAATGTGTCTGTGAATATACTCTGTGAATATACTATACAACTGCATCATTACCAATTGAGTATATCAAGGTTATTTAATTTTTTCTTCCATCTGTCTTTGCACTAATTGCCATGAGAGCCCACCATTGTTTGGGTTGCACTACAGCCATTAATAATTCTTATTTACATAGTTTAATTACTATTGATGAGGCATGATGGTATTATATTATTATGCAGTCAAACAGTCAACGCATATCCTTAAATTATAAAGAAATTTTGGCTTGGAGGATGCTGCATCAGATGGGTCCCCCCGTAGACGCTCCATAAGTTGAAAACACCCATCAATCAGAATCATGCAGTGGGCTCCATTCATACTCAGGTGTGCATTCTGCAATACCAATAAAGTTAAAGATTTCAAATAATGAAATTTGCCCCTTAGCCATGGCATGTTAACAAAAGAGCCCCTGTGTTCCACTCTTGTTTCAAGAGGCCATTATTCTGAATACGATTCAAAGTAGCTTTAATTCAATTCAAATTGATTTGTTTTCACTCTTTTCTAATAGAAATATGTTTTGATAATGCGAATAATCAACACGAATACCTTTACCGCCCGCACCAGATGGAATTTCTACCTCTATCGAGTGGCAAGTGCCAGTCCAAGCCTTGACTTCCCATGCTCTGTAACTAGGCGACTGTTCATCTTTTTCTCTTTCCCGCGCTTTAATCCAACTTTTTTCTCGGTCATTACTGACTCCATTCCGGGCTATTTATCTGATAATGCGTTTAGTCAAGGTTTTCTGCTTTCGCTTTCTCCTCACAATCCTCTTTCTCTCGACCCTTTTTCGACAATCCCCTTTTTTCTCGGCAAAATCATCTCTCGTTTCCTTGCATTTTCACCATCTTCACATGACCCAGATCGAGTTCAGACCCCTTCTCGCTCTCTGAGTCCGTCTTCTTCTTCCCATTTAGATGGAAGAAGAAGAAGCGGTGAAGCAGAGACTAGCACAGGGAAGCAACGGCAAGAGCAGGCTCGCGCGCACCCTGCACAGAGTCATCAACCTCAAGACGACAGCGACAGCGAGGATCGGGTCGAGCAATGGGATCGGAATCTGCGTGCTCGCGTCGCAGGACAAGGTCAAGCACGAGGACCCGCTCGCGGACCGCAAGAGCGACGACGCCAGGGCGAAGCAGAGGGCGGTACTCGAGGCCGTGGCGGCGAAGCTCTTCGCGGCGGGGACCGCCATCAAGGCGGCCTACGCGGAGCTCCAGCTGGCCCAGAGCCCGTACAACAGCGAGGCGATTCAGCGGGCCGACCAGGCCATCGTGGACGAGCTGAAGCAGATTTCGGAGCTGAAGCGCAAGTTCCTCAAGAAGGAGCTCGACCTCTCCCCACAGGTGACGCTGATGCTGGCGGAGATTCAGGAGCAGCAGAGCCTCATGAGGACGTACGAGATCACGGTGAAGAAGATGGAGGCCGAGGCGGAGCGCAAGGAGTCGGAGATCTCCGCGCTGAGAAGGAAGCTCGACGAGCTTGTCTCCGAGAACCGGTCGTCAGAGAAGAAGCTCAACGCGAGCGGCGTCTTGCCCCTGTTCGACGGCTTCAAGCTCGCGTCGTTGAGCCCGACCCACTTCGCCCAAGTCCACCACTACGCTCTACGATCCGTGAGGCACTTCGCGAAAGCCATGGCTCGCGAGATGGAGGCGGCGAACTGGAACCTCGACGAGGCCATCCGATTCATCGAGCCGCGAGCGAGGTTCGCGAAGCCCGGCCACCGGCACTTCGCCATCGAATCGTTCGTGGCCAGATCGATCTTCGAGGGCTTCAACTTCCCCAACTTCGCGCTCGCGAACGAGTCGTCGTCCATCGAGGAGCGAACTCCCCAAGCCTTCTTCGACCAGTTCAAGAAGCTCAAGTCCGTCAGCCCCCCGAGCTTCATCGCGCGGAACCCGAGCTCGCCGCTCGCCAGGTTCGCCAAGGCCAAGTACCTCCAGCTCGTGCACGCGAAGATGGAGTGCTCCTTCTTCGGGAACCTGAACCACCGGAAGGTCGTGAGCTCCGGCGGGTGGCCGGACTCGCCGTTACTCGCGGCGTTCGCCGAGATGGCGAAGCGCGTCTGGGTCCTGCACCGCCTAGCCTTCGCCTTCGGCGAGGAGGTCGGGCTCTTCCAGGTGGCGAGGGGGTGCAGGTTCTCGGAGGTGTTCATGGAGTGCGTGGCGGAGGAGGCCCTGCTGCTGCAGCAGGCGCCGCCGCCGCCGCCATCGGCGGACCCGGATCCGGACCTGAGGGTCGGGTTCACGGTCGTGCCCGGGTTCAAGATCGGGAAGACAGTTATACAGTGTCAGGTCTACTTGTCGCCGCCGGCGAGCACTCCGGCGAGTAGTTGATTGTAGCCTGTAGGGTTTCTCCGGCGGTAACTGTATATTGGCTGTTCTTTCCGACGTGTAAAGTAGAGGAGATCCTGTTGTCTCACGCGCTCTATTGCACGCTCCGGCGATACGCGTGGGTGAGGTTTTTTTATGTTAGGGATGTTAAAAGACGAGGTTACGAAATTAAATTACGACAAGACGGCGCGAACGAAAAGGTCACGCATCCGACATCACTTTTATCAGTGTCTTAGCATGCCTAACATTGATCGAAACATTACTCATAACTTAGACATATTCCGAAAAAGGGTGAAAGTCTGTACACCCTTTTTTGATGTTCTTCAATTTGATGTTTCAACTCTAATTTTGTTTGATTTGATCTTGCATTTGCTTTAATCAAATCAAAGTCCTGACTGATTTGTTCGGTCGGCATTTGGCTTGGTAGTAGAGGAAAAAGATAAAAAAAAAAAAGGACGGAAAAAGAGGGAGCGGGGCCATTGCCTGCTCCTTCAACCACGAGGATCATGAGGCCATTGCCTGCTCCTTCAACCACGAGGATCATGCGGTTTCAATGAGGGTCGCCGACCCACATGTGGCCATCGGCAAGAGCCTACTTGCCCTTGTCGAATATAGGTGAGGATAAGCATACAATCTCAAATCGAATGATATTGCTCATTGCTGCCCAGTGTGCAAGCATCAATTAGCTCTTGTGATCGCCATTGAGAGCTAACGCTCGCCTTTATTTGTGGAAAAGACGAGGAACAACCACTTGTGCCGAGACCCTAGTGAGGGTTGTTAGCTCTTATCGGCGATGAGGGGGTTGATGGCGCGCCTCCCACCTTTCTCTTCTTGGCCCCTTCTCACATCTCTAACGTTCCTCTTCTTTAGTCCTTTTTTAAAAAATAGAGCATGTCTGTACACATGAATAATTATGTTAGTCAATTTGATCCCAAAACTATGTTGAATGGTCACGTCAAATATCAAGGACTAAATCAATTAAGAGGACGGAATCATTTCGATTAAAAGAACTTAAGGCATCAAAGTGACACAAAATTAAAGTAGAAGAATCAAATCAAACGTTTGCCAAGAGTACATGGACCATGTTTTATACTATCCCTAATTTTCATGTTAATTGTACATTGCAAGACCTCGGTTTTACGATAAGAACCAACATAGAAAAAATTCCAGACCCTACTATTCCAATCCAATCAATCCTTTAGGACATAAATGCCATTGCAAAGTTACCTATTCTTGATAACACACGTATATATAGAGAAAACATGGGCTAAACATATAGGATGTAGTCCAAATCACATTTGATTAGGTGCCTACAAAACCGAAAGAGTAACACAAACATAAATATAAAAAGAGAAGGATCAGAATTTGAATTTACAATCTGCTTTTACACTATATGAGATATCCGTATTTCGTACAATTAAATCATTGTTTTCCCCCTTGGATCAAATATGTTTCGCAAAACGATACGTTCCAAATTCGATTGGGGATAAACCGTCTCACCTCACAAAATATTTCCTAGGATTCTTGATCAGCATGCGGGACTTTCTCAGGATTTACTAAATAAGAGCAGCAACAGCTTGCTGGGTATTTTTGGGGAAGGACCGAGCGATGCAGCAGAGGCATCTCCCGGTTCGCACGTGAAAATGGCAGAGGGGACATAAAGAAAGAGACAACAAAAGTGTCGGGTGTTCCTGGCGATCGGAGAGGGACCAACCATCTCTTTCTTTGTCTCTTCCTAATAATAAGGAGAAGGCTCCTAGACCGCATGATTTGTTCGTGCTCAGGATTAAAGGATTTTCAGTTCAAGAATAGGACGTCGTTCCACTAAAAATCTCACCGATCGCGCCTGTAAATTGCCCTGGATTCGGGCCATTTGTTAGTGTCGGGAGTCTAATTTATCGGATTCCTAGATCTCTGCGGTCGTGCCCTTGAATTATGAAAAGGAAAAGGAAATCTTCACGAGGGAGGCTGGTTTTTCTCGAGGTTTCCTAGGCCCTGTACAAGCATATGCCTAGACAGGCGAGAGACCACCTCTGCAGCTGCTATTTAAAACGGTTTGATGGACATGTTTGTCTGGTCTCTGCTGCTGCTGCCGCGGGCAACCATGCAACATCCTTTTGCATTATTTTCCTCCCCATCTTTCTGGTTTTCTTTTATGACAGGGCACACCTGTCAATCCGTAAATAAGTGCCGAACATTTCAAAGTACTCACCGATTTCGTGAACCTGCTTATTAAATATGGACCTGTATTATTAGGTATCTAGCATGATTTTTGATCGGTGAATAAGTCCCGAATATTTCAAAATACTCACCGATTTCGTGAAACTGCTTATTAAATATAGTGCGAGGATTTAGACCTGTATTATTAGGTACCTAGCATGATTTTTGATAATTTTTTCCTGATCCAAAGCATGTTTTTCTGAATTACGAATGGAAGTTGAAACTCTACTAAAAGTTTAACGAAATGTTAAAATCTTTATTGTTAACAGTTACCTTATTTGTAAAGTTTCGATGTCATATATATATATATATATATATATATATATATTTATCTTAGTGTGTATTGATCTTCTCCAAACATTGTCCCCGGTAATGTTTAGCAATAAATTATTCAGCTAATGTCACTAGAGAGTTGACACTCAAATCTTTTTTCCTAGAATAGCAAATTTGTTTTGTGTTTGGCACGTTAAGAAGAACATTACGGCAAAATGTAAATCTCAATTTGAAAAAGGAACAAATTGAGATTCTCTTATGTCCGACTGGTCCAAGGTTTTAAACTCCAGAGTGAAGCAAGATGAAAATATTCAACAAGTTGAAAATCATTATAAGAAAAGGCCATCGTTTCAATACAACCAATATTAGATTGCTTATATAGAAGGTAAGCCTCATCATCTTCGTATTCCTCCCTTCAAGACTTGTGTCTCAATATTTGCTTTAAAGGAGCTCTACAGGTCATATGAGATTGCTACAAGTAGGGTTGAGCCGCCTACTTGTACCGGGTATTTTACACAATACATGCGTGCATGAGTTAAGATTAAGATTTTTTTTTATGGTTTACCTCTTGATATAATTAATTCACAATGAAGAGTCGATATAAAGCCTTTTCTACATCATGATATTTGCTCAAAATAATGGAGAAGATTCATTTAACAAGCAGTTTCATGAGTTGGAAAGGAAGTCAAGAATGGACTCTTTCCAAAAAGGAAGTTGTTCGATAGCAAATTTGAGCAGTTTATACCGGCGAGTGATGCTTTCTTACATGAGCCCTTAAGCTTTATCTCATAAAGGTTGTTCTTTCGGTTAGAAAACTATAGGAAAAACAAGTCTAGATGACGTGGTCCTTTGACATTTAAGATTTGTTAAAGGGCGAAGAGATGTGGTATCTGTGTTGTGGTTGAGCATGTATATCGAAAGGCAAAGATCTCGAGTCAAACTGACATACATGGACCATTGAAGTTCAGGTGCTCGAAATATAATGGGCACAGAAGACTCGAGTGCGCAACAATTGGGAGACCTAGTCAAAGGTTGGGTTTTCTAACACTACGACATTGAAAGTTACTCCTTTATTAATATTTGTCTTATGTAAATAATGACTATTATTGATGTAGTTGAAAACATTTGTCATCTAATTTAGGTAAAAGAATTTTCTAAGAGAATAGCCCTTTTTAAGGGAGCAAAGTAGCTGAATAGACAATATTTTTTTTGTTGCACATGCAACTTATTACTATTGCAGAACATTGGTTCCATAAAAACCATTATCTTTTGTTCAATGGAAATTCCTATTCATTTAGAATGACAATATATATATATATACTTGCGGGTTAATTTACGTATAGTTACTATTGTCATAAATTTTCTTGTTAACAACTGATTTTCCCATTTGATCGTGTTTTAGGCAGTTTTGTCTATGGAGTTTGCATGACCATAATGGAAGTTAAGTGTTTTGAATGCGCTTTAGTTGTCGTAGTGTTAATTTTCTTCCCAAAAAATCTTTAAGAAAATCGGGTAGTGATGGGATGAGAAATAGATAAAGTTGGACTATTGGATTTACCGGATAAAATGAAAGTTGAGAAGTTAAATTACATGAAGTATCACATAACGTCAAATAGTAAAATTTTAACAAAATTAAGTTCATTGATAAAACTAGTAGATGATTCTTTGCACTCACTCCTATTAGTGTTTAGATGAGCTTAGCATTCCTGGTACAAAATTAAGAAGCCTGAATATTCAACTCATTTTGTATTTACAAAACGACTAGTTGGCGATCTTCTAAATAAACTATTTTGCAGGAAAAGTGGGACACCGGTTGCATCCTAAATAAGGAAAAAAAAAAAGCAAAAGAATAAAGAAGATAAAAACCAGACAAAAAGAAGAAAAAAGATAAGAAATAAGCTTAATTTGGGAAGGCGCCCCTGCATTTGACCTTAGTCTTGGTTTTGAGGCTAGAATTATCATGGGTTTTTCCCCCAAAAAAGGCTCAATTTTCATCCGGGGGACAAATTTGTCTTCAACTTTCAAGTGCCTCGTAAAAAGGGTCCTAACTTTTACCCGTAAGGTAAATCTGTCCTTAACTTTAAAGCGTCTCATAAAAATATGATTTTCACCTGCGAGACAAATAGAGAGAGAGAGATTTGAGGCTTTTAATTCGTCCATGAGAGATTTTTAGGGCTTCGATTTTGGGGCTCGTTTCCATCAAATTGAGAGAGAGAGAGAGAGAGAGAGAGAGATGGGCGCTCCATTTGGGGATTTGGGTGTTGATATGGGCAAACCCCCACAGTATGGAAAATGAAAAATGAATAGAGCTTACGTTACAAAATTGGAATCAAAATGTAAAAGGGAAGATGCGTAATTTCTTCAAGCAGGAAGCAGGATAATGACGTGGACTAAACTGGCTGATTTGCTCACCAAGGCCCCAAATCGAGCGTAAGAACCCTAACTCCCAAATTGAAATCGCAATTAGGATCTCTCTCTCTCTCTCTCAATATGATTAAAATGAGTAGCACGACATCATATAAATTGAATTGAGTCTTCG
The DNA here is from genome assembly GCA_014182365.1 of Eucalyptus tenuipes. NCBI lineage: Eukaryota > Viridiplantae > Streptophyta > Magnoliopsida > Myrtales > Myrtaceae > Eucalyptus > Eucalyptus tenuipes. Next base: position 17,334,880 of record CM024541.1, on the reverse strand, counting down.
ATATGTGGGAGATGTAGCAATCGTCACTGACCACATCATCATTCTTTTGGCTGATTGGACACCACGTAAGCAAAGTCTAACGATAGTCAAATTTGTCATTCGAGTAAAAGTTGTGGTCTTGTTAATTGGAGACAAATTAGAAAGTTAGGGCATTTTCATTTGACACTTAAAATTGGTGATAAACTTGGTCCAAGGGTGAAAGTTGGCACCTCCTTTTTTTTTTTTTGGAGAAAAAACCCAATTGCCATTAAAATTATTTTAGTTCCAACATCATGCTAGTGCAACCCACGATGAATGACCAGTCAATCCTAGGTGGTGGGGGTGCCTATAGCCACTTTGTGTCGCAACAATGGGCTCAGAGACCTAAATAGACTGAGTAGTTTTAGCTTAATCTAAGTATTTTGACGGGGTTGCATTTGACTCTTATGGTAAAAAGAGTGCCCATTGGAGTCAACATTCACTTGAAATTGATGGACAATGATAAGATCATAACACGAGGGATCTGTTAAAGAGTTATCCTCTTCAAAAGTCAAAAGAGACAGATAATCACCTAAGTATACGAGCATGCGCAATCGTTTAGTAGCATAAATTCTCTATCAACTTGTCTCATGCACATTATACAACCGAATGCGTATTGCAAAGCTTTCACAAGAAGCATTTTGCATCTCAGTAAAATCCAATAGACATCCTTACAAATGTCACCATGCGTGCAAGGTTCTTTTGTTGGTGTCGGGTCTCCAGTTCTTTGTTTAGTTCCTTGTTGGGTTAAAGTTTTTATATATACCTTACCTTTACCAAAAAAAATAAAAAATAAAATAGACATCCTTACAAAGGTATCTCATCCGCTCTAACCCCTTCCGGTAAATAGGACTCACCAAGAACAAAGGAAATTCCAATAAAATTTCCCTAACTTATCTAATTCTTTTGACATTGACTATAATTAATGTTGAAGAACGAAATATAAGATGAACAAATGCCAATGAATGAATTTCTAAGTGGAGAGCAATTTGACTCGATCTGGTACAATGTTAGATTACACGATTTTGTTTTCCCTAGTTTGTGTTTGTAAATCTAACAGAAACACCATTAGGGCAATTCAATACCACATTCTCTTCTTAGTAGGTCTACGTACTATCCGGCTGGATTTCAGATGGCTAAAGCTAAGCAGAGCCACTCGATCAAAAGGCACATCAAGAAAATGACTGACCATATCTTTAATGTTGGGTCCGAGTGAGAAAATACAAAGGGCTCACGGGCTTGCGAAAACATCCGAGTTACCTTTTTAGCAGGTAGTTCATGGCTCTGTGCGGAACCGTACATTTCCTAGTCAGCCAAGTTTGACGCTATGCGGTTCTGTCAACTTCTCGTCTGAATGTGAATGCTACCTCTTGCAATGTTTTACTTCGTGACATTATTTCATGCAATTTAGGGTTGAATCCAGAACATACTAAAATTGTCGCTATATGTGTAATGATTTTGTGAAGTCTAATAGAGAAAAGTATTGTTACTACAGGTATACATATAAAGTACTAAGCCTATGACACTTATCATAATTCAGTCTTCAATATTTTAATTGTATCAATATAATCTTAATTTTTTTAAATATTTTGTCAATTGAATTCATGCAACCAATTTAGGCCGGAAATTGCCGACGTAAACGCCAATTATCCAACTTGGCAACCGGCATTAATGTGGACATTTTTTATACATAAAATTTTGAGTAACTTTTTTGGTTTTCTTTTCTTTTCCTTTTTTTTTTTTGGGATTAAGGTTCAGCAAGGATCATTAGTTGACCCTTGCTAGCCACAGAACACCCTTGCCAGCCACGTGCGAGGGTTAGACACTCTCTAAATCTAGGTGTTTCGGCCTCATTTAGATTGGGCGAGGGCCGAGATGCTCTCCCCTAGCCTAGATATGGGGGAGGGACTGTGCATTATCACCTCGGTCGACAAAGGCATCGCGGGCCTCGCCCAGGCCCTCACCGGCCATAATGAGGGCCACAAGCCCTTGCCTAGTGACCTGCAAGGGTGTTAGGGCCCTTGCTTAGAGCCGATGAGGGCCGTGACACCCTTTCCAAGAGCCAGCATGGGTTGCTAGAATAAAAAAAGGACAAAAAAAAAAGGACAAAAATTATCAAAAAGTGTCCACGTCCAAGCGCACCATGCCACGTGGGATCCCTAATGTCCACATCAATAATTTCCTATCTAAATTGGTCGAATGGACTCAATTGGCACAACTGAAATGTTTAGGACTGAATTGACACTAGCGCAATAGATTTAGGACTTTTTTGGTACTTTTCTTTATATTACTATTGTCATGACTATGTGTCCTATAAAGACTTATTGTATATCAAAGTGATCTCTTATAATTATAAATTGATATGATACTGACACGCTAAAAAGATTGTCTAGTGTGGCACCATAGTTTTTCCCTTTCTGATTCTAATAAGGTTTTCTACATAAAAAATCACATTTCATGTTTCATGTTCCTAAAAAGGGTATTAGAGCCTGGTTCAGTGGAACAATGGAAGCAATGCAGATAGACGAAGAGAATGCGAAGATCAATGGGTTCGACAGCAAGGATTTGGTTTCTAAAAGATGCAGTTCGAGAATCCGTGGTATCACAAGAACCTGCACTAGAGAAACCAAATACTTTCAAAAAAGAACATTGGATATTGTTAGATCGGCAATCCGTAGGCATGATTAGTCTCATGTCGGACTGACCATTGCCTTTAGCATTGCTGACGAGATTACAATGGCAGATATGATAAGGGCTTTGTCCAACATGTGCAAGAAACACTTCATGTTAAATAAGGAATATTTGATGTGCCATCTTTTCAATCGAAGATTGACAAAAGTGCTCCTATGACAAATCGCATTAACAAATTTAACATGATTATGACTTGGTGTCGAGTTCAATGGAAATTAAATTCAACAAAGAGGTAAAAGCTTTGATTCTTTTATTTTCTCTACCAGAAAGTTGGAGCACAACTGTGGCTGCAATGAGCAGTTTATCTAGCTAGAAGAAGTTGAAGCTTCAAGAGATCTGATATTTTATTCTTGGCAAGGATGTTTGCCAAAGACAATCGGGTGAACCTTAGGATATTGCCTTTGAGTACTGAAGGTAGAGGGAGAAGCAATCAACAAGGTAAGATGCAAAACTACGATAGACCGAGATCCATAGAGAGAAACAAATTGAGATCTTATGGTGAAATAATTTGCTAGAATTGCAAATAAAAGGCCATCTAAAACGAGATTGTAGTACTCCAAACAAGAAAATTCAGCATCAAGATCAAAGCCAAGAGGATGAGAAATCTGTGAATACAACCCTTGAAAAGACGCTTGTCCATAATGCCTTAAATATAAGCGTTGACGGTTCGATTGAATCTTGGATTCTAGACTTGGGTGTGTCATTTCACTCAACTTTATACAAAAAATTAATGTGTAATTTTGCTGTCGGGAATTGGGAAATCTTACTATTGATGTAACTTCAGATGTTATGGAGAATAGTGATGTTCACATATTGAATACAATAGGTCTCATTGGAAGTTGCATGATGTCAACTATGTTTCTAACCTTCAGAAATATTTGATCTCTATCAGTCAATCAGACAATACGAGTTACAAAACTATTTTTGAAGACTAGTAGGGAAAGATTGTTAAAGGTGCTATAATTGTAGCAGGGGAAGCAATGTTGAGAACACTGAATGTAATTGAAAGTAATAGAGAAATAGTATTACTATTGATTTAGAAATTGATTCCAAATTGTGACATCGTAAACTTGGACATATGAGTGAAAAGAGGATAAAGGTATTAGCATCAAAAGGAAAACTTCTTGATCTAAAGTACAAAGATATTAGTCTATGTGAGGATTACATTCTAGGCAAACAAAAACATGTCAATTTTTTGAAGATTGGAAGATAACTAAAAAAAGGAAGTTAGAGTTGGTGCATACATATGTTTGGGGGCCAGCTCATTTGCATTTCCTTAAAGGCTCACGCTATTACCTCATGTTCATTAACGACTTCACCACGAAGGTAATAATTTATTTTCTTAAAAATAAATATGATGTTTTGCTACTTCTAAAAAATGGAAAGCTAGAGGGGAAAATGAAACTGATCTAAAGATTAAATAGTTAAGGTCTGGCAATAGTGATAAGTATCATAGTAAGGAGTTCAAGGAGTTTTCTGCGGATAACGTAATCCAAATGACAAGAACAATTACATCAAAACAAAGTTGCTGAGAGGATGAATAGGACTCGGAATGAGTGTGCAAAAAGTATGAGGATGTATACAGGATTACCCATGATGTTTTGGGTAAATGCAATTAATACAAGAACATTTCTAATCGTCAAAGGACCTTCAGTTCCATTTGATTTCAAGCTACTAGAAGAATAAAGAATTGGAAAGAAGGTGAGTCTCTCACATCCAAAAGATGTTTGTGGTGTTTCATATATGCACATTGATTATTAAAGTAAAGACAAGTTTCATGCAAAGGTTGAAAACAACTTTTTTTCACTAGATATGGTTCTGAGTATTTTTGCTATCACTTTTGGGATGAACAAAAAAGAAAAAATTATAAAAGATGATGATGTTACATTAAATGAAAACATGTTGTACAAGGACAAATCTATGACAAAATCTTGTGCATAGAAACCAACCTAGGAGATTAAAGAGATTAAATTGGAGAGGGTTTCTAAGAGCATTTTGTTTAGGAATTTTGAGATTGTTGTTGTAGACTCTAAACAAGAACCACCTACATCTAAACTGACTTTAAGAAGATCTAGCCTAAACAGAGTTATTCTCCATCATTGCATTAATTGCTTTTAATCGATGCCGGCGAACCTAAATATTCTTCAAAAGCAATGCAGGTTAAAATTCTATTAAGTGGGGGCTAGAAATGCATGATGAGTTGGATTGACTATAGAAAAACGAAAATCGAGTCTAACTCGATTACAAAATGGGAAGAAGGCAATTCATAACTAGTGAATTGCATATGGTCAAAGAGGAATATGATGGCAACAAGAGGTACAAAATGATGTTAGTAAAGTTTTCAGCAAATGAAAGGAATTGACTTACAGAGATTTTTTCTCTAGTTGTGAAGTTAACTACTATTAGGGTAGCGTTGAGTATTGTCCTGTTGAGAATTTACAGCTAAACTAGTTAGATGTAAAGATTGCATTCCTCCATGGCAATTTAGGAGATGATATCTGCATTGTATAATCAGAAGGTTTCAAGTTTCTGGAAAAGAAAACAATATCTGCAAGTTGAAGAAGAGTTTGTATAGACTGAAACAAAATTCTAGATAGTGGTACAAGAAAATCGATACCTTTATGTGTGCTAATGGGTTCTCTAAATATGAAATAGACCACTGTTGTTATTTCAAGGTAATTAATGATGGCTATATCATTTTGTTGTTGTATGTAGATGGTATACTTGTTGCGGGATCTAACATGAATGAAATAAATATATTGGAACAACAATTGTCAAAGGAATTTAGAATGAACGACTTGGGAGCACCAAATGAGATTGTTGGGAAGAGGAACACACAGGATAGATAAAAAAGAACTCTAAAATTGTCTCAATAAAAGTACACTGAGAAGGTGTCAGATATATTTAGAGTTTAATGCAAAGCCTAGAAGGACTCCCTTATGAAGTCACTTCAAGCTCTTGAAGAAACAATCACCAAAGACAAGTGGCAAGCAGGAGCATATGGTGAAGGTGCCTTACTTGTTAGCTATTGGCAATTTGAGGTATAATACTGTGAAATTGCAAAATGGCTACTAAGATACTTAGGAGGCACTTTAGGTATGACACTTTGTTTTGTAAAAAAATAGCATGACTTTACAATGCTTTATCGATGCAGATCTCGATGGTGACATAAACAAAGGAAAGAGCACCTTTGGGTAATGTTTTTATCTTCAGTCAATTGGATGTCTAAACTTCAGAAGTGTTTTTTTCTCTCAATCCTTTGAATCAGAGTACTTTACTATATCTAAAATTGGCAAGGTCATGATTTGGTTGAAGAATTTTTTTAAGGAAATAGGGAAGGAGCAAGATAGCGATGTTCTTTTTAGTGATAATCTTAGTGTTATTTATCTTGCAAAGAATCCAATATTGCATTCAAAGACAAAGAACATTTGGTTAGGTATCATCATATTTGTGTGCTAAAAGATTATGAGACACTATCATCGAAGATGATTATTTGTGTAGAAAATCCAATAGATATGTTAACTTAAGGGCGTCGCCACTGAAAACTGAGACAATGTATTAGCTTAGTTGGCCTCCATGATTACTGATTAAGGGCTACCACTATATTAGGACAATTGGGTTATAAAGATTATTTGGAGACTGAGAGACTATTATTTTTGTTTTGAAGATCCACCTCCAAGTGAGGGATTGATGGAGCTGTAGAGTTTAATAGAGAAAAGTATTGTCGCTGAGGGAAGAAATATACTTTCCACCATAATTTTGTCTGTCCTAAACTCCTGTTATATATTGAGGTAATAGTTCTTGTAATTGTGACTCACAACTGGTACTCATGGTGAAAAGATTGTTTAGTGTGGAACTGTTATTTTTCCCTTTTGGATTTTTAAATGGTTTTGGATTTTTAAACGGTTTTCCACGTAAAAATTCGATTGTCCTATTCTCTGCTTCTTATTTCTTATGTTTTGTGTAATATATACACGCACGCAACTTTGTTTACTTATATTTGATTGTCTTTCTTTCGGTTTTCACGTCTAACCCTTGTCAAACCGAATTTTGCCGGCCTTAGAGAAAACTCCCGCATCGATCATGGCACGTTTAGGATCACAAGAAGCGGAACAATTGAAGCCCACAAATGCACGGAACGACACAAAAGAAAAAAGGAATGGTAACCTCGGCATTATGTCCTCCAAAATCGGAATAATTTTCATCGATCTTGACAAGATAAAGATGAACGTCTTCTTGAAGAGATTGATCCGTGCTTTTCTCAAGCATTGGCGCGTCCGTTGTTCTCCAGAAGCAACACCGATTATCCCCGCTGTTTTAGAATTCCCACAAGAGTAACCTCCAAGCATTGGGAGTGCACTTTATGTGGTGTGGAAAGTGAAATGACACACGTTGTATACCTATTTCTTCAAGTCCAAATCATCCATCTTGTTCACTGTGATGTTCTCTCTTTTGACGTTGCATGCTTACATAGACGAGGTCAAAGAGAGGGGGAAGTAAAACCCTTTTCCTTTGGGCTTGAGAACTCGTAATTCTGGAAATGAGAATGGTGGGCTTGACATAAATGAACATATGCAATGGACGTGCCGAAACCGACTTGTTACTGGGCTGAATGCTTTATAATCACTAAGGTATGATCTTTGAAAATTACATTGCGGGCACTCTCCTTTGTCCACTCTCGTAATCCCACGCCCACGCCACTCGATTTGCAATTGGGTAAAACGATGGATGGCTTTTGATGCCAATTGATATGGACCCGGGCCCTTAAAGCTAGTAATGTCAACCGAATGGTCCAAGTCCAATGTAGGATCATAAAGATTTCTCAAACTTGATTTCTCCTGGTAATTTCTTTTGTTTTCCTTGTTTTTAACAAAGTCATGTCAACCACATTTTCGCAAAAAGTCATTTGAACTTTGTGTTACCTTGGATTGTTGAAACTGTCGTGTAGGAAAGTGTGGTATCCTCTTTCTCCATCGCCAAACACAAAAACGACCGTTTCTACTTATATGTTCCAAGTTTGTAGACTACTGTTAAGAGACACGTGTGTTGCACTTGAATTGAAGTTATTATTCATCATCGCAAGCTGAAATTTTTTTATCGAAATGAGGAATGTCATGACTTCAAAGGTTTGGGGAGAATTGCACAACTAGTTTTAAACATATTGTACAGATTTAAGTTCAATCATGAACCAATATAATCAAAAACTTTAGAGTGAAAATATAATCAAATTCTCCCAATCAAGTCTCACTTGAAATTTCTGATGTGGCAGTCTAATCATCATCAACAATCTATATATATCGTAGTCTGTGATATGATGCGGACAGAACGATGCCATTTTTCTTTTGATTTTTTATTTGTTTTTCTTATAATTATAAAATAATACAAAAGGTAGCAAATAAATTAATTCATGGAAAATAACCAATTAATTGAATATGAGATTAACGTAATCATGGATGTCAAATCTAACCAATATCTTACTAAATTAATTACATTGTAATATTGTTGTTGTTATTCATTTGTCTAGATACTATAAACATATTAAATGTTATAGTTTAATCAATCTTAGATGCAGTCATTGTCCTATAAAAAAGAATAGCATTGTGCAAAATATAATCAATTTTTTACTGTAAATTAAACATTTAAATGCCTACCACTTCACTTAACAATATCAACAGAACAATGAAAAGATGACATCAAACGTCTACAATCATAACTAGAGGATTATTGATTGATTTTTCTTCCCCGCACACTAGAAAAAACACTTATTGAAGAAAAACCTGATCTAAAACATGTGCATACCTTTTGTGATGATTTTGAGAGAGAGAGAGAGAGAGAGAGAGATTCTACAAATTGGAATTCTCTAATTTTGATGATACAAGTTGTTTAATGGCAAGTTTGATTGATACATCGGCTTACAAAATGTTTAATTAAAGAGGAAATCTTCAAAAACACAGTTTCATTGAAAAAGGTGAAATACCTTTTGATATATGGATGACTCGATATAAATTAACTGTGAATGGTTCTTTGTTGATTTTTGAAAAGAAATGTGAAGATTAAGAAATAAAGGTATGGATACTAGAAACAACTATTGCTAGCAATGTAAATGGTAGTGGAGATGTAAAATTTATTGAAAATAAAGATGAACAACATGTGTTTTTGGATAGATTGATATTTCTTTACAAAGAAAAATGATCTGGGTATTTATACCCATAATCGTTTGTTACGTAAGGAGTTTATAAGAATTTATTCACAAATGGCTACTAAATCCAAGATTATCGACCCTATTACTTGACGGTTACATCCCGCTCTTTTTTTTAACCCTATTGATTAAGTTGGTCTACCTCGCTGACCGTCTCTTTGCCCCAGCACCTACCCTTTTATTGTTGACATCCTTGCTAACTAACACCAAGTCTTCTTGTCGATCGACCGTACTTTGTCGACTAATTGCTCAGCGTCCTTCTGCTCCTATCGCTTTCTTAAAAGGCTTCCATCGATTAGGCTGTCGACCAAACACTTGAGCACTTTTTCGGTGTTGCCAAGCATTCTCTTGAGCTTCACAATTTTTATGAAGTGTTCAGACAGATTTTGGGCTCGCTCTTTTGGTTTTGTCTTGTTTCTTGGGTTCGAAAATCATTTAGACCTTGAACTAATCTACCAATTCGAGTTTCTCTAGTGCAAAGGAGGGAAATTTCACGGCCACATAAAACAAAAACAAAAAAGAAAGAGCAAGAAAACCCGCTCAAGCGGTGTCGGCTCCTGAGACTTTTTAGGGAATTTCCAGGTATGAACTAGACTAGGAGCGGGGAGTCAGAGATTTTGGTGCAGAAAGGCGCGGTGCAATGGCCGGCCATGTGATGTTCTTTGACTTTGAAGACGTGACCACATGAAGCCACAGTAAGTAAAGCCTCCTCCACCGGCCACCATGATGAGAAGATGGCAATTTCCTAGCGGACAAGAGGAGAAAGTTCCACCGTGACCCCGACTTTGTGGAGGCCCTGTTTATTTATGCTTTTACGATGAATAAGACAATTTTTTATTTTTACTTTTTGCTTTGATGCTGGATTTTGAAATATCATCCGACTTTTAGGGAACTAAAAATAGTCTGCGAATCCAAGTGTAGATATTTGCCACTCTTATGAAATACTGTACATGACATGGTGATATAGAAATTATGAAGTTTAAAGGTCGCAAATGGATGGATCTGATCGGGTCTAGGTGTGCCAAGAGATTAAATTTTTATCACGAAGAGAGAGAATTCAAGTGTAGATATTTTCCGCTCTTATGAAATATTGTACAGGATACGGTGATATATAAATTATGAAGTTTGAAGGTCGCAAATGGATGGATTTGATCAGATTTTGATGTGTCAAGAGATTAAATTTTTATCACCGCAGGGGGGGGCAACTGGTTGAGGTGAGAGATGTAGGCATTTGGAAATTTTGAAATCAAGCTACTAAGCATGTCTCCTATTGTTTGTTTAGTTGCAAAAAGCTTTAGAGGGCAAAACCTTGAAAGTGCATATCTCATCGTTCATGCATCTATTTTGGGCGATCTTTCTCCACGGGACTTTTCTAGAGCAATCTCGTGGTGCCACTCATTGGTAGCATTTTCACCTTTGTTCATACACTAGAACCATTCAATTCTCTTAGCCATAAAAAGTCGCCATAGAAGCATGAAATACTTCGTCACCTCCTCTAGGTGCATAATCGTGGAACATCAATTTCATTATCTCGCATTGATTTTTCTCGCTTCCTCGTCACGGTTGGTTCTATCAATGCTTGAAATATTTGTTGAGGAAGAACTAGCTGCTGCCCTTTCTTATGGTGATTGTACGTGGGCGTTGATGACAAAGGTAAATGTTTACCTAAAATTACGGATGACGCCAATCGAGGGGCAGCACCTTGCTTTCGTGTTGCACGTGGCCACATGAGGCACGTTCGCAAGTGAAAATGGGTCATGTGGCTGTGACTTGCTTCTTGCCTGATTTACTACGTGGAAACGCCGAAGAGTTTCTCTTGTAGCTAAAATTATTACCGATGCTTTCTCGTTGATGGTAGTTTGTTTATAATGGGAAAAAGTATAAAAAAAAAGGATCATAAATCTATTGTGTTCCTATTAATTTAGTCCTAAACTTTTCAATTGAATCAATTTAATTCTATTTTTTTTTTTTTACATTGGTATTAATTGAATTCATCTAGTCAATTTAAGCAAAAAATTACTAATGTGGACACTAGTTATCTTACATGACATAGTTGGTTATGTTATGGACTTTTTTTAGTTTTAAATATTTTTTCGAATTTTTATTTTTGAAAGCGAGGGCTAAGATGCCCTTGGCAGCCACAAGTGAGGGAGGGGCGTCCATGTTTAGTCCTTCCCCTCACCTATGGTCCGATGGAGGTCGCCAGCCATCAGAGGCTAGCAATTGGCATAAGAAAAAAAAAAAGGAAAAAAAAAAGGAAAGAAAAGAAAAGAAGGAAAATAGAATAAGAAAAAAAAAGGAAAAATTATTAAAAATTTTAAAATTAAAAAAATATTCATTTTAGCACCCGCCATGTCTCATAAGATTGTCGATATCCACATTAGCAATTTCTTACCTAAATTGGCCGAATGGATTCAATTGTTATTAATACAAATAGATTTGGGATTAAATTGGTTCAATTAAAAAATATAGAACTAAATTAATGTTGATGCAATAGATTCAGAATTTTCTTGGCAATTTCCCCATTTACAATGTATAGTTTGTGGATGTCAAAAAATATTGAAACCTATTTTGAGTTTTACCCCAATACTACTTTCCATCATTATTGTTGCCCCTCCCTCCAGAGTGATAGTAACCTCGAAAGGACATGACGACCCCAATTGAGGTCGTCGCAGTACCCATGATCAAGGTTGTGGAAGCAATGAAAGACCTTGATGAGGAAGCAATGAAAGACCTTGATGAGGCTGTTGATGACCTCGGCGAGCTCGTCAAAGTCGGGGGCAGAGAAAGAGTTGTCAGGCGGAAGGGTATCTGTTGATGTTTGTGAGGGATTGGAAAGATATGGTGGTGTTATGCAATATGGTCATTTCACGAAATGTCGATTTAGTCCGGAGGCAAAAATGACATTTCTAGAATTTAGACAGGATTTTTAAAGTGGTAAATCGGTAAATTGCAAAAAAAAAAAAAAAAAAAAAAAAAAAAGGAAGGGCTGTGGGTATTTTCTTTTTTCCCCCAAACCATGTGTCACCATTTCATAGATTCGCCTGGAGATGACTCTTCAGAAAGTCCTATCAATCAAAGGCATGATTAATTTGTCATTGACGTTCGTTCTAAATAGAACGCAACACACGTGAAAAAGCAATACGACCGGGAGTACGAGCACTTCGAGGAAGAAGCCCTTTCACATTTCGTTGTCTTTCCTTGTCTTTGGTCAACGTTGATGGGCAGCATCTGACCTACCATTAAAGAATACAGGGTTCCATCCTTTGCAATTTTTTTCGGTCTCTGTCCAACAACGTGACAACAGTGATCTGATCATCTCCTCTCCTTCTATTCCCAAAGATTTCTCTAATTAAGTGAGTCGGGTTTAGCATGAGCCCTTATGTCGGAATCGCCGGATTCCTGAGACCTCGTTTTGGACTCACCGAACTCAATGGACCTGATGCATTGGGCTAGCATAAATAATCGGTCTGACTAATCATACGTCACGACTACGACAACTTGATAAAATTAATTGTCAATGTTGTGGATGGTTTCTAGACTCTTGGGAGTCATAGATGTAATGTCCCAAAATCCTTGAAACAAGGAAACGATGTACCATGAAAAAGAGGAAGAAACGAAGGAGGTGGAGGACAGATTTACAGATCTTGTGGAGGACGTGCCCCCCATGACATTGACATTTTGGTCCGTGCCAAACGCACAGGCACCCAATTCTTTTTCTTATGTTTCTTGTAATTTGAGCAATTTATAACCCCAGATAAATATATAAAAAATATAAGAGAGAGAGAGGGAGGGAAGAGAGAGAGAGAGAAGGGGGGGGAGGAAGGGAGGAAATACATATGATCTGCATATACTGTGAAAACTCTCTTGGACCGTATGACTAACGTATTCATAGCAAAATCAATCCCACCCCTGGAAAGGAAGAAAAGAGAAGAGAAAAAGAGACATAGCTTTCGTACCATCTATACAATTAATGTCTCGCTAAGTAACTTATAAGTAACTATATAGTCCCTCTGACCTAATTTCTGTGAAAGAATAAAGTATGAAGATGGAAGACCACCCTCCAAAACTTCCTATTTCTGGAGTAATGAATCAATCTCATTACCCACAAAATGACCATGAAAAGAACATATAGGCTGCGCAGCTGCTTTCGATGCTAATGGCCAACCCCAGGGCTTGGCACGGACTCTATCAGGACCCGACCGAGGCTACCGAGGTGCCTCGCGACAAGCTTTTTGTCAACGATCTCGGCGTGGCCCTTCCTGCTCGGTGTCGAGGAGGGGATGGCGCCGCCCTTGGGGAGGGCGCTCAGGTAAAGACCCGGCTTTGCCAATGGCGTTCTCTTGTTGCCGTGGAGATCGCTTGTTCTCTCCGATAACATCCTCCCTTCAGAGCGCGACATGGAGGAGGCGAAGACCACAGCAATGAAGACCAACGCGACCGCGCTTGAACGACCCATGTGCTCCTGCTTTTCCTTGAGAGAGGGAGAGGGTCTCCTTGAGAGGGAGGGAGGGAGGGAGGGAGGGGGGGGAGAGGGAGAGAGTTCTGGGGTGTGTTCTGATTTCAAGAGGGTGTCTTTGTGGGGGTTTATATATATGTGGTTTGGAGGATCCAAAGCGGTCGCTGTTTTTAATTCAACCAAATTTCACGAATGTCCTATGCGCATGATAGTCACCGTTCCTCTTCTTGTGTCTGGTTCGATGTTTTGCAAATTCAAGGAATCCATTTCTCCGAAAGCAAGAGTCGTCTAACAAGTCAATATAAATACAAATCTTGTAATCAATTCATAAGGTGAAATAGAGAAGATCTATACGTCTCATTCTTTCCTTGATTAGAGCTGAGTTGAGTGAATTCCGAGTATTTCACCTTCAAATTATTCTAAGTATTCTATTAGTGACGCGCTCTTATTTCCACAGTAGGACGGCCAATCTAGAGAGAGAGAGAGAGAGAGTCAACATCGATGGGGTTTGAAAAAGTGAGCAAATGTATGCGTGGGAGTCATCCGAGTCCATGTGGGAACTGTTGAACGTGCGTGCTTTTCGGATGCCAGGATGCATTTACGTGCCGAACGTGAATACATTGGAGTAAAGCGATTGGCATTATTATAATTATTGTTGTTTTTATTGGGATTGTAAGTGAGATTTAGTAAAAGATTAATGCGCGAACGAGGCTCGGTTGGTGAGAGGATGAGATCAGCCGCCGGCCACCGGCTTCTTGACAGTTTCGGCTTCCCCCATGCATGCACTGTCAAACATTCCACCTGCCGTCCTCTGGACCACCGTCGTCTCCTCCTTCTCTGGCTCGCCCCGGCTCGGCTCGCCTCGGCTGCTTTCTATGGCTCCACTTCGTTGGAGCCTATAAAATAATTGAAAACATGTTAGACCCCAAGCCACAAAAAGAACTTTTATATGAAGGTTGCTTGAATGTTGAAGCAATTGAAATATTTTCCAAATGGAAGTTGATTGAGACATGAAATGACGTATTTGTTCATGGACGTACTAATTATAGAACGGGTGATCGAGGAATCCGAGGGGAGAAAAAGAAAAGGATGGAGGCCCTTTGAGTGTTTGAGGTCCTCTTTACTTTATATGATAGTACAAATTTAAAAAATCAAATAAGACTGCCTTTTAAAGGTAATAAAATATGCCATCGGTGAACATTATTCAAAATTGTTGGCGTGCACTTAAAAAAAAGGCCTTCGTAACCATCTTAAATTGCATTTTTCAATGAGATTGAGATTGCATTTCTCGCAAAGGTTTGGGATTTAATTACACAATGTGACGTGTTAACTCGATCGCATTTCTCAATAAGAAATTTAGAATTTCGTCACGCCAACTAATACTTGACCACATTTCTTACATTGGCTTTAGCCAGGACGCAATTACCCTTAGAAGGGTATGAATCTCGGCTCATGAGGAAAATCGACTTAATTTACCCCTGGTTCCTCCCTCCTAGCAAAAATGATCGTTGAATCTCCAGTACGAAGATGAAATGAATGTACATCCAATGGAACCTTATGACCCCATGAATATCGCTCGGACTTCAAAAACTTTAACCGAGACTGATTGAGGAAATGCTTAGAAGTTGCATGAACATGGATGAGATCATACCTTGCAATATCCTATTTGAGGATGAATTTCTTTTAGTAATATCGTTCCCATATTGGTGAAAAATGTAGGGTGTTTATACCTATGTGCATGCACATGGTTTGTTCTAAAATGAAGAGGTGCAAATGCTATGCTATGAGGATCGAGAATTAGAAAGGAGTCTCCCTGAAGTCGTAGAGGAAATCTCTTATCTCCAAGAATTGCTCCCACCTTACATAGCATCTTCAAAACATTGGTAAAAGAAGTGAAAAATATATTCTTTTGACCCCAAAATGAGAAGATCTTGTCATCGAGAACGGATAAAGTTTCCCTTAATGACCATTACAAGAGGATCGAGAAATTATTTTTATACTTTTTTGGAAATTCTTTTGCCCTATAATATGGGAAACCTGGGGTTGCTAGGGCTACTATTGGCTCTATAATAAAGAAAAGGTTTTTTTTTTTTTTTTTTTTTCAAGCGAATTTGAATAAAGAAGAACAAATTTGTCACGTTTCCACTCCTATGTCCCTGAATTAAAATGATAAATAAGTAAATTTGAATATGTTCCATTTACAAAAGACCTCTCTTGTTAGAGTAAGTATTTCATTTGATGATTACACCAGGATTGAGCGTCTTCCAAACCTGTCCTGACAATTTTCAATATCTCCTATGACAT
This sequence comes from Eucalyptus tenuipes, assembly GCA_014182365.1. Lineage (NCBI taxonomy): Eukaryota > Viridiplantae > Streptophyta > Magnoliopsida > Myrtales > Myrtaceae > Eucalyptus > Eucalyptus tenuipes. The sequence goes on along the minus strand of CM024541.1, from coordinate 17,319,209 downwards.
TGGTTTGAAACCCGTCATGGACTTTGAGACAGATATCCCAAACTTGTCTTCCTAGAATTAGGGGTACCCAAACCAATTCCAAACATGACGAAAGTATGATAATCCTACAAAGAAAAGCATAACAAAAAGAAAATGACTTAAAACCTATACCTCCATATGCTACATAGTATATAAGCTAGTGCATGTATCAACTCAATTTCGTAGAACGATAAATAAGTAAATTTGAATATGTTCCATTTACAAAAGACCTCTCTTGTTAGAGTAAGTATTTCATTTGACGGTTACACCAGGATTGAGAGTCTTTCAAACTTGTTCTGGCAATTTTCAGTATCTCCTATGACATTGGTTTGAAACTCATCATGGATTTTGAGACAAATATCCCAAACTTGTCTTGCTAGAATTAGGGGTACCCAAACCAATTCTAAACTTGACGAAAGTATGATAATCCTACGAAGAAAAGCAGAACAAAAAGAAAATGACTTAAAGCCTACACCTCCGTATGCTACGCAGTATATAAGCTAGTGCATATATCAACTCAATTTCGTAATTACCAACCAAATCCTTGACAAAAAAAAAATTAAAAAAAAAAAAAAAAACTTGATAACTAGAACAAGGATGCAACAAGAAGTAGAAAGATTCAACGGGCTCATCACGACGACAATCAGCAGCATGGACAAGCAAAGGACGATGGGCAGCATTGGTCAGAGACTTGATAGACTGGTACCTTGTACTTTTTACTTGATGATTCTTTGCAATGGACACAATTTTATTTTATATTAACTTGAAATGCTTGAAATTTTCAAGATATATAAATAACAACAATAAATTCATATATCTCTTGTTGTTAAAGTGTCTTAAGTGGGGGGTCCTGGTGTTTGGGGTCCTGGGTTAGCCTCCCTCAAGGTATTGACGCTTGGTCCGAGGTGCACCATGCACTGTACCGGCCGTGGGTTGCCGATTAAAATAAGCGAAAGGTGGGCCCGGCGGATCCTTGGTTACTAAAAAAACCAATAAATTCATATATAATATTTCGTGATTGATCAAAATTTAGACAATATCATCAATTTTAACAGACCCTATGTAAGATTACTAAATAACTAACGATCTTAAATGAAATAAGCATATCTCAATAATTTAGATATGTGTGCTTCGGGCTTCAAATTTCCAATCAAACCCATCCATATCTTATAAAAGTTACTGAGTTATATCCGCCTTAAAAAATGTTCGAGGTTCACCCAGAGCCAGTCGATTTGGGGTTTACCAGGTATTTTCATGTGGCGTCTCTCAATTGGCTTTTGCCAATTTTTTTGTGTTTTCTTTCAAAGTCTATGTCTTTCTGGTCTAATGGTAGATTTGTGTGATTCTTTGTTCACCTCATTGTCAAATGTGCATCCAAATCAAATTCCTCACATTGAAATTTCAAAAATAGGCGCGAGCCATCTGGCTCGTTGGCTCAAATGACCGAACTCCGCTCCGCTCAGTGATTGAACAATTCAGAAGAAAGTGGCTTGAATTAGTATATGATATGAGCGACTATTTTTAGTTCAGTTTGAGTTTAACCTTTCTCAGGCAGTTTTGGTCAAGTTTCAAAGTATGTCTTAAAACACCTCGTCATTTTCTCCTTTATTTGTTTTATCCGTATTTAGTCTTTTTGTAGTTCTTCTTGAGAAAAATTGACCTAAATTTTAGCAAGTGGTTTCTCCTTTGCTTTAAACCTAATTGACTTCTTTCTTAATATGTTGGAAAGCTCGTGACTTGAAGTTTACGAGAATTCCTTGATTGGAAAAAGTTGCAAAATACGCTAATGTCCTCAAGATCGAATGGTCCAAATAAAAAAAAAAAAAAAGAATACAACATGTCATCATCCAAGTATTGGATTGGGATGGTATCGTCGAAAAGCTCTCAACAAATACTATCCAATTACACCATGTGATCGGGTTTTCTCTGGTCAAAGTTGATCAAATTTTGGCCAAACTTTGAACATCTTAGATCAAAATTTAGGTATAGTACAGTTTTCCTACCATGCAAGAACAATTTCCTCCTAACTGTGTACAAGAACAGTTCTTTTCACCAACGTTGTACAAGAACAGTTCTCTCCACCAACGGTGGACATAGCGGTCCTTTGGCGGGATTATCTTCCAATAAGAACTTCTACCGCTTTTCTTTCCTTAAAAATAAAAAGATGATAAAAATACAACTGTGAAAAATTTAAAAAAAATCTTACAAACTTCTTCGTCAATAACTAAATTATTGAAGAATTTTCATGTGAAATATCAAATTGAGAGAGGGTCACATGACTTGAAAAAAAGTATAAAATTTAGATGACCCACTTCTCATATAATACCCATGACTTTTGACTAAGTTCCGAAAACCGGATTATTTTTGTCAAAATTGATTATCCTTGTGGGGTTAATTGATAAAATAATGTAAAAGTCGATCACTTGACTATTTGTGTCTTTAATTTGGAATCTAAGAGCCTTTTTTCTTTTCCAAGAAGTTTCTTCAAGTTTTTCATGCACTCACGACTTTTGACGCAAAAAGTTCGATTATAAAAATATTATAATAATCCTCCTTTCCTATTAAAAAGAAAAGTTAGCCGAGCTACAAAGTTCAAGGGGAGACGGAGCTGTCCGAGAGACAACGAAGTCAAACTCGTGAAGCTCAAGAAAAAGATCCATAGGTGTCCCACGTGCAGAAAGAATTGGAATTTTGACGGTCTTCTAACGGGAAAGAAATATTTTTAAAGTAGGAAAAAAATGGATTTGCCAATAGATGGTCTCGCAACCACATAGCAATCTTTCCAGCGTCACTGTCTAGTGACATTTTGTCGCTGCTCAACCTCGTGGCAGCCTTTTAGGTTTTTCGATTTCCTTTTTAACTTACCATTTTCAAATATTTCGACTCAATTATTAATAGTGAATCCATATGAATATAGCAATACAGCCAAGATCTATCCATAAGATGATGGATGCGACCTTCAAAAGCAATGTGAGCGAGAGATTGTATGCTTTAGTATAGTTATAGTTTATGTGACGTGTCGTTTTGGATTAATAGCTTTTAATATGTCATGACCTACATTGAACATGATTAGTAAAAAACTTTTTTAAGTAGGTTGTATAGCAATTAAAAGTCTTTTTTTTTTTTAATCTCCATGCTAAGTTATAAAGGAACACAAAGATGAATGAGAGAGGTTCAAGTACTTACACAGCCCATCATGCAACTAGGGTTTCACAAACCAGCTCAAGGTTCTGTTGCATACCCATGTTGAATAAGGGTTATAAACGACTTCAAGATTATGCTTTCCCATATGCATTTTTTTTAGCATTTTTTGGAATTCCTTTTTTTTTTTTTTGGTTGAATAATTTTTCGGAATTCATTATGTTCATTGTGCAGTGATGCTTAAGAAGCAAGGAAGATAGGACTATATATTTCAATCATTTCAGATCTTGAGTTAGGTACCTGGACTGTCCATGTCAACACAATCAGCATCTTTCCACCTGCCAAACTTTCTATTTTCGCAAGAGCCAAACAAGAAACGCCAAAACCCATGAATTCTTTTTTTTTTTCTTCCACTTTAATTTAATCTCGATTAGGCGAAATCTTATCTCAGGAGACGACCCACATAAATTAGATGTCTACTCAACTCAAATGAATAGCATTTAGCCCGTCTCTTGATGTTGGTTTGTTGGCATGCATTCGTCCAGAAGCTGCCGTCACTCTTGCCACTCGCACAACAAGCTAACTGCACAAGAAGGTCATGATGAATTCAACATCTCAAATTATTTAAAAGATTAGTTAAATAATGTCATTGACCTATCTTTATTTAAAATAAAAAATTACGTGCTTTATTTCTTTTACACATGTCGATCAAACGATAAGAAATGATTTAGGGTTTTGCTAGCAATTTGATAAGATCTTTCTTTATGCTTTTGGTACCACCATATTGAACGCTCCAACGATACCCATGACAAATTCTTGTTTTGTCCACTTCGACATCTCCAAAGCAGGATTTGAAAATTAGGGTTAAGGACCTGACTCTGCTGTGGTGTTGGATGCTGTTTGCATCGAACTGATAAAAGATTTTTTTAAAAGTTTGGTTGACTTTACGTAGGAGGTGTTATCAGCATTCTCAACAGCTCTAAGAATATGATATATATGTCGCATTATAAACAAAAGGGTTTTGAGTTGAGAATGCTTATGAATCTTTAAATTGCATTAAGTCAGACATTGTTTTTGTCAAGAAGTAGGATACATGGATTGTGGACTCGTTCTCTGATGACTTAAAAGCATTCACAAAGGGAAAGAACTTGTCTTATACTTCCTATTGCTTGTTTAATGTGGCTTACATGTCTATTCTTGTGAGAATGTCCAACCTAGAACCTTAAACTTATAGGTGGAGAGAGAACATAAGAGCATATAAATTTCGTAGGCAAATGATACGAAATACTTTAACATCCCTTTCCACATGCAAATTGAATTAAGAATAACACGTGTAATTCAATCAATGGAGAATTGCACAGACGAAATAGATTGGGGCAAAACTTGATTCCATGAATAGAAAGTCCATCCACCAATAAATTCAAACTTTTGGATTGTACCTTCAATCCTCAATATTATACGTAAGATTCGACTTACAGATGATTAAAATACATGTTACATTAAATAGGATTTTCAAAGAAAAAAAATGGTTTGACTAACGGTGATATCGATTTGGACCACAGAATATCAGCAAACCCAGACGTAAATCATTGGCGTCCTTCGTCAACCCTCGTGACTTATAGTAAGCGATTTCCAAGTGCCCACGAAATCGAGCCAGTAAGACAAAGGAACCTCAGAAAAGGATTCCTACAGCAAATTGTGCTTTTTAAAATTTAGCTCTGAATGCGACCCCTGCGCATGGCGATTCCATAATCGTTCACGACGATCTCTATCATGATTATAATTTGAAATGTTGGTAGAATGGATAGCCGACGAGTGTCCAGTCTTGTACTTGCTAATCACGGGAGAGACTAATTGTTCAAGATTGCTTAGTCTTGCTCCATTGTGGCAAATCATCAATGATTTTCTCCGCTCGTGGCAGGAAAAATAGAAAGAAAACGGGTCAATTTTCACAATTCAAGAAAAATAAAAGAAATATGTTCATTAGAAGTCTTAAAACTTGTCATGAAAGTGCAATTAAGTTCTAAAACTTTCAGAAAATACAATCAAATTTTAAAACTTGTTAGATTGATACAATCGAGTCATTCTACTAATTCCATCCAATTTGATCGATAGGAAAATGTTGACGTGGTTATTTATTTATTTATTTATTACTTTCTCTCTTTTGCATCATGCAAACAAGCAAGATTATCCCAAAACAATATCGTTTTTGTCCAAATTTGATTTTAATATAAATATTAATTACATTAAATGAAAAAAAAAAAAAAGGCAAACCAACGGGGGCATGCAAGGCCCACGCCATCATCATCCTCATTATCATCAAAAAGCGACGATAGTGGGGTGAGGGTCGGTTGGGGTTGCTAGGCCCTAGTCGACGGCAAGCGAGGGCTTGCAAGACCTTGCCTAAATCTAGACTGAGCACATCGGGCTGAGGGCAATTTTTGGCTAGGACAAGGTCACTAGCCATTGAAACCATGACAACGGTCACCCTTGGCTTGATCTAGGCATGGGCTGGTGACCCTTGCTCGACTTAGGTATCTAAAGGAGGGCCTGCAGGCCCTTGTCTACGGTTCACCATGGTCACCAGCCCTTTTTGGTGATGGTGGGGTAGCGGCAGCTAGGGGCCTACAAGTCGTCTCTAGTTGGCTGCCTTTGTGTTTTTTTTTTTTTTTTTTTTTTTTTTTAATTTAGTTTTTTCATTTAATTAATATTTAGGGTTAATACCCTGAAAAATCTTAGACTGGTACATGTGTAACAAATTTACCAAAAACTAATTTTTTGACAATAAAATACCCCAAACTGATATACCAATGACAAATTTATCTCAGCTGACCATAAAAAACCCCAAATTAGTATACTTGTGATAAATTTACCTCAAACTAATTTATTCAACCGCCAAAAACCCTAAATTGGTACATTTGTGACAAATATACCATCCATTAAATTGGATTAATACCACAAAAAATAAAAAAAAATTGTACAATTGTGACAAATGGAGAGTAAAATCGTAAATTAGTACATCAGTCAACTGTCACGTGTCATTCAAATTAATAATTTGACAACAAAATTTAACGGAAACTAATATATGGTAGATTTGTCACAAGTATACCTGTTTGGGATTTTTAGTGATCAAAAAATTAGTTTAGCGTTAATTTGTCACAAGTGTACCAGTTTGGGATTTTTTAGGATATTGACCATAATATTTATAGTTAAAATCAAATTTTGATCAAAACGACATCATTTTGGGAGGTATCTTATGTTTAAGCAATGTTAGCCTCAAGTAGGAGAGAGAAAGTAATAAAAAAAGTCATCTCAATATTTTTCCGTTAGTCAAATCAAACGAAATTAACAGAATAACTCGATTGCACTAATTTGACAAATTTAAGGACTTATTACACTTTCTGAAAAATTTATAATTCAATTGTACTTTCGTGACAAGTTTTAGGATTTCCAGTGAACATATCTCAAAATACAAATTAATGTGTTTGTTTCCGAAAATTCTTGAGAAGTGTCCCTTAGTCGGTCTTTCGTCATCCTAACATTGCCCGTATCTGAACCTTTTTGAAGAACATAAAAACCGCAGAATACTCTTTGGATAGTGGTGACGGTTGGGCGTGCTTCCTAGCGGGATCGAGCGTCACTTGCCATGCGTCGCCTTGACGAAGCCACTATAGATTATTGATGCGATGATGATGACCACTACCAATCTCTTTTGGTAGTGGTGACAATCTCGGAGGCTGAAGGTGGTGTTGCTATTCTAGGTTTCATCTTTGAGGAATGGAGGAGGAAGAAGGTAGTAGAAAAATGGAAAAGAAAAAAGAAAGAAAATGGAAACTGAACGACATTAAAAGGGTGAACAGATGTATGTGCATCGTTAAATTATATTTTGCCATTGGGTCATCCATTCAACTGAGATGAATTGAGGACGTTGATTTACTTCCTAAATGGATAGGATCTGAATCCATATCACCAAAACTCATTTAAACGCAATACTATACAAGCCAAATGGATCTTATGAATGCGTAACTTACCGACATATTTGAATCTGCTTGTTAATAAGTCCACCAAACCTCTGTAATCAAGTGAACACTATGAAATCACAGGACAAGACCCAATGATCAGATTCCTTTGGGAGATGAAGGATCGAGAAAGAGAAGGACCATGCATGTTCTTTTGTGGTATTTTTCCTCCTTGATGAAAAGAAATGAGGCTTGTCATTGAATTTGCACCTTTTGACAGTGAACCTCTATAAAATCAAATCAATTCATCCCATGCCGAACATGTATTAGCCTCTCAAGTTATCTTACCTTTTCTCAATTTGACAAAATTTCAAACGAGGATTTTGTCTTGCACCTGAAAAGTCAGCCAATTTTTGTCGGGTTACGATTCCCTTTGGCGTGGGCAACCATGGTTATGCCACATGATCTTTAAAATAATATTTATTCGATTGAAAAAGAGGACCATATTGATATCTCACTTATAGTTTATTAAGTGTACTTTTGTTTCTTATTAAGCATGTTTATGTTCTAAGTAAACATTGTGATAGGACCCTCTTTTACCTAAATCCGTGCCCTTTAGTGAGGGTTTCGCTTTCATTTCACAAGCTGACTTGCCGTCTTGGAAGAGGATAATGAGCAAACTTGGAATGACTTCTTGATTTTCTTTTGCGTGGGAAACTTATTCTCTCTTTTTTTATGCTTCTGATTCGTGCAATTGTCTAATCAAACGCATGAACATGGAATATTCTACTATTATAGGTACAACTCACACGAAGTGGAGGGCCCTCTTACACGTGCTTTCTTCAGACTCTATCACCAATGGGTTAATCATGATGTCATGTGACGATCCAACATACAGTAAGAAAAATCCCAATCAATTCAGCTCTAACTCGGCTACCACAATCGAGCCATATCTGAGATTGAACATGTACGGCTCTGGCTCGGTCAAGCGCGGCTGAGCCCGAGATCCAAGGCTTGTGCTGAATCTCGGTTTGGGCTTGTCGTTGTTGTTGTCTCCTTCGCCTTGAAGATGACAATGATGAAGAAGAGAGAGATCCTCAGGGGAGGTGCAAGTGGAGAGAGGGAAAGGGAGAGGGAGAGGGAGAGGAAGGCCAATGGTTATAGATGAGCAAGAGGAGAGAGGAGGCAGTTGCCGCCCCCAAGCTAAGGAGACGGCGACATTATGTGCATGCAACGACAGTAAATGAGGGCAATGGCACGACCTCTATATAAAGGCGGAGATGCTAAGGAAAGAAAGTAGGTAGGATGGGATTAAGATTTTTTGAGATTGCATGTGTAGTCGACATGTGATATATATCTAATAATAAATAAAACAAAGACAATGATGAAGAAGAGAGAGATCCTCAGGGGAGGTGCAAGTAGAGAGAGTCAGAGGGAGAGGCAGAGGAAGGCCAATGGTTATAGATGAGAAAGAGGAGAGAGAAGGCGGTTGCCGCCCCCAAGCTAAGGAGACGGCACACATTATGTGCATGCAACGATAGTAAATGAGGGCAATGGCACGACCCTTATATAAAGGTGGAGATGCTAAGGAAAGAAAGTGGGTAGGATGGGATTAAGATTTTTTGAGATTACATGTCTAGTCGACATGTGACACATATCTAATAATAAATAAAATAAAGACAGTATATAAATAATGAATGCTGAGGCAGTTTCTATCTCCAATTAAAAAATATCTACATAGGAAATCAGGGTTCTTTGGAATTTACATGTGATTTGGTAGATTAAGACACTTTTTAAATTTACGCTAGAACATGAAAAGCAAAAAGAAAAAGAAAAATGCAATCACATTCACACCTAGCTAAGAAAATGCCAATTGACGACAAATGACCAAACAAGTTGGTACACTTGATGCAAGGCCTTTTTCTCCTATTTTGGACATCCCAATCCAAGCCCCATTGGGCCAAAATATTCAAGCCCCACAGTTAGAAGTTACAAACTGATGACAAAAAAAGATTTAATAGTACGCATGTTCAAGAGCCTGGTCCAGGAGAATAGTCATGTTTTCGAGGCTTATCTAAGATGGCCTTCAAATAAAAAGTTAATCTGCTTCAGAATAATTCTCCTGATAATCTTGTATGAGATAAGACTTTGTCATTGGCCAAAGAAAAGATGCATACATGTCATGAGATCATGCCATTCTTTTAAAATTCAATTTTGTTGGCTAATTATTGTGTGCAGTTACAATCTTCTCTAAGGTTTAACTTTTACAGAACTCATTGACCATGTTCTTTCTCGCAAGTATTCATATTATTATTTTTAACTATGTTTGAGCTTTTTAGAAAAATTTATGAAATTTCTGTTGAATATACATCAAAATTTTATAAGTGGGTGTCTTTCCTTATATGCATATGATGGTAGAGAGGCTATTGTCAAATCTAATGATCCATTTTATCGTTAGATATGATTCCTCTTTTTTGTAAGTAAAAGGTTGGGAAGGGGTGCTTAACTTTAAGTTCCATACCTACAATGGAATGTTGAGTTCGAACTATAACAGCGATTCATTTTGAGCAAGTTCATCACCGCTACTCCACTACGATACTAGTAGGAATAGAAGTAGAGTTATCCCACATCATAGCATGGCCAAAACTATGCCACAAACGAATGAAGGCTTCTTAAGATCGAGGAGCAATTGGCAGATTCGAGCTTGTAACCGGGGATGTCTTGAGACTAAGACTTACTTCACTAAGTTAACCGTTGCGGTGGTGGAAAAATCCTGTCCTGTACATGGGAGTTAGAGCAAACACAAAAATTGAGAATATTCGTGCCCTACATGGTCTTGAAGAACAAAACCTAAGGAAACAGAAATCATGGTCCGCAATAACATCGCTGTTAAGTGTCAGTGCATTGTCGGAGACAGTGAACCAAATGACAGAAATAACGCCTCAATCCTAGTCAATGTTCCCCTCGTCCTCCCTTTAGGTATCTTCCCTCGTATAAGAAGTATCCCACATTAATAGCTTTTAGCCGAAAGTACTCCTTTACTTATCTTTTCAGAAAATTAAGTATGTTATAGGATACCAATGTTTTGCAAAATGCAGTATGAATCTACGGACCACATTCAGGAAAAAAACAAAAAAACTAAAAAATAAACTTGGTGACTTCTAAGGCATAAGGAGATGTCATAGTTCTAGGAATTGATCAAATCTGGATTCATGTCTCATGAATCGATTATCTTCCAAGTTTGAGTAATTTCGTACATTTAAGATGAATCTATAATCTCCTAAAAGTAAACGACTCTAGTGATTTATATGTGAAGTTAAGACTGGATAAATGTTTATCAATTCAAAACTTCCAAATGCTTATCTATCAAATGTTGTGCGTTTTGTTAAATTTACTATGGATGTTATGTATTTGAAAGCTACAGAATTTTTTGTTGTTGCTTAAGAATTGATAGCATGGTTTTATTAACACAGGTTTTAAATGCTTTTCATTTATAATTGGATTATTCTTTTTTATAATTCAAAGGCACGATCATAAAGATTTGAGTAGGAGGCTCACCAGACACTTTGTTAATCCCATGAACCATTAAGTTTAGGCCTTCTTAACTTGTGTAAGTGACTTTGACTCAAATCATTTTGCACACAGTTGATAGGATTGAACATGCGATCTCCAGTCTCTATGCTAGAATATCCGTAATGCCCCAAACCAATTGCACCAGCCTTGAGGGATTTACAATTGCATTTGTAATGTACAAAATTAGTTACATTTACTTATTTTGAAAACATTTTTGGAGAATCACGACTTGCATAATAACAGACTAGAGAAAAATATAACATTTTCTAAGTTCATTTCAGCAAAGTAACAGTTACAAAAGCATTTTTTTCTATTGTCAAATGCTAATTTCAGCATTACGATAGCCTATTTATTCGTAAAATGCCTTATTCCCAGTAGAGCAGCAATTATCTTATCATAATGCTTTTCTTAGCATAATGACTTTGTTTAGAGGGTCTAGAAGCTTTACCTAATCACCCTCGGTTTTCTTTAATTCATACATGCTGCAGATCGTTAGAATTGTCAAGCTCAAATTTTATCGAAATTTGCTTCCAAAGAGAAAGAACCAGTTAGTGATTGGAATTCAAGAGCACCTAAACGAGGGAGTTTTAGAAGTGATTTTCTCCCTAAAAATGGCCAAATGGACCCACTATTTATTGGGACAAATTTGAATAGGGGATATCATGCATTGCACAGGTCAAACCCATGCCCAAGCCTAGGTGAGTCTTGCCAGAGGCCAGGCCGTGCTGTGCGGCGCAGGATTGCCCCCACAACTGCCATGTGCCAGTAGGAGGTTTGGTGGTGCCGAATTGCCGCAAGGCTTTTTTTTTTTTTTTCAAAAACTATGCGATGTTTACATTTTTATTCAAATTTGACCATATCTTGAACAGAGGTAACTTTTTTGTGCACACAAAAATTTCGTGACGTGAGTTTTCAAAAAATGCTGTTTGATTTTTGGAAAATTATAGGAATCATGACCAAAAGATGACTAAGAATTTATGATGTGTTTTTCATTAAGGATCCGATAATCATATGTATTGCAATATCGAAAAATTTATGACGTAGTATTTAAAGTGAAATTATCGATCATGTCAAATTATATAGTTGACATCTAAATGTTGCACAACCATGCTTAGAAAAAAAGTGATATCTTTCAATTTAGGTAAATTGGATATTGTTAAAAAGCTCTTGATGAGCACCCCCGACGATACTCTTCGATTGAACTTTTAACGAAGCAATATTGTCGACTAACTTTAATTAAACCTTAGATCAAAATTAGGTATCCACAAATGTAAAACTCTGACATGTCAAATGATGGGGCCCACAAGAGAGAACATAAAGAAAAACAAAAATGGACTTTCAGCCTCTTATAGAAGGAAAAGAAGAGGGTGAGAGCACGCACGGCCGAGGAAGAAAAGAAAACGAGAGAAGGGATAGACATAAAGAAAGAAGAAGAAGAAATAAAGGAAAAGAAAGAAGAGGGCTTTTGCATGTGTTCGTCACGGACATCTCGTCAAGCTAACACAATTACGTATCACAATCCTCGTTAAGTGCCTACACTCTTTTTTCATTTAATCATAGTAATTTTTTGAATCAAGGCTTAAAATCAAAGTTTTGTGAAATTCAAGCTGTGAAGTCTGATTTTTGAATTGTTGAGCTATGAGATTTTTATGGAAATGATGGATTATGGCGTTATAGAGCCATGTATTTTGACAGGAGTTATTTAGGCGCAATGGTTGGAGTGAGAATTTTAGGGTTTCGCGTTTAAGTTATGCGTTGCGAAAGGCTTGAATAATCACTTTAGGCGAGCGATTTTTTAGCGCATAGGAGTTATTTTGTTATTGTTTAGGCATAGTTAAACTATTTCGTAGTTGAGGCAGTGTTTTCCTTGATTTAAAAGTCAATTCTTGTTTAATTGCTAGGATTATGAGATCGTTAGCTAATCTAGCTTCCTACTCTTTGGTTTTAGGCATTCCACGTGAGTGAAGTTATCTTGTCTTTGAGTATGTAAAACTCATATTCCGAAAATACAATGGATTATAGATAGTACAAACTATGAAATTGCATTGTTGTTGTATAAAAAGTCAGATTGAGCTTTTACTACCTATTATAACTTGTGAATAGTTAGAGAATGGTTTTAAGAAAAATATTGTGAAATGATACATATATGTATTGTGTTATAACCTAATTTATGAAATGAGTTTTATAATGTTTTGAGAAACCTTTTATAAAAGGCATTTTGAAGTGTTGCGGGTTCATGGAATAGATTCCAAAACAAAGGGATAAATATCTTGTGAAAAACTTCTATTTGATGAATTGAGTTGCAAAAGGTTATATGTTTTGGTTTATGAAACCGATTTGTGATAAATATTTGATTTTGTATATATTAAAGGATGCGAGTTTGGTGCTTATTATCGTTGTGAGCCCATTAAAGATTTTGTGGGTATGCATAAAAATTATGATATTCTTTTGGGATCGGCTTTATAAGTGGAGACTTTGCTAGGGATGGAATCTTGGTCGCCTTGTCATCAAGCCTTGTGTCGTGACTTTAGTTAGGTATTGAGCAAAAGATTGGTCCACAGATGGACAATTAATGTGTGTTTTGATATAATATAGATCAATGGAATAAACTGTTGAAATGTGATTGAGATTGATTAATGGGCTTGACTATTGATATTTGTATTATGATGGTTGATTAAGTCGAGTATTTTTTTTATTTATATAAAGATTTAATGAAATGCATATTTGATTTGATATGTATATTATATCATGACTTTGTATACAAGTTTTTGGTACACATTATATATGTATAGTAGTTGCTCAATCTATTTAGAAAAGATATGCACTACTTGTTGAGCTATGGTTGCTCACTCTTCTCTTTCTCAATCTTTTCAGGTTCCTTGGTTAGTGGATATTAGAGCACGGCGATGTCGATTAGGACTTTTGAGAGTTGATTTTGGGTGGTTTGAGGCTGTGTCTTTCAAGTGAAAGAACAACCGTGTCATTACCCCTATCCTTATAGGATTTGGGATGTGACAATAAACATCTTTTGGATTAGAGTACTCACATCAATGTAAAATATGTAACAAAGTCTTTGTTAGATGGCATGGAGCGAGTGACAAAAGAACTACAGCTAATCCACAAATTGGATTTGAACCAATCAAGCTACTTTACTTGGTAGATCGCGAGTGGATTTATCGTCCTCCACATTATAGTCCGTTATAGTCATATTGAATGAATTTTTCATTTGCATGAATTATAAAATGCCGCGACCAAATTTTCGGGTGATCCACCTAAGATTTGGCTAATGGATTGCTATGCCTAGACTTAGCTTGGGCTCTCCCAAGCCCATACCAATTCGCGACTTAGGTTCAAATTCTTAACATGCAATTGATTTTCAATCAGGAGTCGCCACTAATCTATTTTTGGTGGGTCGATTAGAAACCTAAGTAAAGTAATGTGAGATTTACTTTACTTCTACAAACCAGAGATTTTTGAGTTCGAGGACTTGATTATGCTAGATTTCTCTAACGCTCTTTCAGTACCTTTCTCTTTTATTTAAAAAAAAAATGTTTGGTAGGCAGTTTGAATTGATTTTAGGGTTAATACCCTGAAAAACCCCAAACTAGTATATCTGTGACAAATTTATCCCAAATTATTTTTTTGACCATGAAAAACCCCAAACCGGTACATCTGTGACAAATTTACCCCGACCGATCATAAAAAACCCTAAACTAGTACATTTATGACAAATTTACCCAAAACTAATTTATTTGACCGCAAAAAATCCCAAACTGATAAATTTATGACAAATATACCCTCTGCTAAATTGGATTAATACCACAAAAAAATCACAAAAATTGTAAACTATGACAAATGGAGCGTAAAATCCTAAATTGGTATACCAGTCAATTGTCAAGTGTTATTTAACTTAATAATTTGACGGTAAAATTTAACGAAAACTAACATAGGGTAAATTTGTCACAAGTGTACCAGTTTAGGGTAAATTTGTCAAAGGTATACCAGTTTGGGCTTTTTGGTGGTTAAAAAAATAGTTTGGGGTAAATTTGTCGCGTGTGTACCAGTTTGGGGTTTTTCAGGGTATTAACCCTTGATTTTAATTTATTTTCCTAACATGTGAGATTATCATGCGGGTGCGCAAACCACCAATTTAATACCTAGATAAAGCAGTGAATAAATTACAAGACTTACCTCATAGCAACGAAAACATCTGTGTTGTTAGATCAGAATTCACATCGACAATCCTAGATATGATTTCTAATTAACACGCAATTTTTTTGTTTTCACTTAATTAACGAGAATCTAATCTATATGTAATGATATGCTACTAATCTAACATGCAATGATTTGACATAGCAATATGACCTAAGCTATATGACATAAATAAAATATAAGCATGCAGTCCATCCTAAAGAAAATTATCTCTAACTATAACTAAGTAGAAAATAAAATTAAACATGCAATCCTACCATAAGATGTAATGACGTACAAAGAATGCCCTAACTCTAAGTTTTCTTTTTTTC
The DNA here is from genome assembly GCA_014182365.1 of Eucalyptus tenuipes. Classification (NCBI taxonomy): domain Eukaryota; kingdom Viridiplantae; phylum Streptophyta; class Magnoliopsida; order Myrtales; family Myrtaceae; genus Eucalyptus; species Eucalyptus tenuipes. Next base: position 17,303,995 of record CM024541.1, on the reverse strand, counting down.
CTTTTTCATGAAATTCAAAATTAAAGAAATACAAGAATTAAATATGCAATCTAAATTAACCAAATGACCTAATTCTAATGACTAGCAATTTCTAACTAAATGAACCTAGCAACAATCACTAAATGACGGGCATTTCATGAACCTAATCCTACATGACATGCGCATGATTTTTTTGTATTTTTTTTATGAAAAATTCGTAATTAAAATCACTAAAAATAAAAATCTAACTAAAGTGAAAACTAAAGTGAAATGCTATCTATTCTAAATGCCTTCTAAATATGCATTTTAAAAAAAAAACTAACCTATCAATGCAATCAATCCTAATTTATATGGGATGCAAATGCAATTTTTTTTTTTGTATTTTCGGGATAAACAAAACAATTAAGAGATAAACATCAAATCATCTATGATCATCAAAAATGTTATCTACCATTCGAATTGAAATTCAAACTTGATTATTTCGCTAATAATATCAATAAATTGATCTTAAGCCTTAAAGATCAAGATATCAATTTTACTCCCATGTGAATAATTATTCCATCTAAAGCCTTATAGATAGAACAAAAATTCGTGCAGTTGCGATTTGGATGCTACATCATGGAATTTCAATCATGCATTGGAAAACATTTCAAACAAAGAGATAAAATATCAAAAACTAAATTAAGATAAAACAAAAAAATTCGTGCAGCTGCGATTTGGATGCTACATCATGGAATTTCAATCATGCATTGGAAAGCATTTCAAACAAAGAGATAAAATATCAAAAACTAAATTAAGATAAAACAAATCTACCTAATAAATTAAACCTACCTAATTAAATAAAATAAATCTTTACCTAAATTGATTTTTTCAAAAATCTGAACGGTGAGGTGGATCGCAATGGAAGCTCGGCACGACTAGAGACAGTGCAAGGGCAGCGGCTGTGGTGTCGCCGGTCACCGTCGGTTGGAGGTCCCGGTGGTTGGAGCTCCGGCGAGGTCTTGGCTGTGGCCAAAAGCTGGAGATGTTCAACACTTCCTGTATTGGACTGGGCGCAGCAACAAGAGGACAAAAGCAACAAGAGGACAAATAAATTTGCCCCCAAAAGAAACCTGCAAAGAGCTAAGTGGACTCATGCGAATTATTTAGATTTGTGTCATTAGATTGACGTGCGGAAGCAACTTTTGCGGGAGACAACACTTGTTGCTACTTGACGATGAGGCTCATCGTCACTGGATCACACGGGGCTATAGCTTTTCATGGGTGCATCGTTGAGCGAGACTACAGAAGATCACGGCTCAATCGGGAGACGGAAGCGGCAATGGGGAGGAACTCGGCACAGCTAGAACTTGGATCGCTGAAGGGAACCGTGAGCGCTTCACGGAGGTAATCGGCAGGAGGACGTGCTGCAGGCATAAGGGAATAAACCAGCGTTCTCGGCTTGGACGAGCGTGCTTCCTTCTCTCTTTGTAAAATTGTCCGTCTCTTTCTCGGCTTGTACCAGTCCAGACAAGGAACACCGCTTCAAAATCTTCTCCTTTTTTATGCTTTTGGTTGCTCTCTCTCTCTCTGGATTGTCTCTTGCAAAGTGAAGGCATGCCAATCACGAACGTTGATGAAGGCGCCCAGGCCAGCAATGTGAGATGCAACCCAATAATTCTAATGGCGGACTTCTCCTCTATTTTCTTCTCTCACTTTCTTATGGCTGTGTATTTAATGTGTATGGCCCTTCGAAAAATCCTATGCGTTTTTATCTATTTATAGGCAACGAATATTCTTTTTCCAAACACAATATTCGTTTTACCGAACGCAATATTTGTTTTTTCCACTTGCCCTATCCGAAAAAATTCCATTATTTTCACAAGATAATTTCCAATCATAAAAAAAAAGGGCTTAGGCCAATTTGCTCGCTTCGTGAGCTTAGTCCGGCCTGTCAATTTAAAGCTCAGAACCACTAATTCCAATCCATTTGCCACCGGTCCAATAAATAAAATGTAAAAAATGAAAATTAAAAATAAATGCACCTAAATCTATATGCTATGCAATTAATATTTTTTCGGGGATAAAATTAACCCCTAATCTTCTATGCAATAAGTAAATGACCGGATCGCCAAAATTTAGGTGTCAACATAAAAGAACCTAAATTACCATCAAATAAAAAAAAAATGCATCATCTTGTTTCTAACCCCTAAAAAGACTTTTAAAAATGAAAAACATTTCCCATTTCCTTAAAATTTCAACAGCAGGTGTGATGCTGAAGTACAACAAAAAAAGATCCAATAGGATCTCTAAAATACAAATGTATTGTGCATCTATACCGGTCAAATTCTTCCACTTACAGCTAGAATAGTAATGGAACACATCAATAAGATAATTTTAAGACTACTCATTTCATTTTACATCATTTATTCGACTTAAATTTAATCATTCGCAATATGAGCTTCTTTATATAGGAAAGAGTACCCGACATATAAACCGTACCCACTTTGTCTGATGACACAGGTTCGATCGCTCAACATCATGAATTGCAAATAGTTCCATGTTGCTTTGGCTAGGATTTACAGCTGATCCTTGCCAAACCAAAAGCCGAAAAGGAGTGAAGATTATACTCCTGTAGCCCAAATTATTTTACGCCGGTGGTTCTGTATTACCGAGCCCAGCCCATGAAGTTTTCCGATGCTTTGTCAAATTGGCATACGTTGATTGCATGTGTGGTCTGCATTTACTCTGTCTCCCTCAAATATCAGGAACAGTCCCATCAACTCTCTGTGTAACTGCAAGGAAAATATCACGATCGTCTCTACACTTCGAGAGCTCTGTAGAGAGTGCTCGGAGTTTCCAGCTTAACTGAGAAAGGGCTTGGCTCTTTCATGGAGATGCTTCATCTTCAGGTAATGGATGCTTCTTTCTCCGGTTAAATCTGATTACAGGGGTTGCCCACTTACCAAATGGCTTTGGTTTCGAGTTTCAACGGAATTTCGATTCTTGATGGGTTTCTTGTGCTTTGAATGTCCACTTTCTTTTATGTTAGCTTAGAGTGATACCCATTTGGCGAAGAAAATTGGAACTTTTCCCGGTTTGCTTACGTGCAAAGTTACAATTTTTTTTTTTTTTTTTGGGTTTGTAGCAGATAGATTGAAGGGCGATATCTGAGTGTGATTTGCAGTTGGGAATAGTTTTTGGGTTCTCAAATTGTGTAGAAGCATGAAATGATGGTGGCTTAGAGTGGCGCATTTCTCTATGCCATGATGTATAGCAGTGAGAATTAAAACGGGGGACAATGTCAAAATAGTGTGTGCACTCTTCTTCGATGTTCAATTCGGTCCTCCAACTTTAAGTTTGGCCAATTTGGTCCTTGCACTCTTTCAATTGAACCAATTTAGTCATTGAAGCCGTTTTGGTCTAATTGGCATATGACGCAGATATCTGCTTCAGCCATGTGACTTGCGATTGCTGATGTGCTGTGCACGTTTCTACCAAGTCAGCCAAATTTGTTGAAAAAATAAGGAACTGTGTGGCTGTTCTTGTTGCTGGCACATCATATGCGCGTCGCTGCACATGGCGATCCTACTCAGCCATGGGATGCACGTTTTCATTAGCATTTTTACAAATTCTGCTGAGTGGCAGGGTGATGTGCACAGCCACATCAACAAACCTGAGTCCGATGGCTGAGTCAGATTGCCATTTCACATGCCTACCAGAGTAGAGTGGCTTCAAAGACTAAATTGGCCAAAATTAAAGTTCAATTACCAAATTGAGTTAGAAGAAGAGTGTGTTTCTTAATAAAAGAAGCAGACCATGAATTTTCGAATGATTTGCTTAAATCGTTGTATATTAAATTAACCATTTTACCTACCTAAGGTGGGTGTCCTTGTCATTGAAAAACTAGCTGTTTCTTGAAGTGTTGGTTATTGAGTAGTGAACTGGTGAATCCAGAAGATTAAAGTAAACCAAGTCCATCATTTTATGTTTTCATTCTTCATTGCTTAATGATTCTAGCGTTTGCAGCAAATCAATTACTAAAAGCATCCTACATGTTAATTTGTTTGTATTCCCACAATCCAGTGAAACTGCCAAGTAGCCCTGTAGTTAAAGAAATTCTGTCATGGTTAGATAAAAAGCGGTAAATAAATCATCTGGTCCATGATATGCTGAATCTTCACAATCTTGATTTGACAATCTTCAATCCTAATTTCCTAAACATCTCTACTCTATCTTATCTGTTAATTTTATTTACTGTACTGGTATAGCTCAATATGCTGAAATCAAGGTTTTTTATTACTCCATCAACCGATGCTGCAGGGTGCCTCATCTATTATTGGAAGTGAATATTGTAAGAAACCTGTACATCGTCGGGGCCCACCTTCTCTACTTCCTAAACCATTTCTACAACTCACTGCAACGTCCAAGACTTTACCAAGCAAGTCTTCATTAGATAGTCGGCTATCAATTCCCTATAGGGGTCCAATATCAGCAGAAGCTGGAAATCAAGGCTGGGATTTTGGAAGATTCTTGAAGACCATATACTTCTTCCAAGGACCCCCATCTCCTTCTAAGGTAACACTTGCCAGCATCCTACTGATTTTGTAATGTCAATAAATGCATTTCTCCTTATGGATTAATTAATCTGGTTTTTTGCCTTTTATCTTTTTTGTGAAGTTCGTTGAATTCATTATTGAGAAACTATCGAGTCCAGCACCCAGCGAACCGCCAAAAAGAATGGAATCTTCTGGTATAGTCCTAGTTGCTGGAGCCACTGGGGGTGTAGGGAGAAGAGTGGTGGACATCTTGCGCCAAAAGGGATTGCCTGTCCGTGTGTTGGTACTTATCTGTTGCCTTGCCTTGCTGGTTTCTCTTACTTGTCCTTATATGTTGTTGAGCTTAGAAAGAGAATTGATTACTTCAATGGTTCAGGCAAGGTAGCTAATGGACTTTTTCAATCATTGCACTCCATCCGTGTTCCACATTTCATTCGTTTTATTGTGGAAAACTTGCTAGGTCAGAAATGAAGAAAAGGCAAGAAGGATGTTAGGCCCAGACGTTGACTTGGTGAGCTTCCTATCAAATTTTGTTTCTTCTTGCACTTTGTAGTTTGCAGCTTAATGAAGCGTGGTGTCCTTTTCTTTAAACTGGATTTACTTGATTTTGAAAATGAATAAATAAGCTGGCCATATCATGTAACTGAACATGAGCATGTATGGTGCATAATAAAGAAATAGCTATTTGCTGTTGTTTCTCTGTCATTGCTTAGACATGTTTCTCCGTATGAGTTCGTATACTAGAGTGCTAGACCTTACCTTATCGGAGTTTCCGGGAGTATACTCTTGTCATAATATGCATTTGCATGCAGCGCATCTGCTTTTGTGGTGCCTCGATGTTACCATGCCCTTCCTCAATCTGATAGGTTGTCGTGAATCAGTTAGTTTCGTCATACTCCAATAAAAGTGCAGTGAGTAACTATTTAATGTTAAGAATTCATGGTTTTATGACATTTCGCAACTATTTACGATAAAATGAACATTTTTGTGGTGAAGTGGGTCATAAGAATTTATGACACTTTGTGTTGGACTCTGACAAAATAAACAAATTGATGACGGCATAAGACCAAGGAGGTCAGGCTGAGATGGTGAGAAGTACTGCATAACGTTCACTGTTGAGATAAACCAGTCACAAAGTTGCTGAGGACTACTGGTTGTAGACCTATATGGAGCCTAAATTATGTGTATGTAGTCTATTCTCTAGAATATCTGCATGTGATCTGTGAGCAACTAGTGTTAATGATTCACAGTCTTTGATAATGCACTACAAGTAATGTTCTTCCTTCAAAAGTAAAACTATGTTTATTTCTACACTTACTGCATTTTACTTTTAAATCAGCTGGTGCATTACAAAGTTTTGATTTGGCAGAGCATCTTAAGCATGTTTATAATGGTTGGATATCCAATGAGTCAATGGCCAATTCAGTCCCTTTGTTTAGAATTTGACAGTCATGTTCAATCTATCCTTATTGGTCTGACAATTTTTTTGGTTGGCTAGTGGTTTTTAACATATTTTGGTCGGTTATTGGTCTGACTTTTCACACTGTCAAACTGCCATTTTCCCCCAACTTTATTCTTCTCTGCTTCCTTAATCTCAGGTAGTTGGAGACATCACCAAGGAAAGCACTCTGGCCCCTGAGAACTTCAGAGGAGTGAGAAAAGTCATTAATGCTGTTTCGGTCATCGTTGGCCCAAAGGAAGGGGACACTCCTGACAGGGCAAAATACAGCCAAGTATGTTTTTTGAGCTTTGCATGCAAAATTTTCAGGCTGGACATTTATGGATGTATTGATAAAATGTTCTGATCAACCTTTTTTTTCTGTAAGTTGCTTTTGTCCTGTATTATCTGAGTTCTTGACCTGAAAAATGTTGATGTGCAGGGAATCAAGTTTTTTGAACCAGAGGTTGATAAATTACTCTTTATCCTGGAGAAGTCAGATTTGTTCTTAACTAGAATGCTCAATTGGAAGGGATAACCAAACATCATGGTGGTGATAAGAGTGATTTTTTATTTACACATGCAGATCAAAGGTGATTCACCTGAAATGGTTGAGTACGTCGGGATGAGAAATTTAATCAATGCTGTCAAAAAGGGTGTTGGACTGCGGAATGGAAAAGTATTATTTGGTCTCGAAGGTGTGTGACTTCCATCATTTTGGATTTTGATACTCTGATTATGTCATCTATTCCTTTTGTATTTCCCTTCGTGCCTTGCTAGTAAGTTTCCTTATTCCTGGAAAGAAAACTTTGAAGTTGTTTACTGGGAAGAGTTACTTTGCTTTTATGTTGGCTTGGTTGTAAGATGTTAAGATAGTTGAGTTAGCTTGAAGAAAAATGTACACCTTTATCTGTGGCCGATCAAAGCCATGACTCCATACTGTCTGTTGACTGTACGTAAGAAGTTGTAGCCTGCTTTATTAGAGATGAGTGGTCTGTTTACATGATTAGGAAGCTTGAATAGCAAATTTAGTAATGGTTGACTCAAATACATAAGGCCATGAGTCATTCACCTTCTTTTGGACTGTGGCCAATTGAGGAAATGAAACATTTTGTGGCAGTGCCTGAAGAGGTTGGGGTGTCATTTTTGGGTTTGCATGAGACTGACAACCTACCTAGATTAAAAAGAACTCTATTTCAGCTTGTGAGTTTACTACTCTACATAAGCACTTTGGCGGCTCTTTACATAAAGAAAATAAGCTGGCCAACTCAGTTTCTAATACTGGCTTCTTTTACGTGCTTTATTTTTGCAGATGATAAATTTAAAGAGCTGCCTTGGGGTGCTTTGGATGATGTTGTGATGGGAGGAGTTAGTGAAAGCACATTCGTGATGGACTCCAAGGGTGGTGAAAATGGTGGCCCTACTGGAGTTTTTCGAGGTTTGTTCTTTAGAATTTGTTGCTTGCATGGAACTTGTAGTTCTCTCTTGATGGAACAATGTGGTTATGGTTTGCATTACCTTTTCATTATTAACTTTGTTATTTGTCTATCTGATTGAAGGTGTTGTTTCCACTGCGAACAATGGTGGCTTTACCAGTATCAGAACAAAGGTCTGATCCGATGTATATCCAGAGTTCACAATTTGTTTATAGCATATGTGGTGCCTATCCGCGAAAAGATGCTTGCTTCAGAGAAACCTTTTATGGTTAATTTCATCACACGTGAAAAGATGCTTGCTTCAGAGAAACTTTTTATGGTTAATTTCATCACATATTGCATTTTTGATTAAGGACACCTAAGGTAGATGTAGAGAGTTCCTTCTGAAACAGATGATGGGTACTTTCTCTTCAAATTTATCAAACTGATTCCTTGTGAAACTTGTGTTTTATATCCAAAATGCTTTAACTATTGCTAAGTTGAACTGTTACTTTTCTTGGTTTAGCTTGAAATATTGTATAACCTGAATATAGAAGTAGAACCATAAATAAGGATGAATCGAAGGAAATTTCTTAGGTGAAAACTTTGTGGGAGTACTTCAGAATAAAGGTTGAGAGAAGAAATTGATCATGCGAAATTTTAATGTGTTTGTGCAAGAAATCTATCTGACTACATTAGCATAAAAAGTGAGTTGACATATCAACTGTGTACCTGAAAGCTACTTGCATTTCCTTGAGCCTAATATGCTCAAAGTATTAGAGCAGTCTGTAGGGCTTAACTCAACCTGTTTCCTGTGCTTTTAGTTGTCAACCTGTTCTATTCTCTACCTTGATTGAGGTAGTTAAACATCAATTTGGTTGCCTATTGGTGGATTGGTTTCATCTCTCACAAGGCAGTAAATGAAGTTTTGTAATATTTCGTTGATTGGTGAAGTATTAATTAACTAATTTCTCAGCTGACAACTAAAAGCACCAAGAATTGTCTATACTATTTTGTATCCAAGAGGTTCAGTTGTCTCCATTTGTAGTATTATTTCTTTTTTTGATGCAAATAAGCGACCTGTCTTGACAATTTGTTGGCTTAATTTACTTGGTGCAGCGACAATTTATCACTATATAACCATTTTTATAGATAATTATATACACATATTTTGATTTTGTTTCTCCAATAGTGTGCTGCATGTGCTGCACCGATAATTTTTTTTTTCTTTTGTTTATTTGTGTGTGTCAGGTGCTATGTTCTATTCTTTTTAAACCACTACACATTTTTCTGAGGTAAAACTGCTTTCTGATTTTCAGAATTTTACAGTAGCTGAGGATCTTTCTGCATATGATGGTTTAGAGCTTCGTCTAAAAGGCAATGGCCGCCGTTACAAACTCATTGTTCGAACAAGTCGTGATTGGGACACTGTCGGTTATACAGCTAGCTTTGACACTGTTGGAGGGCAGTGGCAGTCGGTATGCCTCAGTTGAGAGTTTGAGCTTGTTTTTTTTCCTTATAATTCCTGATATTTAAGCTTCATTTGTATTTTCAGGTTCGTTTGCCATTCTCTTCTTTGAGGCCTATATTTCGAGCACGAACTGTGACAGATGCTCCACCATTTGACCCAAGCAGTATTGTGTCGTTGCAGGTGTGATTCATGTATAGATTGTTAGATTTTTTAATTTTATTTCTTAAACCTTTATGTATTTTGGCTAGAACTTTTTAACCCTTCTTGTTGATTTCATGGTAATACATTTCAGCTGATGTTCAGCAAATTTGAGTATGATGGGAAATTGAACCCAAGTTTTGTGGAGGGTGCATTTCAACTACCAATATCAAATATAAGAGCTTACATAAAGGATCCTGTGACTCCAAGGTTTGTTTTATTTATTTGAAAATTGTGTGAATAATTTCCGACACATTTTGGACACTCATTTCCTCTGTGTAAACTTTGACTAGTGAAAGCTGGCAATATTAATGATAAGACAGTAGAAGTTGCTTAACTAATTACTGCTTGATTACATGAGAAGTAAAGTTGAGGGTATACCCACAAAGAATTCAAATTATTAAGTAAAAGTCTATTCTGTAAACAGGGTAGACTCCAGATATAAATGGTCGATTTGGAACTCCAGGGATTTGAATATTTTCTGACATAATTTAAAACTGGCTGGTTACTTTTTCTGATGCTTTTGATTTGATGGCAGTCATCATCAGTTACATTTTGGTTGAATGTTAGGTTTGTACACGTGAGCTCTGCAGGAGTAACACGACCTGATCGGCCTGGACTTGATCTCAGTAAGCAACCCCCTGCTGTCCGGTTGAACAAGGAATTAGGATTCATTCTGACCTTTAAGTTGAAGGTGTGGTCTTGTACAATTCTATCCTATATTCTAGGTGCTTAGATTATATATTTCCTCAGCAAAAATGCTGATGTGACTCTTCATGACAGTCGTAGTATTATTTGCTGCTGACATTAAAAGCTGGTTATATATATATATAATATCATTTGGTTGACACAATAAAAATGCTCAGTCTTTGCCCCCTGAAGTTTCTTCCATCTCAGATTGCCCCCTTACACTTTTAGAACTTCTTAAGTTTGCCCCATTTTCTTTATTGCTGGCAAATTTTTCGTCAAAATTGACTTTCCCTTGAAGCATACAAGATATGATCTGTTGGAACTGATGAATATATTTGTTTAATGAAATCCTTTGATGTCAATTTATGCCATTAATGAACCAAAGCTATTTTACTTTCTTATATTGGCAGACATAAAGTTCATAGATGAATGACTAGGATTGGCACCAAACAATGTCTTTGGACAATCCATATCATTAGTTATGGGTCACGTTCCTCAAAAGCAACTCGGTTCTAGTGAAAAATTCGTCATGGGGCAAACTAATTAGATTGTGAAAGTTTAGTGGGCAAAGTGAAACAAGTTAATCTTCAGGGGGATGAGTGTAATCTCAGGGAGCAAAATATAACTTCCCCAACTTTGATAATGTGTGGCTGGACCAGTGATTTTCTTACAGAGGGAGGAGTTCTGGATTTCTAAGGTCCTACCATGCTATATAAAGCTCATTTTATGGAATTCTCATGCAATCAGTCGCTAGGTGAATAATAAAGCCCTCCTTTCAATAAAAAACAACTGCTTTTATATCTTTGATTTTGTGACATCACCATGTATATTTTGCAGCCATGTTGCGAACTATGTATTGATGTTACTTCTGCAACTCCGAAGGTTTTCTACCTTTTGTGTTTGTCGACTCTATATAATGCCAAACTACATTTCATCTTGCCTATGTTATGACTTTTCTCAAGTCCTGCTCCTTCCACCTCTGGTTTCCATCAAAAGTGTTCAGTCTGGAATCAATTTTTGTTTCCTGTTGTCACATTTATCTTTTTTCTGGCCTTATCTGGAGCAGGGGGAGGATTTGATACGAGACAGCGGAATTCCCTTTGCTATTGTGAGGCCTTGCGCGTTGACTGAGGAGCCAGCTGGAGCAGATCTTATTTTTGATCAAGGAGACAACATCACGGTAATAGAACTATCTTTGGTCTCCTTGCATAGCTAGATTCTTTCATCTGTGTCTTGTTTCTGATGTCTATTTATTGAAGTTTCGTAATCCACTTTCTATGGGAAAGTAATGTGTTCTTAATTTTCCATTTTGTGCAATGGTTCTACTTTCAGGGGAAAGTCTCAAGGGAAGAGATTGCTCGCATTTGTGTGGCTGCTCTGGAAAGTCCATATGCCTGTGACAAGACATTTGAGGTAAGTAAATGGCATTGAATTCATGTCGCACAAGGACAACATCCTGACAAGAATCTTATTTTATTTTCTCTCCAGGTTAAAAGTGTAGTCCCATTCAGCGAGCCTTTTACAGTGGACCCTGAAAATCCGCCTCCTGAGGACTACAGTGAGTACTTCAAAAATTTGAAAGATGGCATCACAGGGAAGGAGTTCCTTCAGAAAAGTCCTGTTGCTGTCTAATAGCCAGTTCATTTAGATCTTTCACGTCATACTTGTAAGTACATCCTGTAACTTGTTTTGAATTAATTTCTTGGAGTTTCTGCGAACTGCTTACTGTATGTGCATGGTGTACACGTCATCTTTCTTGTAGCTCTTTTTTAAGTAGTTCCAGATGAAACAGATGGATAGAAATTGTATAGATTCATGTTTTTCCCCGTTCCAACCACAGGAGTAAAACTTCTGAAAACTAACATCCATGGATATTGGCTGGATAAATGGTCGATTTACATAGTCATCTTTCTAATTAAAAAATGCAATTCAACTTTAGATTCTGTATTTTACATCAAGTACGAGATTGCAACTTACTTTATTTCTCCGTTTTGTGTAGGAATCTTACTCTGAATATGGCAGACATATGTAATAAGAAAAACTTACGGGGGAAAAATATACATCAGTGCTGAAACTTTCATATCAGCGTGTACATTTGAAGCATCACTTCATCAAACTTGATGTAGTGACAATCAATAGGATGCCGGTACATTTTGTTTATAAGTACATGGATCAACATTCTACTGTTGAATACTGAAACTTATGTTTATATGAAAAGGTATTGCATCCTGTTTTAGTAGCACTTCTTCAAATATCGGCATTCAACTACTCTGTTTGATAATTGATTGTCTTTCTCATTCTATGTTCATTCCTTTCCAGAGTCATCTTCTCTGTAATGATTATATGATCTGCCTTTGACAATCTGTCATGCATTACTGTACTCCTTTGCTTGTTTAGTTCCTGGGTGAAATATTTTCAATTAAAAATAGGCTTTGTTGTAAGGGATTCTTAACAATGTCTACAGAGAAAAAATTTTACAGTAAATTATCACTTCTTTCTGGTGTTGAGGACGGTGTCGCTAGGAATATGGCTAAAAAAATACTAGGTACAATGGCCCATCCGCTTTAGTTTGAACAATATTCTTCTGACAAACTAAAGGCATCACATTAGTAGCAAAATATGGGATGCTTCATGAAAAAAAAGGAAATTGATTTTTTAGATCATGCTAAATATAAACATGAAATCGTGACAGATTGTAGCTTAAATTTTGGTCCTTTTTTATCCGCCCATCAAGAAAGGCAAGGATATACTGATAAAAGGAAAAATTGACAGTGTTGGAGATTCTCTGTTGACAAGAAAATGGTACAGCTGTACCTGTGGCAAGTGTCCACATGTATGTAGGGAAAATGCAAGAGTCTTGGGTACGAGTTTCTTGGTTGAGTTATTATCAAACAGGCTGCGAAAGCACCCTGCAGATGACTTGTCTCTAGCTTGAGGTGGTCCCAGGGTTTTATATCAACTGTAGCCATAAAAAACAGTGTTTTTGTTTGATTTTGCTTCAGGCAGTACCTGATTATCTTGTCCTGCTTATGTAATTTGAAATCTCCAGTACTGTCGGTACACTGATCTTAAATATTGATCCTTATTGAGCGGATCTTATGTGAATCTATAGTATTGTCACTGCGCATTCTAGTGATTTATATTAAATGCATTGTAGACCCAAGCATGTTTGTTCCTATGCAGTGTATTGAGCAGTTGAGTGGAAGTGGTGAAACTCTTTGTTTTAGTGATTCGGTCCGCCTGGGGACCGGCTGATGATCTGAGCAAACTATAGATCCCACACGGGACCGACCCATCTGACGTCTCAATCACTTTATCTACAGTGATCTGAGTCTAGGCATGAAATTACTTTGGAAGTGACTGAAAGAACATCATAGGACCGTCAGACTAGCAAACACGTCTTTCTCTTTAGGGCTTGCTAAGAGAGCTGATAATCCTCTCCAAAAATGACCTCATTCCAAGCGCTATCTACTTTTGTCCTTGATAAAGATTTGTAGAGGGGTCTTGATATATGAACAACGTGGTGCAAAGACTAAATTATCTCACATGGAGGATGTAGTTTGTGCCCCCTTTCACTAATTGAAATGCGAATGTGTTTCTGATATTTTAGAAATTATAAAACATTCCCATACATAGCCTCACATACGTATCCCCAAACTATAGTCATGCATGGTCAGTTTGGCGGTTGAGTCGCCAATATGGCAAATGGATGAGGTGCATGACACGATGTTTGATTCCTCACACTAGCAAAATGTAAACAGTCTCATGTTTGAACCACTTATTCAGAGTTCGACTTCAGTCTTACCTGATCAATGGTGTTAGGGAGATGCTCAGAGGGTACGACTAGGGTTGTATCTGATCAAATGGTGCATGGAGTTTATTCATTCGGTAGGCTATGTGGATATAAAAAGGAAAAAGTTACTCTCCAGATCATGGCGAAGTTTAATTCGCTAAAGCATAAGCACGTTCTTACAAGCATTCCTTTGGCTGAACGTGGGCGAAGGAAAAGGCAATAGAACAGTGCATAGCAGCAGCGGCGGCAGCAGCAGCAGCTGATCCTGGGAACAATGACGCACGACAGAGACAACGCCGACAGAAGCAAAAGCCCAGAGAGCCTCGGGTTCTTCTCCAGTCCGGGGACAAACGCATGGCAGCCATTAATTATTCTCTTTGTTTTGAGCATTCGCATCTTTCAAATCATGTGGCCCATCTCATCACTCATGAGTTTTGAAAGGAATGACGTCTCTTCGTTTTGTTGGGAATGGTGGACCACAAGCGCAGAGACAGAGAGAGAGGATCATGAATTCATTGCAATGCCGGAAATATATCGATTTTATATTATCCTCCAATTCAAATTAGTAAAAGCAATGTCTACTTGCGTAATATGAATTCCATGGCAATCAAAGTCAGATATGTGTATGCTTTTTGAGCCCGCATATTCGGATGATGCAGATTTTCATGATCAAGGGGTGCCCCTCTCGGGGATCTCCGACGGTCCAGATTGACGGGAGTTCGCTTGACTTTTACAATTTCGTTTTGATCTATCTCTTTGCTTTTGCTGGATTTTGATCTTAATCATGTCGTTGTTATTCTTGCTCGTTACAAAAGAATATCAAAGTAGTATCATTTCAGTTGTGTTGCGTCATCCCTAAATTAGAATTGAGTTTTTGTTTTTGTTTTTTTTTTTCGAAAGTACATAACCCATCAAGTGTGGCATCTTGGATTATTTACAACAAAACATATTGCGTGGCTTGTAAAGGGAGGTTGTTTAGCTTATGATGCCCTTTTATTCAATGATTTTGTCACATGATATATTGCGGATTGTGGAGACTATAAATACATGATTTAATTTTTTTAAAGAGTTTTTTTGAAAGTATTCAGAATAAATGACAGCAATTAAGTGACTTTGTGCAAAGTGTAGTCGTTGGCATAACGATGTAATTTAAGTTTCAGAGTACAAATAAAAATCAATTTCAAAGTTAAACCTCATTAATGTTTTTTACCAATTCAATGGGAGAAAGATTAAGAGGGATAATCTTTACCAAAAAAAGATTTAAGAGGGATAATTAGCTAGAGGAATAATTACTTAAATTTCAAAAGAAAAATTGTGGTTTTGGCTGAGCGTACGGATTCATCGGCACAATCAGAATTGAAGTTGAAGATACCAAATTCTCTTGGCAGAGCTGGTCAAGTGGTATGACTTTTTCTCTGGCATTTCTTGAGGCTGCTTTTTTACTGTTTCTTGTTCCGAATTTTTGTCGACATCAGCTTCCGTGCATCATCAATGCTTCTTCATGATATCACTGAAATAAATGTTTTTTTTTTTTCCCTCCATTTACTTTTTCTCTCTTCTTTCTTCATTCTATTTCCTTCCATCAAATTCATGGCTAGTCACGCGACAAATTTTATCAATAAGTTGAGAAATTTCGTGAAAAAATACAACTGAATATGAAAAAAAAAGTTCATTGGCAAAGAAAATATCAAATCACTTGCAACAATTTAAAGACTTTACCCTCGATTTCTTGTTTCTTGGATTGGAGGTGTTGCTCTGGACCCAGTCGAACGAGTTCATTGACAATTGTATTGGGTAATTTCTGGTGAAGCTAAATACATTTTGAATATAATTAGTACCTATTCACTTAATCGCTCAGCTAATGTCAATGTTCTTTTGAGATTGCATTAGTACAAGGAAAATAGGAAGAAGAGGTTTTGCTACTTTCCATACAGTCTATCCCTAAAGCAAACAGCAAAGGAGAGGAGAGTTTGACATTATCCTCTTAAGCACCATAGTGCCTGCAATAGAAATAGAAATAGAAATTGTAAATTTTCTAAGGTATGCATTACTGCTTGACTGTGTCATTCCAGAGAAAATTAGACCAACAAACAAATGTGAATTGGGTCGTTGCATGCCGTACCTTAAACCAAAGTTTGTGCCGTCGCCGGTGGCGCTTGACGTCCATTAAGCTTTTGAGCTTGGCGCTCATCTCGCCGATCTCGCGCTCTGTGAATATGTTTCCGGGGGAGCTCAAGAACACGTTCCTCCTCACGGGAGGAGACCACAACCCGCTCTGCTCGTAGTCGAAGTCGAACTCGGACGAGTCGAAGAACTTCTGGAGGAGCCGGTCGGAGACTGACTTTGGCACCATCTGGACCCGCAATGATGAGCTCTCGGGGGGGAGATGCGGCGGAGGGAAATGAGGTACCGGAGAGATGTCATTAGACATCTGATGGGAAATGGAGAAAGGCTTTGGGAAGGGGAGGATAAGTTGAATGACCCTTTTGTTGAGGATGAAAGAGAAAGGGTGAGAGACAAAGTCATTGAGTGATCTTTTTATCAATGTGGAGAATCTGAGGAGAATGACAAGGACGTGTATGGCTGGACGTGGACGCAATGATTGAGGAGGTTCTGCGCGTTACGAGTTATGAGGGAGCCGAACCATTCTTGGCTACAATGCTTGGTCTTCGGAATTTGAACAGCTCATACCTCATCTCTTGCTCAGTCCTCTCCTCGCATTGCTCGCGTACAATTACATGACGCACGATA
Source organism: Eucalyptus tenuipes (assembly GCA_014182365.1). Taxonomy (NCBI): domain Eukaryota; kingdom Viridiplantae; phylum Streptophyta; class Magnoliopsida; order Myrtales; family Myrtaceae; genus Eucalyptus; species Eucalyptus tenuipes. The sequence continues at coordinate 17,287,722 of CM024541.1, read as the reverse complement.
TTCCCTCCCTCGCTGGCCCTACTTTCACAAGCCAAAACTTCCATTTCCATCGGTTGAAATGTGGGGGGCAAGGCTATAGTACCACAGAGCTCTATACCACTGTAAATCTTTTGTCGTTTAATTGAAATGTAATAGATTTTAACTGTTTGACAGATCTCAATCGTGATGGTTACAAAAGATCTCATCCATGTGGAGTCAAACAGATGCCCCCGAGGGACACGGTCCCCTCATAATCTTTCACTGTTAGACTGAAACGTGATAAGTACTACATTACTTTCTACCAAAAAGTTTTTCCTTTCGATGCATGTAAGCCCACTTTACTTACAATGTGGAATGAATCACGTCCCACGCGAGACTCATGTAATCTTACGGTGTGTGTTCCTTGGACTCGCATGCACATGGATCCTACGCTAGTGGCTCCCACTATTGGCTAGATTTCAACAGTTTAAAGTAGGAGGAAATTCAAGTGACCAAAAGGTCTTTCGAAGACTGAAAAGTACTTGGCTCCAATCCAGGTAAGAGCAATTTCGCTCTCACTGTTAATGTCATTTCTCCAAATCTGGTTGGAGGAAAATCACATCTTTAATTGGTGGGTTATAAGTTTTAGATATTATCCACATGCAAACTTAACTAAAATTAAAATGGGATGATTGTCGCGTTTGTAACCCACGGATCAAAGATATGATTGGAGAAAATTTCCTCCAAATTGCCCTTTCATATATGTCCTCTAGCCACTAGGGTATGGTCAACATATAGATGCAATTTTAGCTTTACAGAAAATGCAACCAAGAGTCCATGGAAAGGGTAGGAGCCCTAGTTTTTCCTTAAGAGTAAGTTACCCTTTGATAGCGCAAAACCAATATCAAGTGGATGAAAATTTCCCACAACAAGCTCATTTATCAATCATCTTGAATGGAGCTCCATTTACTAATTCTATCAAATGAAGGTAGCTTACTAAGACTGACAACCCGGCTAATGAGCCAAAACTCAGGCAGGTTTGGCCTGAACCAGACAAACCCATGCTAAGTAATTACAGGCTGCTTCTGATGCCTAACAAAGTCCCAAGCACGAGACTTGAGGAAACATGCCATCTGGATAGCCAGAGAAGATGATCCTACGATGGAGGACAAAGATTGGATGCCGTCTGTCGAAGCGGCTTGGATATCAATCAAATGATCAGATCTTGCTCGAGGCCTATCCCATTGATCTTAGAAAATGACTTTACCGGCAGTTGATTGCAGTTATTCCCAGATTGGCTATATATTTAGAATAAAGCAGTCCATATATGCTTTGAGGACATGATTAGTTTTGAGTTTTAAAGCTGGGCATGAGCATCGCAAAGGTTATGCCCACTTCTCTACTAAAAGACCCATCAGTTTTAATTTTCCAGTTCATCCTTAACTTTTTTTTTTTTTATCATACCATTTTCAAGAGAAAAATTGAGTCTCATATAATTTTTCTGTTAGGACTGAATTAATAATTCATTCTTCCATTTTGCTATTCGTTTTTGTCTCATTTTATTTAGATAAAAAGTTGGATGGTATTTGGACCACTCAACTTTACATTGGACTTCCATTGAAAATTAGACAATTGTAATTTTGATTTGCGCCATACCCCATTAAGAAAAATCAAAATTTTAATTAGCATCTCTCTTCTCCATCTAAATACATTCACAATTCTAGAAGCTTAGGCATCTCACCATCTATGACGAAGCTAATATCGCATCATCTCCGATGAGGTCACTGCATGTCGTTTTTTGTTTCGATAGACTCTCTCTTTTTCTCTATCTCGCCAACGTCAAGGACATTGTAGCAGGAAATAATTGATTTTTCTCGCAAAACTAATCAAATCATAGAGTCTATGAGAATTAAACTTTACACTGATTGTGTGCAAAATAAAAATCCAAGGGGAAAGATCCTCACAGTGTCTTGCATATAATCAACCGTCATATTTGTTTGTTATTTTACACAATTGAACTCAATGACTTCCCACTCTAATGCTTCAAAATACTCATTAATCGGCTGATCCGTGAAGTATCAATCAACCACTTCTTTATCATGACTGGACACTCTTTATTCAATACAAGATTCATACTGTTCTAATCATAATCAATGTGCAGAAATTGTATTATCTAATCTCAATGAGCTGCAGATTTTGAAGCTGCAGAAAGAGTCTTAAAGAGGCAGGAAATGCCGAGCACCGCCTTGTCCTTGATCGAGTTCTGACAGCCTATAGATTATCGTAATCAATCCCGGATTATGTGATACAAAATATCAATTTATATACATATTGAATGAAAAGAAAAAATCAATCTCTAGACTGATGGCACTGTGCAATGTAATTCAATGGGAAGCGTATATCACATGTCAATGCCTGTAAAATGCCTCTAGTTGTCACCTCTTAAAAGGAAGGTTGTCACGATGACTTGAACTTTTCTCCTCCATGATTGAGATTTTGAAGCTTCGTTTCTATTTCTGTGTATTTCGTTGACTTTAAAAGGAACTTCTGGTGGAAAATTTTGACTAAATTGAGCTCCTCTGAGCTGGTGCACATGGGTTTGAAGTATCGGCCAAACCTAGAGGCATTATAGGTGAGAGATTGGGCGATGAAGACAAGCCAACGCTCTACAACTCCGATTAGCTTGCGGTCATGTTACTTTCGATTATCTATTGACTCTTCGACGTGAGTGCACGTTTCGAATATGCATGGATGCAAAGATTCTTGTACCTAGTAAACGTGGGTTGGAATTGATTGGGATTTGCCGAAGAGAATATTTTTGGAACATACTTTAATTTGAATAATGCTTGAGGTACTAAAACTTGTATACCAAAAGGATTTATTGAATAATGTGGTAGATTCATGTCGGGTACTTGAATGGTCCCATTAACTTATTAAACCACTTACTATTTGACACATTATTTTGTGAACTAATATAGCTTATGAGTATTAGGGTCTGTTTGTTTCGCTGAAAACTTCTTGATGGGGGAAAATGTTATTCGTTCAAATCATTTCTAAGGATAATGGCTGGTCTTCAAATTTTTGGTGTGTACACGAAAATGAGATGGAAAAAGCTTATTCAGATTTTGCTTTAAAAAATTATTCTCTTCATTTCATAATATAAGAAGGTAAGATGATATTGAGATGCATGTCCAAGATATAACTAATATAAGAAGAATAAATTTTATGCTTTTTTATTATAAAAATAAAGCAAATTAAAAAGGATGCAGAAAAAAAAAGAAGAAATACAAAAATGTAAATTGTTAACAAACTTAGAAGGAACGTTGATTGAAGCTCTATGTAAGAGTGATTATGGAAAATAAGTTTGGGAAAACGATTTCTTCTTTTTAATATCTCTGGTAATACTTACTTTTAATCGCAAATGGCTGGGCTGGGCCCAAGGTGACAAGTGGGCTGGATACTACTTGGGCTGGACTCCATAAAAACTTAGAGCAACAAGTGATTGGGCCGAGATTTAGGCACCCTAGGGAGCCCTTTAATTAAAGGAGAAAACTTCGAAATATACATGTAAGTTGTAACGTGTCGGGTTCGGCACCAAGTGGGCTTGGGCAGGCCTAATCATTGTCATCCCACAAAAGTTAAGTGATTTAAAATTCATTAAAGTGAATAAACTTCTTTTTGTAGTTTAATAATAATACAAAACCATAATCATTGTCGTCTTACTATAAGATGTAAGTCGAAAGAATAAAAACTCTCTTTGTCCAATAGAAACTAAACACTCAATTCTCAAATTTCGAATGAATTCAATATGTTTAAGTAGCTTTTTTTGGGGGAAAATTGCAGAAAAATTATGCAAAATTTCTTTAGCATGGTACTTTTCACATGAAATGCTTTAATATTTATAAGGCCTGATATATCAAATCACAATGTGTAGAGCGAACATGACAAGTCCTATATGATTACCTACTGTTTTTGCATCTTCAAATTAAAATATTTTTAATCTTTGAATTAAGTTACTGTTTCGGTTTATCTCGATTTTATTAGTCGTTGTCCTTTGACTGCTTGTATCTTCCTTCGAACGTTGTGAACTAATGGATTATCTCTCAAAGAAACAAGCGTAATGAAATTATATTGAAATTGAACATTATTAATGGAGCATTTCTCAATAGTCAAGATAAAGGCGTTTCTCAATTGTCAACAAATATGCCTATTTCATGTCATAATTTATTTGGTCTAGAAAATATTTTCTAATCAAGCTTTTAATCTAATCACTGTTGACACTATGTTCTCTTCCTATTATATATATATATATATATATATATATACATATATATATTATGAGTAAATGGAAGCGGTTGATGTTGGAAATATAAATGTCACATGAAGAATTTAATTTCTAAAGTGATTCGATAAATCTGAATCAAGCAAATAAATAAGCATGCCACTTTTTACGTATCCAATAATAATTTTCACAACACAACAATCCTACGCAAATATTTTTTGTAAACCATGATTAATAAAATGGTATAGACCTGTATATAAAAATGTCAATTTTCTGTCATTTTCTTATTATTTTTCAGTGTGCTTATTGGGTCTATCAACACGGGTCCCTTAATTTATTTCTTCTGAACCATTCCATGTTACAATGTACCATCTCTCTCTCTCTCTCTCTCTATGTGTGTGTGTGTTTTACTTGAGTACAGTGCAAGCACCAATGCGCTTCATGCATAAAGTCAAACACGTGTGTGCATTTGACTTTGTGGTTTGGCTAATGAGCAGTGACAACTGTCTTTGAATGCCTCCGGTCCGATAAAGTAACTATCAATGTATGCCATTATCCAATATTTGACTTGAAGGGCGAGAAATTTTCTTGGTGGAAACTTAGAAAGATGAAAAGGGCCGATCAAAGCCGGTGACTAGTCCTAGGTTATGCAAACGAACAAGAGTTGTATTCATCTAAATTGGAAAGTTTTGGAGTTCTAATCATGGCTACCGCTTACTTAAGTGAGCCTGTCACTACCATAATACCGGATTCAAGCAGCAAACTTTGGGAATTATATGGCCACATAGGTATTGCAAAGTGAGTTTGAGATTGCTTTATTGAGTGGCTTTCTAATCATACGAAACTAGTGTATAACTCATGCCATAATTTCCCAAATTTGCCATCAAACATCCTTAGCATTTGTTGCAAATATATGCATCGAGGATTATTGCTCTACACACTAATAGCTTATGATTGGAGACCACTGAGCTTATTCAATGAACGTTATACTGGATTCAAACGGGAACTTTGGGAATTGTATGGCCACATAGGTATTGCAAAGTGAGTTTGAGATTGCTTTATTTAGTGGCTTTCTAATCACACGAAACCAGTGTATGTTCTCCTATCATAATTTCACAAACTTGCCATCAAATATCCTTAGGAATTGTTGCAAATATATCCATCGAGGATTATTGCTCTACACACTAATAACTTATGATGGGGGACAATTGTGCTTATTCAATGAACGGACTAAGGTTTTTGATCTATATTGGCTTGTATACATATCCCTTCTCATGGTCAAAAGGGATCCCAGCAAGAAGAGTTGCTGGCCATCGCCAAGACCTTAGCGACCCTTGCTTATCTGAAATCTTAGAAGATGAAGGAAAGAGGAGGAAATAAAGAAAATTTTAGAAAAGAAAAGAGAAGAAAGGAAATAAATAAAAGATTTGAAAATTTTCTGAAAATGACATTTCGAGTGGAGTCATAAACGTTAGATCATCAACAATGCCACATAGGATGGCTAGTGTTACGTCAGCAATTTTTGGCCGAAAGAGGTTAGATGGATTATATTGGAAAATTGTCAAAAAGTTTAGAAGTACATAAACCAAATTAGAAAGTGTATAATTGAATTGACAGTTGTACAATAGGTTCAAGATATTGGAACAATTTTCTTGGGTTTTGGACCTGCACCATTGTCATTGTGTAAGAAATTCTAGGTTATCTTTGTCGCTATTCAATTGGGATATTTGAGAGAGTTTTGATTAAGCGAGCATGGAGCGGAGTTTCTTCCACTTGAACATCAAGTAGTTGCAATTTTCCTTTTGATATCAACCCTAGTGATGTTTACATTCCATCGACTTCGTTTTCAATGTTCACGATTTAATTTCATTTCACTTTTGTGTCTTCGCATTAATTTCCTTTAATTCCTCCACCGTACCTTTAATTCAAGCATTACACACACACAGACACACACACACAGCACATCACTTTTGTGTCTTCGCATTAATTTCCTTTAATTCCTCCACCGTACCTTTAATTCAAGCATTAGACACACACACAAACACACAGACACACGCGCGCACGCGCACGCGCACACGCGCACGCACACAGTTATTTTGGAAAAAATTGTTTTGAGGAAAGTTTGATCACTTTGTGCTTAGGGCCATCAAATGGGTGGGTCGGGTCGGGTCGGGTTTTCGTTAGTGACCTTGAGCTCGCTTGAGGCTAGCGAGCTCGAGTTGGTTGGTCACCATGCAGGCCATCCGCTAAGGAAGGAGGAAGAAGAAAGAAAAAAAAGAGGGAAATAAAAAGAAAAAAAAAAAAAAGAAAAGAAAAAGAAATATAAAAAATAATTCTAATTTTGATTTTTATAAAGTTAAAGGGATAAAGAGACCGTGTGAGGCTTGGGTTGAAAATGGGTTTTTAAGTTTAACTCATTTAAGACCCATTTAACTAGTCTCTTCAAAATATAAGTGACCTATATATGACTCATTTATGATTTAAATGGGTCATATAGGATTTAATACTCATTTGACACCTCTAACTTTGTGTTGAGCTAGAATTAGAGAATAATTTTTTTTCCATCAATCGCCTAACTGTTAGATTCACCCTATGTTGATTTTGCACCAATAACATCCAAGTGACTGAAGAGACTTTAAATTTCTCGAAAGAAGAAGATTTGATGAAGCATCCACTTCACAAAGAATCATGGGAATGACAAATTAAATTGTTACCGAAACTAAGCTCTAGCACTATCTATGGTGGTTTGCGTGCTTATTCATAATCCTCCAAACAAGCAATAGGGTGAACTCGCGTCCTAATCCAATTAATACGCAAGATTATGTGATGGGTGGTGCTAATTTCATACCCAAAATAGATTAATGCACGCTTTTTTCGGGAGAATTGTCCAAAAAGTCCTAAACCTATTGCACTTTTGCCAATTCAGTCCTAAACCTTTTAATTTTGCCAATTGAGTCCTAAACCTTTTCACTTTTTGCCGATTCAGTCCATTCGGCCAATTTTGGCCGGAAAATGCTGACGTGGACGCCGGCGGTGCCACGTAGGACTGCCGGCGCTGACATGGACAATTTTTAATAATATTTGAATATTTTTTTGAATTTTTTAAAAAATTGATTTTTTTTATTTTTTATATATATTTTTTAATTTTTCCCTTTATTATTATTATTTTTTTCTTTTTGCCTTTTTCCTTGGCCTTTCCCCGTGGCCGGCCACCGGCCACAGCGACGGCCGGCCACCTGCCACAGCCGGCCGACTGGCCTCGCCCGCCATAGGCGAGGCCCGGCTGGGCGACGGCGACGCCGGGCGAGGGGAGCCCTTGCCGGGGCTCGCCCTCGCCCGGGAGCGTCGGCCTCGCCCGGACCAAATCCGGCGAGGCCGGCCCTAGCCCCGGTCGGGCGGGCGTCGGCTTGTGGCCGGTGGTGGGTCGTTGCCCGCCCGGCCAGCGGTGAGGCCGATGCTCGCCCGGGCGAGGGCGAGCCCCGGCGAGGGCTCCCCTCGCCGGATCCGGCAAGGCCGGCCCTCGCCGGGCCGGGCGGCCTCGCCCGGCCGGGCCTCGCCGTGGCGGGTGAGGCCACCGGCCGGTTGTGGCCGGTGGCCGGTCGTCGCCCGTGGCCGGTGGCCGGCCACCGGAAAAGGCCAAGGAAAAAGTCAAAAAGAAAAAGAAAAATAAAAAAGGGAAAAAACAGAAAAAAATAAAAATTAAAAAAATATATTTTTTGAAAAAAATATTAAAATATTATTAAAAATTGTCTACGTCGCGCCGGCAGTCCTACGTGGCACCGCCGACGTCCACGTCAGCATTTTCTGGCCAAAATTGGCAGGATGAACTGAATCGGCAAGAAGTGAAAAGGTTGAGGACTCAATTGGCAAAATTAAAAGGTTTAGGATTGAATTGACAAAAGTGCAATAGGTTTAGGACTTTTTGGACAATTCTCCCCGCTTTTTTCATTGAATCGACAAACAAGAACCAAAATGAAAATAAACCCTCTTTCAATTCAGTCATCTATTGAGGGAAAACACAAGCAAATGCAACGTTCACATCATTCCACTTTATTTAAAGAGCTCCAACTTGTCATGAAACTTACAAATTAATCCTTTTTCAATGGGGTTACGAGGTATGAAAGAATTAAAGAGATTGTTAAGATATTTATGAAGGAGGGCGTTGAGGGGAAAGAGACTTCAAACAAAAGGGAACACGGAATAAATGAATCATACTGTCCAAGTGAAACATGATAGATAGATGTTTAAATACGTATAAGTACATTGCCTAGACTTGATGGCAGAGACAAATTTCTTTTTTTCCCCCTTGATACAAGAATTAAATTCCTTTTTGTGACATTAGCATGATATTTGATGGTCCTCACCTCCACCTTTTCTCAAAAGCCAAGATTGGATATATCTCTATTATATACATTTTTATTAGAATTTCGAAATTTCATATTTATTTGAAGCAAATGAAATATGCTTTTTATTGAGCATTATATGTTTATCCTTCCAATGAATGACGATGTTGGGTTTTGAAACTATCTTGTCTAGATGGAGGAGAGAAGGCTCAAGATTGATTGATTGAAAAGAAAAAGGAAAGAGGACGGCGGAGTTTCGGATAGATATTTCTCTATATAAGGCACTGTAGTCCATTAAACTTAAAAAGGTGTGAATTACACCATTTAAGCTGCGAAATTAGCGCCACTCGAATATAATATGTAGTCTATTCTAATTTGATATGATCAAAGCATCACATGCAACCACAAGAGAGCATTACCTGTCGCCGTTGACTTCTTGCTTCAAGTACTTTTACTTGTTCAATTATGAAGTGCTTACATTACTTATGCAACTGTTGTTAATAAACATGTCTAGCGTAGAAAATTAACATGAATCCAAATTAAACAGATGCCATACTATTTGTTGGAGAATGAAAGCATGTAACTATTGGAGGAAGTTTTAGATAAGTGGGGAAAAAGATGGGAAAAAATGTCAACCTAGAAGAGAAAAGAAAATGTCAAATTTTGACAAACCCTAACAGCATTCTAGACAATATCAAGTAAACACAATTTCAATAGAGGAACCGATCAGCATGGTAATATGGAGAATTGTCTTGCATCAGATGTCTAGAAGGTGAATGCTATATTCGGTTGTCAAAGAGGTATAAATGTGGGACTTACCTTTTAGGGTTATTATCCATTAACTTTTTGTACCATCCACAGCGTGTTCCCCAACCCACTTCCACTGGCTATATCCGGCTTCCTAATTCCCAGGAAGTCTGTTTTCTATAAAGTGATTATAGGTAATTTTGAAGTGTAATGAAATTGATTTATTGTATGCCGTCTTTTGTTTTCTCCTTTAGAAAAGTAAGGCACGACGATCACAACAAAATGTTCAAAAGCTTGAGAATAATAGGTAGTCACAGTATAAGAACTCGTCCTAGGACTGTAGATCCTAAAATTTTTAAGGATTTATGTAAGGTACACCGTCAGTGTAAAGTAATTATTTTTTCACAAGCAATCATGAAATAAAAGCTTTCATCCACCAATAAAATGAATTCAATTGCAAACGTTAAAGTTTATACGTGTATCAGTGCCTAAACCCTACTTGTATAATTAATTTTCAAAACCGCCAATTTGCCAAATAAAAGTCTAGATTCTATTTGCTTTTGCTAAATATTTGTGATTTGTTTATATACACGACAAGCTAAAAATTTCATTTCATTTACATATTTGCAAGTGAAGATCTAATCTGATTTGCAAAAAAGAACTCACACATCAGCGTGCAAAGATAAGTGATAAGGGGAGTAGAACTTGGGGAATATTTATCCAAGAAAGATTTAGTTTTGAAGGAAATTTTAATTAATTGGCTAGATTATGGTTAAAACGATTCACTAGATTATCTAGTATCTATTCAAATTTTGTTATCTCCTAATTATATAACACCGTCTAGAAAAGCAGAAAGACGTGATGAACATATTAAAAGGGAACATAAATATCCCAGGTAATTCATGAATCGAAATAACGTGTCATCTTTAAAAACCCATAATTTTAAACACGAGAGAGGTAAAGTAAGATGCAATTTCCCAAATTTGATTTTATAGTCATCCTAGTACAGAGGTGATGGGGGAAAAAAGTTAGGAATTCTGATACGTGACGGAATGAAAAAGCTCTACACCTAACCTTTTTGACTTTGATTAAATAAGGTGCAGGCCCAACACTGATATGGAATGATTTCTGGTGAACTTCGGTGGCGAAGAAATTGAGTATGCCTCGTCTGGGGCGGTGTTTCGCACGAGTATTGTCATCATCGTACAACCCCACAGTCAGATCGAGTAATTAAGGAGATGTTGTCTTTACCTGAGAGGTTGTCAAAGTTCGTTAAGGATTGTCACCAAACTGCGCCGCAAACGTAATCGTGAGATCGAGCTCTGAAGAAGACAGTTTCTCCATGTCTCCTTTGGGATCTCTTACACTTGTAATTCTGGCTATGGTGAGACTTGGCAGAGGAGGGGAGGGACTATCCTAATATGATGAAGGTTACCTAACAAAACCTCACTGTCTTGTCCTCTCGTAAGTTAAAACCAAAAATAGGAAAAGCATTTTGGGAAGGTACAATGATATTGACATGAGCTTAAAGTGTATCAGTTTACTGAAATCATTTCATATCTCGTCAAAAAAATGAATACCCATACCGTTCACAATACCACTACTATGATAAAGCTGGCTTTTAAATTTGATGATTGCTTTTCGTGTGACCAAAACACCCTTATCTTATTCAATAGTAGAATAAGAAAATAGAACCTTGTCTATCAATAGTAATTCAAATTTGATATATCTGGATAGTCATCTAATGAAACTCCTATTTCTATGAGCCTACATCCTTACCTTTTGAAATTCATATCCCTGTTCTTAGTTAAACTTAACCCAAATGCATCTCGAATTGAGCACCCACATAGCATGTGTGAAGAAACTAGTAACACGTAACCCCAATTATATATATATCAAGCAACCCGCTTCGCTATTGATATCCATCTTCCTAATTAAACTAGAGAAATCGATGAGGATGATTCAAAAGCGAGTTTTTGAGGTTAACCCTTCGGCAATGTATGTCTCATTTTTCCCAGCAACACATTAATGCACTTGTACAAGCGGATTGCAATGTCTTCAATGGGAGAAGACTTCACTGGATGTGTTAACATAGTTATACAAAATGAGTCAAATCTTTCTATTAATGGGATCAAGTCCTCCATAAAATTTCTTTGGAAAGGTTCAACGAGTACTTCCATGCATCAGCCGAAGAATTACCAACTTGATGACTTTATATTTAGGACATGATTGCTATTTAAATTAGAAGCTCATGTCTTAAGTTCCTCAATTGAAAAGGTTAGGAACCGATTGCAGTTTTTTTGTAACAGTTTACAATTTAATTGCATCAACTAAGTCTAAAATCCGAGTGCATTCAGTACATAGGATGGGGGATTTCTAATGTACTCGTTGCCTCTTTGATGCTTTAACTTGATCGGATATAGAGCAAACTATCTAATCATTTCAAATATGACGAGCTTTGGAGAATCCCTATATGACAAGTCTCATTTAGAGACGATAAACTGAAGATGGTATGAAAAATTGAAGAAGTTTGGCTCCAAATATTACGGAGATCATTTTCTTGTTCATGTATCATGAGTTGTAATAATTATTTCACCCACATGCTGGATTTTACAAGATTAAGAACCATGTCACCATATTGGCCTTTACATGAAGGGAAGTGTAGAGGTATGAAACATATATACCGCATTATTATCCTGCAATTTAAATTTATAGAACCAATTGTTACATACTCAACTTTTATTGGAAACTCATATAGATATGAGTAAACATTAATTGCATAATATTATAACTTCTAAAATATGTTGCAATGCCCAACAATCGTCAATAGTTTTTCCCTGAACCTGCTAGAAGGAGAAAAATCTGGAGAGAAAAAGAAATATCTAAAAAAAGGGAAGAGAGAGAGGCGGTGCTTCTTCAATAGCCTCTCTCACCGACTACTCTCTTTACACAGATCTCATGACCATACCAACTTGCATTTGAAACTCTTTAAACTTTGCGACTTTAAGTCCTTTGGTGAAAATGTTTGGCACTTCATCATTTGTCCTGGCGCACTCAATCTTTATTTTGCCCGGTAATACTTTTTCTCACCAGAAGTGATGGTGCACTTCCACATGCTTATCCTTGCATGGAACACAGGGTTTTTTCGCCAAGCTTATGGCCTGTAGATTGTCACAATATAGCCTTGTTGAGTAGTCCACTAGTTGATGAAGATCCTCCATTAACTTACCTCCCATATACTCTCTTGAGTAGCCATTGTTGCTGCTATATACTTACCTTCTATTGTAGGCAATGATATAGTTGACTGTCTTTTGCTGCATCATGACACTAGTGCCGACTTGAGATTAAACATGTACACGTTAGTTGATCACCTTGTGTAACGATCTCTAGAAAAGTCAGCATTGTAATGCCCTACTACCTCACACGATGTTTCTTTCTTATACAAGAGCCCAAGATCAAAAGTACTGTTTACATATCTTAGTATGTGTTATACTTTTGATTGCATCCAAGTGAGGCTTTCGTGGTCTATCCATAAATCGACTTGCTACTCCCATTATAAAGGCAATGTTAGGCTGTGTTATGGTTAGATAAATAACACCACCCACTAGTTGCTTGTACATAGTTTAATATTCTGATTCTCATCCTTCATTTGCACACGACTTTATATTTCCATCCATTTGAGTAGCTATAGGCTTGCAATCAAGCGTCTTAAACTTTTCTTGGAGATCTTTTGCATATTTCTACTAACATAGGAATAGTCCTTCCAAGCTTTGCTCAACCTTGAATCCTCAACATATCTCCTTCTCGTCATCTCCGGTGATCGTTAGATTATCCACGGAGATCAATACTATTGCAAGCTATTCATCTTTGCCTTCACAATTAAGCTCGAGTTTGTTGGGATTACCATCATTTTAAACCAAGAATTTTGCAATCTTCCCATACCATGCTCTTAGGTCTTGTTTTCAACCATACATTGCTTTCTTTAACTTGTAGATGAGACGAGTCTTACTCTTGAAATCATCTGGTTGCTCCATGTATATATCTCTATCTAGCTCTCCATGAAAGAAGGCCTTGTTCACATCCATTTGTCATAGTTTCCATGACTTGCTTGTTGCAAGTGCTAGTAAGACTCAAATTGCAATAACCTTTGCTATCGGGCCAAAGGTCTCATCATAATATAGGTTGTACTTTTAAAGGAGTCATTGGGTAAATAATTGTGCCTTATATCTTTCTATTGACTCATTTGGCCTTTGTAAACCCATTTGCAAAATGGAGGATGTACCTCTTGGCACCAAATCCCATGTCTCATTAAGCTTTAGTGAGTGGATCTCTTATTTCTCCAGTCCACACCTTATGAGGCTTCCTTATATGTAGATAACTTTATTATTTTGACATCATCAGTTAATACCACATTTGCGTATTAAGGATTTGGTTTCCCCTGCCTTGTTGATCTCTTGAACTGAGGTACCTGTTCTTTTTGTTCTTCTATGTGGCTTGGTCTATTCTCAGGCGTACACTAGTTTGCTGCGGGCTCTTTTGATTTCTCTGGTGACTGTGCTTTGACTTCTTATCTTTTAGTGATGGGTTCATTCACTTCTTCAATAAGCTACTCCTTATCAAGCTCATCATTTTGTTCCATTCTTTCATGAACTTCTTCAATATATATATATATTTTTTGAATTCAGTAGTTCAACGGCTTATGATAACCACCATGGTGATGCTTCATCAAATACCATATTTCTGCAAGTGTAACACAACCCTAGTGTAGGATCACAATATTTCCACCGTTTCCTTTGATCATGGTAGCCCACATATAGGTAACAAATTGCCTTCTTATCGAACACGCTACATAGATGATCAAGCACACATACATAACATACACATTTAGGTAATCTGAAATGACTTACCATGTGCTTGTGATTGCATAGCTTCTCATACGATGAGATAGAGCCAAGCCTTGCTTGGGGTAATCTATTGATCACTTGTGCTATTGTCTTCATACATTTTGCCTAAAACTTGGGTGGAACATTCTTTTCAGGATGCGTGCTCCTGCAAAATTCTGCCAAATGCCAATTCTTTCTTTCGGCAATTGTGTTTTGTTGTGGTATGCTTGGACACGTATCTTACAAATTTGCATATATTTAGTAAGTTCATATGATGTATTCTCTCCCATTATCAATATGAATGCATAATATCATTTAGCCTATTTCTTTTTCTACTTTTTCCTTGAACTCCTTAAATTTTTTAAATGTCTCCGATTTTTTCTCATAGCGTCGGTCTAAATGTACATGGAGAAGTCATCGATGAAAGTTTTCATGTATTTTGATCCTCTAACAGATGGATGCTTCACTAGTGTAAATGCGTATGAGTGTATGAGCTTGAGAGGCATCTTGGCTATGAATGTAGACTTTTCATATGGAAGCTGACATGCCTAAATGTACTGACACCTAGCACCCGACTATAACTTCTCAAACATCCAAGTGGGGGAGACCCTCTAGGATGTCTATCTTCATCATCACCTTTAACTTATGGTAGCTTACATGCTTGAGCCATGTGTGCCACAAATTAGGTGTATCACTCTTCCAAGTTTTGTTCGCATATGTCACATGTGCTGACGTCATATAGATAGACTTTAACCGATGTCTATCCATGATTGGTGCACTGGTGGGTTTCAACATGCGGTACACCTTAATGTCTCTTAGACCACATGCAACATAATCTCTCAAATCTGAGTTGTTACACTAACAACAGATTTTTCTGTATTCCTGTCACATGATACATTTTAGTCCAACATGATATGAATTAAAATGGGTTATTATCTGTAACATCCTCGATTTCGACCTTTCTTTTGGTCCTAACTAGAAGGCTAAGTTAAATAGGGCAATCTTCTTGAAGAACAAGAGTCAAATATATTGAATGAGAGTAATGAGTATGAAGGCTTAGGTGTCCCAAGTAATTAATGAAAGGGGGTGACTTATGGCCTAAAAGAATGATGAAAAATGATCTTGGAAGCCAAGTAGGGTGCCACCTCTCCTCCATAGACTTGCCACCTAGGGATTTATAGGTTTCGACTTTCCAGTTTTTTCGAAACTACTAGACCTTTGCCGCTTTCCAATTTTATCAGGCTTTTTATGTTTCAAATTTGGAGAAACTTCTTTCATGAAAGTTGTTTAAAATATCTTTACCTACAACATACTTAAATTTTATATTTTTTTGAGGTGAAATGGTTAGGACGAGGTTTCGATCATTTACCAGTTGGAACTTGCCCATTGTAGTAAAAGTAGTGACTAGGTTGCCTTCTTGATTTTTTTTTTTTTATAAATTTTTTTAAAGGACATCAATGTCTACAATATATTAAAATTTCAAAGAGCTTTGTGAATTTTTGGATTTAGAAATGGGTCTTTCTCGTCGACCGTTGAACCTGCTTGACGGAAGAATTTTTAGGTTGTGTTTAGTGGTTTGCTACTCTTTCCACAAAATGAATTTGGCCAAGCTCCCTTTGAAAATGTTGTTTAAGATCTTCTCTACAACATATTAAATTTTTATAATTTTTCGAGTCCATTTAATAAGGTAACGATGTTGATTTTGGGAATTGCTCGAAAGTAGTTTTCACCCCAAGATAAGAGGACACACGCCCAACTTGGAAGGGAAGAGGGCTGCATGCCCAACTTGAGGAGCAAGCCAATCTAGAGTCTTCTTGGATTGGGATAAGGATGCATTAAATACTTTTGGACCTTAGTGCATTAATGAGAGAGGTGAGTCATAAGCTTGGTGCCCCCTTAATGATTGCATGTATTTAATGAAGAGGTGAGTCATATGGTTTAGGTGTCCCCACAATAATTACATGAAATCATTCCATGATGACTCAATCCCTTAAGTGGACCAATGAAAAGAGGAGCAAGTGCCCCCCCCAGAACTAGACTTGCCACCCATCTCTTTAGCTCGCCACCTCTTTATCCTAGGTTGTTCACTTAAAGAAATGTGATACTGGTCCACTTGGAAGGGAAATTATGAGGGGTTAGCCTATAAATAGAGGTATTTTCCCCTCTAAATTCCACACTACACACACACACACACACACACACACACACACACACACACACACACCACCCCATCTCTTCTCCATCACTTGTTCTCTCTTTTTCCTCTCACGCCCTCTCATCGTAGCCCCTTCTCCCTCTCTCGGCCTTGCTCACCCACCACCTCACAAGACGGCTCTCTCTTGGTAAAGCCACTTATAATTTATCGAGGTTCATCGAAGGTAAGTAGAATTCCTAACCCTTGGCTAGGGCAATATGCTATGTCGTCGAGTTTTAGTCATGTGCTTACTCGTGAGTAGTTGTTTTTATGTCGCAGGTCCAATTTGTATGATTTGCTCATGTGTGGGTTAATATGGAAGATAATAAATTGGCTTGTGTGACACATGATATGTGATCATTAAATGAAAGAAAAAGACTGCCGTCACATAGTGTTGGAGGCGATGCCTCATTTGTGAGAACGGGATGGCATGGTTAAGCCAATATGCCTGGGTTGAGCCTGGATATCTCGGGTGAGCTAGCCCCCATGATGCTTCAGTTGAGCAGCAATACCCTAGTTGAGATAGGATGCCTAGCTTGAAACTAGATGCCTCGGTTGAGTTGAGATGCCTTAGTTAAGCCATGATGCCTAGCTTGAAATTGGATGCCTTGGTTGAATTAGGATGCCCTGGTTAAGCTAGGATGTATGTTAATGAACCTTTTATGCATGCCGGTTTGTTTATTACTACTTGACTTGGTGTGTTCTTGGATAATCAAAGGTAAGTATGCATAGAAGTTACACCGAAAGGATACATATGTGTAGTTGAGGTGAAGCAGTAATATTGTTATCGATTGGCCATCGATATTATAATATGAGTATTGCTCATGCTAGATTTGATGACAAGTTGTCATCCTAGTAGAGGATTATGGGTTTTTACTTCTAGATTTGTTGTCTTGGACTCACTTCTTATTTTTCAGACTTGTAGGCGGGAACGCGTCACGTCAGTTTTGGAAGCAGCAATCACGCTAGAGGAGATAGGAGTTTCCCCTAGCTTATGTGGAAACTTGTAGTATGGTGTAAAAAAGAAAAATGGCCAATAGAAAAAGGGCATGTAAATGAACTGTTATAATATAAAGTAACATATTTTGTTTGATGTATGTCCTAGTCTTCCAACTGTTGTTTGTCTGGGGAGTTTATTTGTTCACGCTTCCGCTTGTGTTTATTAAAGAATCAGGATGGCGACGAGCTTGGGACGCCATGAAAATAACCCTCACCGCTGAAGACCCTGGAGATGGAGTTGGGGTCATTACATTATCATCATTTGACCAACATGGGTGACTGGCAACCGTGAGTTGTCTCTGGTGACAACTACTTTTTCACCAGTGTACTCAGACATGCTCGTTAGCTTGCTTTGATCTTTAGTCATATGGTTTGAGCAAACTTAGTCAACAATCCAATCATAATCATAATTGATTAATTTATCACTTATCGTGATAAGGGGGCCAGGGCATCATCTGGCTGGGTGATACTAGTGGTTGCGAGCTCTTTTTGCTCATTTACTACAACAGACGCTTGGAGTCCCATTCTTCTTTATCATCATTTTCCTTGTTAATAGAAGTTGCGGCATTTCCTTCTACCTACTTGAATTGACATACTTTGGCAAAGTATCCTACATTGGTGTAGATGTAGCACCATTTGCTATGCCTTTTATTGCTTTTATTATCATCATAATTGATTAATTTAATGCTTACGATGATAAGGGTCATTGCTCATCTGATACAGTGATACTACTAGCTATGATCTCTTCTTGCTCTTCTATTGCAATGGACGCTTGGAAGCCCCATTCTTTTTCATCGTCATTCTCCTTCCTAATAGAAATTGCGGCATTTCCTTCTATAAGCTTAAACCTACAGACTATTGCAAAGAGTCCTACTTTGCTGTATATGTAGCACAGTCTGGTATGCCTTCTGTTACTGTTATATTCATTGTCATCCCTGTTGCGATCTTTTGAGCTCCCCCTAGTTGAGCGTTCGTCCCTTTTGGTCACCTTTGTCAATCTTCACGAGTTTTCCTCTATTTGCCATCTCTAGTGTCAACACAATTTCTCCTCTAGGTCTTGAGCCCTCTTTTTTTTTTTTTTTGGTGAAAGGTAAGAAATATATTGACTTTAAACCAAAAGAGCTATATAGAGCTATATAGCAAGAACTTGGTCCTAGAAACTTGCACTCACGAAGACAACAAGTCAGAGCGGGTGAAAGGGGGCCAAGGTAAAAGGAAACCAAGCCAAGGGCAAGGGAAAGAAAAAGCCAAACAACGGCACAAAACCAGCAAGTCTAAACCAACACAAACAGCAATGAGAAAGCACTACCAACAAAGAAACCAAGCACGGCTCTAAGATTGGTAAAAAGGCCGTCTCGGAAGCCAGAAGGAGTAGAAAATCCAAAAGAACCTCCGAGCAGACGAGAGATAGGAAGAATCCCTACTAAAAAACCAGTCGACTAATAAGGTGATCAGCTCGCCAAAATGGAGGGGTTGAGCGACCAGCTTTGCAACAATCTCCTATTAGCCACAGTGGGAGGGACTTGATGGAAAGACAAGGATTTGTCCTTTATAACCTGTTCAGGGCGCTTTTTCATGGCCAAAAGGGAAGGAGGTCTATCCCGGAACAGTATATTGTTACGCTCCTTCCAAGTGATGTTGCATAAAGCAGCAAATGCAAAGCGAGCAAGAGAAGAGCGGAAGGAAGGTCCTGAGAGAGATTTGATTGCCCAAAGCAAGTTTTCCTTCCAAGATTTATTCCGTCAAGCATAATTAAATCTTGCGGCCCAAAAAGTGGCTAAGGCAGCAGGAATGGGGCATCCAAAAAACAAGTGATCAATTGAATCTAGCCGATAGGAACAGAAGCCACGATTCACATATGGTATTCTACCATAGGTAAAGAGTAGTACCTGAGTCGGTAGTCTATTTTTTGTAATCAACCATACCAGGAATTGGTAGCGGGGAACCAATGAATTGTTCCAAATGAAGGGCACCCAATTTACCAGATGGCTAGTTGGCCGAACAGTGTCCCAAGTAGATGTAGCAGAAAAAGTGCCATCCGAGCTGCCTAGCCAAAGAAAACGATCATCTTCATCATTGAGTTTAGGTAGGGGATCATCCCAGGAGGCAACCACATCCAGAACACCCGAAGATGGGTCAGGACAGGAGAAAAAGTCAGCGACCGTAGCTTCTTTGGGTAACTGAGAATGGTAAATGTCTGCATTGGAAAATAATAAGTTCAGCGGCCCTTTGGGGTGCTAATTGTCGTACCAGAAGGAAGTCGAGCAGACATTTTCAACTCGCCAGCAAAAGCACTTGCGAAACTCCACACGAAGGTCCAAGATTTTTTTCCAAGACCAAGAGCAAGAGGTAGGTTTAGATGCCGGCCAAAAATTAACATTTTTCAAGAAGACAGAGTGTATCCATCTGCACCAAAGGGATTCTCTATCTGCAAATAACAACCATATGTGTTTTAGCATGGCAGCGGTGTTGCTTACCCTGAGTCTTCGGATCCCTAAGCCCCCTTCAGATTTCGGGAGGCAAACATCAGTCCAAGCGACCTTAGCACCACCCCTGCCAAGGTCTGGGCCCTTCCATAAGAATTGCCTTAATATCCGCTCAATATCATCCAGAACCGATCTAGGAAGAATGAAGACATTCGCCCAATAGGCTTGAACGGAATGGAGCACTGACCTGATCAGTTGTAGGCAACCCGCAAACGAGAGAAAACGCTGTATCCATGATTACACCCTTGAAGTGATGAGATTAACCAGTGTAGCACAATCAACTTTACGAAGTCTAGAAGAAAGAATGGGAATCCTTAGATATCGAAAAGGCATGGATCCCTCTTGGAAGCCAAATAGAGAGATGAAATCGCTGCGAGACTCAGGGGAGACCCCTGAGAAATAAATCTCACTCTTATGTACTTTCAGTTGGAGGCCAGACCATGCGGAAAACCTATCCAACCCTACCTTGAGAAGAGAAAGGGCTGGCATAGACGCCTCCACAAACAACAGCACATCATCTGCAAAAAACAAATGAGTAAGTCTAATCGGCTTGCATCTCCAAAAAAATTGGAACGATGGTTGACTGGTTTGCTTAATGAGGATGCCTGTAAAAACTTCCATGACAAACGTGAAGAGGTAGGGTGACATGGGATCTCCTTGTCTAATGCCTCTACCACTAGGGAAGAAACCATGGAGTTCACCATTAAGGGAGACCGAGAAATGAGGCGACCGAACACAACTCATAATAAAGTTAATAAAGTGGAGGGGAAAGCGAAAAGCTTGAAGCGTTACCTCGAGAAAATCCCAACTGAGAGTATCATAAGCTTTACGAAAATCAACTTTGATGGCGCACCTAGGCTTATGTGGCTTGAGGTGGAACCCCGCAAAAAGCTCCTGAGCTATAAATATATTGTCACTAATTCGTCTTCCTTTAACAAAGGCGTTTTGAGCAGTACTAATGACAGAAGGCATGACGGTAGCCATACGGTTGGCAATAATCTTTGTAATGCATTTGTATATCATGTTGCAACAAGCAATCACCTTGAAGTCATTTACCATAGTAGCATTTGGGCATTTTGGCACAAGGGTGAGAATAGTGTTGTTAGATTCCTTGAGGAGCTTTCCAGTAGTGAAGAAATCACTAACTGCACTAGTAACCGAAGGGCCAACAACATCCCAGCAATGCTTAAAGAATTCCACGCCAAAGCCATCGGGGCCCGGTGCTTTACCAGTTGAAATGGAGAATAAGGACTCACGAATTTCTGCAATAGAAATAGGCCTTGAGAGGTTGAGAACTTGGCTGTCGTTGAGAACTCGAGGGATAACCGATGAAAGATGAAACATCTTGAGCCCTCTTTTATTACTAAAGAGTGCACTTTCATCATCCTTATCCGAGACCTTCAATATCTATTTGTCTGAAGCCTCTTGGTTGGCCAAAATATTCTCTAACTCAGTCAGAGTTAGATCTTTAGCCCATCCACGAGTGCCCATAATAGCAGTTTTATACTTTGGCCGTAACTCATGAATGATAGTTCTTCTCATCCTAGTCTTAGAGATGGCATTTTGAGGATCTGATTTTGATATAGAGGGATTTAACTTTGGATTAAAAACCATAATCACTTGTTGTGATATTGACAGTAGCTCCTTCTCTAGCCACTGTAGACTAGTATCTTCGTCCTTGTGAACATCACCACCAAGTTATACCATGCCTCTAATGCCTCTTTTGGGGTATTTGCAATCTTGATGTGTGGTATCAAATCATCTTCTATAGTAAAACCAACAATGTAGAGAGCCTTATCAACTTTTATCTTCAACTTCCTCAAATCCTCATCATCCATGGGTGGTGTGTTGTTGGCTACCGCCAACAACAATATTGTGCAAATCTTGACCTAGTAGGTAAAAATGCAGGGACTCCAATAATTAGAGTTATTGAGTTTCTCGACACTGCTAACCGAACTTTAACTATCCACCATTGTGACTTATTTGTAATGCCCACAATATACCAAATAAGCTTGGTCCTAGACCAATCGATCATAGCACCTGACTATGCACTAGCAGAATTCCAATGTGCTCGAATCCCTGATTGCCTACTCTTGTACAATGGTCCCAAACCATTATCTTTGCATACAACAACTCCGGTTAGCTGGTTCATGGTGTCCGAGCACCTACTTTGATACCACTTGTTGAGAAAGCTCCATACTTGCTATTCCTCAAAATAGCAATGGAAAAAAGCCTTTTTCTTTTTACGACTTATCCAGCACAAATACAAATACACACTTGTTTTGTACTCACTCACTCACCCATAAGTTACTCACGTCACTCCCATACAAACCTCACTCTTTTCCCACATGGAGATTCACTCTCCATAATGCTCTTATATATTTTATCTTTTTCTGCTATCTTCTCTCTACATTTCTCTACACATACAATTGGCAAGGAGGAGCTGCCTATCTATACTACTCCTAAGTCGGTGGAGTCTCCTCATTTAGGCAAATTGGCAAGTCAATGGCGTGTCCTCAACTTTTGGCAACTAGGGCTTAATTTTCTTGATTTTTCTTAAGAAAAGGTGGCGGCTACAAGAGGGGAAAAAAACCTGGATTGAAGAAGAAAAATCTGGAAAAAAGGAAAGAAAGAGAGGCGCTGCTCCTTTAGTCCCCAATGGTTTCATCCATGGCGATCACTTCAAAGATGGCGACTGGCCAAACTAGGCACGTAACTTCGATTCAGACCTAGGTATTCTAGATTCTACATATGGTTGTTTGATCATTGAATTTTCTACATGCTGTGTTAGAGCTTTCCATGCATATATATGTCAAAATTGTCATTTTAAGACACTTTATCGTTACAGCAAATTGATAACCACAATTATGCCTTAATTCTTTTTGAAAATCTTTAAATACTAACTTTTGCAATATCAAACAGTTAATACATTTCAAAACAGATAAGTCAGCAAACTAGACCTATTAAACATATAACAAGGAAAAGTTGCATATTTTACTGACATTATATTTGAAAGATAATTAGTCTTGGTTGCCGCAGATATTCAAATTTAGTACTTTTGACAAATTTAGGAACTTTATGGCAATTGTCGCGACCTAATTTTTCGGGTGCACCACCTAAACTTCGGCTAATGGATTGCTAAGTCTAGACTTAGCTCGGGCTCTCCCAAGCTCATACCAATTCGCGACTTAGGTTCAAATTTCTTAACATGCAAATGGATTTTATTTAGGAGTCGCCACTAATCAGTTTACGGTAGGTCGATTAGACACCTAAGTAAAATAATGGGAGGATTATTTTACTCCTACGAACCGAGAGACTTTGGGTACGGGGACTTGGTTACACTAGACTTCTCTAATGCCCTTTCGGTACCATTTCTTTTTATTTTCAAAAATGTTTTGCGGGCAGCTTAAATTGATTTTAATTCAATTTCCTAACATGTGAGGCGATCATGCGGGTGCGCATACCATCAATTTAACACTCAAGGAAACAATTAAATAATGCAGAACTTACCTTAAAGCAACGAAAGCATCTGCGGTGTTAGATTAGAATTCACATCAGAATCCTAGATATAATTTCTAATTAACAAACAATCATTCAATTTTTGCTTTCACTTTTTAACGAGAATATAGTCCATATGCAATGTAATGCAGTGCTTCTAACCTAACATGAAATAATATGGCATGGCAAAATGTCTTAAACTATATGAATGAGTAAAATTTTTGTGATTTTTTAATAAACATGCAATAATTAAATATGCAATCTAAATTAGCAAAAATGACCTAATTCTAATGACGGGCAATTTCTAATTAAATGAACCTAATAACAATCGCTAAAATGATATGCATTTCATGAACCTAATTCTATATGACATGCTTTTTCATGATTTTATTTAATGAAAATTCGTAATTAAAATCACTAAAAATGAAAATCTAACTAAAGGGAAATACTATCTATTCTAAAAAAATGCAAGCTATCCTAGAAATTGCAACTAATTTATCCTAAGACAAATTTTATGAAATTCGAAATTTAAGGAAAAAAATGCAAAAATGATCTAGCTAGATTAAGATTCTATCTAATTTAAACTAGGGATTAAGTCATATCAAATCCTAATTTAAACTAAGACATTATCTAAATCTAAAATGAAATTTATCTAAAAAGATGATCTAGATTTAAAATGAAACATGCAATTCTAATCTAATATGCACAATGATTTTTTTTGTGTTTTTCTTTATGAAATTCGAAATTAAAACTAACACATAATTAAACATGCAATTCAAATAAAAAAACTAACAACCTAAATGAATGCACTTTTTTTGTTACCTTTTTCATGATTGAAAATAAAACCCCTATTCTAAACATGCAGAGATAATTAAAAAAACAAACCTAAACCTAATTCAATTTTTTTTATCTCCTTTTCCTTTTACGAAAATAAAACCACGACATCAAATCAAGCAAGATAATGTTGATATCTAAAAATTGGCGAACCATATCTCGCGCATGAGATCGGGTTGACCAATTTTAAAATTAAATCGCGAATCGAATCTCGGGCTTGAGATTGGATTGTCGATTTTTACAAGGGATTGCGAGTCGGATTTCGGGCGCGAAAATCGGACCGACAATCACAAATTTCCCGAGCTATTTCATGTTGAGAATTTCACTCATGCCAATGGTGATTATTTCAAATAAATAAACAAGATAAATAATAACAAAAAGTAAATAAATAAATAAAAGTAATAAAAAAAGTAAAAAATAAAAATAAGAAATCTACCTAATGGGCTCCTAAACTAGGGTTAGCGAGCGACGGCTTGGTGGGTTGCCGAGCTCCGGTGAGGACCGACGGCGGGTGGACCGGCAGCGAAGGTGTGGACCGGCGGTAGCGGCTGGTCGCGGGTGGTGCTCTACGGGCGTCGGGTTCTTGGTAGGAGGCGCGACAGCGAGGGGCTCGGCGGCAAGCGGGGCGGGCGGGTAGAGGCGTCGCGGCGGAGCCGGGCAAAGGAGTAGGCCGTCGACGGAGATGTGGGCGCGGTCGGTCGTCACTCGGGTGTGTGGGAGCTCGGATCGATCTTGGCGTCGCGGGTCGGCAAAGCAAGTCGGGCTCCGAGCGGGTGCGGGACGGAGGACTCGGGACCAGCGATCGATGACAGCGAGGCGGAGCGGGCGTCAACGTCGGGGACGAAGCACGGCTGCGGGTCGATTGGAACGGGAGCAACGGCGTGCGGATCCGGACTTCAATCGTCGGCGAGCAAAGGGCCCGGATCTCGGCGTGAGGCTCCGGGTCGCCGGCGATGTGGACCTCCGGCTGGTGGTGCACGATCGTGAGCAAAGGGAAGGAGACAAGGTGAACGACCTTTGTACCCACACTGTTCCTCCTTTTGCTTTTTGCTTTTCCCCTCCTCCACGCACGGCTCTTCCTTGCTTTTCCTTTCTCTTTTGTGTTGATTTTTTTACTTCGAAAACCGAGAAAAGCCCCCCCTATTGAACTCCGTACATGGCCCTTTTATAAGCAAGAAAAAATGTAATCTTCGTGGGATATTTCGAAGATTTCTATAACCTCTTGATCACAAAAAATCTTTTTATTCTCCTTATCTTATGAATATTCTCTCATGATTTCATCATCTGTTGCTAAAGATAAGATTGCAATGCGATTTTCTCAATTTTCAAAAAAATCATCATGATATTGCATCAAATCTTAATTTTTCACAAGATAATTGATTAAAAAAAAAAACAACGGGCTTGGGTTAATTTGCTCATTTCGTGGGCCTAGCCCGGCCTGCCACACTAAAGCTCAGAAACATTAATTCGAACCTATCCACCACCGGTTAAATAAAAAATGCAAAATATGTAAACTAAAAATAAATGCATCAAAACTTATATGCTATGCAATTGATTTTTTTTTCAGGGATAAAATTAACCCCTAATTTTTATGCAATAAATAAATGACCGGATAGCCAAAATTTAGGTGTCAACAGCAATCTAAGTTCCTATTTAAAAATTTGCCATTTATAAACAGTACTAATCCAACACATCATGCTCTTTAGGGAATTGTACAAAATATAGTTTGTAACTTAGTAAAGTAGTATTAAAAATCAAAATCATTTAGTAAAGTAGTATTAAAAATCAAAATCATTCAATATTAGTCGATCGATTCATGTGCTGCCACAAAAGTATTGTCAGACTTTCATATAAGTAACTACATTCTTCCTCATATTTAGAAAAAATAATGAAAAGATCATCCGTAAATACAGTGAACTCTATAGCCAATAAACCTTTCATCCCATGCTATAAAAGGGAAAAATTTCCAAAGAAGTTTCATGATTTTTGAAGGAGTAAAATATTATGAAATATACGAGCTCCAAAACTCGAGGGCTTCATAGAAAATATAGTAATTAGACATTATAAGGTCAAGCTTGATTCACAAAACAAGTGGTATCAGGGATTATGCTCGAAACTGTAAACTTCAACTTAAATGGTTTTTTACCTTCATTATTTGCAAGAAATCTACGAGATTTATAATAAAGGGATATATATAACAAAACATATAATAATCGTGAAAGCCTATTTTGTCTCCAATTGACTTTTTCAAACAATCGTAAAGGAGCAGCAACTAAAGAATCGCTCAATAACCCTGAATCTCTATATTTCTTTTCTGGTAGAAAGAAAATTATATTTATTGATATAAATCATTAAAAAGTATATATATATTAGCAATGATATCTGAATCTATATCAAAGTCTAAGTTTAAGAGCAAAATACTTGAAAAATCACAACGATGTTGATTTATTCAAATTTAAATCAATATTCACAAGATTAAACATCTCAATGAAAGAGGTCGTTAGACAATGCCATGACTATATGACAAAGCTTAATAATCCTCTGGCATGAAAGTTGATAAGATGACCAGGTTGAGATGTGCAAACCTGATACACATGACCTATTGGTGAAGGGTTATTACGAATTCAATGCATAAGAAGATAGAAATCCATTGATATATAAAATCAGTACAAGATATTGGACTGGAGAGATTTTGGCTTTTGATATGCAGTTGAATTCAGCACGATCATCTTATATAAAAACTCAAATCCATTGTAATGCAAACCTGCACATTTTTTTTTGCTTGGTCTGAATTTGCGGGCTTATCCAAACACCTAATTATTTATCTAGACGACTGACCTAAATCTTTAAATTACGAGTTTAGTTGGCGGGTCCCAATCAAATATCTATTGTCCTGACATCTTTGATTGCGACTCCCTTGAGCGGATGGACGGCAGATGATGCTCTAATTACAAGAACATCGTGACATACCCCGAATACGACATTATTTGTTATTTAATTACACTGAAATCAAGGCCCCCAAAAAGTTATAATTAAGAAAAAGAAAAATTGAGCTTCTAGAATAAAAAAAGAAAAGAAGAAATTTCCAAGATTTCTCCTCCTTACGGCGCACCACGGTTGAATTGAACAACTCCTCTCTCTCTTTTTCTTTTATCCATCAGCAATAAATTAAACAGGAAGGGGAAAAAATTAGATAAAAAGAAAGTGTGGTAAATACAAATACAAGTGGGATTATAAATTTAATTAAGAAAAAAGAAGGGTCAGCAGATCTGAACTTGGGTGTTCACACCACCGCTCCGACCGTGCCTAAAGACCACCGAGCACTCCGGCAGCTCCCCCAGATCGGCGAACAGCGACTCGTCCTCTTCTCCCATCGGGAAAAACATGGCCATGTCGGCGTCTATGGCCGCGCCCTTGCTGGCGCTATTGTTGCTGCTCTCTGTAAAAATGGGGCTCTCCAAAATCGTGGACGACGTCGTTGGCATGTCCATGAACCAGCTGAACTCGTCCGTAGCGGACATGAGCACCGATTCGTCGCTCATGTCTGGAAACTTCTCTTCGGGTTCATGATCGGGCTCTAGCTCGGGCTCGGGCTCGGGCTTGGGCTCGGCTTCTGGATTGGGTAGATTGGCAGGCATTTTGGGCTTGTCTTCGACGGCACTGGTCGCGGCGGAGGAGTTTTGGTGATTGTGATGGTGGTGGTTGTTCTTCGCAGCGGGCCAAGGGTGGTTGTGCTCGCAAGAGTAGGTGATGAGGAGCATGGTGGGGTCTTCGCGGCTGCGCTCCACCTGTTTCCGGGCTGGGCATCCCTTTGAACTACTACACCTATAATATCCCCTGCTTAATTGAGTGCTTGGATCATTAGATCAATAATTAATTCTTTATCCACAGATCTAACGAAGATTGTTACCCTCTTCGTATGGATCGGATTAAATTAATCTAGAACTTCATCAAACCTCATGTTCATTGTTGAGTTTTGTTGATTACTAAGAAGGGGGATCCTACCCAGCTTCAATTCAGTGTGAGCACTTGATGGATATAGAGAAGATTCAGATATTTAACCAAAGAACTTCAATTATATCAAGGTTCCATTGTTTTTATCAAGAACTCAGTGATCACATCTCAAGATTATTGGCGACATGACGTTAAATGAGAGGTAAGTGAAGAAAAGGATTGTTTGTGTTGTAGCCATTCAAGCAGAAGAAGCCATAACATGAGACAAGATGAAGAATTCACCTTGGATATGGAGAGCCCTTGATGGGCTTCTGGCCATACTTCCTCCACGCCCATGAATCGGATGGTGGTGGCGCGCCCTCGCCCTTGAGCCGAGAGCCTTCCACGTCCTTGATCGGAATCGAAACCACTCTCTTCTGCATACCTCTCCTACTGAAAAGCAAACAAAAAACCCCAACTTCTCATCTCCACTCTAAATACCTAATGACTAATTCATGTATCCAATCGCCACAAAACTCAAATGTGAACATACGATTTTTCCACGACAGACCTCCTCTTAGGAGATGGTGCCGTGGGGCCAGTCTTCATCATATCGCCATATCTGCTAGGCGGTGGCGGTGACTCTCCAATGCTATTCTCTGGCGAGCTTCCATTATCGTCATGCTCGGTCATGAACGAGCCGCTTTGATAACTTCCATGCATGGTGGGGGCGGGGGCGTGAGACGAGCACCTGATCTCACCGTGAGAACTGCCGGACACAGGCGGCTGGTCGTTGTGGAAAACTGGGAGCGCCGATGGACGGAGAGTCTGTAGTGGTGAGAGAGAATTTGAAGGAAGGAGACAAATAGGAGAAGATGATGAAGGAAGAGGGAGGCCCTTTTTAATTATATCGGGCTTCCTTCACGTTGACAGATTGGTTTTTGCGTCTTTGTTTTTGGAGGACGTGCAAACAAATGTGACAAAGTCTTTGTTAACTACGCGGTCATAAAAATTTGCAGGGATGAGTTTTCCCTCATATGCATTATTTTAATTAGTTTTATATCTGCCCACCGAAACATATTCACCGGAAGTTTTTTGCCTCTGTAGTAGGTGACAGCTTCCAGCGAATGGAAAGTGAGATATGTACATTAATTATCGTTCACAACCAGTTTTTTTATTATTTTTTTATTTTTTATATCTTTTTTTCGCCAACCATACACGACCTTCACTAGCTCTTTATTCGTCTAAACCTCCTAGGGTTAACGCAGTTGCTTGATGCATTGAGAGATTTTCCAGAATAGGAGTTGGAAGACATTCGCTCTTATTTCATCAATCACGCGCAAGTTACTCTAAGTCGGGACAACCTACATAGATCAAAGATCCGGATTTCATCCTTTGTGAGACTTGTAAAGTATTTCATAGGCTTCAAATTAGTTGGGTCTCCATGCCCTTATCCTTATATTATAAATCAAATTATACAAACAAATTTCTCATATTATCGATTTCATCTATTTTGTTCTTTTATCTATTTGGTTCCCTTTTTGCCCCTCTCCCCAATAATGTTCTTTCCTTACTACCGATCTTCATAAAGGCAATTGATCAGCTTGTTGAAATAATTAAATATTAAATCACCCATTCATATAAAAGCTTAAACTTTTAGAATGATTGGCAATCGTCCCACAAAATCTCATATGGTATCAGAATTGGAAGTTTTGAGTTCAAATCATAAGTAGAAAAGCCAAACTAAGTATGATGGGGAATATTGGACTAATTAAATATTAAACCGTGCTTTCACATAGCCATCCTGAGAACATGCATCAGCCACCCCCAACACACACACATAGAGAGAGAGAGAGAGAGAGAGAGAGAGAGAGAGGAGGTTGGATGAATGCCAAATAGATTAAGATTTCAACGTGGATAAAAGGGACGGAACATCATAGAATAAAACATATCACTAAAAGCACAAGAGAAGGATACTAAAAGTGTCATAATTTACATACAACACTCACTTTTGTATCAATTTTTTTTTTTTGTTGGATCATTTAAGTACCACTTAAAAAAATACAATCACTTAAGTGTAAACTCTGATGTGGATCACCTGAAATCTAGTGTAACAATATTTTACGAATTTCCTTGACTGACATGACTTTTTGACATGCCTAGTTAGTAATAACATCACTAAACGGTGTCGTCTACATTTTTGTCCCAAGTATAAATCCTAATTTTTGGTTACAAAAAAATTTAAATTTAGGCCAAAACAGGGATTTTCTTTCTTCAATTTGCAAACTATCAAAGAAGAAGAAAAGGTGAAAGACGATGAGGTGATGATGAAGATGAGGAAAGTAATGAAGGCCGTTACTTTACTCAACGTTGGTTATGGGCTCGGAGACCTCTTGGATGGAGCTCATCCCCAATTCCACCTTCGATTCTCGACTCCGCGGCAACGAAGAGCTCCCTCTCATGTCAGAGCTTCCTTGCAAATTCCCAAATTCCACGGCTATGAACACACTGCTGTTCCACCTCTAGATCTGCAGCCATGACGATGGTGATTCAACTAGAGCTTCCTTGCAAACTCAATTTTCCCCTCCACAACGCACACCAATGGTAACAGAATTGGGCAGACAGCAAAGAGAACGGGAAAAAAAATGAAACAGAAAATAGAAGACAAGTCAGGAAGACAAATCGGAGTCATATTTAGAATCTACTGAACTACATGGAGAAAATCTGAATTGCGATGGGACAAACATCCCTCTTTTATTTGGCCCGGGTGGGGGATTTTCAACTTCAATCCCTCTGAACATCACTATTTTCTGACTGTTGAAGCAGCACTCCATCCACTGTCTTTACCTATCACGGAATCCTCGAAAATGGGTTCATAGCTTGACTGAAACGACAATAACTAATATCGTCACAGTCGGCTCATATGGCGTCATTTATGGAGAGTCCAACCACATTATAGTCCAGGTTGGACTGGTTCTTTATAATAAAAAAAATAAATCACGTAAGAATTATCATTTAATTTAAAAAGCCAAACAGAACTTTTGACCGGAAATTATCACCGAAGGCATTTAAGTGACCATTTTATCTCCAATTTAACACTTAAGTGAGCCAGCGAAAAGTTTTAGCACCAAAGTAAGCATCATATAAAAATTTTGGTACTTCTAATGTTCTTATGTCGTAAAAGCACAGTTGTATGACAACAAATATATTGACAATGTTGAGGGCAATTCAATCATAAACTTTTCAATTTAGCCAATTTAGTCTTAAACATTTTGATAATTTATCAATATAATATTTCTAGCCATTTTTTGCTTGAAATCGTTGAGGTGGATGCCAACAATCTTATGTGACATGGTCCACACCAACGTGGACAATTAAAAAAGAATCTTATATTTTCCTTTTTACCAGTTTTTTTTTAAATAAAATTTTGAAAAAGAAAAAATTATCTACATTGGCACTGATCATACTAGGATTGTTGATATTTACGTCAAGTATTTTGGGCAAAAAATGGTGGGAAAGACTACATGTCTCTTCACGTGCGCATTTAAATGCCTAAGTTATGCATGTCTAAATAACGCCCTAATATCCTAAACATTCCCCAACCTTATCTCTAATCTCAATTCTATCATAAACTTCTTTTCATCTCAAATAAAACTCCTAACTTTTGGTCTAGTCTCAATTCTACTCTAAACTTTTTCAATGTCCCATAAAAACTCACAAACTTTGAGTCCAAATCTACCTTCATTAATCCTCCATCCAAAATTTCTCTTGACATCCAAAATTTCTCTTGACAACCGAGAGATGTAAAACGCCTGAGCATGAGCTATTCGAGCGTCCCAAGTGGAGTGTCTCGAGCACAAACTCTCTAAGCCTGAGATTTGGAAGGCTCCCGGCATGAAAAATTGAAGATTGAGTGTGACATTGAAGATCCCCAAGTGAGATAGAAGGAAGACTCTTTTAAAAGTAAGAGTAATTGAATAAAGTTAACCCTAATTGCTCTAGTTTTTACTCAAATTTCAGATTCAATAAGACAACATTTGCATTGACATGGAAATTCATCTCTAAAAGACATCCTATTGGATATGAAAATTCGTAAAAAAAAAAAAAAGTAGAGCAATGATTTTAAAATGCAATATCACTAAGGGTGATTTTGGCTAGAAGGTTAACAGAGGCAAATATGGGATCCAAGTAAAAATTGATGTTTTTTATGAGATAAAAATGTATTTAGGATATGATTGAGATTGGACCAAAAGTTGGAGGTTTTTTATGAGACGAAAAAAAAGTTTAGGATAGAATTGAGACTAAAACTAAAGTCAGATTTTTTAAAGGGTACTAGGCCTCTAAATAACCATAGCAAAATATGTGTCTCATCTTATCGGCAATGAGGTAATATAACTTCAAAAAATATTGAAAATGTGCCAATCTTGAGTGCAGAAAGTGCGACAATCTACGAACATTCAAGTTAATCAACTTTGCAATTTTCCTTTGAAGTTCATAACGGCCACAACACTCGGCTTCTCTCATTATCATTAGGGCACCGTGAACAACCTTCGAATTTTCACGTTTTGAAGTATACTAACTCCCAACTAAATCAATAGCACTATATGAAATCAGGTCTTCTTCAACTTTAACATGTCGCCCACAAGTTAGTGTCCTCATAACATTGTCATGCATTCTGATGCTAATAACATCAATGCCCACAATACCTCGCTCAATGTTGATTCCCAACTATACTAGTCATTCATTTATAAGCAGTAAACTAGTTATTGTTTGCTGTATTGTGAAACAAACAACCAGAATCTATAAATCCATCCATCAAATGATGAATCCTCTGTGATAAACAAGATATGATCATCATTATCCAAGACCCTATCAGCTATTGCAACAAAATTAGTGGTAGTCCACCCAACTCTAATTCCTTTACTCTTCTTATTTTTCAACTTAAGGCAATCCATTCGAAGATGTGCCCTCATTCTACAATTCCCAATGGAAAACACCACCAGTCCTAATTCGTCTATTTGGGTTTAGCACTACTCTTGCTTTTAGTTAAATTGCAAACCCTATTAAATGTCACCCTTCTTGACCCAAAGTACTTACTAACAATAATAACATGTATTTCCACAATCAGCTAATGAAGACAATAGATGCAATGTACGTACCTCATCATCATAGTTAATCTCATTGAACTCAATTGACTAATAATTGTATTGAATTCATTCCAATGGTCAGCAACCGATGCACCTTTGTCCCTCTTTAAGAGGAAAAAAATGCATTAACTAGACCTTGTTGATTACATTATGGCTTCTCGTACATGATTGACAATGCATTCATCAATCCCAAAGTGGCCCTCTCTTTCATGATGCTAAACACGACATTACGAGCCAACATTAGCCATATAACACCCAACGCTTGTCTAATCGACAAATCCCAATTAGATTACTTCATTGACTCTAGCTTCTCTGTTGACATGGACAAGTGTAGATAATCTTCAAATTGAATGTTCTTAAAACTACAATTGTTCCCGTCAAATTTGTCTATTTCATTTTTCCTTCTTTTGTCGCAATCGATTCTCTTCAAGTCAGCCGAGCTTGGCTCAAATGTTAATTATTGTGAAAATAAGTGATTGAACACAATAATAAATGGAGCAATATGCAACAATCAATTGTTGTGGCAAACTGCAATCAATTGTGTGACATGCCTGTGAATATATATTATGATAGCTGGGTGAACATACATTACACCAAAGTTGGGCAAAGCATCATTTAAATTGATTTGCTACAAACAAAAGCTGGGTGAAGCAACTTCCAAAAAGCTGCTTAGCTTTTGAAGTGCTTCTGCAAAACACCTCAACAGGTGCAGCATCCATTTTCGTAAAACTACTACATGGCAGCGGTACCAAACAGCCACGAGCTCTAAGGGCACGAGATTGGCCCTCAAGCAATTTCTTGGGTAAACATAAGGGAAACGGGTTGGCAGATTGTCTTATTTTTCACTTGTCAATTCATGTTGCATGAATATTTATCATGTCAAACTAATATATTTTTTTATATTGGTGTTCAATTTCAATTCTAATACGATTTTCTTTAATACGGTAAAGTCTCTAATCCTGACAATTAGAGCAAAAAACCGATAGCCTTGATTTTTTTCTTTTACAATTTGACCCAGCACAAAAACAAGAGGTATAACAAATATAATATTTAAATTTGATTTAATGTGCAATGTCATCCCTAAACTTTTTATTTCTGCAGAGTGTTCCTTGAATTTTGGCCAAGTTTACTATATCGTCCATATACTCTTAATTTGTTCAATGTGATACATGAACAATTGCTAAATGTTCAGTTTAATCCATAGTTTATGTGAAAATGACACAAATGGAAAGACTACATTGAACATTTATCAATAGCTTAAGGATCACATTAAATAAATTAAAAATTCGAAAACAATATTGCACATCGGGTCAAAATTCAAGACTACATTGAATAAATTAAAAGTTAATGGATGATATTATATATTGAATCAAAGTCTATGAACCATTTGTGTCATGAACAAAATATTAATTCAATTAGCTTCAATCTCGATGTAGTGGCGATGAGGGTCCTCCCAAATGTGGGTACCGAATGAGTGGCAAAAGCAAATATTAACTATTCTGCTCGTTTTCCTCTCTTTTGAGAAAGTTCCGAGGATTGAATGTTTCTGCCCCATTTTGATACTTCCTAATTAATTTCTTTCGACAAAAAAAAATTATTATTATCAATTCTAATCCGAAATTTCCTTTAATATTAGAAAATAAAGGCACCTCCTCAATTTCGGGGTAGTTGTGATTCGATGGATTTTCATTCGTTTCGAATTATTTATTATTATTAATTTTTTTTTGGCTCTTTTCCTTCACATGGAAATGAAAATGACACAGGTAAGTCTTGCATCTGATCTTCCTAGGAGCATTTGTCATCCATGTCTGAATTTTTCAATGATGAAGACATCAGGCAGATAGCAACCTTGTCGATCTAATTTTTTCCTTTCTTTGAAGTTTTCTGATCGATGGCATCTAGGTCGTGATGGCATCTTGATTTA
This sequence comes from Eucalyptus tenuipes, assembly GCA_014182365.1. Lineage (NCBI taxonomy): Eukaryota > Viridiplantae > Streptophyta > Magnoliopsida > Myrtales > Myrtaceae > Eucalyptus > Eucalyptus tenuipes. The sequence continues at coordinate 17,252,494 of CM024541.1, read as the reverse complement.
AATAAAACCTAACTTTCATTCCATTTGGTATGTTTCCTCAAAGTTGCATGAATCACAACTTTTGTGATCAGCCCAGAATATCTAAAGAAACTTGCTCGTACAAGTTGGAGCATTGGTGCGTAATCTAATAGTTTGTAAATGTGACGGTTTACTAATGAGTCACTTTGAAATCATATTCTTATGTAACATTCAATATGTTGAATTTATAAAATCAACTAAATATTAGTATTCAAATGCATCCCGACTTATTTTATTTTGGTGGACAATTCAAATGTGACTTAGAAATTCGTAAGGTAGAAACTATACATTTTTATGGGCAGAACACTAGATCGAAAGACTTCACGCTGTTAAAGAACACAAAATCCCAGTCGCTTTACCAAACTCCCGTCCCTTGAAATTAGTGCACCTTTCCTTTTGACACCACATCTGAAAGAACAAAATATATAACACGTTCTGATTGGCGCTGAAAGGGACTCGTTACCCTCTCATACGTATTCGCGCATGTTGATGTCCCTTGAAAGGGGATTGAGAGAGCAAACCTTGATTTATTACGTCGGATCTCCGATGCCTACTATATGATGAGACAATCATTTTAAATATGATTATCAAAAAGTAGATGGTAGCGTGAAGCAATGTAGCAGAGATTATAATATTTGTTTTTGGCTCTCAACATTTGAACTTTCAACGCTTAGTTCTGGTCCCGGATGACACCTTCACGTGTTTTTTTGTTTTTTTTAATTGCATCGAGCTCTGACTTCCTTCACTCACGGCAACTTTCATGCTCTCTCTCCTCTCTCTCAAGGGTTCATCTTTGCTAAAATACATTATTTTTATGTCATATATGATTTTTCTAAAGAACAGAACCTTCACTACATCTTCCTCTTTCACACAACGGCTTCTTGGAATTCCCTTAATAATTCCGCCCCTATTTTTCTATTTAATTTCTTCTTTACAACATGCACGATTAATTTTTTTTTTTTTTAAAGGTCGATAGCACATACCTGCAGCTCCTGTCATGCTTTGTAGATCTATTTAAGGTTCAAGATCCCAAAGCATTAACTGCAACGTCCATATGGATGTACTTCACATGTCGTCCCGGCCCGTGTAATTTGGGATTAGAATCCCACAAATTAATGAGGAGGGTTAGCAGTTCAAAAGGATTAGATAGATAATTAGGTAGTAGGCGGCCGGCAGAAGAAAAACTTTTAGGTGCATTGAGCTCATGTGAGCTCGGTGCTGGATATCCTTTAATTCTGATAAACCTCACATGGGATTCGCATAATTTAAAGGTTGAGATACATCGATGTGTCACATGATTTAAAGGGTTGAGGTACATTGATTCTTTTCTTAAAGAAGAAAAACAGCTTATAAGTGAAATTCCTTGTTTTGTAATCAGATCATTAAACTTTAGTTTCAATCTTTCCATGTACTAAACTAGTATTTGTTTACTGCAACTGATGCATTTTGACAGAAAATCTGGCCAGTTCTTTGCTGAAGACACATGCAAGTATTGACACTTTGAAAGTATACAGAGTCCGTTAGCTTTGTGGAAAATTTTCTGTCAAATAAGATTTCCTCATTTTTCAGCATTAGAATCGTTGAGGAAAATAAGTTAATCATAAATATTTACAGAGTTGCTGGCAACCTTAAAATATTTAAATTTGGAAAATGACTTCCTCTTTTGAGATTATAAACCATCTTCTAAAATATAATTGCATCAGGAACCCAAGACCCTACTGCTCGCAACCAAGTACCTAGCGGCCAGGCTCAAGCCCTAACGGCAAGCCTCGTTTTGGTGGTTGTGCCCGGGTCTCCGGCGCTCAAAAATGAAAATGGAACTGCAATCTAGACATTTTCTCAAATGAGTTTTGCATAAGTTTCATGTAACAAACTTCCTTTCGTATTATCCGTATAATACGACCAAACATAGCAATTATTTTCCTTGAAAGTAAGTTCCTGTGAAAATGGTCTTCAGTATTCATTTCCAGAAGAAATAAAGCCTCGACCAATTATATTTCACTTTTTAATGTTTCAATGGAATCCAGAAAACTCGGATTTACTCATCAAGAGGCAGAGGTAAGTTCATTTATCGGCTTAGAGAGAGAGAGAGAGAGAGAGAGAGAGAGAGAGAGAGAGAGAGGGTGAACTCTCGTGCGGACGGGTTTATTACATGGTGGTGAGGAAGCACATGAAAATCCTTTATTGGTATACTTGTTGTTTAAGTCAAGAAAGACAGGATTGCGTCATCAAGTGTGTCACATTTGCACTATTTTAACAATGGACAGTCAAGATGGTGGTGATGATGATGGTGATTATTATTATTATTATTATTATTATTATTATTACTACTACTACTACTATTATTATTATTACTATTATTACTATTATTATTATTACTATTACTACTACTACTATTATTATTATTATTATTAAATTAATGAAGGCAAGGCAAGGACTTCTTTTTTATTATTCCAACCTCGTTCCGTTTGGTAGAAGCAAAATCAAATTATAATTTTACATGCTAATTAAGCAACTTACTTTACGCCACATCCATTTTTGGACTCATTAGCAGATAACTCTTTGTTATGGCTCTTACCACACAATTAGTTCTCGGGAGGCACAACACGATGGAAAATAGCTTGACAGAGACTAAGTTTCTTAGCTAATCACAATTTTATGCCAAGCTTTGGTGCTGAAGTGCATTTATATCTTGCACAATTCTATTGCTGGTGCACAAAAAATGTCGATTTTTTTTTCTATGCTGGTATATTTCTTTTTTTTTGTTCGAAGTGTTGGCAAGTACGTAAAATTATTGGCAAAAATTACTCTTTTTTGTTTCAAGTAACTAATTTGTAAATTACCTGCACTTTTATGAAATTGTCAACTTTTTTATAGTTCGCAAAAATTATTAATTTTTTGTACTAACTTGTTAGGTTTTATTTGCATAACTTACTAACACTTTGAATAAATACCAATTTTTATGAGATTAAATTACCAGCTAACTTTGAGTTATTGACTTTCATTTTAGATATTTACCAATCTATAATAGTTTTTTTTTTTTTTTTGGTAACGATAAGAGATATATTGACTTAACCAAAAGCTATACAACTATACAGCAAGAATCGACATCAAGAACTTACACTCAAGCAGGCAACAAGTCAACTCGAGTGGAAGGGTGCCGAGAAAAAAGACACAGATAGCAAATAGCAAAGGAGCTAAAACAACAGGTCCAAAGAAGCCAAAAGACAACAGCAACAAAAGGAAAGGAAATCTCCTAATCTTGGTGAACCCGCACTAGCACAAATGCCACAAGCACAAAAGCAGAACCACCCAGTAGCATCAAAAGGAAACGGCATCCTAGGGCGGCACTCGTATGCTCGATGCAGCCCCCATCTTCACCGAAGCCAACCCGCCAAAGCGCAACATCGCTCCAGCCAGCCAATCGTGGTACCAGATATTCAAGACCCGGAGGAGGCAACGACAGCACCCACCAAACTTATTGGGCAATGTCTCTAGGCGTAAAGATGGTCTGGTCCAAATCCTAGCAGCGTTGAATCCTCCTATTCCTAGGAGTGTTAGCAACATTACTAAAGGTCAAGGCTTTGTCCTTGACCACTTTGATGAGGTGGTTCTTCAAGGCCGGGAATGCCACCGTCTGCTTTCTAAATAAGATGCTATTCCTCTTCTTCCAAATCACATGGCAAAGGGCTCCAAAGGAGAATCTAGCAATGCACTGATAAAATTCGTTGCCAGAGAGGAACTTCAAAGCCCATTGGAGGTTGTCCACCCACGGCCTGTTCTGCCAAGGTAGATTGCATCTTGCAGCCCATAATAAGGCCAGACCAGAAGTAATGCGATATCCAAAAAATAAGTGGTCGATAGAGTCGGGTCTAGTATTGTAAAAAGCACAGGCCGCATAATCAATTCTACCGTAAGATAGTAAAAGAACCTGGGTGGGAAGCCGGTTCTTAGCGATAAGCCAAAGGTTAAATTGATACCGTGGTGCGATCGACTTGCTCCATATAAATGCCGCCTAGGAAACCTTAGCCTTCTTCAATCTAATGGACTCCCACGCAAAAGCAACCCGAAATAAACCAGAAGAGTGCCTTCTTCAATCTAATGGACTCCCACACAAAAGCAACCGAAAATAAACCAGAAGAGTTCTCAAGCCAGCAAAAACAGTCCAACTTTTGAGATAGAATAGGAAGGGGATGTTCCCATGCCTCCAGCAAGATCTTTAGAGCCTGGCCGAACCCGGAGAAAATGTTAGCTACCGTCGCCTGCCTGGATTGACCTAAGCTAAAGATAAGAATGTCCGAGAATCACAAGTTAAGAGGGCCTCTAGGATGCCAATTGTCAAACCAGAGTGACACGGAGAGGCCGTCTCCAATCGTCCATCGGAGGAGATGCCAAAATTCACTCCTGAGTTGAATAATCTTCTTCCAGGCCCAAGAGCATATCGTTGGTTTCTTAGCTATCCAGAAGTTCTTCCTTTTTAAAAAGGTAGAGTGGATCCATTTACACCACAAGGATTTCTTGTTGGAGAATTGGATCCAAATGTGTTTAAGCATGGCTGCCGTATTACAGTCCTGCAGCCTACGAATTCCTAAACCTCCATTTTCTTTCGGAAGACATACATCCTCCCACGAAACTTTCACGCCTCTAACACCAAGGCCCGAGCCTTTTCAAAGAAACTATTTCAAAATTTGTTCAATACGGTCCAAAACAGCTCCAGGAAGAATAAAGACACTGGCCTTTTTAGGCCAGTATCGAGAGGAGAACTGACCTTATGAGTTGCAACCTACCGCCGAAGGATAGGAAGCGTTGAGCCCACGATTGCACCCTAGTTGTGATGCGATTGACGAGGGAGCTGCAGTCAGCTTTTCCAAGCAGTGAGGTGATGATGGGAACCCCCAAGTACCGAACTGGTAGCTTCCTTATGTGGAACCCCAAGGTAAGAGCTATTTGGTTCCGAGATAAATCAGTTCCTCTAGCAAGAAATACCTCACTTTTGTCTTCATTTGGTCTTAGCCTGCTCCACTCAGAGAAGATATCAAGTCATTCCTTGAGGAGAGAGACCCACGCCATATCCGCTTCGCAAAAAAGGAGGGCGAAGAAAAGGTGCGATAGACACGAACCTTTACACCTCCAGAAGAATTTAAACTCCGGCTGCCTCGAACGGATGTATAACATCCCTGAAAAAACCTCCATGAAAAAGGTGAATAAATACGGGGATACAGGGTCCCCTTAGCGAAGACCTCGACCGCTTGGAAAGAAGCCGTGTAATTCCCCATTCAAGGCGATGGAGAATTTGGGCGTGCGTATACAAACCATAATAAGCCAGATCATCTGGTTTGGAAAGCCAAAGGCACGGAGAAAAAGCTCCAAGAAATCCCAATCTATGGTATCATAGGCCTTCTGGAAGTCCACTTTGACTGCACACTTGGGCGAGTAAGGGTCGAGATGGAAACCACTAAAAAGCTCTTGGGCTAGGAGGATGTTATCCCTAATTCGCCAGCCTTTGACAAAAGCACTCCAAGGAGGACTTATAATGGTTTGAAGAACAGCCACCACTCTGTTGGCCAACACCTTGGTGATGCATTTATAAATTGTATTACAACAGGCAATGGGCTTGTAGTCAGAAAACGTGGATGCATTGGGATTTTTTAGTACCAATACCAAAATGGTGTTATTTATCTCCCTCAACAATCTCCTAGATATAAAGAAATCCTTAACCGCTTCAAGAACCAACGGACCAACCACCTCCCAATTGATCTTAAAGAATTCTACATTAAAACCATCTGGCCCTAGTGCCTTACCATGGACTAAGGAGAATAACGTGTCCCGTATCTCCAAATCAGAAACAGAGCGGGAAAGAGATCTAACCTGTTCTATGTTCAATGGGTGTTGGATGACCGCCTAAATCTCCTAGATAGACGGCCTGACCGGCGTAGCTCGCAGTGCCAACAACTCCTGGAAGTAGGTAACAAAAAGTTGTTGCACCATTTGAGGATCCGAGACTAAGGTACCCGCATTATCTTTGATTGAGAGAATTCTATTCCTCAATTGTCTTCTGTTGACAGAGTGGTTAAAGAATTTAGTGTTTCGGTCCCCTTCTTCTAGCCACTTGACTCTGGACTTTTGTTTATAGAATGACTCTTCTTGAAAGTGCAATTCCGTGAGGGATCGACACTGAGTCTTTTCCAAATCTGCAAGCAAATCACTAGTCGGGTCCTGCTGGAGGCTAGCCTGAGTGACTCGAAGAGCATTCCTCGCCTCAACTGTTCTGGCAGAGATATTAGAAAATGACTCTCTGTTGAGCCGCTTGAGTCGGCCTTTAAGGATCTTCAGCTTGCGTACAAGCATAAACATCGGAACACCCTCTCCCGTGCTTGCCCACACCTGGCCTACAATCGAGTGAAACGCCGAGTGTTTCGTCCAGAAGTTAAAGAACTTAAAAGGCTTCCTTTGAGGAGTAGGGTTCAAAACCCTGACAATTATAAGGGTGTGGTCAGAAATACCAGGCTCAAGGAAAGAGGCTTCCGAGAAGGAGAGGTCCTGGCTCCATTTTGAATTCACAAGGACCTTGTCAATCTTCCTCGTCTTCCGATTAGGCCCAAAAGACGTTGTCCATGTGAAACGGAAGCCAACATATCTCAGATCATCAAGATCTGTTTGAGATAAACACTGACTGAACTTGTCAAAATAAGGAATCCAAGCGTTGGAGCTACCTATCTGGTCGGACGGATCCTTAATAGCATTGAAATCCCCCTACTAGCCAAGCTGAATTCCGCAAGGAGGTACTCCACTATATCAGGTCCGCCCAAAGTGGTCGATGGGAAAGGAAGGTGTGTTCTCCTTAGACAACTGAGACGCAGCAAACCAAGCCAGAAGTAAGCCATTTCAAACTCCCATGAATTGTCTAAGCATTGGCCGCAAGGACATCAAAATTGACCAATGAAGGGTCCTAACTGACCCTAATTCTCCCTTTGGGGGAGTGTTTATAGTTATTCCTCCGACTCCATCCCCTTAAAAGCTTTGAGGAAATGGATTGGAAGGGAGATTCTGAAACTTTGGTCTCCAATAAAACGACAAAACACAAACTGTTTGAGGACACTAGGTTCCGGACTTCAGCCTGTCTAATTGGATCAACTAGACCCCTAATATTTCAAATAGTTATGTACATAAATAAGTATATACAGAAAACAGAGCCTACCTCCACTTGCTCGAACGCCGCCGTCTAGCCACCGGTCTAGACTGGACAACAGGAGGCGGGACTGGGGAGGGCTTCTGATCCTTTTCTTGTCTAAGATCAGGCTTTCTGCTAGTAGAGGCGGCCCTTGGAGAGGGACGGCCAAGAAGATCATTGAGCTCCTTATCGAAACTACTAACGTGTCTAGCAAGGCCATTCGAATCTTCCTCTGAGGAGGATGGGGTTATAGAAGTAGTAGCTCCTACTGGTCTAACTTTAGGGACAAATGAAGGCTTGTCTTAAGAAGCTCCCAACTGCGTTTGCTCCTTTAGGAGCTTCTAGCCCAACCGCGATGAAATAGACGGCTTCTTGATCCCCGAAGAGGCGCCTTTCATCTTTAACTCAGTTCCCGCCGGAGAGGAGGGCACCCCCTCCAGGGGTTGCTTCTTTAGGAGCTTCTAGCCCAACCGCGATGAAATGGACGGCTTCTTGATCCCCGAAGAGGCGCCTTTCATCTTTAACTCAGTTCCCGCCGGAGAGGAGGGCACCCCCTCCAGGGGTTGCTTCTTCCTTCTTCCTACGATCTGGCTCCATTTAGGCTCCTGACTTCCAGACATCACAGCCGCAGCTGGAGCAGGGGCAGAACCTGGATGGGAGGAACAAGGGAGGCGCTGGTCAGGTCTTGTTGAGCTACAGCCTCAGTGTTAGGAGGGGCAGGAGGCATCACACACTTGTGGCCAAAAGTGCCATAGCTTGGGCATACAATCGGTCTCCATTCGTACTCAGTATTCACAATATAAGATTCCCTATTGAGGACAAAGTCAACTGATTTACACTGAGCTTCTTTTGTTGAAATCTCGACACACACTCTCGCAAAGGAGATCATTTTTATTTGCTCGGTGCGGAGATCGACATACAACGGTTTACCCATCGCACTTAACCCCGGCGCAAACTAAAGAGCAAAGGGAATATTTTTCAACCTAATCCAAACCGGGACCGATGAGTGGCTGTCTTTCTTGAGTTTCAGCATAGGTTGCCATTGTTCCAGGACTAAAGGAACTCTGGCAACCGTTAGCGGGCCACCATCCAGGATCTTCATACAAAACTCACAATCCGGGGTGTGGAAGAAGTAGAAACCCTGGTCATTTGCCAAGACTTCAACCAGTTTTTGTCCCTAAACATGCTTCAAGACCGTCTTAGTTAATTTGAATAGGAGTTTCTTCCCAATGTAGTATCCAACCAGGCATTCATGCCATTTAGGGTCGATAGCCTCCAGGATTTCAGCGAACAGGTTAACAATAGACTTATCGTCTACATAGGTCAAGGGAACAAATGAAAGCCCGCACCCTTAGGTTGCGGTTTTAGCTACGTTGGCCCACGAGTGAGGGGGAGGGGGTTCTCTACCTTCCTGGTCGCTCGGCTAAGGGCGCTTAAAGGTGGACCTAGTGCGTCTTCGACCATGAGAACCATTCGGGCCTTGTGGGGCCTTACAAGAATCGTGAAGGCCTTCTCACGAGGGGCTGAACCAAGCTTGAGCACCGATGCATGTCCAGTAGCAACTGGGGAGGGCTAATGTTAGGGGGACAAGGTGGGAATCTTCCCACTGGACCCATCCGCAACGAGTTGGGTCGAGTCTAATTGGCCAGATAGCTCAGCAGATAAAGAAGCCATCGCAGAAGGCAAAACCCACTCGAAAAACCAGAAACCCTAACTCGGACAGAGCATATCTTCAGAAGGAGGACGTACTAGGCCAATCAGTTTGGGGAGGATGAAGAGGAGGTTCAGACAAGCCTTGCCTCCGAAACTCAACCCCAACCATCGATCAAAACTTGCAGAAACCGAGCAACACTAGTAGCGTAAGAACAATAGTAGAATCGCTAGCTTAGAGAGCACCCATGAACAGTATATCGAGGAAGTGCAAATGGCCAAAGCTTCCCAATCTGTAATAGTTCTTTCTTCATTTGTCAACTTTTCTTTTATTTGTTCTGATTAGAAGCTCCTTAGATTTACTAGCTTTTTTAGAGATTACCAACCTTAATATGCGTGATTGACCAATTATTCTTATGCTAAATTACTAAATTGCAATGGGTTATTAATTCATATGAGTTACTTACCGATGTTTATTTATTAAATTTCCTAATTTTCTTATCATTTATAAGCTTTTATTTTCATTTCTTTGTAACTCCTTAATTTACCAAGTCTTGTAGAACATAGATACAAGCATTTCATCAATTAAGTTATTAACTAATTTTGGGTTATCAACTTTAATTTTTGCACTAAAAAACCTTCATCTCTCTCTCTCTCTCTCTTTCTATGAACCTTTTTTCTTCTCTTCCATTTCTAGAGGGGAGGGATTTGACCTAGATCTCTCACTCCCCTCTTAGTTCCTTTTAATTTTGTTCCCTTTTGTTTCTTTCATAGTTCTCCCGATGTAGTTTTAGATCTGGGAGCTTTGCTCTCCCGATCTAGATTTTGGAGTTTTAATGAATAAGTACTCTACCTCCTATTTCAATAGTGTCACAACAGTTCCAATGTAAAATTTGTGCTCGTTCAACATTGTTTCACTCAAAATTTTGGCACTTTGTATTGGCTATAGGGCCTGCTCTTGCAGGTGTGTCAGATTTAAAATTTTTCAATATATTTATAATGTCTCCATACGGTGATGGTGTTGAGGACGTTGAACCTAGGGGTATAAAGCTGAAAGGCAAAGCCATAATTACAGATGGAGATCTTGACGTGTGCTTATCATTGATGGTGTTGTGTGCTTTGGTGATTGGCCGCTGATGATTTTGCTTGGATCTAGTTACAAATCTGTTCTTGAAGGATGAGTTTGTGATGATCTCTGCCAACCATGTTCTGATGAAACGCTTTGATTTCTAGTTTTATTTATTTATTTTGGAGATCTACGGGTTTGTTTTGTTATTATGATTTTTTACATTCTTTCATGTATCGGTTTGATAATGAATGAAAATTTCTTTTTGACAAAATGAAAAACTATTATTCGAGTTATTAATCAAGTTTTTTTTTTGCAAAATATTCTTATCTTTTGTCAACCCGTATTCACATTTCTAAACTACACCTTAAATTAACAAATGTCACATCAATTACCAATTTTAACTTAAGAGACTTATCAACCATTCTTCAATTAATTAATGTACTAGTTTTGACTCACCAACTCTCATTTGAGTTAGTTACCAACATTTATTTGAGTCTTAAATGTTTTTTAGAAACTGTTATAGATGGTTATGTAGTCAAAAAATGAGTTGATGAGCTAAAAGTAGTTTGCTACTAATAAGAGTGAATTGCTACGTCTCAGCAAAAAAATGGATAACTTCATATAATAGTTTTTAATTATAAATAATTGGTAATCTAAAAATAAATGAATATCAGTAACTAACTTAGATAAAAATTAGGAACACAAAATTAGTTGTTAACATAATTAGAAAAAAAGTTTATAATCACTACAATCAAGGTTTGGTAATTTCTCAAAAAGTCAATAAAATTAATGGGTCAGTTGGCAAGAAAATAAAAGTTGGTAACTTAATAGAAAATTTGGAAAATGTAAATAAAAATAAGTACATGTTTGTAAAAAACTCAACGAGAGTTGGTAAACCAAAATTCATTAGTAATCTAATAAAAAAGGCAGGTAAGTCACAGGAATAAAGATTGGTAAATCCATATAAATGTTATTAAGTTTGAGGCATTTGCAAGAAAGAAAAATAAATGTCAATAAATGTTAGTAAGTAATTCAACTGAGAAGGGTAACACAAAACATTTTGGTTATTTAAGCATAAAAAGTTGGTAAGTTGCTCAAATAAAGATTGATAAATCCTTTTAAGAGTTGGTTGATGTTAAAAAGGCAAATATAAGTTGGTGAAAGATAATAATATAAAAAAAAAAGGGTTAGTAATATGTAAACTGTTCAAAAGAGTATTTTAGAAAAATGTCGGTAAGTTACCAATAAGCTATCAAGAAATTAGGAGATTATTAATTTCTTTTGTTTATATATATGTATATATAAATATAAATATAAATATAAATATAAATATATAACTCTTACAACTTCTTTCAAACATTTATAGGCAAGGACTAAAATTCATTTCTCTAAGCATGAGAGTATAGATCTGTCCTTACTCAGAGAGATGATCTATTATGTGTTGAGTTTTGACTTTCAAGTTTGTTATAAGGGTATTTTGGACCATGTACATTTGTTTTAGGGTTTTTTTTTTTTTTTTTTAAGGTAGACTAGAAAATGATGTGTTTAACAAGACATCTCTAACCTTAACCTCCACATTATTCCCTTCTTTTGTTTTGTTTTGTTTTGTTTTTTTTCTATCTTCTTGTTGGATCTTTAGATCTTATGGCTCACCAAGTGATTTTTTGAGCTTTTAGATTGTACTCTTGTACTCGTTGTTAAAGATAGTGAAACCACTCTCTCTTTACATGGTTTTTCTTGTTTTGAGTTTTCCATGTATATCTTGTGTCTCATGTGGTTTTAATTTTGCTTTTATCCTTTGCTACTTATGCTTCAATTATTGCATCTTTAGGTGTTGTTTCGCAACAAACTGGTATTAGAGCAAAGGAATTTTGGTCTTTTTTTGTTCGAGATGGCATCCATCAAGCTTGAAGTGGCACCCTTCAATGGCCAAAACAATTTCAAGCTATGGAGGATCAAGATGAGGGCGTTGTTGCGTCGGGAAGGTTTGATTAGAGTCTTGGACAAAAAGTATCCGACAACATAATTATGGCTAAGATCGAGGAGATGGAAGAGAGGGCGCATAACACCATCTAATTGTTGTTGTCCGATAAGGTGCTTCACAAAGTCATTGATGAAGGAAGGCTTTGGGATTGTGGAATAAGCTTAAGAGCCTCTACATGAAAAAATCTCTTACAATAAGATTATTCTTGAAGCAGTGTCTTTACATGCTACAAATGCAAGAAAATACTCCCATCCAAAAACGTCTAGATGAATTAATAAATCATAATGGTTGTAAAAAATCTAGATTTGAAGTTAGATTATGAAGATCAAGTCCTAATTGTGTTATACTCACTCTTGAGCTCGTATGATAATTTTGTGAATTCTATGCTCTTGGAAAGGAATCTATTGCTCTTAAGGATGTGAAGCTCTTGCTGATTTTCGTAGAGATGAATACAAAGTTGAAGGCAAATAGGAGTAGTTGTAAAGCTGATGGCTTAGTTGTCAAGGGAAGGTTGAATCATCATGATAGGCACAATAATAGTACAAGGTGTTCGAAGTCTACGTCAGGCTAAGACAAGAGTAAAGTGGAGTGTTACTATTGCCACAAATAAAACACAACAAGAATGAGCGTCCTTTGTTCACGGCTAAGGGAAAGAAGTCAATGGAGAGTTCTAATTCGGCTAGTTTGTTGAAGAATAACGAGTCAGCTATTACAAACAATGTTCTTAATTATGATGAGAGATAGCAAGAAGAACAACCTTTACATTTTGTAGGGAAATACCGTCGTTGGTTCTTTAAATATATCATCCTCTTCAGATGTTGAAAAATCAAGTTCGTGGTATATGTGGTTGGGCCATGTGAGCAAAAGAGGAATGAACATTTTGAGTAAACGTGTTTTACTTTGTAGAGATAATATTGCATCATTTGACTTTCGAGAACATTGTGTTTTCGGGAATTCAACGCAAACTTAGTTTAAGCACTGGGATGCACTTGACAAGGGGCACGATTGACTATATTCACTTCAATTGTAGGGACCGGTACATGTTACGTCTAAGGGTGATGTAGTATATCTTTTGACATTTGTTGATGATTTTTCTAGGAAAGTATGGGTTTATTTCTTGAAGCATAAAAGTGACATTTTTGATATGTTTAAGAAGTGGAAGATGTTGATAGAAATTCAAATTGGGAAGAAGATAAAGTGTCTCAGAATGGACATGGTCTTGAGTTTTACAAAGGTGGTTTCAACAAGTACTGTGAAGATTCAGGATTTGCTCAACATAGAACAATCAGACACATACCTCAACAAAATAAGGTGGCGAAGCGCATGAACCAAACATTTTAGAGATAGCTAAGTATATGCTCTCTAATGCTGGACTTAGGAAAGATTTTTGGGATGAACCGTGAACACGACATGTTATTTGGTAAATCGTTCTTCTTCAACCGCAAGTGAATGTTAGACTCCAACTGAGGCATGATCAGGTAAACCTTATGATTATTTTGGTTTGAAAGTATCTAGATGTCCCACCTATTATAATGTAAAAGAGGGTAAGTTTAAACCAAGGGCAAAAAAATGTATTTTCGTTGATCATGTAGACGGGGGTAAGGGATACAAGTTGTGATATTCTGACCCTTAGTCATAAAATATTATAGTTAGTAGGCATGTTACTTTTGATAAGAATTACATATTTGAATAGAGAAATATTGTTACGGAGTCTATAGGGGTGCGCATGGTAAAATTTCTTGGCTGGGGAAGAGTTTTTTTTTTTTTTTTTTTTTTTTTTCAGAAATAGTTCTTTTCTATTTCTATTCCGGTGAACAATTTCTGAGTAAAAGAACCTGTTTGGTAACTACACAAAATTTCTACTCTTGGAATAGAAAAAGAATAGAAATGCGTTTGGTAACGCAACAATTTCTCTTTTGTATTTATTTGTTTTTATTTTTTGCCCACGGATCGCCGCGGCTGCCGGTCACCGCCGATCGCCGTCCGCCGCCGACCGTCGCCGCCGCACGTCCGCTGGCCGCCGCTGACAACAACCGCCGTCGCCCGGCCCATCGGCAGCCACCTCCTGCGGCCGATGGGCTGGGCGGCGGCGGCGGCCGCGGACGTGCGGCGGCGACGGCCGGCGGCGGACGGCGCGATCGGCGGCGGCCGTGGAGGATGGCGACCGGCGGCGAATGGCGGTCAGCGACCGGCGGCCGGTGGCGGCTGGGCGGCGGCGGCGGCGGCGGCGTCCGGCGGGCGGCGGCGGCGTCCGGGGGCGGCGGCGGCGGGTGGCGACCGGCGGCGGCGGGCGGCGGGCGGCGGCGGGCGACCGACGGCGGCAGCGGCCGACGGGCGGTTGGAGGTGGCCGCGGCAAGAGAAAGAAATAAAACAAAAATAAAAAGAAAATTTGCTTATTTCTAGAAATTGTTCCCGGGACAAGAAGCAACTATTTTTTGTTTCTCATTTCTATTCCCGGGCTAACTTTTCTATTCCGGGGAATAAAAATCAACTTGGCATTACCAAACGGGTTTCTGTTCTTTTTTTGTTCCGGGGAACAAAAGAACAGAAATTGGGAGAATGAGAAATGTTATCATGCAGCCCCTAGGTCTTCAAAAGGAGAATGTTGGGAAAGAGGTGGAGCTTCACAAAGCATCTACAAAGAACATTTGAAGATAATCCTATTTAACTAGAAAGTGACAATGAGCAACAAGACTCAAATTTGATCAAAGACGAAGTAGAAGAAATTAAACAACCTTAGAATTTTGCTGCAAGGAGGGCTAAATGACAAATTAAGCCTCCCCAAAAGTATGGCTTCACTGATTTGCTTGCATATGCTTTTACAGTTGTTGAAAAGTTTGGTATTGAAGATCCTTTTGCATTTCATAAAGTTACCATTTGTTCTAAATATGAGAAGTGGCTTGTTGTGATGAATGAAGAGATGAAAGTCTCTTTAATAGAACCAAACTTGGAATCTTGTGAAATTGCCCAAGGGTAAAAAAGTTGTTGGATGCAAGTGGGTCTTCAAAAGAAATGAAGGAATTTCAAGGGTTGAAGATGAAAGATTCAAGACACATTTGGTAGCGAAGGGTTTTAGTAAGAAGGAATGGATTGACTTCAATGTAGTGTTCTCTCCAGTTGTGAAATATAGTTTCATTCATTTGTTGCTCGTGTTAGTGACCCTTTATAATATAAAACTTAAGCAACTTGATGTCAAGACTGCTAGTCTGTATGACAACTTTGAGGAGACAATCTACATGTCTCAACTTGAGGGATTTGGTGTTGAGGGTACAGAAGATCACGTTTGTAGGTTGAAACACTCATTGTATGATCACAAGCAATCTCTGCGGCAATGGTACAAGATATTTGATAGCTTTATGTTGAGTCATGAGTACTCACAAAGTGCATATGATAGCTGTGTATGTTATAAGAGATTGCATGATTATTCTTTTGTTTATTTGCCATTATATGTGGATGACATGCCTATCGTAACAAAGAACATATTAAAGATATAACGGTTGAAGAGATAACTTAGCAAGGAATTTGAGATGAAAGATCTTGGAGCTATCAAGAAAATTCTAGGTATGTAGATCACAGAGACAAATAGGTTCGGAAGTCATATCTCTCACAGAAAAAGTATATAGTGCTTGAGCGCTTTAGCATGAAGAATGCCAAACCAGTAAGTACTCATTTGTCGTCCTATTTTAGGCTTTCAATTTCTTGTCACCTAAAATTAAAGAAGAGGAAGATGAGATGTCTCGACCTCCATATTCTAGTGTTGTGAGTAGTTTCATGTATGTTATAGTTTGCACTCATCCAAATATTTCTCAGGCTGTTAGTGTTTTGAGTTGGTATATGGCACTTCCATGTAAAGCTCACTAGCAAGCTGTGAAATGAATTATTCGGTGCAAGACACGGTTGCTTTGTCTATCATTGAAGTCAAGTACATGGTAGTGATAGAAATGGAAAAAGGAAGCTCTTTGGTTGATGCGTTTGGTTACAATATTTGGGGTGAAGTAGGAAGGAGCCTCCTTTATCTTTTATGATAACCAAAATGCGATACAGTTGACCAAGAACACAATGTATCATGAGAGGACAAAACATACCGACATTTAGCATCACTTTGTGCATGATGAGATTGCTAAGGATATAGTTATTGTGAAGAAAATATCTATGGCGGATAATCCGATAAATATGTTGACCAAACTAATTCCATTGACCCAGTTTAAGCATTGCGTAGACTAGATTAGCGTTTCAATCTTTTAAGTTACCTAGGAGTAATTTATGGCGTTTCATCCTTTGTTTCTTACACCAAGTATGCTCATGTACACTTAAGGGTGTGCGTCAATTCCGCCGTTTGGGGGTGGCCTTATGTGGTCACTTCTGGTGGTGAGAGAAAGAGGTCTTGTGACAAGATTTGAAATCAAGGTGCAAATTTGTTGACTTTTGACTTTCAAGAAATGATAATGGTATTTTAGACCACGTATATTTATTTTAGGGTTTTTGGAAGGAGACTATAAAAAGATGTGTTTAACAACACATTTCTAACCTAACCTCCACATTATTTCCCTTCTTTTGTTTTTCCTATTTTCTTTTTGGATCTTTAGATCATGTGGCTCACCAAGTGGTTTTTTGAGCTTTTGAATTGTACTCTCATACTCGTTGTTGAAGATAGTGAAACTCTTTTCTCTTCCCATAAATTTATGTTTTTAGGTTTTCCACATATATCTTGTATCTCATGTGGTTTTAATTTTGCTTTTATCCTTTGTTATTTATACTTCGATTAGTGCATCTTAGGGTGTTGTTTCACAACGTTGCGTACGCACAATTTTGTAATTGGAACGAAGTGAAGAAGGTGTGAGAAGAGTAAATGATACCAACGGGCTCAAGCTTTGGCTAACAGGCGAGTTTCTCCATTATTGTTAAATAATAAAACATAAGGATAAATGAACAACGGACGGAGTTTTTTCATCATTATGGCTAACATTGGTAGTAACTAAAGCGATCTTACCAAGTCGGCAAAATCATTTTAGGGCTATCAAGGTATGGTAAAATGCTGCTTGTCATCAAGGCATGGGCGAGTTGTTTAGCTGGTCTTCACCGGTCATGAGGAGGCGGCCCGATATCAAGCCCAGTAGAGAAGGCTAATAGGGAGAGTTCAGACCATGCCAGACCGACCATTGTCGTACAAGCCCTTTGTTTGATTGGACAGAGGCTTTCAAAGATTCCCTTTTGCTTTCTTTAGACACAGATATCTGGATTTTGCTCTTTATGGGCGACTCCTCGCGTTTCGAAAGGTCGTGAAGACGAAACAGTGATGGACGCTGATTCGAGGCAAATGCATAGGTCCCTTATCGTTTGCCTCATACCCTCCTTTTCGCTCTCCACTGATTCCTCCATAGTTATAGTGTCACCAATCTTTGTGCTGTCCTTGACCTCCATATTCTATTGCCACCGTCGCCCTATCTCTCTCTCTCTCTGCAGCATCATCTGACAACGGTGGGAATGAGCTTTGAGGTAGAGGTCGGATTGTAAGCATTCTGGATGTTAAGATTCTTGAGGTTTCATGTGTGAAAGGAACTTTGGTCTTCTTGTCCACATGATTTTATCTTAGGACACAAGCCAGTACCTTTTAAAATTAGCAGAAAGCGGCATGTGCTGGGATGAGAAGTCGAGAGGGTTTTTTATTGTTCTATATTTACTCGAGTTGAATAACAGCTGTGGATACTGATTCTTCTAACTTTATTCTGGCAATAACTCATGATTTAAAGACTTTTTTCTCCTTCTTTTCCAATTTAGTTCTGTTCATGACCACAAACTGAACGCGGCCTCTCTTAAGTCATGATCCCTTCCACACAATCAATACCATCTTCGAGAGACATGCCATAGGATCTTCCTCCAACAAATGTGCCTTTCGATGCTTTCCTTTCCTTTCCTTTCCTATCTTCAAGAGGAATCTATCTGTGAGTGGGCAATTTGCCTTTTGAGCTTCTCCATTTCTGCCTTTGGGTTTCGAGATGATGATATCCCAAATGTTATCCGGATTCCAAGACATGAAGCCTTTTCTAGAAGTCCAAAAGCATCTTATTGGTGGTTTCATCATATCTCTTGGGAAAACTTTGGACATAAGTTTGGAGTCAATCGTCTTGAAAGCGTTATTGTATGCTAGAAGAGTCTTTGATTGCCTGTTCAGGACAGCTTCAGCAACAGAAGTTCTTTTTTGCCTCCCATGTTCATCCATATTGGTTGGTGCAGATATTTTTGAACATGACGATATCTCCTCAGAGGGTCGTGAATTCTTCAGTGGTAGGAAAAGAAAGTCTTGAACTTTCTCGAACAAGAGGAGGAAAGTCTGTCTCTTGAAACATGGCGATGGAAGAGCAGGGGGCACTAGTGGGGGTTTACGTGAGGATCACATGAGAGTAAACATTCAATTTATTTCTTACGAAAAGAAGAAGGGATGTCCATGTTTATGCTGCTTGTGCTCTGTCTCGTTAAGAGAAAGCTTTGCCTCCGATGTTAGGTGTGCTAAGTTGAGAGTACAACCAAGTTGAGTGACCTCATGAGCAAGTGTTTGTGCGCGAAAATGATAGAACTGTGAGATTGCAATGGGATGGATTAAAGCGACCCATACTACGAGTGAGAAAGAATTTTCTTGCTCTTAAGGATGCAATATGCATTTTGTCAAAGATTAATATGATACTCATAGACTATATCACTTGAACTACTGTTCGCTTAACCCATCCTGCTTCGAGTCTCTAAGTTTTATCTTGATGTACATGTAAACACTCTGATAAGATTACTCAATCTGGTAGAACTCTCACTTTAGCATGCTTAACATTGGAGTTTCAATGTTGATATTGTAACACTGAAATGTGCCACTACTGAGTTAATTTCAGTCTCATATCTATAACTTAAAAGCATTCTCCTCCTGTACAATGTGCAATTTGGTCTATTCTTATCCCATTTGTCATCCTAAAGAAACCAATAATCCCTCGCCGCCCTCATTGGATCGGGTAGTCAAATTAGATAAAAAGAAAAAAAAACAAGGAAACAAGATAGAATGCCTTGCATACAAATTCCCCCTGATACAAATTCCATGGTGATTCAAGAGCGAAATTGCTATATCTATCCTTTTAAAAAAAAATGAACAATGTCTATATACGTTATTACTTAACTCTCAGCTTCACGAAGTCAGCTCCTTACATGAACAAGGCAAGATGTGGATGTAATCACAGCAAATAGTTAACCCGGAGAAAGTAAGACAAGAAAGAAGAAAGGGAGCGCAAGCAAATGCCAGGATTGAGACCCTTGATATGTCCTGTAATACCAGGTTAGACAAACCATTCTTTCGTCAAAAACTTAGAATTTTAGGAAACAGTTAAGAGCAGGACAAAAATGTGCTCAGAGCGTGTTACTCAAAATCTCCAGCATAAAAACCTTACAACTGCACATGAAGTCGTGCTACAAGGAAAAATGCCGCTGGTATACCACAGTCTCAGCAGTTATAAGCCACCTCTTCTCATGGACCTCCCTGTTGAGATATTTACAGTAACTAAATGGAAACATCAACAAATTTTCTTCACATAGAATGTTCATTGAACCATGGGGACTATCCGGATGTGTGTATAATTGTAATTTGCAGAAAAATTGTTTATCAGATCTCCTTTGGTATCATTTTCCCCTTTCAAGAAAGGAGTATGTTTTTTGCAACAGAGTGTTGCCCTAGCTAACATATTCCTTATCCTGCAAGAATTCTCGTACTAGAGGTTCCTTACTCTTTTGCGCACGTGAACAGTTGAGATATAAAACATTATTCGCTTATTTTGATGCACAAGACAAAGGCTTTCATTATCCTAGCGTTTTCCACATGAAGAGAGTGATAATATACAGAATATAACTTTGCGTTTCTTGCTTGAAGCTTAAAATTCAATGCTAAGTAATTGTGCAATCAACTAAGGATCTCACGAATTACAAATGTCCTTGTCGAATCTAATTTTTCCCCGGTTAGCAATTACTTTTAAAAAAATGAAGATGACTCGCCGAACCCTGACTTTCACGGATAAAGCCTTTATGGACGCTAGGATTTTATTAGATTTTTGAGTAGTACAATCCATATCAGTAGTACATTCATTTGAACAGTAAATTCATGGCCACAGCACCTTACCACGGCTTCTACTCAGAAATTCCTTTTTTAGAGGTGTCGGTTCTAAATAAGTTGCTGGACATCACAAAGCAACTTTGACGCAGTACAGTTTCAAGACAACTAGGAGTGTAGTAAACAAACTCACATTCTTCTTGGTCTAATAAAGATGATTTAGTTGCATGGAAATTAGAATTCTTGAGCATCAGAATAAGGAAGTAGAAGAGGATATCGCAATGAATCATATCAACTTTAATAATGCCTGACATGATGACGGTGCCCTGAAAGTGTATGGACTCTTATCATGTTTATGTTGCACTTTAGGGTTATTAACTTCTAGCCAAATTGCAACACTTTGTTCTAAAGTGGAAGTGTAGCAAAATCTCTGATCTAGCTTTGCATCACGCCTTATTCAAACTTTGTGTACATTGAAAGGAACATTTCTAATTGGCTCAATACATTGGCACATCAATTCATTGCTGATATCAACATCCTTCTGGATGCTCATCCATTTTGCAGTTCATTCTCAACATTTTAGAAGTAAAGTCAGGAAACAGCGTGGATCGTTTTCTGATGATAACAATGAAGGAAGGTTATATGATAAGTTGGCCTTGTGCACGAAATGTGCACATATGTTTCACAGATGAAGCAAGCTCTTGATCTAATCATACACCAAAATAACCGAAAAAGACGCTGTTATAACCTCATATGTGCCACCTTAATAAATTGACTGATCACTGCATGAGGTAAACAAATAGTATAGTTATGCGTTGCTGGAGGTGAAAGCATTTCACTGTGTCTGAGACAGTTTTAACTCATTTGTCGAGGCAGATGGTGTGATCGAAACTGATGGATCTGCAATAAGTTAAGCCAGTAAATAGAAGAGTTAACAATGCAATTCATAAAGGCTTTAGAAAATAAAACCAAGTATCGATGCAGACTGTGCATACAAACCAGCAACTCCATCGGATTATGGTGGATCATGCGGCAAGTCAGAGCGCTTACTTCTGCTATTTGACATGCGTTAAAGGAACCACATCTTCTTTTTCCTCTCCTATAAAATATTAACCTTACGGGCCCTCGCTTTGCTTAAACTCGACCAATTTTTTTTTTCAGAAATAATTAAGTTTATATTGGATGTTAGTAACAAATGAGTGAGATATGATAGTCACACAGTCACATAAATAAGGAAAGCAAACATTGTTATAAAGTGAATATCTTCTTAATGGAGACAAGGAAGTTGAAACTTCAGGGACACAATTACCTTCATTTATTGCAATTTGCAAATAAATCATACGCGCAACACTCCGGCAGAAATTACCAAAATTGTAAACATGTTTACAATTTATAAAAAGGGCATTGGTAAATATGGAAAAAATGTCAGGGGCCAAATTATCGAATTGTAACACGCAGTAACAATTTTTGTTTAGATCATGTAGATGCAAGAAAAGGAACTCCAAATTTGCCATTTCAAGTAGTGTCCAATTTGTCATGCCATTTTCTGTCACGCTACAATTTGAAATATTGTTATGTAATGTTACATGTAAATATTGTCCTGTTAGGTTATTTCTCTTAGCATATCAACACTTTGAATTTGAGTTTTTTATGTAATGTCACATGTGAGTATTGCTATGATTTGTCATTCTCAGAGTCACGTTTGAATTTCAATTTTTTATGTTGCACCGAAACTACACTTCGTCCTATTGACATCTCATATTCATTATTCTTTTACACACAAATCTTGTCATGCCATTGTTTACTGAAACTGTGTTGCTAATCGATAATCACACCGACTTTGTTTTAGCAACTTTTCAAATTTTCAAACAAGATACCACGCATAGTTAGGAATAATTGATCAATGACTTAGGAATTAACCAAAAGTAAGGTTGCAATACTGAATGGACATTGTGGGTTGCTAATTCATCCCACGGGAAACTGAATCCTTGACTACGGATATTGAGGTTTCTTTTGACTAGTTTACTTCACAGGTGCACTTAGGTACCGGACTACCCAAACACTATCCTATGCTTTAGGTGTCCAATCAACCTAGGTATTTCAAAATCGGTTGGTGACGACTCTAGTTTGATTCATATGTTTTTTTTAGTCATATATGCACTCAATAAACAACCCAAACGTAGGATTTGGGGAGATCATAGGAACCAGGCACCGCAAGCTGGCGACCCCGGTTTGTAATGTTCGAAAAGGTAAAATGGAAGCAAGATTTAAGTTAGACCAATACAGCGCAAAGAAAAAAGGAAGGTTGTTGGTAGTGTTTTGGCTAGATTTACACCTGTTTCGTTAAAGGCAACGTATTAAATTAGATTCATTAAGGGTTTACCTTTTGTATCGGTTAGATATGTTGATGGTAGTACTTAAAGTTGAAAATTTCTCTCATTTTTTTTTTCAAAAGGTGAAATTAGGATCTTGCTCACATAAAAAATGTTACTTGCAAATTTCGAAGACCAAGTGCTGGTCATTTAAGAAGCTCGATTCCCAAATTGAGTAAAGTAACAATTTTGTTGAACAGAAAGAACTGTTAAACGAAATGAAGATGCAGTACGATCAAGGGCATTGAAAATTCGAATCTTATTTTTTCATAAATTCTCATATTAATAAAGTTGCACCGAGATAAATTGCCCTGAGATGAAAAGAGAATTTACGTACGTGCATGAATGAACCCCATGACCTGATAAACAACATGTATGGTTAGCATGCTAAGACTAGCTAAGAGGAGTTACGTACCATGATTATGATTGTGGAAGCTGAGAGTTCCTCCGTGAATTGATGGCATGAACTCGAACAGCAATTCGGATAAAAACCAGAATGATCTGTGTGAACAGAATGAGAACTGAGAAAAGAAAAAAAGAAGAGAGAACCCCATCTGCATATATGCAGAAGAATTGAAGGGCAAATCTCCTTTGGCAGAAATCACACTCGTAGATCGCATCCTATTTTTCCTGGAAACAAGTTTCCCGGGAAAGTTTCACTGCGAGTGGTTCTCTGCCCGGAGGCTTGCCCTGCAATGCGACTACATAACCAATTGATTCGTTGCTGATGAGCTAGGGCTTCAGAGAGGCCAATATTTATGCAAAATCTCGAAGAAGCATATTCAATGGAACAATGCCTTTACCCGTGTCACTGACGGCTCTCTTCATATCTCTCTGTCACTTTATTCCAGATTTACCATATCTTCACTTTGGCCTAAGAATTTGCTTAAAGTTTACTAATTACCTTCTTGAAATGTACCTTGAAGAAGATCAATGTTGCTAGACAGTTGTGAGCATTTTTCTAAAGTTTAGTGTCATTTTTCTCCAAAGGGATAATGACACAAATAGTGCATGAATATGACTCAATGTCTAATATGATCCTTAAATTTTTAATTTGTTCAATGTGATCCTTGAACTTTAGCTCAATGTGCAATGTGGTTCTTAAACTTTCAATTTGTTCAATAAAGAAAGTTTTGTCTTTTGAATGTGCGGGGGGGATTTTTTTTTTTAAAAAAGAAGAAAAATCTGACCAAATGTCGATCCTACCTCCTCTACGTTTTTGTCCCATTTGCTAAAGCTTGAAGAAATCCCAAAGGACTAACTTATTGGGGGTATATAGCTTAGTTGATAGAGCTTTGCTCTTGCAATTGGGTCGTTGCAATTATCGGTTGGATGCCTAATCGTCCAGGCAGTAATGATAGTATATTGTACCTGAATCAGTGGCTTATCTTTTCTAAGTAATGATTATCTGTGTGATAGCATCTACTATACCAAGGTGGTCCCTGGACTATGAGTACATGTTCAACTTAGTCTCTCAATTATATGAAAATGTTTAATGTTGTCATTTCATTAATTCAAATTTAGGGACAACATTAAATATTTCTATATAGTTCAGGGACTAAGTTGAACATGTAAAAAAAATACAGGGATCACGTTGAACAAATTGAAAGTTTATGACCATATTGAATATTAAGCTAAAATTTAGGGACCACTTTAGCTAAAGTTCAGAGACTATTAGTATCATTTTCCCTTTTCAAAACCCTAGAATATTCTTCATTATTTTTTAAAAAATTTTTTGTAGCTTTTCTTTAATATTTGAACGGAAAAAAGGAGGTTTTGAATTGCTAGGAATATGTAACTCAGGCATTTTCATTATCTCAAGAATACCACAAGGAGGGCAAGCAATTGATATTTGCTCGTTTGATTTATTTATATATATCGTCTTTGCACATGGTTAAATCTTAAAAATGCATCTCACAATAATATAAAAGTTGTTTTCATTTTCCATTTTCCTCTTTTTTCTCTTAGTTGTGCATGAAATAAATGTTGTAGTAATACCTGCAATATACGTATAACAAGATCAATTCATATATATGTGTATCATCCGACGATGTATGAAGGATCAATCTAATCATAAAAAGGATGCTATAGATGCAAATATAAGCTTGTATAAGGTGGAGTGACCTAGCAAAGATTTAGTGAAAGACTAGATTTGAATCATTTAGTTAATGCATGCTTGCAATTAGTTCCATCACTTCATAGATAATTTTGTATGGCCAAATTAAAAGTCTACTTTTCCTTGTCCTTTGACCCCCTTCCTTTGACTAAACAATTGCCACATTGTTTAGTAAGATACCGAAAGAATATATAGTGATGGAAAAAAAAAAGAAACTAAAAGACGGAAATTTGAAAAATAACCAAATGCATGAATGCTTGGGATAGGAGTACGGAAACGGGAAAAAGGACAGCACAACTTTTGGCAGATGCCATGAAATGGAAGATCCGGAGCATGTTCCATTGTCCAATTTGACATCCCTTTCATGCGTATATCAAAACGTGCTGGACACAGCGGGCGGTCGCTGAAAAAGTGTTCAGATTCGCTTCTAGCCACTTGAAAGGAAAAGGGACCAACTCGATTATGAGGAAACTCGTAGCTGCATCTGTGGTTAGCCAACTCGACAAGAGTTGACCATATTCATTTTCATCTCGTTTAATTTACTACGAACGGAGAGGCAAGAGAGAGAGGCGGAGAGAGGGCAGCCGTGGGCAACGTCCCAACAGCCACCGATCTTCCCGCAGACATCATCCGAAGTCGTGATTGGTCAAGAATCACACCTTTTTCCAGTGAGCTTCTCGAACGGAAATGGCATAGATGAAGCTATTATAAATTGTTAAACAACTATAAAAAAAACCATGGAGAAAAGATAGAATGCGTAGATACCAATTCCGGGTTGATCTAAGAGCCGAGTTACCATATAAATTGCTAAACAAATCCTCTCTTTGAAAAATTTAAGCTGTCAAAGCATGGGTAAAAGAAATGTCTATGTAAGTTATATGGGAAAAGTACCAAAAAAATCATAAATCAAATGCATTAGTATCAATTTAGTCCTAAACCTTTCAATTGGATTAATTTAGTCCTAAATTATTTTATATTGGTGCCAATTCAATTCATCCGGCCAATTTAGGCCAAAATTACTGTCATATACGTTGGCCATTTTATGTGGTATAACCAGCATTGACATGGATAATTTTTAAATTTTTAAATTTTTTCTTTTATCATTTAGCCTGTGATTGGTAACCAGCGATCGGCGAGGGCGCGTGGCCCTCAACGGATTTGGTTAGGACCCCCCTTGCGGTGCTTGGGCCAGGGCCACCCTTATAGCCT
This sequence comes from Eucalyptus tenuipes, assembly GCA_014182365.1. Taxonomy (NCBI): domain Eukaryota; kingdom Viridiplantae; phylum Streptophyta; class Magnoliopsida; order Myrtales; family Myrtaceae; genus Eucalyptus; species Eucalyptus tenuipes. The sequence continues at coordinate 17,226,827 of CM024541.1, read as the reverse complement.
TTGGCAAGGACCTAGCCCAAATGGCGAGGGCGACCTTCACCCAGGCAATAAGGGTTGTGCCATCGCCCAAGTGTCAAGAGGGTGACCCTCGCCCAAGTTGCGGGGTTGAGCCTTGGCTAGATCTCGAGGCAATCCTTGCCTGTGGTCGGTCGCCAACCATGGCCAAGTACGGCCATAGGTGAAAGAAGGAAAGGAAAAAGAAGAAGAAGGGAAATGAATAAAAAAATTGAAAATGGAAAGAAGAAGAAGAAAAGATGGAAATTTTTTTAAAAAAATATTAAAAATTATAAAAAAAATTGTCTACGTTAGTACTGGCTGACATCCACATTAGTAAAGATTAAGTCAACTTGCATTAATGTTAAAATGTTTAGAATTAAATTAGTACAATTAAAAAAGTTTAAAACTAAATTAGTACCGATATAATAAGTTTATGAATTTTTTAGTATTTTTTTATAAGTTATCTTTAGATAGACAAGACATGATGTTGACATAATCACATCGCCGGGATAACTAGAAAAAAATAAAACAAAACAAGTACAAGGGATAAAAAACAAAAAAAAGAAGACAAAATGGAAAGGGGAAGCCGGGATTTGATATGCTCTGAAATCATGTTAGAATTTTTTTTTTTCTTTTTCGAAAAAACTTAAAACATTAGGAAACAGTTAAGAAACGGATCAGTAGGGTACAAATAGCGTATTACTCATACAACGTGGAAACCATGCAACCCACCTGAAGTCGAGGTGCAAAATTGCCGGCTGCCACACCATAGTCTCGAAATTATAAGCCGCCTCTTTCCATGGAACTCCCTGTAGAAACATCTCAAATTTAATTAAATAGAGATTTCATTTGTTCCATGAAAAATACATCATTTAGAAAAATATATTTAAAAAATAAATATTTATGTTGCTCGAAATAATTAGTTAATGAAAGATATTTTCATTACGACAACAATATATATCTAAATATTTTTGTGGACGATAAAATAATTTTTTATTTATTCATTTTTATAAGTGATACTATTAACCTTTTTTAAGAATATAATTTCTAAATTATTCATTTTCTGTAAAACATATGAACATATTCTTTATCCTAAAGGGATCGTCATACTAGAGGCTTCTTATGCTAAGGAATTCATCGGGTGCTCCCTTCGCACGCTTGAAGCATTGAGAAATAAAACAATATTCGTTTATTTCAATTCATGTGTATCAATTGACAAGATTTAAGGCTCTCACCATCCTATTGGTTTTCACACGAAGAGTGATAACACTCGCGTAGCTTAAAATCTAATAATGAATAATCGCGAAATCAACTAAAGCATGTTTATGGAAAAAAACAGATCTCACGAGTACAAATGTCCTTGTCGAACCCTCATTATTGCACGGTTAGCGATTACTTTAAAAAGAAGATGAACATGATTCGTCGAACCCCAACTTTCCTGGATCAAGCCTTTACAGGATGCTTGAATTTCTATAAGATTTTTAAACCCCATATAAATAGAACACTCATAGCCACGGCATCTTCTTCTATCTCGGAGAATCACAAAATTTCTTCAATTTAGTCATATGATGTGTATTTTTCCTTTTTCTTCTTATCATTTTTTGTTCAATTTATTTTGATGATAAATTATGTTGATAAATTAACTTAGATTAATTTCCATTACTTATTAGAAGGGATGGGATTAATCAGCGCCATGATGATGAACAGGAAATGAGCTAGTGAAGTGAAGTAGAATAACAGAAGCAAGATCTGAATTAGATGAGCAAAAAGGTAAAGAAAAGCGTAGTCGTTGGTAGTGCTTGAACAAAAATTAGATGCGTTGAAGGTACAGATTATAGTTGGCAATATAATAAAGTGGGCGTGTTAGGGGTGGAATTAGAAGTTGCAAAATTTTATAATGCAAGTCTATAATGTAAAATACACGAAAAGAGCAATTGAAGTAAAGTATAATGATCAGATTTTTGCCCCAATTTAGAAATGCTCCTTACATTGACAATTCTTTTTTTGGTTGAAGACAAATTTTATTCATTCATCCACTAGAGTTCCAAAGTTGAAGAGAATAAGATTCAAAGCATAACTTATCCTGAAGGGGTTGGGGGCTTAGTAATCAGAAGGGATATTCCCTTTTCAATGTGCTTTCACAATCCAATCTGTGACTTGATTGACTTCATGAGCAATTTGGAAAAGCTCTTTAAATTGACAAATGAATCATTGAAAGTTCACCACGGTTTGTCCGATGGGATGCAAGGCACAAAACACGTTTTAAATATCAAAATTGGGCTATTATCATCAAACTAATCTTTTGATACCCATATTGGTACCTACGTCGACAGTTAATTTTTAACCCTTTGAGAGCGGTCACTTGTTCTTTGTCGTGTTGGAAGTCTGCAATTTTTCAACTCATTCTCATAAAACTAGAGATCACTAGTGTTCTAACATAACGAGAATTGGATCAATCGGATAAGAAAGTTATCATGGGTCAAACTTCAGTCAAACTTTCCAAGACTCGAATTAGGTCCCAGTGCTTCAAACCATATCTAGGAATCTTGAAAATGAACGAAACTATTTTAACCTTTTAGATATGGTAAAAAATTATTTTTAGAAGCGTTGAGTCCACAAGTCAACTCCCCCTTGACCTGTCAAGTCACGTTTGGTTCTACCCAATTTGCCCCATTTAACATATTTTAATTTTATTTTATGTAATACAAATCAAGTGATCCATACTGACTCGACCCATATTGATAAAACATATCCATATTTAACTCAATTTAAGAATTTTAAACCCAAAATGATGTGAGAGCATGGGCAAGGTCAAGTGAGGGTGACAGAGAATCATAGATATGGGTTATGTTAAGTAAGTTGTCAACCCATTTAATATTTATATTATTTTTGGTATTTTCATTCCAAACTTATTTATAATCCATTTGCTGAATCTAACTAGCCCATATTACAACTCGGCCCATCAGATATAGATTAATAAATAGATTAATGACCCAATTTGATAGGTTTAGCTGTGAACTTGATATGAGCCAAAATCTTCATTTCATGATTTGTGGTCATAAAAATTGGGTTTGTGGAAAAGCTCTCATCACGACATTTCCAAAGACGTAAAGTTCACGCGAATTGGCCAGCAGACACGCGAGAACAAATCCCTGGAATTTTTGGCTCATAAGCCTAAGTAAGGAACATGGTCCTCAAGTCGATGACATAGGTAACTTTCGACACTATATCTCTTTAATTTGAATTTGAAAATGACATGTCTAGGAATGTTATCTGTCAAAATAATTTTCAGACCTAAAATCCTATCATTATGCTGCAACGGTAACAAAATGTATCTGTCATTATGTCAAAATCTAACCTTCAAATAGATTATGTCATTATGCGGTCAATTTAATATAAAAATTATGCCATTTGGTAGGCCGTCATATTGACAAAATGAATTTTATTATTGACGTTACATCGTTAAGCTAATAACCATGCTGAAATTGTCACACCCCGATCCTCGAGCGGGTGCCCATCCCTCACTGATCAATTAAATAGCGACGTCCCAGGACGCATCGTCGATCCATTCATTTTAATACGCATGCGGAAGTATATAAATAATCCCTAGACAATAAAATAATGGGATAGGAAAGCAGGGCCATATTTTTCGAACCTGAAAATCACAACCACACTTATATACATTGCAAACCATAATGCATATATTACAATACAAGCTACCCAAGTCAGGTCCTATTCAAACCATTCTAAAAACAAGGTTCACAAACAGGGGCAGGGGTTTCCAATTTACTTCGGGTCATCATCCTCCTCAATCTCTCCTTCTTCCATGCTCCAGCTGGAGTCCACTGTTGAGTACATCGGAGAGTCAAGGCCATCAAGCTTGGGATCCTTCGCATCCACCACCAATCCACCCTTAGGATCTGCCATACCCTTTCCAAAAGCGACCTCCATCACATACAGAGGTATATCAAATTCCGGCACTGGGCTCTCTCTTCGTCCATCATGACAATGGCGATACCATGCCCGGTATTGATAGGGCACCTTTTTGGGTAAACCTGCATCAACCCAGATAATGGATTTCACCAAGAAATATTCCAATCCTTCAAGGTGCCCATGTATCGGAATGTGATAACTCTGTTCTGTGAACTTCTTCGGTTCGCCAAAATGCTCGAGAGGAGCAGGAGGGGCTGCCATATATGGACCTGAAATGTTATCCCACAATGGGGTGAGATGACGTCTCAGCGAGTTCCACCCCCTAAGACCCGACTAGGAAGCAAATGTCCCTGAGGGCTGCCTATGCACACACACGAGTCAGAGGACTTACTTTGGCTTCAGTTCCTTCCTGTCATACGATATGATACAAACAATTATTCAATTATTTCAACCAATCAGATCGAATCATCGATCAATCGACTCAGTCGATTCCATGTCATCAGGACCTCCTCGCAGTCCATTCCATTACTCTCTTCAACTATAAATCTCGGACTCACTCGGGCACGGCCTACTAAGTTTTCGGCGGTGAATCATGGCCCAATGGGCATGACCTTTGTCAGGTGGTAATCACGGCTCAATGGGCACAACCGATTTCTATTTCGACGGTAAATCACGGCCCAATGGGCACAACCTCTACTAGGTGGTAATCACGGCTCAATGGGCACAGCCATACTTCGGCGGTTTATTTAACTCAACCAATAACATTCCACAACTATTCAATCACAACCAACGATACTGCCCTCACAATTAAATCCCTCAATTAACATAATATCTTGGCTTAATTTCCTTATATTAAAGGTACTTGATAGAAATAGTCGTGTGTGGGTACACGGCATGCCTTAGCCAAAATATGATTTCCTGCCACTTGAAAATCCCACCAATTTATATGGTCCACCAATTTTGGCGTTGTAAACCGACACTCGATTATTTTCCAATTAATTACTGAAATTAATCCAATTTAGGAATAAATTCCTAAAATACAAATCATGCACAATCAGCACCAATTTGAGCTCAATTAAATAAATAGATTACACCACAGCAATCAGCATAAAATTCCAGTCACCGATTATCCCGACTTAATTTTCGGAAAATAAATAATTTATTAAATAATTACGAAAATGAATTATTAAATTCAAATAATTAAAACTTAGGCCCGTAAAGCCTAATTGAAAGCCAAGAGGGACATGGAAAATTTCCGATTCACTCTAAATAAATACTAGAGCTAGTCTAAGCCCTAATTGCACTAACTATCCACCTAACATGCATCGGTAATTAATTAAATTTACTAATCTTGTGGCATCCCAGATTTTCAACTCCTTTTTTATTGAATAAATCGGACATTTTATTGACGTGCCTATATGGTTACTTCTCAGAGCCGATCACTCTTGAGATAACTAGACTATCTGGGAAACCATTAAGAAATTTAGATGCAATAGACTTAAGAATTTGACTAGGAATCGACTTCTTGACCGTGTCTATCTTTAGAGGCCATTACGGCACAGTTAAAAATCAATTTGAAATCAGAGATAAACTAGTTCGATAGAGATGTGTGGCTAATCGTGGGTGACCCACTAAATTGGAAAATTCTTGTCGACCGGCACTAATTTGATTTTACTATCGTTTTGGTACCCTGTGTCCGTATTTGGGTCCTCGAGATTTTCACGACAATCGAGAGTCGTCAATGAGTCAAGTGGGTTCATTGTGGCTCGAAAAAAATCGACCATGGGTCACTTGAACTTAAAAATTTTTGAAAGTTACCCGGTATTCTAGGTCAAGCTAAAAACGCGCCAAGCGGAAATTAAGGGCGCGCATGACAAAATTTCTATTTCTCGATTTCTCTGTTTCTCTATTCCCCGGAATAGGTTTGGAACAAAAATCTGTTCGGTAACACAATTTGATTTCTCTATTTCTGAAACAGATTTCTATTCCAGAAATAGCTAAAATTTTTAACTTCTTAGTTTCTGAAATAGAAATCAGAAGCTAAAATCAAACCATATAAAAGAACCTTGTGCTTTCTTGCTAACTTAATTCACTCATAACCAAAACTTCACAAATTATTGCTAATTTTCTTTTTCCCATTTTGCTCTTTTTTTTTTAAATTTTTTAATTTTTTTTTATAACTTCCTCTTTAGGATGAAAGGCAATCGAATGGGTCCCCAATTTTAAAAAAACGACTAAAGTTCTTAAATGCTTACTTAAAAACAATGGAGCTCTTTCCTCCTAAAAAGGGCACGTACATGGCCAATTGAAGAAAAAGTTCTTACGCAATAGATGAATAAAAAACGTGCCTAGAAATTTAACCTTGTTTATTTACGGATTCAAAATTCTTGCAAAATCAAAATAATTAGATTGTTACACAATCTTGAATTTTAATTCGAAGGCAAGAGATTCAAGAGAATCTCTCTTTTGCTATGCAAGGGCCATTAAAGGTTCATTGAGCAACAATAAAGAAATTAAGGATGAGCAACTGGACTGATTTAATTCGAGAATCAAAATAAACCGACCTTCCTTCGATTGGTTCCTAACCATAAACGTTACTTCAAGGTAGAATTCTTATATATTCATTTACACCATCAATTTTATTTTATTGATAATCTTGTATAATACTAGTCTTTGATAAAATGACAGGGCTATATAGGCGCCATTGATGGCACCCATATTCATGCTTCCGCAGCACTTGTCTGAACCTACGCAGGATGAGCTTGCAAACGATACATTGACCGAGGAGGGAAACCAAATAAATATGCTTAGGAAAACCATTGCCAATAAAATGGCAAGGGATAATAATATGCCGGAAATTCCATGAAATTGTGTTTTCAACTTTTGTAATGTATTAGTATTATTTCGACTATTATTTTGTATTTGAGGATTTCCTATGTTGTTATTTCATCAATTTCTATTCCTAGAAATAGAAATTTTATTCTGTTATCAAACGAATTTTTGTTCCAGAAATAGAAATTTTGAGTCGTTATCAAACGGGTTTCTTTGCTCAGAAACTTGTCTGGGGAATAAAAATTGAGAAATGAATTTCTAGCCAGAAATCAATTTCTGGAATAGAAATTTTGTCATGCGCGCCCTTAGGGCGAATTCAAGTCCGATTTCAGAAATTGAAATTTATATCATGTCATAATAAATTCTAGAAGTGTCGACTTAGTCTCAGAAGATTTTTCTGACACCCAACATGTTTTGGGAAAAAGTCGTCGCCGGGTCGTTTTTGTGCAGAAAAGGTCGGGGAATGTTTTTTACTTCAAAATTTAGGTGCGAGATGGTTTCTTGGATGAGGAAAGTTATCAATTGAGGCATTGAGGTATCAATTGAAATGGTAAAGGCCAAATGAGATTAATTTGAAGTGGAACAAGTGTCCAATTGAAGAGAGATGGTGCCAATTTCGTAGCTCCCCCATACCCTAGCAAAATTGGACCATTTGAGAGATTGTATGGGATGTGTTGGTGGCCAATTCTTAGCCAAGGGATGAAGACTTCATGGGCAAGCAAAGAGGGGAAAAAAATGTGGAAAAGTGAGGCCATGGGGCCCTTGTCTCCCCTTCAACCTCATCCAATCTCCCTCCAACCTTATCTCTCTCTTTCGCTCGTGTCCTTACCCAACATCTTCAACCACACGAGTAGCCGCCCACCGTTTCTCCTCTCTGCATCCATCTTCGGTCTTCTCTTTAAACTGCCATTTGCGACCGAGGTTGCTGCCTCTTGCCCATGTGTCCACAGGCTTCCCTTCCTTGGTCAACTCCAGCGACGCCCATCAACCCAGTGAGTGCCAGCTAATTTTGTCCATGTCCTTCTCCCATTTCGCTGCTTCAGCCATCACCAAAGACACCTTCCGCTTTCCACTGAATCCCCACCAACTCGTGTCTCCATTGAGCAAATTCCAGCAGCCGTGTGGTCTTCAGCAGCAACGACGACCACGTTTCTCCTCTTGCGCGTGCCTTCGGCCAGTTGAAGTCCTTGAGCCCAATAGCCAACAACGTCCACGTTTCTCCTCTTGCGCATGCCTTCGGCCAGTTGAAGTCCTCGAGCCCAGCAGCCAACATCAGCAGCTGCTTTCGTCTGTTTCCTCTCCACGGTCTTCAATTTCTGCCGTAGCCCATCCACCAAAGACAGGCCCACGTTTTTCTTGAAGCAACCCAGCAATATCAACCCAGTAAAGTCCAGTGAAGCCCAGCAAATTTGGCCTAGCAAAGCCAGCAATTCGGCCCAAGATTTTATCAATCTAATCCGCTTGAAGTCAGCTCATCTTGGGCCCTTGAAACAAGCCCAAGCCCGCGACCAGCAGCCTTGCAGAAGCCCAAGGCCGAAGCTCAGCCTTGCTGAGTTGTGTTGGGCCGATTTAAGGCCCAATCCAAGCTCGTTGGTGTCGTCGTGAGCCCAAATTCAGCTGCCGTCGTGGTGTCGCGGTCTTCACTTTGCACAAGTGAGTTTAACTCACTAATCCCTACTTAGTTTGCTAATGATGCTTAAGAGTTTATTAGTTTAAGTTAAACGTGATTAGGTGGTTAGATTATACTAGATTAGTGAATATTAGTTAATTTTAATGCATGTTAGGTGGTTAGACTTAGTCATTAGCAAGTAGACACGTTATATTAATTATTTTAAGGGTTGCGGAAATTTTCCGGATCCATATCGACGTCCAATTAGGCATTACGGGCCTAAATTGGATTTTTAGTAATTATTTATTAATTTTCGAAATTAATTTAATTATTTATTTATTTTTCGAAAATTCAACCGGGATGGCCGGTGACCGGAATTTTATACTGATTATCATGGTGCAGTCCGTTTATTTATTTGAGCTCTACGTTGTGTTGAATTGAATTGATTGTGGAATTTTAGGAATTTTCCTAAATTGATTGAAATTGAGCAATTGATTGGTAGATGGCCGAGTATGGGTATATAGCGCCAATTATACGTTGATGGGTTATAAAGTGGAGAGAATTGTGAGAGTGGATTGGAAATATTCTTGGCTAAGACCAATCAGGTATGATGTTTTTGGACATATGTGGTTCGGTGATTGGGGATATCACTAGCAAAAACAGCGCCTTAAAGAACACACGTAAATGACTTATGGACATACGTGGTTCGATGATTGGGAATATCACTAGTGAAAACGGCGCCTTAAAGAACACACGTTGCTGTCTATTACACACATCACCTTGGCAAAAACGGCGCCTTAGAAAAGACACGTGGTTCAGTGATTAAGCATATCACCGGCGAAAACAGCGCCTTAAAGAATGCATGGAGTCAGTGATCGGTATACCATTTGGCAAAAACGGCGCCAAAGAAAACATATGTGGTTTAGTGACAAGGTATACCATTTGGAAATCATGGTATGAGTGGGAATGACCTAGAGACGATCTGACTGATATGTAATCGACTAGGTTGATTGATCTATAATTTAGTCTGATGTCGCGAATTGATTGAATATTTGATGTAATATATGCAGCATCTGTGTATAACCTTGACTTGCAGGTTGGGACTAAGGCCAAGATAAGTCCTCTGACTCGTGTTGTGTTTAGGTAACCGCGGTGTATTAGTTTACTAATCGGGTCTTAGGGGGTAGAATTTGCTGAGACGTAGTCTCATCCCTATTGTAGGACAATATTTCAGGCCCCTAGATGGCAGCACCTCCACCTCCTCGTCCTCTGATGCATTTTCGTATTCCCCAAGAAATGAATGAGTTAGAGATCCACTTCCACATACACCCTCACCCAGAAGGATTGGAGTACATATTGGTTAAGTTAATCGTCTGGGTTGACGTAGGAGAGAACGCTCTGAGGCCCCATAATTATCGGTCGTGGTACCGTGAGTATTTTGACGGGTGAAGAGAGGGCCCCATTCCAGAGAGTGACGTGCCTGTGTAGGTTCTAGAAGAAGCATTTGGGGAGGGTACAGCAGACCATAAGGATGGGTCAGTTGTGGATGTTAAGGAATCGACATTTGAGGATGAAACTCGTACTTCCGTGTACTCGATCGACAATGACAACTGGAATGGAGATAACGGTGAGATCGTGTAGCAGGAGGAGAAGTGGCAGGAGGATGAGCCCATGGAGGAGGCACCTGAGGATGAGCCGGCAACTGAAGCCAATGATGAGCCTGAAGAAGAAGAAGATGAAGAGCTAGAAGAAAACGAGCTTAATGAAGAGGAATCAGAGGAGGATGACCTCGAGGAAGACCCTGAGTATGACCCGGATGAGGACTGAGATCCCATCCTGTTTTGCAAACTATGAGTTTTGATAGGTGTACAGTAGATAAGACTCGTGAATAGTATTGTATTATATACTATATAGTTTGCTTGTGTAAAAGCGTGATTGTGAATTTCAATATGAAAAATATAGCCTGCTTTTCTATCCCATTGTGTTGTTGTCTGAGGATTTATTATATGTTTCCGCATGCGTATTAAAATAAAAGGGTCAGCGATGTGTCCTGGGATGTCGCTATTAATCGACCAGGTGAGGGATGGGCACGTGTTCGAGGATCGAGACGTGACATCCCGTTTAAGTGGTATTAGAGCGAAGTTTAGAGATTGGAGTGATAAGGAGCGTTGACCATAGGATAGTTGGTAGGAAAGGCTTTTAAATTCACAACTGGTGCATGTCTGTGGTAGTTGAGTGCTAGAATTGCTTGTTGTTTGGGTCACTTTGTTTCTAATTCGTTGTGGAATTGGAAGCAAGTGTCAGTTTGTAAAGTTGAGCCATGAGTGACCAGGAGCCGAGGACTCCTGCCTAAAGGACCAGTAGGGCCATAGTTCGGGGTAGAGTATCGACCCGAGTCGGTACCCGAGGAGGCCGTGGTTGAGCACCAGCACAGGCTAGCGTGAGTGGAGTGACTCCACCTGTTGTAGATACCAGGGTAGCAGCCCCTAATGATCCTAGAATAAAAGGGATCATGCTTGTACTGGAAGCAATGGGTACAAGAATAGATCAGCAAGCCGCTACTGTTGAAGCCGCCACTCAGGCCACCACTACTGCTGCTGTTACCGCCGCCGCCGAGGCCACCTCTGCAGTTGCACCTACCGTTGCTCCCGCCGCCGTGAATGTTGTAGGTTCACCGGGGATTGTGGTCGCTGCAAGACCAATCTATAAGCTAGTGGAGTAATTTCTTAGATTGAACCCACCGTTGTTCACCGGACAGGAGATCCCAAAGCTGTTGCTTTATGGGTTCAGAAGTTGGAAAAAACGTTTGCACTAGTGATGTGCAACGAGACTGAGAAAGTAGTCTTAGCAACTTACTAGCTGGAGGGAGTTGTGAAAAATTGGTGGATGACTACTCGAGAAACGATCTTTCCAGAAGGCGTTGTTCAGGAGTGGAACACTTTCCTCGAAGCCTTCAATGATGAATACTTCTCTAAGACCGCCAGGGAGGTGAAGATGGCCCAATTTCAACGTCTTCGTCAAGGTTCCCTAACTGTTGATGAGTATGAGGTGAAGTTCACTGAACTTTCGCGATATGCCCCAGAGCTAATAGAAAACCCTGTAAACTGAGTGAGAAGGTTTAAGGATGGGTTCAGACCAGACTTGAGGAGCATATTGGTCTCCCTAGATCTGAGGAATTACAACGACATATATCGAAGAGCTTAGAAAATTGAGAAGGATCAGAACGATAGAGCTGCCTCATCTAGGTCGAGGTTTAACTCTCATTGAGAAAGTATTCGCCAGGGAAAAAGACCCATGTCCGAAGGTAAATCCCATGCTCCACCCTTCAAGAGGAGTGGGTTCAGTAGGCCGATGCCCAGTAGTATTGGTATATGTCGCTTGTGTGGAAGGTGACACGGGTCAGTTCCGTGCCCAACTAGGACAGGAGCATGTTTCGAATGTGGCCAATAGGGTCACATCGCAAGGAATTGTCCAAGGAAGCAAAGAGAACAACCTCAGTTGCCATCGCCACCACCCATGAGACAGATAAGAGGGTATGCCCCTCAGAATGCATCACAAGGAGGACAGCTGAGACCTCCAGTTCAGGGCACAGTGTATGCAATTACAAAGGGTCAAGCAGAAGCTGCGCCAGACGTGATCACAGGTATGGTTTTGCTCAACGACCAGCCTGCTTATGCTTTGTTCAATATGGGAGAAACCCACTCTTTTATTGCCGAGCAGTATGTTAAGCTGATAAAAGTCAGTCCTATATTGTTGGAGTCGGCAATTTGCATATCTACCCCCTTGAAAGATAAAGTCATTACTGCTTTGGGTTGTTCGGGGTGCAAGTTAGTGATTGATGAGCGAGTGGGGAAAATAGATCTATTAGTCCTAGACATGTATGACTTTGATTTAATAATTGGCATGGACTAGCTCACCAAGCAAAGAGCTAAAATGGACTACTATCGCAAAGCGATTCAGTTTGACCCGTTAGAGGGAGAGCTTCGAGTTTGTAGGAAGTCGAGGAGGACCCTCAATTGTCCTGATCTCATCGCAAGAGACAACTTGTTCATTAGACGAGGGTTGTCAAGGGTACCTGGCAACTGTCGTGGATATGACAGTTGAGGAACTGAAAGTGGAAGACATTTCAGTTGTGCAAGAATTTCCAGATGTCTTTCCAAAAGAATTGCCAAGACTACCTCCAGAAAGAGAAATCGAGTTTGTAATCGAACAAGCTCCAGAGACAGAGCCAATCTCAAAGGCACCTTACTAGATGGCGTTATCTGAGTTGAAAGAACTGAAGGTGCAGATGCAGGAACTATTGGATAAAGGATTTATTCGTCCTAGTGCATCACCTTGAGGAGCACCAGTTCTATTTGTAAAGAAGAAAAATGGTTCGTTGCGCCTATGCATCGACTATCGACAACTCAACCAGGTAACCATTAAGAATAAGTATCCCCTCCCAAAGATCGATGACCTGTTCGATCAGTTACAAGGAGCGTCAATATTCTTGAAGATTGACTTAAGGACAGGATATCATCAACTGAGGATTAGGAAGGAGAACATTCCTAAGTCGGCATTATGGATTTGATGAACAGAGTTTCCAAAACAAGATGGGTTCCCATCTTGTTTTGCAAACTATGAGTTTTGATCGGTGTACAGTAGATAAGACTCGTGAATAGTATTGTATTATATACTATATAGTTTGCTTGTGTAAAAGCGTGGTTGTTAATTTCAATATGAAAAATATAGCCTGCTTTTCTATCCCATTGTGTTGTTGTCTGGGGATTTATTATATGCTTCCGCATGCATATTAAAATGAAAGGGTCGGCGATGTGTCCTAGGACGTTGCTATTAATTGACTAGGTGAGGGATGGGCACGTGTTCAAGGATCGGGACGTGACAAATCTAATCAAACTATCCACCTAATCCATACTTAATCTAAACTAATCAACCCTTAAGCTTTATTAACCTACTAAGAGAGGATTAGTGAGTTAAACTCACTTGTTTAGCGAGCCGCTTGGTTCGACTCGACGGGAACGCGACAGGGCTCGATCTTCTCCAAAGCAAGCTTGGCTTTTGAGGTCGAGAAGTGGGCCAAAACGGGCCACACGACAGCTGGAAAACCCACTTGCTGTGGTTCTGACCTTGGCCGAGGAAGGGGTTGAACGGACGCTAGCTAAGGCGGAAATGGTGAGGGACGAGGCGGATGGGTTGCAGCGATTCCACGGCGGCTTGGTGGACGGCGAAGCGGCTCCAGTGGCGGCGAGGCTATTGTGAATGGCTCAAGGGACGTTCGGGACACGCGATGGGGGCAGGAAGGAGACATGCAGGCGTCGGAGGCTCGCGAGTAGCACGCGGCGCGCGATGGTGTCTCGGCAAGTCAAGGCGGCGAACGGCGGTCCGGTGCGACGGCGAGGGCTCCTTTATTGTTGTTGGCTTCTTCTTTGGAAAACTTTGAAGGCCCCAAAGCACAATGAAGAGGGGGACGGGGCTGGCCGGCGGTTTAGGGGGAGAAAGGGGGCAAGGGGTCTACCTTGGTCTCTATCTCATCTCTCTTGTCCCCTTGACTCTATCTCCCTTGCATGGCTAGATTCCACCACCATTTCCTAGCCCTTAAACCCTTCTAGAAGGCTTTTGAAGGGGTCCAAATGTTGTGGGTAAGGGGGGGCTACGTATTTCACTTGGCTTCTCTTCAATTGGACATCAAATCCTTCTTGAATTTACCCAAATCGGCTCTTAAAAATCCAACCGACACTTCATTGATCCAATTGGTATTTTCCCTTATCGATTGATCCCACTTGCATGACAAAACTTTCAATTTCTGAAATCGGATTCAAATTCGCGGTTAATTTCAATTCGGCGCGATTTTAGCGTGACCTAGGCTACCGGATAGCTTTTAGAAATTTTTAGTGCAAATGACCTGTGGCCGATTTTCTTCGAGCCACAATGAACCCACTCGACACATTGGCGACTCTCGGTTATCGTGAAAATCTCAATGATTCAAATACGGATACAGGGTACCAAAATGATAGAAAAATCAGTCTAGTACCGGTCGACAAGAATTTTCTAATTTAGTGGAGTCACCCACGTTTAGCCACATATCTCAATCGAACTGACCTATCTCTGATCTCTAATCGATTTTTAATTGTGACGTAATGACCTCTAAAGATGAGAACGGTCGAGTAGCTGATTCCTGATTGAATTCTCAAGTCTATTGCCATAAAATTCCTTAATGGCTTCCCTAGATAATCTAGTTATTTCGAGAGTGATTAGCTCTGAGAATAGTCCTATAGGCGCGTCGATGAAATACTCAATTAATTTAATTGAAAGCAGAATTGAAAATTTGGGATGTCACAGAAATTAAACTAGAATGCATGTAAGTGCTGTTGATTTTATATAAACTCTGGAGTTGAACATGTGATATAAGGGGATGAATACTTTGAAGTGTTGCACTAAAATATGTCCCTTGTAACCGAAAGTCATGCCGTTGGCCTTATTACTGAAGAGGTCAGGCTTGTGCGTAGAATAGGCTGACGACCGGATCTCAAGAGTCATAGCCATCGAGAATTAAACCCACGAAGTAAGATTCTGAGCTTGTGAAATAATATCATGAATGTCAAATCGACTTTCTATATTGTTTTGATGTGACCAAAAGGAAAAAAAAAAATTGTGTGTTTCTACATAAATCTAAACATGTCCGAAAAAGCCAAAATTTAAAGAAAATGACTCCTCATGTAGTTTTACTTTGCATGTCTCAAGTCATCACAGCATATTTGAATAATAAAATTTGCCATGAAGACTGTATTCATGTTGCTATTTCATGTCTTTTTATTGTCATATTTGAATCATTAATTGCCATGTCATATTACATGTAATTGTTAGCAAGACATGTCATTTTCCCTATCACATCTCCATTAAAAAATTGTCATGTCATGATGCTTGTAGATGTTGCCATGTCATCCTTTTCTCACCATATTTGAATCATGAATTTCCATATCATATTAATCTAATTATTGTCATGTCATGTTGGTTTACTATTATGTTTTGAATTTGAATTTGCCAAATCAAATCCTATGTGACTTTTTATGTCATGTCATTTAAACGTGATGTTTGAATTTTGATTTTTCATGTCATGTTTGCATCCAATTACCATGTTAGGTTTGGAGTCAGATTGGTATGTCATGTTTGCATTGGAATTGCTATCTCATATAATTGTCGATGGGAAAAAAATATTATCTAAAAACTTTACAATTTTATGAATTCAATCATAAATCTTTTAATTTTGCCAATCAACTTATAAACCTTTTGATGTTTTGTTAATTGAGTCCATCCAGCCAATTTTGACTAAAAAATACTGACGTGGACGCTAAACATGCCACATAGAATGGTGCGCACTGACGTGAATAATTTTTAATAATATTTTAATATTTTTTGAATTTATTTATTTTTATTTTATTTTTTCCTTTTTTCCTTTTCTTTCTTTTTTCTTCTTCCCTTCTTCCTCCTTTAGTTGGTCGCCAGGCACTCGCGATGGCCAATGATTGCCAAGAGGCGAGGGTCGGCAAGGTCAAACTAACGACCTCACTAACCTCATAGAGGACGGCCTAGTCGGTCGGTGGGGGGCTTCACCAAAGGTTGGCGACCTTGCCAGTCCTTGCCTTTGGCCAATCATGGGGCCTTGGCAAATGGCTAGAGAAGGAAGAAGGGAAGAAAAAAAAAGGATAAAAAAATAAAAAGTAAAAACATGATTGAAAATCGTCCATGTTAGTGCTGGCTACGTCATGTAGGACAACTAATGTCGATGTCAATGATTTTAAGCAAAAATTGACGAGATAGACTCAATTAAATCATGAAAATATTTAAGATTCAATTGACAAGATTAAAAGATATATGATTGAATTGATAAAATGCAATAGGTCTAGGACTTTTTGAACAACTTTCCCATTGTCCATGTCATGTTTGAATTTATTTTTCCATGACATGTTTGCATTACTTGCTATGTTATGACAATTTCCATGGCAAGATTGTATTCCGATACACCATGTGATTTATTACATTAAATTGTTGTGTCATTGTTGTGTCATGTCATTCTTCATGTCAGGGTTGAGTTATGATGTACCATGTCATGTTTGGATTCCAATTTGCCATAATATGTTTGTGTCTAAATTGCCATGATATTTGAATTTCAATTTATCATGTCATGTTTGCATCCATATCACCATGTCATGTCCTTATCCAAATCACATTTGAAATCTGATGCACCATGTCATGCTTAAATAAATTGCCATATCACATTACTTTCATGTTGCTTTTATATCTAAATTGTCATGTCATGCCATTTTCCTTGTCACGTTTGAATCCTGCTTTGCCATACCATGTTTGTATCCAAATTGTCATTGTTGGCACCTAAATTAAGAACAAAAGGGAGGCCCATTAGGCCCAGTTAATAAGAAAGCAGCTGGTTATCAAAGATAACAAAAGATTGGAATCAATAACCATTTGGAAGCAAAGAGATAAGAATGAAGGCGATTTTAAAGGCTCAGTGCCGACAATACTATGGATATGCGCAATATTGAAATCTCTGGAAGCGATTTGAAATTGAAGATAATAATCACCGAAGAGCAATTACTTAAAAAGTTAGTTATAAATAGCCAAAGAGATACAATTGTAAGGGACCCTTATGATAATCAACAATCACAAGAGCATTTGTCTTTTGGCTATCTTTTTCTATATATCGAACATTTATGTTTTATCGCACGTTTTTATCTCCTGTTTATCTTTTATTTTATCGCTCGTAGACTAGAATTAGTCACTTCCTTTTCGAAATGACATAGAACCCAGTGTACATGACAAAAAATAGAAAATTTGCCTCCTTGGTGAAAAATATTCACAATGGTACACTTTCCTCGTGAACGGTCATGTAATTTTGCTCATCATGTTTGAATTCCGATTTTGCCAAGTTGTGTTGCATTGGAATTTCCATGTTATATTTCCATCTCATAGTTGAATTCCAATTACGCCAGATCGTGTTGCACGGAAAATGTTATGCCGTTTTATATGTAAAGTTTCAGTTCCAAATATTGTCGGGTCATCTTGCATGTAAATATTGACATGTCATCTCATTTCTCCTTAGAATGTCATCGTACTTTGGAATTGAATTTGCTAAGTCATTTCGCATATGAGAATTACCTTGACGGGCAATTTCCAACCTCACGTTTGAAATCAATTTCGCCTGTTGCACCTAAGCTGCACGACATCTGAATTGACATCTCAGTTTTTGTCACTGTTTCACAAATAATTTGAGTCACGCCACCATGCATGAAAAATAGCCTTGTTAATTGATAATCACACTGAATAAGTGTTTTGGCTACATTTCAGATTTCTAACAAATCATGCATACTTAGGAGACTAATTGATAAATGACTAAGGACCTAACCAAATATAAGGTTGTAGTACTAAATGGGCATCTGGGCATGTTAATCCATTCCACAAGAATCTGGACCACTAAACAGAGGATCTCTAAGTTTCGCCCGACAAGTTATCTTACAATTGTACTTAGGTTGTTTGTCTTCCCAAATTCTACCTGACACTTTAGGTGTCCAATCAATCTAGGTTTTTTTAAATTGATCGGCGGTGACTCTAGTCTAATTTAGATGTTTTTAATCACAATTGCATGTAGTTGATTACCCAATCCTAAGATTTTGAGAGATTCCAGGAACTGAGGCGTCCCTACCTAGCAACCCCAAGTTTGTCAAATTCGAGGTGCTACAAAGTAGAACGAAAGCAAGATTTAAATTAAAATAATTAAGCGTAAAGACAAAAAAAGGGAGGTTGTTGGTAGTGTTTTAGCAAGATTTTTGCAATTGTTTTCTAAAGGAAAAATATTAAATTAGATGCGTTGAGGGTATAGAATAGCGAGGACATCTCTTCACATTAAATGTGTTTATGGCAGTATTGAAAGATGAAAAGTTATATATTAGATATCTAAAGAAAAATTGAACATTTAAAAAGTCTGCAAACAGTTGGTATGTTGACGGTAGAATTGGAAGTTGAAAGGCTTTAGCTCAAATGAGTTCGAGGAAAAAATGGAAATTTTAAAAGTCTAACTCTTCGTGCTTTTACCTGTGGTATAGACAGATTGCGCAGACCAAGTCAGATTTACTTGTCGGTCCCATATTATTTATGTTATATTTTTTTCTGATTACTTTATGCATTTTAAAAGGTAAACTCAGGACCGTGCGCTCATAAGAAATGTTCCCAGCATACTTAGAAGCCAAAATAAATGCCGGTAATATGAAAGCTCGATTCCGAAATTGAGCAAGTTTTAATTTCGTTGAACAGAAAGAATTGTCAGAAGAAATGAAATGCAGTACAAGTAAGAGGATTTAAAATTCAAATACTCTTTTCTTCATAAATTTTCATATTTTAGATGGACAGAAAAAAAATTTCCTCCAGATGAAAAGAGTAATTAAGTATGTCCATGCATCAAACCCATGACCTGAAAACAGCATCCATTTTCATGCTAGGATTAGCTAAGAGGAGTTACGTACTATGACTGTGATAGTGGAAGCTGAGAGCTCCTTCGCGAATCGGTTGCATGAACTCGAAGCGATATTTGGACCGTGTGCATAAATGCAGAAGAATCGCTGGGCAAATCTCCTTTGGCAGAGAGCACACTCAGATAACGCATCCGATTTTCCCGGAAAACATCTTTCTAGGGAAAGATTCGCTGCGAGTGGCCGCCTGCCAGTGGAAAACTTGCCCTGTAATGCAACAGCATAGCCAAGATTGTTTGACGATGAGCTAGGGCTTTGAGAAAGACCGATATTTATGCAAAGTCTCGAAGAGGCATATTCAATGGAACAATGCCCTTGCCTGTCTCGCTGACGGTTCTCCTCACATCCGGTCTCACTTTATTCCAGATTTTCCATATCTTTGACCTACTAATTTATAGTAGTTATTAATTACCTTCTTTAAACGTACCTTGAGGAAGACCGATTTTGCTAGCCAAAAGTTCTTTTTGTTCTTGACCCTCCTCATTTCCTCTTTGTAGCATGTTTTCATTTAATAGCTTAAACTTTTAGAACAGCCAAGTGCGGTCCTACAAAATCTCACATAGTATTAGAGCTAGAAATTCTGAGTATGAATTTTTCCAAGTCCCATTTGCCTCCACAATTAAATATTTCTACCCTTAATACTAAGCAAAAAGACTAGATTAAACGTGAGGGGGATTGTTACAATATTTAAATAATAAATCACGCTTTCATCTAATAACTTAAATTTTTAGAACAGTTGGCTATAGTCCTACAAAATGTTAGAGATATTTAGGAAAATTATGATATTTTCAGCATCTCTTAAGATTGTGTGAATATCCTTTATGATTTGTATGTATCGTAATTGATATGTTATCTATTTAGTCATTTCATAAAGTCTATAAATTGGCCAATGCAATCTTCATTATATATATTGAAATATCACAATTCCTCTTTTCCGCTTATCTATCTTATATTTAACTTGGTATGAGAGCTTCCTTTCCTAAGGCAATCCTAATGCACCAGATGCACCTAAGAAATTTCCTAATTCTATATATATATATATATATATATATATATATATATTTTTTTTTTTTGCTTCGTACCCATGCATCTAAATAGATAAATCCATCCTTGCCGCTCGAAAATGCATTTGATTTTTTTTCCCATTTGAGTAGCGCCATGGTGGTTGTGTTACGACATCATTGACACATCACCAAGTCGAGTTTTTCTTTTATGCAGAGGAATTTTTTGATGTCGCGAAACGCATTTCCACAGTGACTTTTCCCTTAGCAAAGCCTGGCTAATTGGCCGTGTTTAAGTTACTGTCCCGACAGCAAAGTCGATCGCAAATGGTGCATGTTGCTCAGCTTCAATACCCCCAATTCTCAACGTTTTGCATGTCATTTTGAGAAGACACACCATCACTAGACTTGCCGCTCTTAGACCAACTTGATGTAGAAGTTTCACCATCAATGCTAGACGTCGCCACATTTCAGCAGTTGGACATTGTTTCGATTTGCATTCAAACTCAAGATACACCTTAAGTTTGAGGTGATGCTATAGATATTTAGGAAAATTATGATGTTTATATCTCTCAAGATTGTGTGAATATCCTCTATGCTTGTGTGTATCTTGATTGATATGCTATCTTATTAAGTCATTTCATAAAGCCTATAAATAGGCTGATGTAATCCTCATTATATATGTTGAAATATTCACAATTCCTATATTCCGCATATCTTTCTTATATTAACTAGTGTCAAAATCTCACACTACGAATGCAAATATTAGGTTGCATAAAGTGGGGTAATATATTAGAGAATTAGTGAACCAATTATTTAGCACCATCTACTACAATGCACATTTATAATGTGTCGCATCATTTCACAGATCCATTTTGTGTGGCCAAAATTAAAAATATCTTTCTTTATCCTCTAACTTGACCCACCTTGTTTGACTAGTTATTTGCCACATTATTCAGTAAGATGCTGAGGCGAGCATATAGTTGTTAAAGAAATTTAAGAGAAGAAAGACATGGAATTTTTGAAAAAGTGATCAAATGCATGAATGCATGGGATGGAAGTACCGAAATGGGAGAAGTACAAGAAGTTTTGGCCGATGCCATGAAATGGAAGATCCGGAGCATGTTCTGATGTCCAAATCGACATCTCTTTCGTGCTCTATCAAATTTTGCTGGGTGGTCATTGAAAAGTGTTTTAGATTCGCTTCCAACCACTAGAAAAGAAGCAACTTGCAAATGAGGAAACTCGTTCGAGCATCTATGATTGGAGTCCTTTAGTTTCTTTTCTTTTTCTTCCCCTTTTTTTTCCATCAACCAAAAGAGTCTCATCCCTGACCCAAAATTTTTTAAAAAACTAGTCTTGCCGTTTCAGACATACGCTACGTATAGATTCGTTATTCCCACTTTCCTTTTCTCTTTAAAAATGATATAGATCTCTCCTTCAAATCTACCCCATGAGAGGCAGATTGATCCACGATGTTGTTGAAAATATGTCTCGTTTTAAAACCGTGAAGAAAATTCAATCCAAATAGGTTTTTTAGTGTGATTAAGCTTCCTATGTGAGTGGTCTCCTAATTCGAGAATGTTACCTAACTAATATTAACTATTTTGAATCCAAATCTTCGGTAGATAAGTGGGTCTTCTTCATGAAAACAAGAGAGTCTTCATGCCAGCGAATCTCATGATAAGATATATAAATTCCTTTGGAAGACTGATATTTTGTTTTGCAAGCAATTGTGATGACTAAACATTATGTGAGATTGTTGGGTGTAATTATGGTTGGGAAGCAATGAGAGTGTTGGAGTGGCTTGAGTGTGGTTGTATTTTCTGTTGTATTGCTTGATTTATGGTGGAACCTTATTTTGCTTTCCCTGTGGAGTTGGTGACATTGACCACATTGAATTCACAGAATCAAACCATGTATCAAAATCAAATTCAATCTTAACGGAATTCCATTGACTAGTGACCACATTGAATTCGTAGATATGCTTAGCAACCAATTCACATTCTTCCATCTTTAAGTCTAATACACATCGTACCAAGTATAACTTAATCGTAGAGGGCTTCTTGAATAAATAGATCATTTATCAATCTCACAATGTCTTCTCTTCCACGTGTTAAGCGCAACATTACAAGCCAATTCGGTGAATGACATCCAACAGAAACACTTGCAATTTCTTTAAAATACAATTTACGAGCATGCCGCACAACTGATCACTTATACTATAATATATATATATATATATATATATATATATAATTTTAAGAAACTTTTTTAGATTATGAAACCTACTTGGATTGGATTTTCTTTATAGATTCAAACTTGAGACATAATTTCAACAATTTATAAGCCACTTTGTTGCATGCAACTCTTGTTGACACATCTCCAACAACCCTTGTTGTGCTTCGCATGAAAATTCTTTGAACTATGCAGACTATCCACCAAATCAAAATGTGTTCAATTATCTATTTAAGCTCCATTTGTTTTGCGAAAAATGAACGACTTAAAAAATATTTTCCTAAAAATGATCACTTAAATCGCTTGAAATAATTAGTCAATTGAAAATATTTTCATTATTGATAACAACTTATGCATAAATATTTTCATGAATAATGAAAATAATTAGGAAAATATTTTTTAAATTGTTTATTTTTTGTGAAAAAAGCGGAGCGTTAGGTGGATCACTTTAGTTGAAGGAGTAAAACAAGAAACTTCGCAGCAATCTGCAATTATTATTTCGATGCACCATAAACAAACTTGACGCATCATGTCACTGACGAGTAATAGGAACCTTCGAGTTTCTGAACCATGAGAAACCTTCCTAGAAAAGCGTGCCTTCCTTCATATTTTAATCTCTCTCCCTTTGGGATCAATTAAGGCCAATAATACATGAATAATAACAAAATGAGTGACTAACATCGCTAGTTCACGTCAAAAGATATCCTTCTGCGTGATTTCATGTGTGTGCATAATTGTAATCTGCAGAAGAATCGTTGGGCAAATCTCGTTTGGTATCAATTTCCCTCTTCCAATACATTATTTGATGGCGAATGTTTCATAGGAAAGAGATTGTTAACCTAGCCCACATATTCTTTATCCTAAAGCGATCGTCTTATTAGAGGCTTCTGATTCTTTTACATACGAGAACTTTTGACATATAAAACTATTGGGGAAAATTCAAACTATTAGAAAGAAGAATAAAGTCAGACTTTGAAGTGTGATAATATTCTCTTTAAGAAATTATTTACCCTATAATGTTGCTAATGGTTATTGATAAAAATCATGCAGGATACAACATAGTCTTAATAAGAATAACAAATAACAATTCTAATAAAAATTATATATTTGCTTAACTTTTGAAAAATTACAATATTTAAAAATTAAATAGTTATGTTTGAACAGACACAATCTTTCAAACGTTAAAAGGTTATGACCGAACAAACATAATCTTTCAAAGGTTGTAAGATTGTTTAATACCCATTAGTTAAAATAATAAAATTCGAAATTAATTAATAAAAATAACCATAACTCTTTTATGAACAATCATGCTATTTCAATATGACAAAACAATTTATTTTATATAATAAATTTTAATTTTAATAAATAATATTAATAATTGTTGATTAGTGCCAAATCTGGTTCACATGCACATTCACATTTTTTCGATATGGGGTAAGACACTTCTTCATTCGTTTTACAAACAAACTACCAACCATTCGCCACTTAGTTTGTAAAACAAAATTACTACATAATAATATTTTAAAAAATATATATATACAGCCAAAATTTCCACAATATTAAGATACATAAATAAAGGTCTTTCTCTATTCAAACTTTTATCTAGTGGAAGTATCTCAAGTGCATTTCCATATGATATCCAGGTTTCTTTTGACTAGTTTACTTCACAAGGGCACTTAGGTGCTTGACTACCCGAACACTACCCCTGCTTTAGTTGTCCAATCAACCAAGTATTTTAATATCGGTTGTTGGCGACTCCAGCTTTATTTAGACGTTTCCTTTATCATAACTACACTTAGGTAATCAAAACCTACGATTTAAGGAGATCCTAGGAACCAGGCACCAGAAGCTGGTGACCTTGTTTGTAAAGCTCGAAAAAGTAGAATGGTAGCAAGATTTAAAAGAGACCAATAAAGCGTAAAGAAAAAAGGACGGTTGTTGGTAGTGTTTTAGCAAGATTAAAACTCGTTTCGTAGAAGGCAACGTAATAAATTAGAAGTGCTAAGGTTTTAGATTAGAGAGGACATCATGTCATATCAGTCAGAAATGTTGATCGTACAACTGAAAGTTAAATCCTTTTCTCATTATTATTATTATTATTATTATTTCAAAGGGTGAAATTAGGATCTAGCATATTTCGAAGACCAAGGCCGGTCATATAAGAAGCTTGATTCTGAAATTGAGCAAGTTGCAAATCTGTTGAACAGAAAGAATTGTCAAAAGAAATGAAGATACAGTACGATTGAGGGCATTTAAAATTTTTCATAAATTCTCAGATAAATAAAGTTGCACCAAAATAAATTGCACTGAGATAAAAAGAGCATTTACGTTCGTGCATGGAGGAACCCCATTACTGATAAACATAATGTACCCGTTAGCATGCTAAGGGCGCATTTGGGAAAGGCTTTCCCAAAGCCCTTTGGGCGTCCAAAGTCCTTTAGGCTACATAGAGCGTGTTTGGATTTTTTTTTTAAACCCCATCTCTCAAATGCAAACCTTCCAAAAGTTGAAAGTCCAAGGCAGTTTAGGGGATGCCTTGAGCTTTTGTCTTCTGGACATGCTGAGCTACTGTTCACCTTCTTCTTCTCTGTTGAATAGGATCGGCATGGCTACGAATGGTCGCTGGCAAAGGGCAGGTGGTTGGACGATCCCCGGTGAGGGTTGTGCGACCCTTTGGTGATAATCACCGTGACCAAGATCTAGGTCGCCGAAAGTTGCGTGACCTTGCCGGGTGTGACCCAGATCTAGGTCGTTGGGTTGTTTATCGCATGACCCACCTCTGGCAACCCAGATCTGGGTTATGGTGAGGTCAGGTGACCTTCAGCGACCCAGATCTGGGTCATGCGAGGTCACGACCACCTGGTGGCAACCTCATCGGAAGTCGCGTGACCCTAATGAGGTTGCGCTAAGTCATGGCCGCCCGGTGGCACCCTCACGAAGGGTCACCCAACCATAGGTGGCCTTTGCCGGTGGTCTCCGAGGGCTGCCTAAGGTCTTGCACCCTCATATATCGGCTATCGATGATAGATTTCGATCACCGCCAGCCGCCCGCCCTTACTGGCCAACTTTCTTATTTTTCTTTTGACGAATGTTTTTTTAATTATAGAAGTCTTTTGTAAATATAATCTCTCCAAACACTATTTTTTCAAAAGGTACTTTACAATACACTTTCATATTACAATTTAAGAAATACAATTTGCATTTTGGAAAACTCCTTTAACTTAAAGTCCTTTACATTTTTCCTAAGATTTTTCCTAAAAGTCCAACCAAACACACCCTAAGACTAGCTCAGAAGAGTTACTTGCCATGATTATGATTGTGGAAGCTGAGGGTTCCTCTGTGAATTGATTGCATGAACTCGAACGGCTATTCGGATAGAAACCAGAATGAACGGTATGAACAGAATAAGAAGTGCGATAAAACAGATCTGCGTAAATGCAGAAGCATTGCCAGGCACATCTCCTTCGGCAGAAAGCACATTCGTAGGTCTATCGCATCCGATTTTTCCTGGGAAAGTTCACTGCGAATGGCTCCCTGCCAGGAAACTTGCCCTGTGATGCAACTGCATTAACCAATTGATCCGTTGCCGATGAGCTAGGGCTCGAGAGAGGCCAATATACATGCAAAATCTTGAAGAAGCATATTCAATGGAACAATGTCCTCACCCGTGACACTGACGGCTCTCTTCATATGTCTCTGTCACTTTATTCCAGATTTACCATATCTTCACTTTGGCCTAAGAATTTGCTTAAAGTTCATTCTTTACCTACTCGAAGTGTACCTTGAGGAAGATCAATGTCGCTAGACAATCGTGAGCCTTTTTCTGAAGTTCAGTGTCATTTTTCTCAAAACCCTAGAATATTTTTTATCATCACTTTTTATTTTTTTATTTTTTTTATTTTGTAGCTTATCTTTGATAGTTGAAGGTAAAAGTGGGTTTCGAATTGGCAGGAGCATGTAACTCAGGCATTTTCTAATTCAAGCATAGCATAGGGAGGGCAAGTAATTGATATTTGCTCGTTTTATGAATTTATAAATATCATCTGTGCACATGATCAAATCATAACAATGCACGTCACAATAATATAAAAGTTCTTTCAACTCTTGATTTTCCCTGTTTTTCTCTTAGTTGTGCGTGAAATGAATGTTGCAGTAATAGCTGCTATTTACGTATAACATGGTCAATTCATATATATGTGTATTATAAAACAATGTATTCACGACTAATTTAATCATAAACAAGATATTGTAGATGCAATTATAAGCTTATATAAGGTGAAGGGACATAGCAGACATGTGGTGAAAAAAAAAAATCTGAACCATTTAATTAATGCACACTTACAGTTTGTCCCATCACTTCGTAGATCCATTTTGTATGGCCATATTAGAAGTTTATTTTTCCTTGTCCTTTGACCCCCTTTCGCTGACTAAAATAATTGTCACATTGTTTAGTAAGAGACCAATCAAGCATGTAGTGATGTAAGAAAGAAAAAAAAAAAAAAAGGAACAAAAAGATGGAAATTCGAAAAATAACCATATGTATTAATGCTTGGGATGGGAGTACGGAAACGGGAAAAGGACGGCGCAACTTTGGCAGATTCCATGAAATGGAAGATCCGTAGCATGTTCCAATGTCCAAAGTGACATCCCTTTCATGCCTATATCAAAACGTGCTGAGCGATCGCCGAAGAAGTGTTCGGGTTCGCTTCCAGCCACAAGAAAGGAATCAACTTGCTTACGAGGAAACTCGTAGCTGCGGTTGTGGTTGGCCAACTCAGTAAGAGTCGACCATATCCATTTTCGGTTTTATTTACTCGGAACAGAGAGGAAAGAGGGGACGGAGCGATGCTCAACTACACCCCGTGCCAACACGATGGAGCACGGCTTGATAGATAGATCCTCAAGAATCATTCATCGATCAAGATGCACAGACACTCAGATTCTCCTCAAACTGTAAGATTGTAGTCCTGCACATGAACCTTCAAGCAGATGGCAAACCCTTCCTTACTTGCAAACGTCTCTTCAATTTTATGGCATTGACACGCGATTCAGCATCTGACGTAAGTAGCAATGGTGCCACTCGCAAAATTGATCTAGAGTTTCGGACTCGGATCTTCAGATGTAGTATATGACTCCGCACTTAGCGTCAAAAGCGAAAGGTCTCGTACCTTCAAACTGGTGGCTTTCCTACAATGAGAGTCGTACCAAAACCCATGCATTAGCTTCGTCTCCGCCATTTCCGATCAAGAAGCTCACTAGAAAAGGCATGGTTCGCGAAGAATCATGACTTCAAACAATGTTTTCAGCAAGATCTGTGGCTATTGGGACGTTGTGGCTACTATCTCTCCACCCCATGTCTCTTTCCTCTTTGTTCTTAATAAATATAACAGGTCGAAAATGGATATGCTCAATATGCAGTTTGGCCCATTCTTGCCACTTGTCATCCTAAAAAAGTCTGCTAGGAGCCATTCTTCATCTAGTCATCTTGCTCTAGTAATCACTCGTCATTATTCACAAGTAAAAAAGAACATGGATGAAAGATAGAATGCGCTAGTTACAAATTCCATGTTGATCTATCAGCGGCATTACTATATAAATCGTTAAAAAAACCTTCTTCTTTTTTTCTCCAGAATCCTAAGCTGTCAAAACACAGACCACAATGTCAATAAAAGTTATGCTTAACACTACTCTTCACGACGTCAGTTCCTTACTTGGACAAGACAGGATGTGGACTTAATCACATCAACAAGATAACTGGGAGAAAGTGAAACAGAAAAGATGAAAGGGATAAAAAAACAGGACAAAATTGAAAAACTTATTGAATTGTTGACAAGTACTCTAATATCATGTTAGACAAACTTATTTTTCTTTTTTCTAAAATTTAGATCGTTAGGAAACAGCTAATAAACAGATCAATAATATACACACAGCGTATTACTCATGCAACATGGAAACCATGCAACCCCACATGAAGTCACGCCCAAAATTGCTAACAGCTGTACCATAGTCTTGACATTACAAGCCTCCTCTTCGCATGGAACTCCCGCCCAAACATTTCTAATAACTAAATAAAGGCTCCATTTATTTCATTAAAAATACATGACCCGAAAAATATTTTTTAAAACATGATTGTTTATATTACTCAAAGTAATTGGTTAATGAAGGATATTTTCATTACTAACAACAATCTTTTTTAGGAAAATTTTATTCAAATTATTTGTTTTTCGCAAAACAAATGAGTTATTCTGCGTGTTGTGCTTCACTAGCTAACATATTTCTTTTTTTTAAAGGGATCGTCGTGTATAGGGTCCTTATTCTAAGGAATTCACTGGGTACTCCCTTTGCCCGCTTGAAGCATAGAGATACAAGACATCATTCACTTATTTCAATCTACATGTATTGATGACAAGATTTAAGGCTCTCATCATCCTATCGGTTTTCACATTAAGAGAGTGATGATACTCAGAATATGTTGACTAGCGAAGCACAACATGCAGAATAATTGATTTGTTTTGTGAAAAAGAATGATTTGAAAAAAAAAAATTCTTAAAGAGATTACTTGCATTGCTTGTATTTATGTTAGCTGGCCCTTTGGTGGGCCTAACTAACATAAATATAAGATAAAACAAAAATAAGAAAAAGATCAAAAAGTCAAAAGAAAGAAAGAGAGGTGCTCGTGCGCAAGTGGGCCTGAGAGTGTGGAGAGAGAAAAAGATAAAAAAAAAAAAAAAAAAAAAATGGAAAGTGCTCGAGAGAGCTTGGAGAAAGAAGAAGGCCGAATCTTTCTGGGCCTGATTCGAAGGACAAATGTGTGATTTCTGGATTTTTCGCTCAACATGTTGCAAGCCTCGGACACTTGACGAACCATGCCATTTTAACGAGCTCGCCTTCGGCACCATCTAGACACCCCACCACAAGGTCGACATTGTCGCGACGCACCACCACCACTCCATCGCCTAGTGCCGCATCATCAAGCCGCCACTGGAACGAGTCATCGGGTCTAGCCACCACCTCACATTGCCAAGCTGCTATTAAATTTCATCATCGGATGTTACTGTGCCTCGCCTCAGCCGTCCTGGTCATCATCGAACCACCTCGGCCACCGGACTGCCACCGTCACCTAGCCAACCCTACAGGACACGCGGTCGCCCCAAAGCCGAGCCACCGCCAAGCCAACAACCAAGGACTCCTCAGCCCACACAAAGGAATAGCTATTCGTTCCTCTTGAAGCCAGCAGCACCGCAAGTGTCTTCATCAGTGACGCCCATCTGCACAAGGGAAGTCAACTACAACCGCACTGCCTGAAGACTCAAGAAAATAAGTCGCTGCCTCCCTCTTTTCTCTCCATTCTTTATTGACATTTGATATTTAGTCGACGTGTTAAAAAATGTACAAAAATTGAGATTTGGGTTTTCGATCGTAACGGAGCCCTTTTCCGATAAAAAAATGTCGTTTTCATTTATTCCTTTAGTTGTCACTTTAAAGCAATTACCTATTCATTTTCAAGAAAATGTGAAAAGTCAAACGGTTGACTTTCGGATTGACCTTTTAATCAACCATTTGACCAAAAATGAATCTTAGGTCAAAAATTGGTTTTTCATCCAAAAAGATGTCAATTAGCTTTAATTTCATTTTTTTTTTCAAATCAATTTTTCAAAAACCCAAATATTTAACCCAAAAATCAACTTTTTAGGAAAAGTCAACTAAATGATTTATTTTTAATTAAATATTTGTCAAAAAATTGGAAAATAAAAAAATCCTAAAAAAACTTTTTTAATGTCAATTTGATTTATGCGTTGAAAATTTTACAAAATTCGATTAACAATCTTATTTTCCGAATTTTTTAGTTTTAGGTTCTAAATTGACCAAAAATAAAATTACTTTTGTTTTAGTCATAATTATGTATAGTTTCTTTTACAACATTTGGTCTAGGGACTATTTTTAATATATTCGTTCTTTTATTTTCAAGATTTGCATGTTGAAAGGTGAAGTACCATTTGAAGCTTTAATTAGGGGGTCAAAATCAACTCTTCATGATTCACAATGAACGATTGTTTTCCATTCATTTTCTTAAGATAAGTTCAAATCCGGGATACGTTTTGAGAAATTCACATGAGAACTTCTTAATTTGAGGGATTTCACTCTCTTGAAGTTAAGAAAATCGAACCGTTGAGCTTTAATTGAAGAAATTTAAGTTGACCCATTCAAGACTAATTCAATTACATGAATCTAGGTCCAATTTCAATATTAGACCTCGATTGATTTTTGGCCTAAGTCCTATCACTTTAATCCAAGGTCAATTTGAATGCATTAGGTCATCCTAAGTATGGTAATTAACCAAATAGGTCTATTGCAATATTAATTGAATTCAATTTCAATTAATTTGTAATTTTAGGCAAGAACTGGTTAAGAACCAATCAAACTAGCGTGAATCGGTTTGATCGGTCCAACTAGCCATCGGCAAAGCAGGTAGGTTCGACCTCTTGTCGGCTGATTTGGACCTTTGGCAACCTATTTTGGGATCCTCATTGAGTCATTTTACTCCCATGCCCTAAAATTTTCACAATTTTGCATAATGACCCGTGAATTTCGAAAATTTACTATTTAGTCCCTAATTAGGCCCTTAAGAGCAATTCTCATTTTAAATCTCGATTTTTGCAAATCAGACCCAACCGATCGGTCATACAACATATCTTAAGGATGATTAGCCTTTGAAAAATTAATTCGGCTAATAAATTAAGTTCTTGATCATCGGATTGAATCGACGGCCAATATCAACTGATTTGGGACTAGGACAAAAGGTTTTTCCCTCCATTTTGGAAAAGGGGCTCATTTTTCTGCAAATTTTATCTCTCTAAAATAGAAAGTCTCTCTCTTCTCTCTTTTACCTTTCCCGCCACTTCCATCTTTCCCTCTCTTCATTCGCAGTTGGCTATGTTAGCTAGGTTCACTCCTATGTGAGTTGCAAGCCCAAAAAGGGCTTGAGCCCATATGATAAGTCATATGGAGAGATAGGGTTTCTCACTATCTTAAAAAGTGGTAGCCACAAAAAGACGTAGTAACAAGAAAAAAAGAGAAAGTAGAAAATCTGGGGGTTGGGGCAAAGTCTGAATTACATCAAGCTAGCATCAGAGGTCGATTCGTGGTCCGATTGAGCTGAAATTTTGTTAGCATGTTCGTGGCGCAATCTTCTCGAATATGAACAGTTTGATTTCTGTTTTAAGCTCCCTACATCAAGTTTTCGTGAATTGATCAAAACCTACGTTTTTTATCAGATTTATCCTTGATCTCTTGTGAAATTCATGTGTATTGCCAAGAATTATGTTCTTGAGGTATTTGCTGCTATGTACCTCTAGTATTTGCTAGAGAATAACATTGTTCACCCAATTTTGTTGATAGTGAAGATTTTTGGGTGGACTCCGGTCCCGTGGTTTTTGATCTCCTCACATCGATAAGGTTTTCCATGTAAAAAAATCATCTTGTGTTCGTGTGCTTAGTATTTATTTCACTCTACTATATCTATTCCTATTAAGTTTACACAAGAGGGGAGATTATTTTATTCCGCTGCGTTAATACGATATTGTTCGAATTGTTACCGTTCTCCCATCAGAGTGGAATCAGAGCTTCTGGTTATTGCTCGATTTTCTGCCTTGTGTTAAACAATGGAAACGAATACGAGTAGAATGGTTACACTAAATGGTTCGAATTATCATATTTGGAAAGGGAAGATGGAAGACCTTTTATATGTGAAAGATTTTTATTTGCCCGTATTTGCCGAGGAGAAACTGGAGAATAAAACTGATGCTGAATGGTCTATATTTCATTGTCAAGTGTGTGGTTATATCAGGCAGTGGGTGGATGATAATGTTTTGAACCATATTATTGAGGAAACACATGCACATAGTTTATGGGATAAGCTCGAACAGTTATATGCTCGAAATACTGGAATAATAAGTTATTTTTTATAAAACAGATGATAGCTCTGAGATATCAAGATGGTACTCGTTTGACTGATCATTCAAATTCTTTTCAAGGAATTATAAATCAGTTGGCTGCGATGGGAATCAAGTTTGATAATGAGATACAAGTACTATGGTTGCTTGGTACTTTGCCGGACTCATGGGAGACTTTCTGAACATCTTTGTCTAGTTCTGGCTCGGATGGTACAATTACCATGGATTTGGTCAAGAGTAGTATTTTGAATGAAGAGATGAGAAGGAAGACACAAGGATCGTCCTCTTCACATTTTGATGCCTTGGTTGTTGAGAAAAGGGGAAGAAGTGAGCGAGGTCCGAGAAATAGAGACAAAAGTCGAGATAAAAGCAGAGGTAAGTATAATAAATTTGCTAATGTTGAGTGCCATTATTGTTATTAGAAGGGACATATTCAGAATTTTTGTTACCAGTTAAAAAGGGAGAAACAAAAGGAGAAAGATAAAGAGAAGAAAAGTGATAATGATAGTGATGATAATCGTGTTGCTGCACTTAAAAGAAGCCTTTCTCATTATTTTTTATGGTGATGTGGTGAATTTTGTATCTCATGAGACTAGTTGGGTAATTGATAGTGGTGCATCTATTCATGCTATATCTCATAGGGATTTCTTTACATCATACAGGTCAGGTGACTTCGGATCTGTGAAGATGGGAAACAATGGGCTAGCTCAAGCTGTAGGCATCGGTGATGTGTGCCTAGAAACCAGCAATGGCACAAGGTTAGTATTAAATAATGTTAAACATATACCTTATATCCGCTTGAATTCGATTTCTACAGGAAAGTTGGATGATGGGGGCTATTGCAGCACCTTCAGTAATGGTCAATGGAAGCTCACCAAAGGTTCTCTTGTTGTGGCTAGAGGTGAAAAATATTCTTCGTTGTACATTATGCAGGCAAAGTTGTCCACAAACAAAATTAATGCAGTAGACAGCGAAGATGCAGCTGAGTTATGGCATAAGAGGCTTAGTCACATCAGTGAGAAGGGTTTGTCAATATTGGCCAAGAAGAAGCTCCTTTCAGGATTGAAAAGTTCAAAGCTAAAGAAGTGTGCTCACTGTTTAGCAGGAAAACAAAAAAGAGTTGCATTTAAAAGCTCTTCTCCTTCAAGAAAGTCAAGTATACTGGATTTAGTGCATTTTGATGTTTGCGGTCCTATGAAAACAAAATCACTTGGTGGTTCTCTTTATTTTGTTACCTTCATAGATGATTTTTCAAGGAAAATTTGAGTTCATACCTTGAAAACTAAAGATCAAGTATTAGACTCTTTTAAGCAATTTTAGGCTTCAATTGAGAGACAGACTGGAAAAAAATTGAAATGCATAAGAACTGATAACGGGGGAGAGTATATTGGACTTTTTGATGAATATTGCAGACAACAAGGTATTCGACATCAAAAGACACCTCCCAAGATGCCTCAGTTAGATGGCTTAGCTGAGAGAATGAACAGAACACTGGTTGAAAGGGTAAGATGCTTACTTTCACAGTTAAAGCTACCTAGATCCTTTTGGGATGAGACTTTAAGTACAGTTGTGCATGTCTTAAATCTTACTCCATGCGTTCCTTTAGAGTTTGATGTTCCTAATAGAGTTTGGACAGGCAAAGATGTTTCTTATGATTATTTGCGTGTCTTTGGGTGCAAAGCATTTGTGCATATTCCCAAAGATGAGAGGTCTAAACTTGATGTGAAAACACAATAGTGCATTTTTATTGGTTATGGACAAGATATGCTTGGCTACAAATTTTATGTTCCGATTGAAAAGAAAATTGTAAGAAGCAAAGACGTTATGTTTATGGAAGATCAAACAAAAAATGATATTGAGAAAGCAGAGATGATTTCAGCACCACAAGTTAGTGATAATTTAGTTGATTTGGGTCCAGTTCCTCTTACAAATATTCCTACACAGGTATAAAGAGCAGCAGGAAGTCAATGTTCCAAATAACGCACATGTTCCTGAACATGTTGAAACAGATAATACTATTCCTGAACGAAATGCTCAATTAGATGTTCGACTGGATGTTCCAGTCCGGAGATCCATTAGAGATCGACGACCTTCCATCAGGAATGCTTCAAGAATTGAGTTATTGAAGATTCAGTTGAGCAAGTCTTTTGCCATGAAAGACTTGGGCTCGGCGAAGCAGATTCTTGGCATTCGAATTACCCAAGACAAAGATGCTAAGAAGTTGTTTTTGTCGCAAGAGAAATATATCGAGAAGATCCTTTAGAAATTTTACATGGACAAGGTTAAAGTGGTTAGTACTCCTCTTATTGCCCACTTTAAGTTAAATATGAAATAAAGTTCTATGACTGATAAAGAGAAGAAAGATATGGAAAGTGGTCAATATGCCTCAGTTGTAGGAAGCTTAATGTATGCGATAGTATGTACACGCTCGGACTTGGCGCACACAATTGGCATTGTTAGTCGCTATTTGTCAAATCCAGGCACAGAGAACTAGAATGCAGTGAAGTGGATTATGACGTATCTTCGGGGAACTTCAAATTTGAAACTTAGTTTCAGGACCGGGAAACTTGAGTTAGTTGGATACACAGATTCCGACTTGGCAAGAGATATTGATACTCGTAAATCTACTTCTTGTTTTTTTATTTCTTTTGTGGGTGGAGCTGTGTCATGGAAGTCAAGATTGTAGAAGTGTGTTGCACTTTCTACAACCGAAGTTGAATTTATTGCAGCGACTGAAGCTAGTAAAGAGATGCTATGGATGAAGAAGTTCTTAGAAGAACTTGGGTTCAAGCAAGAGGTATGTGTTATTTTGTGATAATCAAAGCGCAATTCATCTTGGTATCATCTTTTCATTCTAGATCGAAACATATTGATGTTAGATATCTTTGGATAAGGGATGTTCTAGATGAAAAGTTATTGGAACTTGAGAAAATTCATACGAATCATAATGGCTCTAATATGATGATGAAGACTCTACCAAGAGAGAAGCTTGAACAATGCCAATTGATAGCAGGGATGGTGAATCCCTCCACATTGTCGTGAGGGGGAGATTTGTTAGCTAGGTTCACTCCTATGTGGAGGAAGCCCATTGAGTTGCAAGCCTAAAAAGGGCTTGAGCCCATATGATAAGTCATATGGAGAAATAGGGTTTCTTACTATTTTAAAAATTGGTAGCCGCAAAAAGACATAGTAACAAGAGAAAAAGAGAAAGTAGAAAATCTAGAGGTAGGGGCAAAGTCTGAATTACATCAAGCGGGAGTCAGAGGTGGATTCGTGGTCCAATTGAGCTGAAATTTTGTCAGCATGTTCGTGGCGCAATCTTCTTGAATCTGAACAGTTTGATTTTTGTTTGAAGCTCCCTACATGAGGTTTTTTATGGATTGATCAAAACCTGCATTTTTGGTCAGATTTATCCTTGATCTCTTGTGAAATTCATGTGTATTGCCAAGAATTATGTTCTTGAGGTCTTTGCTGCTATGTACCTCTAGTATTTGCTAAAGGATAACATTTTTCACCCAATTTTGTTGATAGTGAAGATTTTCGGATGGACTCCGATGCTGTGGT
The DNA here is from genome assembly GCA_014182365.1 of Eucalyptus tenuipes. NCBI lineage: Eukaryota > Viridiplantae > Streptophyta > Magnoliopsida > Myrtales > Myrtaceae > Eucalyptus > Eucalyptus tenuipes. The sequence continues at coordinate 17,191,162 of CM024541.1, read as the reverse complement.
TTTTTATCTCCTCACATCGATGAGGTTTTCCACGTAAAAAAATTGTCTTGTGTTCACGTGCTTGCTATTTATTTTACTCTACTATATCGATTTCTATTAGGTTTACACAAGAGGGGAGATTATTTTATTCCGATGCGTTAATTTGATATTGTTCGAATTGTTACCGTTCTCCTATCAGGCTACGCCCCTTGCCAATGGCCATTTGATTGGCACCACCACTAGTCACAACTCTAGACCACCTCAGAGATAGCCAAAGCCTCCCGTCCAACAGCGGTTCTCCTCAGCAGCAAACACCAACATTCCCACTGATGTTGAATCTAGCCGCTCCCCGAGATTGGACTTGTGGCCTAAGGTGATCCGTGACTATCCAATGGTCGGGGCCTTGACGGAAAGCCACCGAAACAACTCCAGTGGCTATTTCTCTCACTGGAGGCCTCAAATTGGTCCAAATCAGGACCAGTTCTTCCTTGAGTTGAATCGGTGGTCTGATGATCTCCTCAGGTGGTCCAACCAACACCGGTTGGTCACCAAGTGAGTCCTCAACCAGCTGGTGGTTGGGGCCTTGACGGACGGTCTTCAGAACTCATTTGGTGACCTATCTTTCCACCGGCACTCCAAGGCTGGTCCGATCAGACCGGTTTCATTCCAAATCTGAACCAGCGGTTCAGCTGCCCCTAGTGGCGGTTTGTGGCGATTCGATCTACTCTTTGAAGTTCTAATGATGCTCCAATGATGATCTCTTTGACCAATTGCATCCAAAATTGAGAAAAAACACAAAAAAGTTAACACCTCGAACTTGAATCCGATGAAGCGAGATAGCGTATTCAATTGGGGTTAGGATTCAAGATTAGATCTATAGAAAATGTTTAGATATGATGTTAATAAGGTTGTTTGATGATTTGCTGAAGATTGTTGTGGATTGATCATGAGTTTATGATTGATTGAACTTAATATTCGATGATCTGCAATTTTCGTGCTTCTGTGAGTGACTTGCTGTTTGGCTTAAAATGAAGCATTATATGAGCTTATTTGATCTCAACTCCTTCTAGGCTTAGAAAATAGATTCCAAGACCTTCGATTTGATAGGTAGTATGCCCCAAAGGAGATTGTTTGACCCTCGGAAAACACCCCTCACAATCCGCTCGATTCTGCAGTGTTTTTGGTCTGTTTGTGGTTCTGGTTTTATTTCGACTTCTATTTTTACTATTTTTCATGCTGATTTTTGTGATTAATTTTTGAGGAAGTTTTATTCGTGAAATTTTTTCCAAGTTGTCTCAAGTTTCTCGTGTATTTTTTCTGAATTTTTCAGAGATGTTTTGGTCGGTCAAAACCAACTAGAATTGAGCCTAGGTCGGTCTGCCCTGCACCTAATGCGAGTCATATTTGTGTGAATTGGAGCTTGTAAATATGTTTGGTTGGCTTCTTGATCTTCATTGACTTGAAATACACGTGTGCATTCCAACGATGCATGATTTGCTCGTTGTTTGGTATGTCATTTACATGCTCAAATACATTAGGGTTCTATTGCAATTAGGACATTTCATGTCACGTATCTGTCTTGCTATTTTTGTCAGGGTTTGTTTGATCTCAATGAGATTTTAAAGTCTTAACGAAAAAGGTTTGTCATTATGCATTCTATACGTCAAGTTTTTTGTTAGATTTTTGCAGCGTGCCGGATACTTGGAGTGCTGACACTTAGAGTGCCAAAACTTAGCCTGAAGGAACACTTAAGTGTTAAAAGATAGGAAAATGACACTTAAGTGTCAAAATTGGAGGAAAATAAATTATTTAAATGCCAACGGCGAGAAAATCCAGTCAAAATGTTGACGTGGCAATTTTACGGCGAGACAAGTGCAAAACAACATCATTTTGTATGCTTATGTGACTAGTTAAGTGCAAAAATGACGTCATTTTACTACTGACATTTGTAGATAATTAATATAAATATTAATTAAATTAAATTTAAAACTAAATTAATTCTATTAAAAAAAACAGAGAGAGATGGAGATTGTAGAATGTGAGGGATAAGCTTTCGCCGTCGCCTCCTTGCCATCGCAGGGAAGGGCTGGCGACGGTGGGGAGGCGATAGCGAGGGCTCAACCCTTGCTTTTGCCTCCTCTTCCTCTTTTTTTTTTTTTTAAAGTAATAACTAAATATATATTAAATTACTATTTAAATAATAATATGTTTATTTAGTATATTAAAATTCAAAAACAAGACAAAACGACGTCGTTTTGATCCTTCGACACTGACTTAGCTTTCCGATGTGCCACATGGGTGATTTATATTATTAAAAAATAACACATAGGATTTCTCGTCACCTTCGCTGGACTTGGCACTCAAGTGTCCCGTTTTTTAAAAAAGTGGCACTTAAAAGTCACTTTCGTAACTTTTGGCACTTAAGTATCCTCTCATGCCAAGTTTTGGCACTCCAGGTGTACTTTTGCCGATTTTTGCATGTCCTTAAGTGTCTAAAATCAAGCATGTTCTGTGATGTTGAGGTTAGATTAAGGTCTTATCATGTATGTACTTAATCACACTCATTCAGATCTCTTAAAGACCAAATCTCTCATTAATGCCTTCTTAATTCTTAAAGTGTGCATTACAAGTTTCGTGTTCATATGACCGACCCAAGGCAAGCTCAAGCCTTGTCAGCCCGCTTGCCTAAGGCTTCATTCTCCATTCAAGCTCATCGTTGTCCACCCGAAACACTTCACTTCATCCACCATTAACCTCATCCAAGCTTGAGTGGATGATTGAGGTCTCCAGCTCGCCATGACTCATCGACCTTGGTCGAGGCCTTGTGGTCACTGATCTGACAATGCTCGATGTTGTTAACTTCGGGTGAGCTCAATCTCACCAAATCTAGCAAGTTGGAGCTTCGCGGAATTTGCCAAGCTCGAGCCCCGTTGGCCAAGGTGAGTCACCAAAGGAAGGAGATGGCAATTGTCACACCCCAAAACCCAAGTGCGTGAACATCCCTCGACGGTCGATAAACTGTAATGTCTTAGGACACATCACTTATACATACTTTTATCTTTTGATTAAATGCATGTGAAAGGAATTTAATGTAAACAATTCCCAGTCATATAATGAACAACAAGGATAGTAAAATCACATTAGACAATTTCCAAAAACACAATTTTTATTTATCAACTATTTGACCCTAAGAGTTTAGCATTTATAGGCACAATCCAAAGGCAACTCTTAAGCGATCATGATACAAAAAGGGTTAGATAGGTTAGGGTTAGCCTACTCCTTTAACACAAAGACAATCCAAAAAGGTAATTCCCACACAGGCATTGGTCCATTACGGCAGACCGTTGATCATTAGGAAAGGATTGAGGAGATTCTCGTCAAACTTGACGAACCAAGCCACGAAACGATGGGGAACTAGGTGGTCTAGGCCCTCCTAAACACAAAAGGTAATGGTGTGCTTCACGATGGTCGTCTCGGTCCCTTTCTAAATCCCCAACTATCAAAGAGAAGCTTTTTCCTATACTCTAGTTGCAAAACTTTTGTTGTGGTTTGGAATTAGGGGAAGCAAAGCTTCAACAAGTAGAAGCTTCTTGGCAAAGCTTCAAACAAAGAGGTTGGGTTGTTCACTTCATTGATTTGACTTCACTCTTTACTTAAGATTAGAGATAGATCAATTTCTATCAGATTGAGAACATACCACGTCTGTGCCGAATCCTGTGTTTTAAGAAGAGTAGCCAACCCCACTTTTATATTTTAATTAAATTTAAAAAATTATGATTTTTTCCACCTTAGAATATATATTAACTCATATATCCTTTTCAATCGTTTCAATAATAATTACTATTTTGTTATAAGCTTATGGCCGATGAAATTGTAGGACTATATGATTGGTTAGAAAAAGGCATGTTAGCTACTTTTTTCTAATAACAGGATTACTAGTCACTCGTTGGATTTATTCGAGACATTTCCCATTAAGTGATTTATATGAATCATTAATTTTTCTTTCATGGAGTTTCTCCGTTATTCATATGGTTCCGTATTTTAAAAAACATAAAAATTATTTAAGCACAATAATCGTGCCAAGTACTATTTTTATCCAAGGCTTTGCCACTTCGGGTCTTTTAACTGAAATTCATCAATCTGAAATAGTAGTAGCTGCTCTCCATCACTACGGCTTGAAAATAATTGTCAATAACGAGGTGAGATAAAAATCTTAGCAAGTCAATGTCCTAAACCTTGATTATGATGTTAATTCGTCCCGGAGGTAGCTTAAACATGCAAGATACATGAACTTACCTCGCCTTGGCACACTTCTGCACATTAGTACATTGCATATGACAATATCAATGCAACAAGCATAAATAATAATCATAACATATTCTATAAATTCCAGGCGTATTGCTGTCGCACGTATTCCAATTATTATGACCCCTCAGGTTATGGCCAACACAAAGGTCGACGGTCTTTCAGCATGACTGGGCATCATCCCGCCCCATCGGGCGCAACATCGTCCCACGTACTCATACGCATCAGGACGGCATTCCATTAGGAGCATTGGTCCGGTCTCAACCGCGACTCCTTATTTGAAGCCTTGTCGGGCATTCAATAAAAATCAGGCATCGCTTGTATATTCATACATATCAAGACATAACCATTACCTTGCGTAATCATAAGCATCAGGGCCATTATGTGACCACATGAGCGTTCAACCACTCAAACAAATTTTTATCTTATGACTTAGTCAATGTAAACGTGGTTCGTGCTTAAATAACAATCTTATAATTTTTTTTTCACACTTAAACTTCTAGTAAAATGTTTGCACCGTGGTCACATACTTCAAATCAACCCACCAAATTTTTCACGTGTTCATTTTAAAACCCCATCACCCCTTTTAACATGTAAAATTCGACGTCCAAACCTGACACCTCAAAATGTACCATTTTCTTGTTCATAGAACTTTCTTTGCAAATGATAGGTAAGGCACATACATTTGGCATATCAATTACACGGCATAACAAGTTCAATCAATCAGAATTACGCATAAATCCAACCAATAAACAAGCATAAAATTCTATTTAACGACTAACCCATCATTAACTTACACTAATTGTGATTAATTAAGCTAGTCGCGATTAATTAGATTAAACTCGATTAATTAAGCTAACTAGAATTAATTTAAACTTAATCTTCTTTAATTAAAATAATTATGATTAATTAAATAAATTATGATTAATCAAACAATTCACTATTAATTAAGACTAATTGTAATTACTTAGACTAGTCGTACTTATCTTTAATCTAAATCGTCCTTAATTCACAATTAGGGATAAACTAAAATTAACTAACCTCCATTATTCTTAAACCAACCTAACCCCTAAACGTAATTAACTACCTAATCAAGGATTAGGAGTTAACACATGGTTTTTCCGACGATGGCGAGCTCGCGGCGGCATTGAGGGCACGACATTCATAGCTCAATTGGAGACTTGACGACGGTGGCAAAGCCCTTCAATGCTTTTGGCCACCAAGGAGGAGGGGGTTTGGTGGAGGTGAGCTGGCGGTGGAGATGGAGGTGGCGGCTTGGTGGCACAATGGCCATGGTGAATGGCACGAGGGATGCGAGTGGACGGCGGCATAACGGGTGGCTCAAGCGGGTGGCAAGAACAACGGTTTGAAGAAGGTGATTCGGTGATGTCCAAGGTGGTGATGCGAGTGGTGGTGGATGGTGGTGTTGATGGGTTGTGGCGTGAGGACAGAAATAGGAAAGGGGGGTCGGCGATGGAGGATAAGATATGAAGAATGGGAGAAAAAAGGATGAAGACAAAGGAGAGAGATGGAGCGGAAAGGGAAAATAGGAAGATGTTATGCTGAGGGGGGTGGACGTGGGGGATGAGGGAGAGAGAAGAAAAAAAAAAACAAGAGATTTTTTAGGATTTCTGTCCAAAAATCCATGATTTTCTCATTAACTACTCCCCTAAATTTCTCCCAACCCAGCACATAGTCCCCTTAATATCTTCTTGTTTTTTTTCTTTTTCCTTAAAGCCAAGATTTTGGCCAAGAAATCACAACTTTGCCACTGGGTCTGGTTTCCTTTCCGATTTCCAATTTCCATCCAATAATTCATTTTTCCGAAAAATTCTGAGCTTATCGATAATTCGATGGATAATGAGGCAATGTCCAATAAATTAGCCTCAAAATTCTCGAAAGTTCGGTACTCAAAATTGTATTAAATTTTACGATTAAAAATCAATCGAATGCGACTTTAGTATTACCTAAACTATCAGGTGGCTTTTAGAGGTTTTCATGTGGTTCACACATGGTCGATAATTTTCGATCCACGTTTGTGCCTTTTCGAATGGTGGAAAACCCTTGGTTGTCATTGAATAACGATAATTTAATTATGTAATTTGTGTATAATATCAATAGAAAATTGATTTATCATCATTCAACACGAATATCGTAATCGTGTGGAATCACCTATGAACCGACTATGTACTTCCGTCGAATCGATTTATATTCTGTGACATCCTGATTTTCAACTATATTTTCGATGAAATGAAATGGGCTTTTCATTGACGTGCCTATGGCATTTTTCTCTGAGTTGGCCACTCACGAGATAACTAGTCTATTAGGTGAATCCGTTAAGAAATCTAAACGCGACAGACTTGAGAATTCGACTAGAAACCGACTGCTCGACCGTGCTAATCTACAATGGTCAGTACGGCACTATCAAAATCCAGTAGAGACCAGAGATAGGTTGATTCAACAGAGACATGTGATTAAAGTGTGGGTGATTCCACCTAATTGAAAAATCCTCGTTGAATAGCACCAAACCGATTTTTCTATCGTTTTTGTACCCTATGTCTGTTTTTGAAATCTCAATATTTTCACGACAACCAAGAGCTGCCAATGAGTCGAAGATGTACAATGTGGATCGAAAATAATCGACCACGAGTCAAATGCGCTAAAAATTCCTAAAAGCTACCTAGTAGGTTAGGTCATGTTAAAATCGCGTCCGGTTGAAATTAACCACGAAATCGAACCTGGTTTTAGGAGTCGAAAGTTCTTGCATGTCACGATTTATTTTAGGAACGTCAGCTCATCCTTTGAAGAATTTTTGGTGAGCCCAAGAATTTTACGGAAAATCAATTCGGACGATTCGGAAAAGAAAAAAATTCGGAGGGGCCAAATTGGTATCAATTCCAAAGTGAGCTATTTGGTGAAGGGAAATTGTGGAATTTGTGTAGGCTTCCTCCTCAGCAAAATTGGTCATCAAATTGGGGAAATTGGTGAAGAAATTGACGTTCAAATTGATGAAATTCGTAGGCTTGTGTGGGGGTTGCAACATTTGGCATCATGTTAGCTATTTGTGGGATTTTATGCAAGAAAGAATTATGGGGGACCAAAGTGATGAACATGAAGACTTAGGGGACTAAGCATTGATGAAGGTGGATATTTTCTTTGACTTTCTTCCCCCTCTCCAATCTTCTCTTGCACGCCAAGACCAGCTACTCCCCCTTCTTCTTCGTGCGACCAGCCCTCTTTCCCCAGTCGAGTCTTGCTTTTGTTTCTTCTTTTCTCCAGCGCCTTCACATGTCCCTCTTCTTCGTCCCATTTCCCTGCAGCCACTTGTCTTCATTTCAACTTCCCTGCTCCATCATCTCCCCAACCAATAGGTGCCTGGCAGCCATGCCAGCGTTTCCCCCCATTTCGCTGCTAGCAGTCACGATGTTAGCCCTACTCCTCCATCGAATCTAGCTACTTCGGTCTTCTTTTCATTTGTCTGCCTTTCAAGCTTATTTCCCCACCCCACCAGCGAACCATTCTCCTCTTGCCACCACAACAGTCCACTAGCCGAATCCACCGTCCATCTCCACGCTCGGTCAACACCAGTAGCTTTGGCCATCGTGGACTTGCCTCCCGTCTTCACTGTTCCGCATGCAGCAGCCCACACCAGCAAATTTTCACTCTAGTTGCTCCTTCGCTGTTTCTCTTCACGCATGGCCACCAGTCCGCTCATGTGTTCTAGTCCCGGCCAGCGATCAACCCCTCGTCCAGCCACTGTGTAGCCATCTTCACTCTACCACTCAGCCCGTGTCCAGCAACCATTGGGCAGCAAACAGGAATGGTTTTCCAGTCCAACCGTGAGTCGTCTTGGACCCTTTTTAGCCTGGTTCGAGCTCCCTTTGATGTCGTCGTAGACTTAAGTTTCGGCCGCCGTCACACCGCCGTCGCCGTGAACTGGTTTTTGCGCTAAACCAGTGAATTTATGTCCTAAACTCAAATTAGGATGTTAATTATTCTTATAGGTGGGTTAGTGGATTAATTAGTGACTTAGTTAAGTTAATTAGGATTAGTAAGGTTAGTTCTTGTAACTAGATCTATTAGGACTATTTAGTTAGGTGGTTAGTCACCTAGGTTATTTAGCTTGTTAGGTTATGTAGCAAATTAGTTAGGTTGATTTAATTAGTTAAATTAAGATGGTTAAGTTAGTTTATGTACATCTAATTTAGTAGTTTAATTTAATTATTCTTGCATTTATTTAATTATTCGGTAATTTATTTAATTATTTAATATTTTTCGAAAATTATACCGGGATAGCCAGTCGTTAGAATTTCGTGCTGATTGTCATGATATGATTAGTTTGTGCAACTAAGTGGTGATTGTGATTTTTGGTTAATTATTTCAAAATTGTGAAATTTTAGTATTTAGTTAGAAAATAATGGGTATCGGATTTTGACACCAAAAATGTTTTTAGGTACTATATCAAATAGTGAGATTTTTAAAATGAAGGATATCGATATTTAAGATTCGATCTAATCGTGTACCCACACACGATTATTTTACCAAGTGTTTTTAATACGAAGAAAATAGGCCAAGCACATCATTTTAATTGAGGCATTTGAGTGTAATGCATGATGTCCTTGGCTGAAATTGGATGGTCATGTGACAGTTATGAGAACCCGTCACCTGATGAAAGTCGGGTGGGCGATGCTCCTATGTGGAATGCCCCTGACAACGGCTGCCGGTCACAGTAGAGGCTGCGTCGATGCCCCTATGTGGAATGCCGTCTAGACGTAGACGTTGCCGTGCTCGATGGTGCGAGACGATGCCCGGTTACGCCGGAAGACCACTGTATGTCGGGTAGGCCGTGCCTATGGGGGCAGTAATCAATTGGAACGTGTAAATGATTGAGATAAATGCGCCTGATTATTGGACAAAATTGTGTGGCACAGAATGAAACGTGTCATAAAGATTTGGTCTTATAATCGGGACCCCTATGATTGATTGAGATTGAGTGAGACGTTCCAATTAATGTGTGCATTTATTATATGCATCTGTGATATGAACTGTACTGACGTGCAGGAAGGAACTGAGGTAAGGTGAGTATTCTATGATGTGTGGTTAGACTGCCTCTAGGCGTATTTCCTTTCTAATTGGGGTTTAGGGCGTGAATTCGCTAAGATTTATTCTCATCCAGTCGTGGGTTACCAATTTCAGGTACCTAGTGTGGAGAATCCAGAGCTCGAGGCTGAAGGGTTTGGAGCGTAGGTGGCCTAGGGTTTTCTTTTGGACATAAACCTTAAGGTTGGCCTCTGTGTATGGACTCGTTTGTTTATAAAAGTGTGTTTGTGAAATTTGTTGTCCTGTTTTTCTATCCCATGTTAAGTGTTGTCTGGGGTTTGTTTTATACACTTCTGCATGTGCAACAAAATGAATGGGTCAGCGACACGTCCTAGGACGTCGCAAATTTATCGACCACCGAGGGATGTGCGCGCGCTCGAGGTTTGGGGCGTGACCTATTCATTTGCTAATTGACTTACAACAGTATAGTATTGACCCTTGTCAATTCCTATGATTGAGTTGTCAATCCCTGATTGAGCTATCAATCCTTGATTGAATTCTCTAGTCTTTCGCATTTAAACCCTTTACAACCTTACTCAATAGATTAATTAACTCGTGAGTGATCAATTCAAAGTAAAATAACCATAAGTGCATCGATGAAATAACTATTTCATATATTTTGAAATAGGGGCCAAATTTCGGAATATCACAGGGATGATGGTGAGGAAGCAAAGGAGCAATGAAGAGGAAGAAGGAAAAAAAAATAAATGTAATTTAAAAAATAATTAAAAAATCCAATTTCTTAGTAATTTTTCCCAGAAAATTCAAATTAGATCTTCCACACCAAATGAAGGAAAATATTTTCTGATTAATTTTAACATTTCAGCCAAATACTGAAAAATAAAATAGTTTTTCGTGAAAATGACTTTTTGAAAAATATTTTTCAGAAATGAAACATTTTTCGTGAAGCAAATAGGCTCTAAAATTTATTACTAAATAATCGTGCAATCAATTAAAGCATGTTTATTTAAAGAAACTGATCTCACGAGTACAAAAGTAAATGAACATGATTCGTCGAACTCCAACTTTCATGTATCAAGCCTTTACAGGATGCTTGAATTTCTGTAAGATTTTTTAATCCCATATGAATAGTACCCTCATAGCCACGGCACCTTCTTCTATCTTGCGGAATCACAAAATTTATTCAATTTAGTTATATGATGTATATTTTTCTTTTTCTTTTTGTTGAATTTATTTTTACAATTAATTATATTGATAATTAACTTAGGTTAATTTCCATTATTTATTAGAAGGGATGGGATTAATCAGCGCAATGATGATGAACATGAAATGAGCTAGTGAAGTGAAGTACAATAACGGAAGCAAGATCTAAATTAGATCGCAAATGGTGAAGAATAAGCGAAGTTGTTGGTAGTGCTTAAACAAAATTTAGATGCGTTGAAGGTATAGATTATAGATGGCAACATAATAAAGTAGATGTGTTAGGGGTAGAATTAGAAGTTGCAAAATATTAGAGTACACGTCTATAATGTAAAACACATGAAAAGAGCAATTAAAGTAAAGTATACTGGTCAGATTTAGCCATAATTTAGAAAAGCTCCTTAAATTCACATATTTATCTTTTTTGGAAACCTGAAAACTTTCTCTAGAGTTATGAAGTTCAAGAGAATAAGATTCAAAACATAACATATCCCAAAGAGGTTGCGGAAGTTTAGTAAGCCAATTAGAAGGGAGATTGGAAACCTGAAAACTTTCTCTCTCGACATGCAGAGCTTTAGTTTACCATTAATGGTAGTTTCAACCTCAAACCCAACTGGAAATCCCACAGCCCACTACCCCACCTGAGACCTTCCGTTTCCTTTTTCCCTGCAGTCGTCCGATTCGGCCCTTCTTTTCGCTAAACCAATCTATCTCGTTTCATCATCTTCTTCGTAATTTTGGTCCCCACTCATATCCTGTGCTGCCCGTCTCTTTCTTTTAGGCTTAATCGCCCCATCGATGGAAGAACCACCGGAATTAACCACCTCCACAGTCGAAAACCCTATGACAGCTCCTTCCACCATCTCAGTCAAACATCCCCTGTCCTCATTCACAAATCAATTATACCTTTCCTGATAAGCCCTCCCGCTATGGTAGCCTGACTATTTTGATACATCCCCTGCATGACCCTTTCCCCTCTGCCCTAAATCACCCAGAACCTACCTTAGGGACAGTCTCATGGAAACCCATGATCATGCAGAGGAATTGCGCCTTGCTGCCCTCTGCAATAGGATGGGTCGTCTCTGGTCCGAGCAAGACATATATGACTGGGACGAATCACCTCTGCTGGAACAAATCGAGGAGTGCAAAAAAATGTTAGTAGGTACAATTCTTTCTAATCCCTTTATCAACCTTCCAGCTTTTCAAAGTACTTTAAAGCGCGCTTGGCGCACAGAAAAGGTTGAGATTACCCAACGTGAAGCCGGGATTTATGTGGCGAAATTCAATTCAGAGAGTGATAAACAGCGTGTGTTAGAGGGTGGTCCATGGCTGTTTTCTAGTCATCTGGTAATATTTAAACCTTGGACACCAAATACACCATTACATTGCTATGATTTCACTACGTGTGATTTCTGGGTGCAAGTTTTTGGTCTTCCCCTAGAATGGTGTTCAAATCAAATGCTCTGCAAAGCGGTTAAACGTCTAGGGAAAGTGTTGGAGGTAAAGATTGATACTAGGGAGGGCACTACTCTCAAAGATGGCTGTGTCCGAGTTGCACTTAACTTACGACAACCATTGAAGACGGGACAGTTAATTCGTATAGAGGGCAATGCAATATGGCTTGATTTTCGTTATGAAAGGCTCTCTTACTTTTGCTACTCCTATGGTCGACTAGGCCATTATGCCATGTATTGTCCAGACATCCCATTTAATGAAGCAAAATTGGAAGGCAAGGAAAAGATGGCCTTTGGCCAATGGCTAAGAGTAGAAGTCAAGGAGTATAGTCCGTATTGGCTAACCTTTTATGGGGAAAAGGCTGACCCTGATGATACTAAAGGAGTAATCCCCGAAACTCCTCCCTCCATGACCACCAAAATACCTGCCTTACCTCCAGCAGAGGTCACTTCAGGGGGACCTCAACCTAGATCAGACTTGCGGCAATTCCATTACACTGAACAACAACAGATAAAAGCACCTGCATTAGCTCCTATAGAAGTCACAACAGTGGGACCTCCACCTAGACTAGTCATGCTGCACTTCCACTACAATGAACAGCAATAGCAACTCCAGCACCTTTATCCCGACAGTTCAAAATCTGGGAACCCCTCGACCATCGACATCGTAAAGGTTTCAACCAAGATGAAGAGTATACAAGAAGAATTGCCAACTATTAACAATAGAGATATAGGCAACCAGAAACAAGACTCCACGATACTTATCGCACCTGAGGCTGCTCCGCTCCAGCACCATCTTCAAGGAGACACTTCGACGAAGAAGCCTCTAACTGCAGCTCTAATTCTTTCACCAGTCAAGAAGCAAGGCAATCTAGATCAGACTCGGGAGGTTGCTTCCCTCAAGAAACAGAAGCATTCCCGACTCTCAACTAAGGCTGGGATTGCAAAGAAACTTAAAAGATACAACCCATATGAGGTGCGCACCTCCTTAATTGAAGGTCTAGATGAAACCTTACTTTTGGATAATCCTGTCATGTCAGCTGAAGATGCCGGTAGGTGGGTTGAGGTGGCTTACCCTAAAAAGCCAGCGCTTGAAAAATGAGACTCCTTTGTTGGAACTGTCAAGGACTGGGCTCTCCCCTGACAGTTCAAGCCCTAAAGGCCCTCATGGTCAAAGAGAAGCCCGACCTGGTGTTTTTGATGGAGACGAAGAACAAAGAGGATGTGCTAACAAAAATTCAGCGTCGTCTTAAATTCCCAAATTCCCACATTATCAATCCTTTAGGAATGGCTGGCAGACTGGCCATGTTTTGGCACTCCCACATCACTCTACATGTGGAGCACTTTACTCAGAATGTTATTGATACTGTATGTTCAGATTCTAAGATGGGCATAATGATGAAGCTAACCTGTTTACACGCACCAGTGAATTTCCACTCTCGCCAACTCATATGGACAGCTCTCCGTCAGATTGCCTCTACCAACTCCTTACCTTAGGTTTGTGCCGGAGACTTTAACGATATCCTCAACCACTGGGAGAAAGTGGGCAAACGGTCAGCAGACTCACATCGAATACATTCTTTTAGAGCAATGATACAAGACTACTCACTCATGGATCTAGAGAGTAAAGGTTGTGCTTTTACCTGGATGAACAATCGTCAAGGTGAAGACTTGGTGAAAGAATGGTTGGATAGGGCACTTTGTACTCTGAATTGGCGGCTCACTTTCCCTGAAGTTGAGGTATTTGCTTTACCTACTGTGGGCTCTAACCATAGTCCTTTGTTGCTAAATACAGAGGCCAAACTGACTAGAAGACGCAGACCTTTTGTATTCAAAGCCTATTGGTTACAGCACCAGGATTGTTGCAGTATAGTGGCAACATCATGGGCCTCAGCGATGGGAGTTGGTCATGATCTGCCACACAAGTTGAGGATCGTCAGCTTAGTGCTAGATAAGTGGAGTCGAGTCAAGTTTTCCAATGCCCACTCACATATCTTAGATTTGCAACAGCAACTACAAATTCTGACTAATCAAAATCAAGGCATCTATGACAACCAACTAGCTGCAAAGTTAAAGGAAGAACTACAAAAAGCATGGCAGCAAGAGGAGCAGTACTGGGCAATGCGGTCTAGAATAAATTGGTTAAAGTGGGGAGATAAAAACACCAAATTCTTTCACGCAACAACTATTCAGCGCAGACAAAGGAACAAAATAAGCATATTACAAGACAACAACTAGCAATGGGTAAGTGATTATCAGACTCTAAAAGAGATGACTATGGCTTTCTTTTCAGACCTTTACAAGTCGGCAGGTTACCGAGATTTTGGCCCAATCCTGGACCAATGCTCGAGCGTGGTTACACCTGAGATGAATGCTCTCTTAACTACTGTAGTCACACCAGAGGAGGTCCATAGAGCCACTTTCTAGTTGGGTAAAACTCAAGCCCCGGGCCCCGATGGTTTAAACGGTCTTTTCTACCAATCGCACTGGGATATTCTACAGGAAGATCTTTTCATTTCGATCCAGACTTTTTTCCATACAGGAGTGATGTCCATAGACCTCAATCGGACCATAATATCTCTGATCCTGAAAGTCCCTAACCCGGAACGACTGGACCAATATCAACCCATTAGCCTTTGCAACTATGCATACAAAATAATATCCAAAGTCCTTGCCAATAGACTCAAACCCTTCCTTCCCACCCTAATATCTACAGAATAGAGTGCTTTTGTAGGCGGCCGCCAGATCCAGGACAACATTTTAATCGTTCAGGAGGTGCTACACCAACTGAAGACTCGAACTAGGAAAATGAAATATCGAGCAGTTTTAAAGATGGACATGCAAAAGGCGTATGACCGAGTAGAGTGGGACTTCCTCAAAGACTACTTCCTCAAGCTTGGCTTCCATTCCACTTGGGTGCAGTCAGGTGATGCAGTGTATCATGACAATCTCTATCAGTGTCAAGTTTAATGGTGATCAACTGAACTACTTCCATCCTACTCGCGGCCTTTGACAGGGTGATCCCCTTTCCCCCTATCTGTTCATTCTAATGGCGAATGTATTATCAACACTCATACATCAAGCACTTGATATGGGACAACTCAAGGGAATCCAATTGAACAGGTGGTGTCCTACTCTTTCCCATTTATTTTTCACAGACGACGCTATTTTTTTCTTAGATGGGAAAGTCCTAGAATATCAGAATCTAGCAAACATCCTGAATCAATATTGCTTAGCTACCGGTCAAGCAATCAATAGGAATAAATCGGGTATTTTCCTCAGTAAAGATTGTCCTAGTAGACTAAAGGAAAACCTGGCGCAACAATTCCAAATCCCTGTGCTTCGTAAAACTGGAAAATATCTTGGAATCCCGTCAGACTGGGGTCATTCTAAGCAAGACATGTTTGCCTGGATTATTGGGAGAGTGAACTCGAAGTTAGATGGATGGAAAGAAAATCTTATATCGAAAGGTGGGAAAAAGATTCTCATTAAAAGTGTTGTTCAAGCTATCCCTCAGTATGCAATGTCCATTTTTAAAATTCCTGTGTCTCTATGCCGGTCCATTGAACAAAAGATAGCGAGATTCTGGTGGCAAAATGATAGTAGAAAGATGGGTATTCATTGGAAACATTGGGATTTACTAAAGGACAGGAAGGATAAAGGTGGTCTTGGATTTAGAGATCTTATTGCTTTCAATAGAGCAATGCTCGGAAAACAGACTTGATGACTTATTCAGCATCCTTCATCTCTATGGAGCAAACTTTTTAAAGGTCTCTACTTCCACTCACAAGACTTCAGCAGCGCTACTAAAGGTGCCTGCCCCTCCTGGGGATGGCAAAGCCTACTAATAGGGCGGGACTCAATTTTAACTAAGTTACAATGGTCGATTGGGGACGGGACAAAGATCAGAATCCGTGAAGATTGAGGGCTACCCAGGGGAATTATTGGAGGACCCGCAGACAAAGATGAGCCGCAAATGGTGGATGATCTGATTTTACCGGAACACAACAAATGGAATGAGACTCTACTACATCGTTTCTTCGATGTGGACATCACAAATGAAATTATTAGCATCCTGGTGCGGCCTAATTATACAGATGATCAGCTAATATGGACAGATACCCCTAACAGTCAGTACACCATGAAGAGTGGCTATCATACAATCAGACATGCAGCCATTCACACCAACGAGAACAGAGCATCCTCTTCTTTTCAACCACCTTAAATCCTCCGGAAGAGCATTTGGAAGCTAAAAGCCGCACCCAAAATCAGGTTTTTCCTTTGGTCTATATGTCAGAATGCTCTGCCCACAAAAGCCAATCTCTTTAACAGACACATAAATTCAGAGTCAACATGTAGTTTATGCGCAAATCAAGCCCCTGAAACGATGGAGGACCTTTTCCTCCTATGTCCGTGGACTTTGACAATCTGGTCCCACCCACAGATTAACACCCGTATTCTCCCAACACAAGTAAACCACATGGAAGCTTGGATTACAAATAGATTTGCACAGAAACATAACTCACCAAGTATAGTGGTTGTTGCTGCAATTCTCTGGCAGATATGGAAAGCACGAAACAGGTTCATCTTCAGTCACCAAAGACCCGATCCCTCCTTTGTAGTTGAAGTGGCCTTCGCCCAATCTCGATTAGCACAGCTACTATCTTCCAACGCAACAGGATCAACGCGGACTCCTTCAGATCCAGGTTCTCTGTGGCGGCCCCCTGACCTTGGTGTGCTAAAGATTAACATAGACGGGACTTTTCAGATTAATAGTACATCAGGCTCAATAGCGTATATTTGTCAAGATCATACGGGCAAAATGATAGAGGGATTTACTAGTGGAGTCGCTGCATCCTCGGCCTTGCAGGTCGAGATCCAAGCTCTAAACACAGTTATACACCATCTTTTGCGGGTCGGCAAGTCTGACGATCCCTTAATCATCGAAACAGATTGCCTCACATTGGTAGAGGCTGTGACTGACCAACAGAAGACGCCATGGGAGGCTAGATCGATGCTTGCTGAAGCGGCCGCCATCCTCCCCTGCTTCTCTCGTCTACAGATTAGGTTTTGCCGTCGCGAGGCCAACTCTGTTGCGGATTGGGCAGCCAAGGCCCATTCCCACTGGTCTCTGTCTTCGTCATGGGCTACTTCCCCCCCCCCCTTCTATTTTGTTAAACCTAATTCTCTCTGATGCCTTAGAAGTGGGGTGTATCTCTACTTTTACTTGAATGAAGTCTCTCTTTTAGACCAAAAAAAAATTAGAAGGGAGATTCCCTATTCAGTAGGCTTTTGTAACCAATTCATGACTTGATTGGCTTCTAATGGGTAATCTAGAAAAGCTCCATAAATTGACTTAAGAATCTCTTAAAGTTCACCGAGGTTCGTCTGGTGAGATGCAAGGCACAAAACACATTTTAAGTATCAAAATTAGGTTATTCTCAGCAAAACTAATCTTTTGATACCCATATCCGTACCCTACGAAGCACCTACACTTTCGGAGAGCCCAACACTCTCCAAGAGTCTTCCTATAGTATTAAACACTCCGACATGTGTTTAACACTCTCCAACACTCTTAGATACTCTTCGACACTAATCGGATACCTGATCTACTTTCCGAACACTCTCCAACACTCGAGTCGGAATTCCGACATGTGAGTTTTGGACACATGATTCTGACACTCGAGGTCAATTTAAAAAATTTCTAATAAATGAAGGGTCAAAATATATATATGAAAAAAATAATAAAATAATAAAATAATAAATGGAGAAAGAAGAAAAATCCAGTCTTCTCTTCTCTTTTGATTCTCACTTCTCGTGATACACAATTCACTTTACAAATTTATTTTATCTTCTCTTCTAACACATCTAACATGCCAGTTCATAATATGAATTGCTTATGTTTTCCCCAAGTTTTATGGATTATTGGAATGGAGTTGAATTTGTTAAATTGAAATAATGAATGATATTAATAAATGGTAGATTAATGTTTTTAGTATAAATTCATTCTAAGCTTTTTTATCATTTATTTATTTGTGAATTTGAATCAAATTAATATGAATGAAATAATCATAAAAACGATAATTTATTATGTATATATAAAAATATACATTCAATATATAACATGTCTCAATGTGTAGAATTCTTTGTTTTTTGAGAAACGATGCGTCGGCATGTCATGTCATGTCATGTCGTGTCGCGTATTGTGTGTCGATGTTGGTATTGCTTAGTTTGTACCTACTCCAACAGTCAATTTTTAACTCTTTAAAAGCAATAAGTCGTTCTTTGTAGTGCTGGAAGTTTGCAATTTGCCGATTGCAACTCAATATCATAAATCTAGAAATCACAAATGTTCCAACATATAAGGAAAATTGGGTCAATCGGATAAGAAGGGTCAAACTTTCCAAGACCTAGAATGAGGTCCCATTGCCTCAAAATATATCTAGGAATCTTAAAATTCAAAACTATTCTCGCCTTTTAGATATGGTAAATTATTATTTTTAAAAGGTTTGAGTCAAATCAACTCCCCATTCAAAGCTCAAGTATATGACTAGAGTTGTCAAACAGTTGGATTGAGTTGGGTTTGATCTGACCCAATTTGACCCATTAAACATATTTTAATATGTTTTCATGCAATAAAAATTTAGTAATTCATACTGCATCAACCCATATGGCTCAAACACTTCCATACTTAACTCAATCTAACAATTTTAAACCCAAATTGAGGTAAGAGCACAGAGAGAGTAAGCATGAGATCAAGTAAGGGTGAGAGAAAATTGTAGAAGTGAGTTAAATCTAAGTAAATTGTGAACCCATTCAACTAAAATTATTTTAGATTTTATCATTCTAAACTCTTTTATGACCCATTTATTAAATATAACTTGCTCATATAAAAACTCAGCCCATTAAATATAGATTAAGAAATGGATTTATAACCCATTTGGATAGGTGTGAACTTGATATGGGCCCATATCTTGATTCTATAATCTAATAAACTTATGCTCATAAAAATTGGGTTTATTGAAAAGCTCATCATGAGATTTCGAGATAAGTATATTAGAAGTGTCAAAAGTCGTATAGAACTCTCACTTTAGTGCTAAAATTTTTAACGGCTCACTTAAGTGCCAAATTGGAAGAAAAACAGTAACTTAAGTACCTCCGGCAATTTGACCAAAAAAAAAAAGTACCTTCGGCAATAATTTCCAGCCAAAGTAATTATGTGACTATGACTATTATAATTAATTTTTTTAGATAAGTTTGCATATTTTATTTAAAATCCGGTCCATGTGGACTTGCAAAATGACCTCATAGGAACCAACGTGGTAAGCCTTCCAAAAACGATGTCACACGACTCCCATTTCCAAAAATAACGTGACTTGTCTTCTTTTTTTCTTTTTTCTTTTTTTGGTTGTTAATGTTGTTGTTGTTGAACTGTTGACTCTCTCTCTCCGAGGAAACATAGGACTTCGCCACTGAAGAGGTGGAAGAGGTTGAGAGGTAGATGGAGGAAGAGGTGTGGCGAGCGGTGGAGCAGGCGAAAGAGCTATGGGATGCCACCGCAAATGTCGCTAGCATGTCAAGCAAGGAGTAGTCGTTTGGCAACGCACGCCCGCACTCGACTCATCCATTCACTGCCTTCAAGCCTCCATCAGTGCTCAAGCCAGTAGCGAGCTGCAGGATTAGTGAGTCCTTTTGTAGTTGCTATTCGTGTCCCTTGGCACCTGACATCCATGGCACGCCCCATTGCGCCTCATCCTCCTGCTTGCGTGCTCGCCAATTCCGACAGTGCCACTCTCTACAAATTACCGTCTTCACAACCCACAATCAAGCCATCATCTGTTAACCTCTGAAGTTCAACCTTCTTCACTTGCGAACACAATCTCATAAGCATTACACCAGAGGCAAAGAAAAAAGTTTGACCTTGATGTGCAGGCGGCTTCGTGGTGGGGAAGAGTGTGATTCTGGGGGAAAAAATTAAATTAGGGTTTTGAATTTGGGAATATTCAAAATAGGGTTTTGAATTTGGGGTAAAAGTTGAAAACAACATCATTTAGGGAATAATATGCCGACAAAGCATTTTGGTGAGCCAAATCAGCAGGAGATTTTAATAAAATAAGACCATGTCAGATTTCTGGCGACTCGAACTAGAATTGATACTTAAGTAATCATTTTTTTTTTTTCAAAAAGTGACGATTAAGTGATCCAACATAAACTTTTAGCACAAAAGTGAGTGATGTACATAACTTTTGATACTTTTAATGTACTTACCCCCAAGGTTTCTAAAGATGTAAAGATCATGCGAACTGTGAAAAAATATCTTGGGAAGTTTTTGCTCTTTAGCCTAAGGTGCGTGTTCCTCAAATTGATGACATAAGATAACTCTAATGGTGAGTGTGGTTCTAGGATAGAACTTAAAATTTGAGAATCGGACCAATGGGAACTTATGCAATTTCAGGTTCCAAAGTACACAAGGTAGGTTATAGGTTCCTAAAATTGGGGAACCTATTTCGGTTGGTAGGTTTCAATTTCAAAGTTGGTGGAACTTGGAATAAGTTTTTATGGTTTTCTAGATCTATGGCTTTATTCGATCCTATAGTATTCCAAAGTAAATAGTGTATAATCTAGAATAATTAGTTTGAGCTTCCATCTTATGACTGAGATTTTTACTATTTAAGGTTTCATATTTTTCATATATCAAATATAAGTTATGATCAGTGAAATATAGTAGCAACTAATGGTAATTAAATGAGATAATTCACTGCAATTGTTCAATTAATAATATAGATGGAGCTTGAATAGATCTTGGAAATAACCCTGGAACTCATGATAGGGCGTGTTGCAAATTCCGAGGTATGCAGAGTAGGTTTTAGGCTTCAAAAAAATGAGGAACCTGTTCCAATGAATAAGTTCCAAGTTTCAGGTGGAACCTATATGAAATCTGGAACCACTTACCCCTAGGTAACTTCCGACACTATTTCTCTTTTATTTGAAATTGAAAATGACATGTCTAGGAATGCTATTATGTTAAAATAATTTTTTGACCTAGAATCCTATCATTTTGTTGTAACGGTAACAAAATGTATAATTTAGGCCTATCATTATCTCATAATCAAATCTTCAATATAGATTATGTCATTACGCATGTGATTTTTTATGTCATGTCATATTCCATATGATGTTTAAATTTTGTTTGCCATGTCATGTTTTTATACGAATTGCTATGTCATTTCATGTTCCATTTTATTTTTCAATTTCGATTTGCCATGTCAAATTTGCATCCAATTACCATGTTAGGTTTGAAGTTTGATTAGTATCTTATGTTTGCATTTGAATTGCTATCTTGTACCATTGTCCATGGAAAAATTGTCCAAAAAGTTATAAACCTATTGCACTTTTGCCACTTCAATCTTAAATCTTTTTAATTTTGCCAATCAAGTTTTAAACATTTTCATGTTTTGCCAATTGAGTCTATCCGACAAATTTTAGATGGAAATTGCTAACATGGGCACTAACCGTGCCATACGGGATGATTAGCATCGACATGGACAATTTTATATAATATTTTAATATTTCTTTAAATTAATTAATTATTTATTTCCTTTTTTCATTTTATTTATTTATTTATTTTTGTTTGGTCTTCCCTTCTTTCTTCTCTAGCCAATTATTCGGCATCGGCGGTGGTCGACAACTAGCCAAAGGCGAGGGTTGGCGAGGTCGAACTCACTAGCGTTGGGCGAGGCTCATCCTTAGTGGGCGAGGTTGACCTCACCAACCCTCCCCTCTAACTAGTTGTTGGGCCTTAGTGACTAGCTAGAGGAGGAAGAAGGGAAGAAAACAAAAGAAAGAAACAAATTAAAAAATTAAAAATTGAATAAAATAAAATATTATTAAAAATTCTCCATGTCAATGTTGTCGCATCACGTAAGATAGCTCACGTCCAAGTCAGCAATTTCCGATTAAAATTTTCCAGATGGATTTAATTGGTAAAATTAAAATGGCACTAAATTGATAAACATGTAATAGGTTTAAGACTTTTTGAACAATTTTCCTATCGACCGTGTCATGTTTGAAATTTGATTGTCCATGTCATGTTTGCATTCCACTTGCTATGTCATGACAATTTCCATGTCATGATTGTATTATGGTTTGTCATGTGATTTTTGCATTGCAAATTGTCATGTCATGTCATTCTTCATGTCAGGTTTGAGTTTTGATTTGCCATGTCACGTCTCGATTCCAATTTGCCATATGATGTTTGCATCTAAATAGCCATAATATTTGAATTTCAATTTGTCATGTTATGTCTGTGTCTATATCGCCCAAATCACGTTTGAATTGTGATTTTTACCATGTTTTGTTTGCATAGATTGCCACATCATGTTACATTCTTGTTTTGTTTGTATGCGAATTGTCATGTCATGTCATTTTCCTTGTCATGTTTGTATCCCGATTGTCATGCTATGTTCGCATCCGAATTGTCATGCAATTTTGCCCATCATATTTGAATTCCAATTTTGCAATGTTGTGTTGCATTGGAATTGCCATGTTACGTTTCCATGTCATATTTGAATTCCTATTAAATCATGTCATGTTCCACCTAAAATGTTATGCTATTTTACGTGTAAAGTTTCAAATCCAGAT
Source organism: Eucalyptus tenuipes (assembly GCA_014182365.1). Lineage (NCBI taxonomy): Eukaryota > Viridiplantae > Streptophyta > Magnoliopsida > Myrtales > Myrtaceae > Eucalyptus > Eucalyptus tenuipes. The sequence goes on along the minus strand of CM024541.1, from coordinate 17,168,522 downwards.
ATGGTCGCGTCATCTTACATGTAAATATTGACATGCCATCTCATTTCTCCTTAGAATGTCATCATACTTTTTTTCCAAACCCACTGGGATATATTACAGGATGAGCTCTTCCTTTTGGTACAAAATTTCTTTCAAACAGGAGTGATGCCCACAGCTCTTAATAGGACTACTATTTCTCCAATACCGAAAATACCACATCCCGAAAGTCTGGACCAATTCCGCCCCATTAGTCTATGCAACTACGCCTATAAAATTATCTCCAGGGTACTTGCCAATCGTCTGAAGCCATTGCTACCTGACCTGATCTCTAAGGAACAAACTACCTTTGTAAGTGGGCGACAAATCCTAAACAATATCCTAATTGTACAGGAGGTGCTTCATCAGATAAAGATTAGGAAAAGGAGACATCACTTTCCAACGGTCTTAAAGATGGAAATGCAAAAGGCATATGACAGAGTAGAATGGGATTTCCTAAAGGACTATCTCCTTAGGTTAGGTTTCCATCCTACTTGGGTGCAGTGGGTGTTACAGTGTATTACCGCAGTCTCTATTAGCATAAAATTCAACGGAGAGCAATTGCAGTATTTCCACCAAACGCGAGGCCTTCAACAAGGCGACCCTCTTCCCCCTTATCTGTTCATCCTGGTGGCAAATGTCCTATCAACTCTCATCCATCAAGCCATTGACATGGGGAATCTGAAGGGTATCCAGCTTAACAGGTGGTGTCCTAATCTTTCCCATTTGTTTTTCGCCGATGACGCAATTTTTTTCTTAGATGGCACAATCAGGGAATGTCAAAATCTTGCAAACATACTGAACCAATACTGCTTAGTTACAAGACAGGCAATTAATAGGAACAAGTCAGGTATTTTCTTTAGTAAGGATTGTCCTAGTTGTCTAAAGGAAAACCCGGCTTGGGAAGTTAGAATCCCTGTGCTCGAAAGAACCAGAAAATACCTAGGAATTCCCTCCGATTGGGGATGTTCCAAAAGAGATATGTTTGCTTGGCTTTTGGGCAGGGAGAATAACAAACTAGAAGGGTGGAAAGAAAATCTTATTTCGAAGGGTGGAAAGGAAATTCTAATTAAGACTGTGGTACAGGTGATCCCACAATATGCCATGTCCCTATTTAAAATTCCTATGTCACTTTGCAATTCTATTGAAAAGAAGATTGCTCGTTTCTGGTGGCAGAATGATTGTCGTAAGCCAAGCATCCATTGAAAACAATGGGAAGTCCTAAAAGGTAGAAAGGAACAGGGAGCACTAGGTTTTCGAGATTTCATTTCTTTTAATAAAGCAATGCTTGGAAAACCGGCATGGCGCTTAATCCAACAGCCTTTCTCTCTATGGAGCAAACTGTTTAAAGGTCTTTATTTCCCCTCAAAGGATTTCCGTTTTGCAGACAAAGGTGCCCAACCCTCCTGGGATTGGCGAAGCCTACTGTCAAGAAGGGATTTGATATTACCAAACCTTCAATGGTCGGTTGGCGATGGGACTCAAATCAGGATTCGCGAAGATCGTTGGCTCCCTAGAGGAATACTTGGCGGACCAGCAGCTAGAGATGAACCTGTGCTGGCGGCTAATCTACTGGAAAAGGATTCTAATGACTGGAATGTGTCTCTTCTGCATCAATATTATAATACTCAAACAATACAAGACATACTCAGAATTCCGGTCAGATCTAACTTTGCAACATATCGACTTATTTGGACAGCCACAACACAGGGTCACTATACAGTATAAAGTGGACATCATTCAATCAGAAATGCAGAACCCATAAAGATCAACAATCAAGCCTCATCATCCTATCAAACACCACAAATCCTTTGGAAACAAATTTGGAAGCTCAAGCTTGCACCCAAAGTTCGGAACTTTCTTTGGTCCATTTGCCATAATGCACTGCCCACTAGAGCCAATCTTGTTTATCGACGAATCAGCACAGAGCCGATATGCACTCTATGCCCTGATCATACAGCAGAGACGATTGAACACCTTCTCCTACTTTGTCCATGGACATACAAAATTTGGTCTCATCCTAGCATTCGCATTCGGATTGTACCAACAGAAGTACATCGTATTGACGAGTGGATTGCAGACTGAATTAATCAACAGCAAACCTCACCTAATCTGGAGATTGTCGCTGTTGTTTTTTGGCAGATTTGGAAGGCATGAAACATATTCATTTTCTGTCATCAACACCCAGATCCAAACTTTGTAGTGGATGTAGCTCTTGCCCAAGTTAGAATAGCTCATAATTCCACCTATAGCTCGGGGGGACCAGGATGTAAGCAGTTCAATCTTGGCAATTTTTGGCGGCCCCCTGATCCAGGTGTCCTGAAAATAAACATAGATGGCGCTTTTCACATAGATAGTACTGAAGGATCAATGGCATATATCTGCCATGACCACTCGGGGAAATTGCTAGAAGGATTTACCAGATTTGTTGCTGCTTCTTCGGCCTTGCAGGTCAAGATCTAGGTGCTCCTTGTCACTATGTACCATCTGCTGCAGCAAGGTAAATCTGATACTCCAATTCAAATCGAATCGGATTGTCTTCAGTTGGTCGAATCCATTAACAATCAACAAGAGCCGCCATGGGAGATCCGTGCCTCGTACGCTGAAGCCGCCGCACTCCTCCGTTGCTTCTCACATCTTCGTATTACGTTTTGCAGACGGGAAGCAACTTTTGCTGCAGATTGAGCTGCTAAGGCCCATAGAAATGGCTCTTTACTTCCTAATTGGGCCGCCTCTCCCCCTTCCCTTCTTGGATCAGCTATTCTCGAACGCTTTAGCAGCGGGATGTAATATTCCTCTCTGTTAATAGTTACTTTCTTTCGGTCAAAAAAAAAAAATTCAGCCTCACGTTTGAATTCATTCAGTTTTGCATTGCACTTGAACTACACGTCATCTGAATTGACATCTCATTTTCTTTCACTCTTTCACACATGAATTGAGTCACGTCACCATGCATGAAAAATAGTGTTATTAACGGATAATCACACCTAAAAAGTGTTTTTGGCTACATTTCAAATTTCTAACAAAATATCATGCATACTTAGGAGAATTGGAAGTTGAAATGCTTTAGCTTAAATGTATTCAAGGTAAAATGGTAATTAAAATGTCAGAAAAACAGACCGACTCTTGGTACTTCTACCGATGGTATAGATAGAATGCGTAGATCAAGTCAAATTTACCGGTCGTTTCCACGTTATTTTTTTGCTATATCTTTTCTGAGTACTTTTTTTCATCTTAAAGGTAAAGTTAGGATCTTGAGCACATAAGAAATGTTACTAGCATATTTTGAAGATCAAGTAAATGCCGGTCATATAAAAGCTCGATCCCGAAATTGAGCAAGTTTCAATTTCGTTGAACAAAAAGAATTGTTAGAAGAAATGAAATGCAGGACAAGTAAGATGATTGAGAGTTCAAATACTCTTTGCATAAATTTTCGAGTTAAATAAAGATAGACCGAAAAAAAAAAGAAAAAAGAAGAACCCTGCGATGAAGAGAGCATTTACTTACGTGCATGCGGGAGTCCCATGACCTGAAAAATAGCATATATCTTCATGCTAAGGTTAGCTAAGAGGAGTTACGTACTGTGATTGTGACTGGAAGCTGAAATCTCCTTCGCGAATCGCTTGCACGAACTCGAAGGGAATTTGGATGGACAAACAGAATGAACTGCATGAAAAGCCCATGTGCATAAATGCAGAAGAATTGCCGGACAAATCTCCTTTGGCAGAGAGCACACTCAGAAAACGCATCCGATTTTCCCAGAAACAAAATCTTTCCCCCGGAAAGTTTCGCTGCGAGTGGCCGCCTGCCAGTGGAGAACTTGCCCTGTAATGCAACGGCATAGCCAAGATCGTTTGACGATGAGCTTGGGCGTTGAGAGGGACCGATATTTATGGAAAGTGTTGAAGAGGCATATTCAATGGAACAATGCCCTTGCCTATGTCGCTGACGGTTCTCCTCAAGTCCTGTGTCACTTTATTCCAGATTTTCCATATCTTTGACCTACTAAATTATAGTGTTTATTAATTACTTTCTTTAAATTGTGACCCAAAAAAAATACCTTCTTTGAATGTGCCTTGAGGAACATCAAGATTGCTAGACAGTCTTGAGCCTTTTTCTAAAGTTCATTTCGTTCTTGATTTTTCTCCTTTTCTCTTAGTGGCACGTGAAATGAATGTCACAGCAGTATCAACCTCATAAAATGAATCAAATGCTAACGATATATATAATAACAATATATGTTCTTTTTTTCCAATACAACGATGTATTCATCAATAACAATATATGTTCTTTTTTCCAATACATCGAGATATTCATCATAAACCCAATTATACGAAAAGATGCTATGGATGCAAATATTAAGTTCCATAAAGTGGAGTGATTTATCAGAGAATTAACGAATGAATTATTTAGAACCATCTGCCTGACGCACATTTATAATTTGTTGCATCATTTCGTAGATCCATTTTGTGTGGCCAAAATTAAAAATATTTTTTATTATTCCTTGACCCGCCTTTTTTGACTAATTACTTGCCACATTAGTCAGTAAGATACTAAGGCGAGCATACAGTCGTTAAAGGAATTTCAGAGAAGTAAGACGGAATTTTTGAAAAAGTAATCAAATGCATGCATGCATGGGATGGGAGTACCGAAATGGGAAAAGTACAAGAAGTTCTGGCAGATGCCACGAAATGGAAGATCCGGAGCATGTTCTTATGTCCAAATCGACATCCCTTTCGTGCTCTATCAAAATATGCTGGGCGGTCGCTGAAGAGTGTTTTCGATTCGCTTCCAACCACTAGAAATGAAGCAACTTGCTTATGAGGAAACTCGTTGCTGTATCTATGGTTGGAGTCCTTTAGTTTCTTTTCCCTACTTTCTCCCTTTTTCTCTATCAATCGAAAGAGTCTTGCCCCTCACCCGAAAAAAAAAAAAAGTCTTGCCCTTTCATGCATGCGCCGCATATGGACTCGCTATTCCCATTTTCCCTTTCTCTTTACAAATGATGTAGATCTCTCCTTCAAATCTACCCCAAGTAGGTTTCTTGGTTTTTTTAATATTTGAGTGGTCTCCAAATTGACTAGGCTTCCTAAATAATGTCTCCTTTTTTGGATCCAAACCTTTTCTTTATAAATGGGTCTATTTCTTGAATTGTATCCAAGAGATGTGTGTTCCAGCCAATGAATGTTGTGGTAACACTTGGTAATTCTTTTGTAAAATTGAGATGTTGTTTTGCGAGCAATTGTGTTGTGTATGATTATTGGGTGTAAATGAGGGATAGGAAACAATAGGTGCTTAAGTGACTTGAGTATGATTGTAATATGTGTTGTCTTGCCTAATTTATAATGGAAACCTAGTTGCTTTCACGGTGGTGTGTGTCACATTGACTTAAATACATATACAATTTATTGCCTTGTTATGTATATTTTATATGTTGTATTGCTTGATAGCTTATTTTTCACAACAATTTGTATTAGAGTCAAGCTAGACTAAGTTGAAAGGTGAAGCAAATTGATGGCGATAGAAGAAGGAAGAATATCGACAGATTTGATGGGAATGACTTTGATTTTTTGAAAATGCAAATTGAGGAATATCTGTACTAGAAAATCTGTATTTAGCTCTAATTGGGAAGAAAGCAGAGTCAATTACGCAAGCTAATTGATATTTGCTAGATAGATAGACTTTGGGTGTCATTCGATCGACATTGGGTCTTAACATCATGTTTTAAATTATGAAAGAAGAGATTACTATAGGAACAATGAATGCCCTGTTGAACATTTGCAAGAAGCCTTCTATGACCAATAAGGTCTACTTGATATGATGTTGTTTCATTTAAACATGGATGAAGGTGTATCGATTGTTGAGTGTATTAGTGAATTCGGTGCGATCATTAGTCAATTGAGTTGAGTTGAAATTGACTTTGATAACAAAGGGCATGCTTTAACTCTATTATTTGTTGCCCGATAGTCGGAATAATACTATCATTGTTATTGATTTTTTGTCAAGATCGAGAAACTTGACGTTTCATGAGATTTGCAATGTGATTTCGAGTGAAGCATCTTAAGAAAAAAATGTACTGAATATGTGCCCTCTTACTCTCATTTCCTTACCCTTTTCATCATTAAACTTAAGTTGAATCCCTTTTGAGATGTCCCTTCTTGTCACAAATCCAACATCCAACACCACCAGTTTTAAACTGACTACGTTTATTTAGCTTCGCATTACTCCTGCTAACACAAATAATAAATCTTCCTCTACTTAGATAGGTTGGTCATATTTACTCTTATAGATGTCTTCAATTATAATCAAATTGTGAACCTCATCAAATATCAAACTTCTTGACTTAGAGTAATTACTAATAGTAGAAACAGTAGCATTCCAGCTATCAGGCATTAGGGATAATAGAATCAAAGCATGTATATTATAATCTAAGTGAATCTCAACCAAACTTTTTTTACTAGTGACTATATTGAATTCATTGATATGCTTAACAAACAATGCACGTATGTTCATCTTTTAAGTGAAATAAATATTGTAGCAAGTAGACCTTAAATAGTAGAGGGCTTATCGTGTAGACAAGCCATTCATCAACCTTGTAGTAGTCTTCTCTTTAATGTATTAAATGTGACATTACAAGCCAACATCAGGTGAATTACACTCAACAACTATCTATCTAGCAAATATCAATCATCTTAGTTCATCTACTCTAACTTCTCCTTGGACAGGGTGAGAATGGCTCCCATCTAGCAAAACAAAGCCTCAAAAGGATTAAGAATAATAGAAGAGAGCCACTTCACATTCCCTTTGCTTCACTTAAGCTTTGGACCTTTCTTTCTTGAGGATAACCCTTGAAACCTTGAAAGAAAATAGATGATATCTGTTGCAACCTCTTTTTTCGGTGCCTGATTAGGGACGCTTGCAGAGGTTAATGGTTTGGTTAGGTCTATTAAATTTAGCCCGGGTTCTCCTAAGCCCACTAATTCAAGACTTAATGGTTTGATATTTTTACCTATAAGTTAATTTTAAAAAGAAATCGTCACTAATCAATTTGGGGTGGATAAATTAGAAACCCAAGTGAAATATCGAGAGGAATATTCGCTCCTGCACAACTAGAGAAATTAGATTCAAGGACTTGATTACACTAGTTAATCACTAATGCCATTTCGATACCTAATATTGTTTAAACTCTAAGGCTTTTTAGAATTTCAAGGGATTTTCCATGCGTTTGTGGAGGAAAAACATATTTTAGTCTTTTTCTATTTTTTTTAACATAAAAAGCATTCTTTGGATTTTTTGATTTTTTTTTCTGAAAATATTAATCATTTTTGCCCTTTTTTTGATTTTTTGGAAAATTAGGAAAACATGGAATATTTTTGGATTTTTATGGTTTTCTGAAAATATTTTTATTTTTTATTTTTGTAATTATTTTATTAAAATATTATTATAAAAATATAATATATTAAAAACGACTAGGGTCGGATCCTCAGGTTGGGTCCGACTCGGGTCGCCTACGGCTGGCCCGACTAGGCCCGAAGCTCGGTTCGGGCCCAACCCGCAACTTCCCTAAGAAAATTCAAGGCCCGCATCCTCCCAGGCCCACGTACGTTCAACCCACAAGACAAACGCCCGGCCCGAGTTCCGAACCCGGCCCGCAACGCCAAAACCCTAGGGCGACCAGGTCACGAGCCCGACCCGGGCTCGACCCGGTTTCGCGGCCGCCTCCTACTCTGTCTGTCTGCGGCGCCGGTTGGAGAGGCTGGGGGACGTCAGTCGGGCGGCAGCCTGGCGTTCAACGGTGGCGACGTAGCGGCCGGCAGCAGCCAGCCGCTCAACAGGATCGACGACGAGGCACGCGGCGCGGCAGCAGGAGACGTGGAGCAGGCTTCGGCCAGTCGAGACGGAGATGTGATGGCGGAAGGGGTTTCAAGTCGGGGGGAGCGACGGCGACGGAGGCAAGCAAAGCCTGGCATTACCTCTCCGCAGCGTCGACATGGCATGGCGACGTGGGAAGCGGCGACGGTCCAGCACGGCGGGGGGGGGCGCCAGCTGCTGGTTGTTGGGGACGGCATCGGGGCTGCGAGAGGGGGCGGCGATTCGGACTGGTGGAACGGGCGTCTCTGGTGGCTGAAGCCGGTCTTCGCGCTCCGAGCGGCCTCCGCCGGCCGAACCGGCGTCCTATCGAAGCGGCTCTAGCTAGGCCGCCTACCGCATTGAAGACGGGTCTTCTCCGCCTGCTGCGCCGTACGTCGCCGTCCGCCCCTCCGTCCGGCATCGCGCGCGTCGGAGGTCCCCTGCGCGTGCTGCATATCCGCTGGGGAAGAAGACAAGGGGGGCCCGGCTGGGCCCTGGGGGCCCGCGCGAGGGTAAAAGAAAAAACGGGGAAGGGGTTGGGCTCGAAGGCCCAGCCCCCCTTCGGCTGTTGCTTCTTTTTTATTTTTATTTTTTGTTATTATTATTATTATTAACTAATCCGAAAAAGTGAAAAAAAGAAGAAGAAAATAAAGATTAATGGATGCAAGAACAGAAATTAAGGCCTAATTAAAAAACTAACCAAATTTAGGTGTCAACAATATGGAAGAAAAAGATGGAGGGAGGTGTTTGATCGAAGAGAGAGAGAGAGAGAGAGAGAGAGAGAGAGAGAGGGGGGGCTGCCGAAGAAGGGAAATGAATGGGGTGAACTTCCTTCTCCTACACACCTCATGCATGCAATCTCAATGGGTCAAGGGGACGGCAACTTATGATTAGGCTAATTTAGCCTATTTTGCAAATTTAATCTATCTTTCATGCATCTCCATTGGCTAATAGGGGCTGCAAGCCATCATTTGGAACTAAAATGCATTTGAATTTCATGCAAAAATAGAAGTAGGTGGCCGGCCATATGTATGTGCATATTAGATGTCTAATTGTGTTCTATGGTACGACTTTAGGCACATGTAATACCCGTACAAGGCATAGATTAAATGCCTTTGTCCCCAATTCGCTCACTAAAGTTGATTGTTGATATTATAGTAATTCTTTATGACTCACTATTTAATTAGGCGAAAATATGGGATGTTGCAATAATAGGAAACCATTTTTAGGAAATCTACTCAGATTAAAAACTTAATTGGATCAAGTTTCTTTATGAGCTCAAACTTGAGATATATTTGCAATAATTTGTGAGCCAATTCATCACATGGAACTCCGATTGAGACATCCCGGACAACTAAATGCAAACATTAATAGTTTTCCTCATTATTGTGCTTGTTGTGCTTCACATAGAAAGTTCATTGAACCATGAGGAGTGTCCACCAAATCAAAATGTGTTTCATTATGCATACAATCTACTTAATTACCTATAGAGTAAAACAAGCAACTTTGCAGCAATCTATAATTATTGCGTTGATGTTCCATCTAAAAGAACTGGATGCGTCATGTCACTGACGAGTAATGAGTCCCCTCGAGTTTCTGAACCATAAGAAACCTTCCCAAGAAAAGCATGCCTTTCTTCATATTTTTATCTCTTACTCTTTTGGATCGATCAAGGCCAATACATTGATAATAACAAAACCAGTGACTACTATCGCTAGTTCACGTCAAAAGATCTCCTTCTGCATGATTTCACATGCGTACATTTGTAATCTGCAGAAGAATCGTTGAGCGCATCTCCTTTGGCATCAATTTCCTCCCCCCCCAAAGAAAAGGAGTATGTTTCATATAACAGAGAGTGTTGCCCTAGCCAACGTAGTCCTTATCAAAGAAGTATAGTTGGCAGTAGCACGGATCATTTTCTAACGACAGCAACGAAGGGAGGTTATATGATAAGTTTGGCCTTATGCGCGAAACATACGCACACCTTTTATAGATGAAGTAAGCTCCCGGTCTAATTGTACACCACAATAATCAAAAGAAAAGACGCTATTATAACCTCGTTTATGCCACCTAAAGTCATTGCCTTTCGGTGTATGAGATAAACAAATTATAGCTTCACGGTGCTGGAGATGAAAGCAAAAGATCTTTCCCCTCGAAACTTGACGTTGGTTCATATTGGAATCTTTTGGCATTTCCATGTGATCAATATGGATGGCTTTTTAGCTCATGTTGGCGCAGATGATGTGATCGAAACTGATTGATCTGCATTAAGTCGAGCAAGTAATTTCAAGGGTTTTCAATGCAATTTGCAAAGGCTTTAGAAAACGATACCATGTATCGATGCAAACTCTGTATACATACCAGCAACTTCATCGAATTACGGTGGATCATGTGGCTAGTCGGGGCACTTACTCCTGGTATTGGACATGCATTAAAGGAACTGCATGGAATGATGCATTTTCTTCTCTTTCTTTTTTCCATAAAACGTTAACCTTACGTATTCTCGCTTTGCATAAAGTGATGAAATTTGAGGCAAGGAAGTTACAAATTTGGAGACGCAATTACCTTCATCCAATTGCAATTCGCAATTCAATCGTAGGAGCAACACTCCTCGCACACATTGCCGAAATTGTAAACATGGTTTCAATTTGTTAATTGGCACATATGGCAAATTAGGGGCCGATGGACCCGTATCACACAGTAACAGTTTTTGTGGTAGACAATAAGGCTGCAGAGGAATTCTGATTTCTCCATGTTTTGTTGCTATTTTCCATCCCACGTTTCAATTCAAAATATTGTTATGTCATGCAGCATTTAAATACCACCATGTCATGTCATTTCTCGTTAGCATGTCATCATACTATGAGTTTGAGTTTGCCAAGTCATGCCACATGTGAGCATTGCCATGACGTGCCATTCTCAACCTCATGCTTGAATTCAATTTCGCATGTTGCACCTGACCTACATGATATCTAAATTGACATCTCATTATCAGGCCTATTTCATATACGACTCGAGTAATGCCATAGTGCATGAAAAATAGTGTTGTTAATCAATAACCACACCAATAAGTGTTTTGGCTTCATTCACGTTTAAAAACGACATACCATGCATACTTACGAAGCTGATATATAAATGACTTAGCACCTAATCAAAAATATGGTTGCAGTAATGCGCATCGTGGGGTACTATTCCATCCCACGAGAAACTAAATGCTCGATCTAGGCTTTTCAAAATTGATTGGCGTCAACTTTAGTTTGATTTATATGCTTTTCATATACAACTGCATATAGAAATAACCCAAACCTAGGATTTGGGGAGATCCTAAGAACCCAGGCACCCCTAGCTCGTCCCTCCCGATTTTTACTCGAGGTGCTACAAAGTAGAACGCAAGCAAGATTTAAATTAGACCAGTAAAGCGTAAAGAAAAAAAAGGGAGGTTGCCCGTAGTGTTTTAGGAAGATTTATATTCGTTTTGTTACGGGCAACGTATTAAATTAGATGCGTTAAGGGATTAAAAATAGAGAGGACAGCGCTTTTTATTTGATGTGTTGATATTAGAAATGAAAAAGTGTACTTAAGTGATCGCCGTTTCCGGCCAATTTGATCGGCGTTGGTGCTGAAATGATCGTTTTTCAAATTTGTTGGCACTTAAGTGATCCAAAATAAATTTTTGGCACCAAAGTAAGCGCCCTACACAAATTTTGGCACTGATAATGTACTTACCCCTTGAATTTACTGTCATACCAAAGATTTAGGACTTGTGGACAATGATCCCCAAATTTAGAAGACCAAATAAATGCAAGCTATATAAAAGCTCCACTTCGTAAATAAAAGAAATGAAAATGCAGTACAAGCAAGAGGACTGAAAATTAAAATATTTTTTTCTAGATTAGTAAAATTAATATACAAAAGTTGCATTAAGATGGAACTAGCATCTACGTACGTTCATGCATTAACCCCATGACCTGAAAAACAACAAATATGGTCATGCTAGGACTAGCTAAGAGGAGTTACGTACTATGATCATGATTGCGGAAGCTGAGAGTTCCTCCATGAGTCGATTGCATGAAGTCGACCGGCGATTCATATGAAATACAGAATGAAAGGTATGAACAGAATGAGAAGTGAGAGAAGAGAAAACCTTATCTGCATAAATGCAGAAGAATTGCTGGGCAAATCTCCTTTGGCAGAAAGCACACTCGGAGAACGCATACGATTTTTATGGAAACTATTTTCCCTGGAACGTTTCATGGCGAGTGGCTACCTGCCAGCGGAGATCTTGCCCTGTAATGCAACTGCATAACCAATTGATTTGTTGACGATGAGCTATGGCTTGAGAGAGCCGATATATATGCAAAATCTTGAAGAAGTATATTCAATGGAACAATTCCCTCACCCGTGTCACTGACGGCTCTCTTCATATCCTCCGTCACTTTATTCCATATTCACCATATCTGCACTTTGACCTTCTAATTTGGTATTGCTTTATAATCGCCTCCTTGAAATGTACCTTGAGGAGCATCAATGTTGCCAGACAGTTGTGAGCCTTTTTCTAAAGTTCAGTGTCATATTTCTCGGAACCCTGTATTACATTTTTGTAGCTTTTATGATTGAACAGAAAAAGTGGGTTTTGAATGGCTAAGAATAAGTAACTCAGGCATTTTCTAATCTCAAGAATATCATTGGGAGGAAGATCAATTTACATTTGCCGGTTCTTTATCTACAGAAGTACCAATTGTACATTCTAGGGACATAATTTAGGAGATTATGCATGTCTCTCTCGATTTCACATATCTCTTAGGATTGTGGATTATCTTCCTTTGATTATGCATATCATTGATGGATCCTAATTCATTATAAATGAAATTGTAATATTCTATTACTTTATATAGTCATCTTGTAAGACCTATAAATAGGCTCATATGCTTTTCATTATGAAATATACAGAAATTTCACAATTTTCTTCTGTTTTATTCCTATCTTTGTATCAGAGTTCTTGTTATATGAGGAAGCATCCAATGAGTCTATTCAATGGTAGTCGTAGTTTAGTTGCCATTTTCGACACTTCTATTTCTTAGTTTCGAAAGGATGAACACCGCCACTAGACTGCAACTAAAATATGCCAAATTTGATGACGGATATGGCAGTATTCTTTCGAATTTAACACTCTGGATGGAAGTGTTGTAGATCTCACTACTACTCATTTTGACACTGTCTATGCTATTTACCAATTAGCACATGACTACGCCGCTTACGACTCACTTTGTTATCGTTCTTCAGATTCTTCAGTATGTTATTTTATGGTCTTCAATTATTTACTCACTCTATCATAGAGTTGACAGCTTATCTTGATATTGACTGGGCTAGTAACCCTCTTGATTGCCGCTCTGCTTCTTTCTAGGACTCTCACTTGTCTCCTGGCATATAGAAAAATGACTCGCCACTCGATTTAGCAAGGAATCAGAATATTGTGCTCTTGTTGATGCAATAATTATTATGCTAACAATAGTTATTAGAGGACATGGGTGTTTGCAATAGTGGAATGGTCATTTGTTGCAATAACCAGAGTGCTATTCATATAGCATGTAATGATATTTTCCATAAGCGCATTAAGCACATTGAAATAGACCATCATTTCATACGCTATCACATGCTTTAGGGCACTATTCATCTCATCTTCAATTCATCAATTGATGAGACTATTGATGTCTTCACTATGGTACATCCACCTAGGAGTTTTCAAGATCTTTTCTCTAAACTCCTATAGATTCTTCTACATTACCTTGAGTTTGAGAGGATGTTTGTGATACATTTAGGAGATTATGCATATCTCCCTTAATTCTCTATATCTCTTAGGATTGTGCATTGTCTTTTTTTTTTGTGTGCATATCATCAATTGATCCTATTTAATTGTGCATGATATTATAATATTTTGTTACTTTAGACAATCATCTTGTAAAGCTTATAAAAAAGCTCATTTATTCTTTACTTATGGAGTTTATCAAAATTACACAATTCTCTTTTGCTCTTAATTCTTTTTTGTACACATGATCAAATCTTAAGAATGCCTGTGAAAATCATAAAAAAAGTTCTTAGTTGCAAGTGAAATGACTATTACGGTAGTATCAATTACGTACGGAAAACAAGGACATAAAATGAATTGAATGCTTAGAAATTCAATGGTAAAAAAACACCACAAGTGCCATAATTATCATATGGCTCTCATTGTGTAATACATTGTTTCTTCAATTTCTTAAGTATCATATAACTTTTCAATTGATGATTTGAGTGCCATAAAAAAGTTCACAAGTGCCATGCCACATCAGATTTTTGGCAATTGGGTGAATGCGATCTTTTGAAAGTTTTGGCACTAAAGTGAACATATCTTAGATATTAGAGCACTTAAGTGAGCGTCACATGGCACTTGTAGTGTTCTTATTTTCAAATTACATATAAAAGTATATATTTATATAACGATGTGTGTTCTTTTTCATGTATTCACTATTAACCTAATCATGTAAAAGGATTCTACAAATACGAATATTAGCTTCCTTAAGGTGGAGTGATATAGCTAATTAAGTGAATGACTAAATATGAATTATTTGCTTAGTGCACATTTATAAGTTATTGAATTACTAACCAATCCATTTTGAGTGGCCAAATTAGAAGCTCATTTTCCTTATCTTTGACCCCCTTTTTTTACTAACTAAATGTTACATTATTTAGAAAGATACCAATATAAACACACGAGAAAAAAGGACGGGGAAATTTCTAAAAGAAAGCGGATGCATGAATGCATGGGCGCGAAAATGGAAAAGAACAAAAGAAGTTTTAGCAGATGCCACGAAATGGAAGATCCGGAGCATGTTCTGATGTCCAAATTGGCATCGCTTTCATGCCCCTATCGGAACGTGCTGGGCGGTCACTATAAAGTGTTTGGATTCGCTTCCAACCACTAGAAAGGAAGCAACTTGCTTAAGAGGAAACTCGTCGCTGTATCTATGGTTAAAGTCCTTGAATTCATTTTCCTTTTTATTTTTAATTTTCCCCTTTTTACCAACAATCGATAGAGTCTTGCCACTGACCTAAAACAAGGAAAAGAAAAGAAAAGTCTTGCCCTTTCATGCATACACCACATACAGGAAAAGGGAGAGAGGAAGTGATACCATAAATATCATAACTTTCGTGTAATATTCACCTTTATATTATGAGTTTTTAATTGATAACTTGAGTATGGTAACTTTTAAAGACGTTTATTTGAGTGATGATAACGATTTTTCTTACTGAAAAAACCAAACGACAATTAAAATTATGTTCACTTGTAGTGAACATTGGTTAAAAATTATGACATGCAATTATTTTTATTTTTTTTAAGTTATGATATTTAAGTGATCAATTGAGAAGTTAAGAATCCAAAATAAGCATTGTGTAAAAGTTATAAGATTTGAAATGTCATTTTTCATGAAAAAAAAAAAGGAAAAGGAAGAAAAGTCTTGACCTTTCATGCATACGAAAACAAAAGAAGAAAATTCTCGACCTTTCCTGCGTGCGCCGCATATAGATTCGCTATTCCCATCTTCCTTTATTCTACAACAACGATATACATCTCTCCTCCATATCTACGCCAAAGGAGAATGATTGGTCCAAAATTAATTCGGTACGGTTGTGACTATGGAGGAAAAGACAGATGCGCTGGAAATGGCGACATCACGAGTACAAAGTTTATTTTTTAACCCAAAGAAAAATCTGCTTTTGGTGGAGACATCATGAGTACATAAAAAGACATCATGAGTTTTGCCTCTAAAACTCCACTTTTGGTGGCCTAAGTACTATGTGCGTTTTATAGTCGTGCTATTAGTCTCTAATTTTGTCCAAATTTTGGTGGGCAAAAAGCGGATTAAAATGTTTAATTTAAAAATCCTTATGTTTAATTTTGAAGATCCCACCTTTGTAAATGACACCTTTTAAATTAGTGATCATAAATCATAATGATGTAGAACAACCAGTCCCACAACAAAGAATAAACCTTTAGCCTTCACACCGGAAGCTTTCTAAGCGTCTCATTTAGGGTTTCCTAAGCATCATCCTAAAAAAGAAGAGTACATCACATAATCCCAAAGCAAAATATTGCCAAATTCAAATGATTATCATCCTTATTGAAAAGAAAGAATTCAATGATATTTATAGACTCTCTAAAGTTCTCCTAGTTGAAATATGAATCTCTAGACAAAAAAAAAAAATAATAGAATAGGGAAACACAATATCCTACTTAAATTGAAAAGGAAACTTAACAAAATACTAGTGTTGCGATCTACCCCTCAAGGCGGGAAACGCCCTCTAATGAATATGTTTAGGGGTATTTGTTCAAGAAACGGTTCTCAAGGCGCATTCACGTAAAGAAGGAGGCTAGAATACATTATCTTTTATGCTCATCCAAGAGGTCTATCAATTGAAAGAGTGGGTTCTTCCAAACTCATACCTCATCTGACGGGGGTTCATTTTAAGGTTCTTTAAACAACCTAAAATGTTAACTAAGAGTCGCCACTAGCCTTTCCTTTGGGGGCTGGCTAGAAAGCCAAATCACAGGTTGGGAGTATTCCCTTAATTTCCACACAACCAGAGCTCATGGATCCATGGACTTAAGTTATATTAATATTTTTATTAGCACTCTTTCGGTACCTAATGATATAGTTGTTATCTAAGGTGGTCATGCATTTGCTTTTACGTTTTTTGTGCAAGTTCATTTAGAAGCATCAAAGGGTGATCATGCATGGATGGTTTTTTCATGCAATTCTAAACTATCTAAATATTGCACAAAATAAAGTACACAAGTAATGAAATTGTCTTGCAAGAAACTAAACACCCAAGACAAGTAATAAGCAAGTTACTCTAAGGGCATGAAAAGTAAAACCTGCCACTCGTTGGGTATTGTTAGAAATTTTGATGGAAATCTTGAGACATGATCCGGGTTGAATGAATACAAAATTAAGGGTCGGATTGGACATCGGTCTATGGTCACCTCCTCCTTGGGATGTCTTGATGAAATATCATTTAAATCAAACTACTTGAGGTACTAAGCATACAATGCACACACCACATATCATACAAAAAATTAAGATGAAGGACCAAAACTAATCATGAAATCAACAAATGACGACCTCAGGGTCGGTCTTTGATTTGTGCACATCGTCCCAACTTAGACCTCTACGATTGATTGAGTTGTGATCATTGGTGATTGGTCATCACTTGTGCTCACAAGCGGTATTCAATACAAATTTATCCATAAATTAGGGTCTAAAGTTTCCCAAGATTTCTCATGAGCATACATCAGCCTTAAGCAATCAAATATGTGAGAGCTTAAGCATGCATTTAGAACAAATGGTCTTGTTTTTCAAGCCAACAAACAATATGAGTGGGCCCAAAATAGGATCACTTATTCAATGTTTCGGAAATTCAGGCCATTTAATTTTGAAAGCATATGACCGACCAAATGAGTTCCAAACAATGCAATTCAAGTGGAATTTGAAAGCTAATTATCTGTATAACAAATATCAAGAAGACCACTCAGCCCAATTTTAAGCGAATTGACCCGAAATTAGTGATTTATCCCAAATGGTTCAGGACCTGACCCTGTTCGGCCCTAAATGATGTCCATGCATGAGTACGTTTTCAAATAAAAGTAGGCAATCACAATTAATGTGATGAAAGTAAAGTGTAGGAATATAAACTCAATAAAACACCAAGTATAGAATACACATGGCCCCTTACTATTAAGCCTCGGGACAGCAACCCCATGAGCTAAATGAAAATTGAGTCCAATTTCTTACCTAGATGATCAATCTACAAAACTCATCCTAAAATCCCTAGACTAGGTGCATGCTAATTAATTAAATTTAATTCAAATCTAGAGCTAAAACTCAACGACTTAATAAAGTCCCATCTCTGAGCTATTTCTGTCTCTTTAAAAAAAAATCGCAAATTGTTTTGATTGTCTTATCCTTTTAAATTAAGAAAAAAACAAAAATAGGGACTTGGGCCGGGCCCTTGGGTCCGGTCCGAATATGAACCAATCTCGGGCCTATGTAGGTTTGGGTCGGATTCATAGGCCACGTCCAAATGACTGTTAAACTTGGGTCTTCTAGGTGTGGGCTTAGGAAAATACAGAAGACTTGATATACGAAATGCCCTTATTTATTCAAGCCGATCGGTTCACAACCAAACTTGAGTCCGAGCTCGCCCAAAAAAAGAAGGAATTCAGCCTTGAATCTTTTTGGGAGGTCTCTCCCTCTGGCGTTGCGAATAGAAAAGAGAGGTCCTTGGCTTTTTTCGACAAAATAGGGACCTTTCTTTTATCTCTTAGTGCAGCCACCCCCCTCCTCCAAAACAAAAAAACCTACGTTTTATCTAGGGATTTATGCCATCGCACCAAGTCACGCGATCTATAAGGAGTGTGGGCTTAAGTAATTCATATCCTACGCGCCAATATGTTACTGTCCAAAAGAGATTAGGTACTAAAAAAAAGAGATTAGGTACTATTGAGATTCTAATCTAACTTTTTTGGTCAAGAAACAAGTCTTGCCACAATAAAAATCTAGAATTTTCTAAATTTATCTATCGGGAAAATTCAGTGTCAACTAGAAGTGTGTATGGTCTGGGTAGGTGGTTCCCACCCTAGAATCGGGAACAACCCACTAAGGACTGGTTCCAAAAAATTGGAACTAGGAACTGCCCATTGATTGCATGGATCCACCCGGAAACTGGACTGTCGGTTTGGTTTAGTTCCTGGGTTGATTTATGGAACCAGTCTCACCAAACATGAACCAAATATTGCCGTTCTTTAATTATAACATCTGTGCAACCAGAAAATTTCTGGTTTGAACATAACGCATGCTGACTTCATTTAAGAATTCCATCAAATAGAGGGCATGCATTTCAATTCGATAATCCAAATGCAAGAGAATATTACTGATTCACAACAATCACATCATAACATCATCAACAGAGAGTAATGTATGCCTACTTCATTCAAAACACATTCTCAACTACACCATGATCATTTTCGACAGTTAATATTGCCCACCTCAGGATCAATGCCACCACTCACAAGCCACCACACGTTCTACAAACTATAAAATTTCCAATTTTTTTTTTCCTTTCTTTGAGAAATGTTCACGAACATCTAATGGGCGAACTACAAGTCCCATAGATATAGCTGTACAGTTGCCAATATCCAATAGAGGACTGAAGAGACATAGCCACCACAGCTACTTGAAGATCATGCCGGAGACATCAGGTTTGCACGCAACAGTTGCTCCGAAGAAATGTACTAGAATTCAGTACATATGGAAAACAGCTGTACCATTTGCGATTTCCAACCCCATAAGAAATGGCTATGGGTTTGATGTGCTAGTGGTAAGGATCAATTATGAATTATTCCAAGGATCAACCATGGACCGATCGACTCCATTGGAAGGGCAACTAAGGGATTAACCATGTTCCAATAAAAAAAAAGTCGGCCATGGATTGATCAAGAGATTAGCCACAAACCAATCCAATGACCATTCAAATGGATCCGAGCTGTTCAACCAATAGATGACTATCCGACCATAAGGGTTGATCAAAGGATGATCACATATCACCACAGATCGATGGGTGATCATAGATCAATTCCGAGAGGTCATGTTTCGATCGTGGGTGATTCCACTCAATCATGTACCGATCGTGGAGGACCATGAGTCACCCGGTGCAACTATGTGTTGGTCACAAATTGATCGATCCCACATAACCACATGACAATCGAAAGTCAACCATGGACTAGTCGAGGATTGGCCACGGGCCTTTTATTGTGGATCACAGGCCTAGTTTGCTCAACTAGTGCCAACCCAAGGACTAGCTATTAAGCCATACCTTAGGCCACCGACCTAGCTGAAGTAGGCATTTTCACCTACGATAAGCACACCGAAGGTGGCTTTACCACGAACGAATCTTAGGTGTGTCGGAACGGTTGAAAGAAGATGTACATGAAAAGCCCTTGCCCAGTCTCATTTGCATTTCCAATGGTTAATTTTCCATGTTTGCCTTATTCTTTGGAAAAGGACAAATTAGAACACTTTAGACCCAATTAGTCATTTAATGCCAGCGGTGATTTAGTTCCGAACCTCAATTCAGTTGAAATGGTCGATCGTGGATGAACATAAAGAGCCCTTGCTCAATCCCATTAGCGCTTCTAATGGAAAATAATGGCATTATTTCCATGTTTTCCATGTTCCTTAGAAGAGGACAAAATACAACATTCCAGAATGCTTAGCTTAATGAACAAGTAAAGGCATGAAACATGTGCCAAAAATCTAAGCTTCATAATTACCATATCTTGGGTACTAAATGAGCAAGGTGAGTCTCTAGCTTAGATGGCCATTAAAGATTCACCTAAGATTTTGCTTGGAGAGCAAGTTGGCGAAGTTATGATTACAATGGTGACTCATATGCTTAGGTGTCCATGAAAGATACTAGAAGGTTTTAACTTGGAGAGCAAGTCTTGAAATAGGCATGTGATAAATATCCAAGTCTCATGATTAACAAATCTAGGCATTTAATGAGAACGATGAGTCATTGACTTTGGTGTCCAAAAAAGATATGGTCATCATTAATATAAGATTCTCCTTTCAGAGCAAGTAGGCTAAGTCATGATGACATGATATAAGTGGTCCAATAAGAAGGCTAACAAGTGTTTTCCCCTAGGGCTTTAGGATGCCACCTTTTCAAGGTAGGTGTGCATCCCCTTCCAAATAGGCGTGCCATCTCAAGAAAACCTATTGGGTCATTTGGATAAGTAATGATGAGGCTTGAGTTTATAAATAGGAGAACCATCCCATTCATTCTCACCCTTAGCTCACTTTCTCTTCCTCTTGTCCTTACATGCCTCTTGTCTTCCTTCTCGACCTTGCTCGACTACCATCTAACTAGACGGCCATGTCTTAGTAAAAACACCTCTAGTTCATCGAAGTTTAGCGAAGGTGAGTAGAATCTCTAACTCTTGTCAAGTTTGGTTGTATACACACCCGTGCTTAGTTTTATGCATGTTAATGATTGATTGCTCACGTATTTACATTCCTAAGCCGAATCGCTCTCTAGGTCATAGATGGGCCTTACTCGGCTTTAGACTGGCATTGAGGTATGTCGATTCAAGCCATGAGTTATATTGCTTGGACTTGGTTGCGCTCTCATTTGGGTTTAATTTGTGTCAATGTTGACGATCGGTTTCTTCATGCCTTTATATGTAAGTAAAATTCCTAACTTCAGGCTAGGACGATAGGCTACGTCATCGAATTTAGTTGTGTGCCCACCCATGTAAGTCATGTGTATGTTATAGTATTCTTTTACATGGTTTGATCATGTTTACATGCTTGAATGCGTTCATGCCTTAAGATAAGGTTGATGTTCGTTCATCTTGGAATCAACATCAAGTCATGATGGCCTAAGACTGCGCGACCTTGGAATTGGTATCAAGATGTGCCAAATTCAAGTCTTGTGTGGCATGAGGATCGCCCAAGGCCATGAGGCCTTGGATCAACATTGAGGCATTTTGGATCCTAGCTTTGTTTGGTATGGGGATCACCTAAGCCCATGAAATCTTGGTATGGCATTGAAGTATGCCAGTTCCAAGTCTTGCTTGTTACATAAATCGACTTAGGCATGTGGTTTGAAAGATGAGCCAAGAATTGTGCCCAACATGTTGTATAGTATGGTAATGAGAGTCATGGCATGTGACAGCCTTGATTTTCTACTTCTGTTTTCAATTAAATAAATCGGGCTTTTCGTCGACGTGCCCATAGTGCTATTCTCTGAGCTGATCACTCATGAGATAACTAGACTAGTCAGGAAAGTTATTAAATGATTTTGATGCAACAAACTTGAGAATTCGACTAGGAATCGACTACTCGACCGTGTTAGTCTACAAGGATCATTTTGGCACAGTCGAAAATCTATCAAAGACTGGAAATAGGTCGATTCGATAGAGATATATAATTAGGCATGGGTCATTCCATCTAATTACAAAATTCTCGTCGATCGGCACTAAATCGATTTTTGTGTCGTTTTGGTACCCTGTGCTCGTAACTGAAACCTCGAGATTTTTCACGACAATCGAGAGTCGCTAATGCGTCGAAGATGTACATGGTGGCTCGAAAATAATCGACCACGAGTCTATTGCACCGAAAATTCCCAAAAACTACCCCATAGTTTAGGTTGCGCTAAAATCACATTTGACTGAAATTAACTGAGGAAATGATGCCGATTTCAGAAATTGAGAACTCTCACATGTCACAATTAATCCCTGGGAATGTTGTTACATCTTTTCAAAATTTATTGATGATGGGAATTGTTTGAGAAAAATACAAGTGCAGCAAATTTAAAAGAGTAAGGGAAATGCCACTTTTTAAATAGGATTTTAGGACCTTTAGTATGGAACAATTAGAGAAGATTTATAAGTGACTAATAGGGGACTTGATCCTATTAACTCAAATAGTAAATTAGTAAAAAGGAAATGAGGATAAGTCTCTTCAAGTAAGGAAATTCGTAGGAAGGCCTTTGGCCAAGAATTTCACCTCAATTTCCATGTTATTTGGTGGAGATAACTTTGGGAAAAGTTGTGGGACATATGATGGTGATGAGTGAGCAAAATTCCATAGAAAAATAGGCCCAAAAGCTGGTGGAAATTTCAGTGGGAGCTTCCAAGCATTTTCCTCCCACTTTCCCCATTCTTTACCTGCGCGTGTACGTCCGTTGGATTTCACAGCATGTCGGCTACTTCCACCTTTTTCCTTTCTTTCTTTTATTTTATTCTTTTTCCCTTGTCTTTTTCAACCGTGCAAGCTATTGTTTTCTTCTTCTTTGAACGTGCAACTCCCGTTTCTGCTCCCTCTTGGATGACAAACCAGCGACTAAGAGAAACGTCCAGCCAGCCAAGCTTCACGTTTTCCTCCCTCTACAAAATTCGTGACTCTCTGTGCTGCTGTTGTGGTCGCCCAACGGAAACCCCAGCTGCTGTTCCGGCTTCAACTCACCATCAAGAAACTCAAGGCTTGTCTAGGTGCTGCCGTCCAACCACAAGCGAGAGCCGCCGTTAGTTCCAAATAGTTGAGTTGTCTTCTAAAACTGGATTAGGGGTTGTGTACATCTATTTAGGAATTCATACAAGTAAGAAAGGTGTAGATGATATTACATATGGATGGGTGTTAGTTGGAAATGTTAGATTAGCCCTAGTGAGGCTTATTTGTGGTTTAAAGGACAAGATAAGAACCGTAGAGGATGATTCGGCCAAAGACAGGGGCTGTTTCTTAAAACTGTTTTCTGTACGTGCACGATTTACTATTTTTGTAGACTGACGTGTATTTCGATTTTGAAGAAATTTCCTTCTGAATAAATGTTTTATACATCTTCAAGTATAACATATAATTTTCCAGTATTTTTAGAAATAAAAAAGAAGACGATTCTAGCTTCGTTTGCTTTAAACAGGAAGTTAGACTGCACTGAAAATTTTGACTGGTAAGGATTCTACGGATCTTTACCAACATTTAAAGTTCAAATCTTCAAACTATGCCTTCACAAAAGTTGTTTTTCATGTCTTTTAATTTAACATACTCGAATTTCAAATCAAACGGACCTGTTTCGGACACCGAACCAAGTTGATTTCGAAAAACAGAACCGCTGGAAACGGACCCGATTTTAGTGCTGGACGGCGTGAATTACTGGGCCAAATCCAGAAGGATTTGGGCCTTGTTTCTACACAAGAAATGTTTGTTTATGTGTCCTTTAGCACGTGTTCAAATTTGAGAATTTTTCGAATTCATATGAGTTGGTTTCTGACCTTAAACCCAAAAGTGCGTAATGAGGCAGTTTCTGCCAATTAAGACCAATGTTAGTTGAAAATGGTTCTTGGTACTTTACTTGCTTTAATCAATGTTTTAATGACTTGTAAATTTAATTTGTTAGTTATTTAAATTCTGGCATTTTACTGTTCACGCGTACTGTTCACGTGCACTGTTCACCCGAGAATGAAAGTGATCTAATTTCATGTGTATTGATTTTATGAAGTGAATGAAATGTGCAATTGAGCATTGACCTGTGACATTGAGTGAATGCATACACGACATGAGAATCCGTCACGAGCCTCTGGGGTCGGACGATGCTCCTTCGGGAATGCCCCAAGTCAACGGATGCCGGTCGCAGTGGATGCTGGACTGATGCTCCTAATCGGAATGCCATCTGAGTGTAGATGTTGTCGCACTCAACGGTGCGAGGCGATGCTCGGTTATGCTGGAAGACTGTTATCTGTTGCATTGATTGTGGCCTATATGCTTACATTGATATTCACGTCCTTGCATATACTCACATTAAAGTATTCCGGTGATGTGTGAACTCGATACTGTTAGGTACGTTTTTTATTGATACTAATATGTAGGAACTTGCTAGCATTAAAAGAGTGGTAAGAAATGTGACTAGATTGCATGCAGGATGTACCTTTCTCCTACTCTGGATTTAGGGGATTAACTCGTTGAGATGTGATCTCACCCCTTAGTGGGCTAAAATTTTAAGGTCCCTAGATGGAGGAAGGCCAGGTCATGTACAAGGGTCTGCAGGAGGGGAAGTGGAGGTTTCTCGCTATCTTCTCCCAAGTGGTGACGGGTCTTCTGTCAAGGCTGGATGATGGGTGACAGTTCACCCTAGAGAGGTCGAGAAGTAGGATAGTGTAGTTGCGAACCCTGGTCTTGTAAATGGAAGCTTAGCGCGTAGGTAGCCGAACAGCTTCACTTTTTGTATTAGACCTTGGGGTGTTAAACTGGTTTGTATATAAGTACTACCGTATTGTAGGTGTGGTTTGCGAAAATATTATCCTACGTTTCTATCCCACTGTTATGTCGTATGGAGATTGTTTTACGCTTCCGCATGCTTGATAAAATGAATTGGGTCGGCAACAGTTCTTGGGATATTGCAAATTTTTAATCGACCATTGAGGGATGTGCATGTGCTGGAGTTCGGGTTGTGACATCCTCATTAAGTGATATTAGAGCTAGGTTAGTGTTTGGAGTGATAAGGTGCGATGAGTCACGGGATAGTTAGTAGGAAAGACTTTTAATATGCCGATGCATGTGAGTGATAACTGATTGATAGTTTGTTTGTGAACTCACTCGAAATTCTAACCTGGTGTTGGAATTGGAGGTAGGTGTCTATAAGGAATCTACACCATGAGTGAGCAGGATCAGAGAACACCCAGGAAGAGGGCGATTGGACTCGTTACTCGGGCTAGGACGCCGACCAGAGGCGGTGCCCGAGGTAATAGAGGTAAAGCGCCGACTCAGGCCAGCGCCAGTGGAGCAATGCCACAGCCGATTCCGCCGGTCGGTACTAGGGTTGCAGCACCTGGTGATCTGGGAACTATTGGGATCATATAAGCGCTAGATGCAATGAGAGAGCTGATGGGACAACAGGCCTAGAATCAAGCAGCTGCCATCGCTGCCGCCGTTACCGTTGCCGCTACTGCTGCAACAAATGTTGCTGTGGCCGGCGCACTAGCTGTCCCGCCTGCTCAACCTGTCATGCCTGCTGCAGTTCCACCAGGGAATGTGGTTGTGGAGAGACCTATACACAAGTTAGTGGAACAATTTTTGAAATTGAGTCCGCCGGTATTCACTGGAACTGGGGACCCAGAGAATGCTTCTCGTTGGATCCGGAGTTTAGAGAAGACATTTGCACTTTTGAGGTGCAGTGAAGAAGAGAAGGTAATTCTGGCAGTCTACCAATTACATGATAACGCCAATATCTATGGACAGCCGTCCGAGAGACCGTGTTTCCGAGAGGAGTAGTTCCGTTGTGGGACGCCTTCCTCAGGGCATTCAACGATCAATATTTCTCGAAGAGCGCCAGAGAGCAGAAAATGGAAGAGTTTCAGCGTCTCCGCTAGGGATCAATGACAGTTGACCAGTATGAGGTTAGGTTTGCGGAACTGTCTCAATACGCCCCAAGATTGATAGAAGACCCCGAAGAAAAGGCTCGAAGGTTTTAGAATGGTCAATGACAGGAATTGAAACAGCCACTATTGCCTTTTGACCTAAATGACTATCGAGAAATTTATCGTCAAGCCCAACTGATAGAAAGGGGTCTAAATGAGCAAGCTGCTGCGTCAGGGTCGAGGTTTAACGCGAACAGAAGCAGTATCAAGTTCGAAAAGAAACCCATGGTTGGAAGTAGGTACCCTGTTCCACCCAATAGAAAAGGTGGGGTGGGTAAGTCAGCACCAAACAGTAATGGCGCCTGTCGCTTCTGCGGAAAACAACACGGATCTGCACCATGCCATACTAGGATGGGAACCTGTTATGGATGTGGCCAACAAGGCCACCAGGTCAGAGATTGTCCTAAGAGAACGATGGGACAACATCTACCGCCTCCACCACCGATGGGCCAGAATAGGGGGTATGCACCCCCGAATGCACCGCAGGGCGAACCAGTTAGGCCTCTAGCGCGAGGAAGGACATACGCCATCACTAGAGGTCAAGCAAAGAATGCACCAAATGTGATCACAGGTACTGTTTCCCTGAATGATCATCCAGCATACGCTTTATTTGACCATGGTGTAACTCATTCACTTATAGCCAAACAATTCATTAAGTTAATAGGATTGAGTCCTAAATTGTTGGAGTCAGCTGTTAGTATATCAACGCCATTAAAAGATAAAGTACTTCTACGATGGGTTGTCCATATTGCAAGTTGGTAATTGGTGAGCAAGAGGGAAGAATAGACTTGATAGTTCTAGCCATGTATGATTTTCATGTAATAATTGGCATGGACTGGCTCACCAAACAATGAGCTAAGATGGACTGCTATTGTAAAACGATTAAGTTCAACTCACTGGAGAGTGACAGTTTCGAGTTTAGTGGAAATCGAGGAGGACCCTCGATTACCCTAATCTCATCACTCGAGGCGACCCGGTTATTAAACGAGGGTTGTCAGAGTTACTTGGCGACTATCATGGACACGACAGTTGAAGAGCTAAAGATCGAAGATATTGCAGTGGTACAAGAATTTCCGGACGTGTTTCCAAAAGAATTGCCAGGTCTACCACTAGGAAGGGAGATCGAATTTGTAATTGAATTAGCCCCCGGGACAGAACCAATTTCTAAGGCTCCTTACCGGATGGCATTGTCGTAGCTGAAGGAACTAAAGGTGCATATGCAGGAGTTATTAGATAAGGGATTCATACACCCTAGTGCATCGCCGTGAGGAGCCCCAGTTCTCTTCGTTAAGAAGAAAGACGGTTCGTTACGTCTATGCATCAACTACCGACAACTTAATCAGGTGACGATCAAGAACAAGTATCCACTGCCAAGAATCGATGACCTATTTGATCAGCTGCAAGGAGCGTCGATATTTTCTAAAATTGACCTAAGGATAGGATATCATCAGCTGAGAATCAGGAAGGAGGACATTCCTAAGTCCGCATTTCGTACCCGATACGGCCATTATGAATTCACAGTAATGCCGTTCAGATTGACAAACGCCCCAGCTGCTTTTATGGATATGATGAACCGAGTGTTCAAGGAATACCTAGATCAGTTCGTGATTGTGTTTATCAATGATATCCTGGTGTACTCTAGAAGTCCAAAAGAACATGAAGAACATTTGAGAACAGTACTCCAGACTCTAAGGATTCATGAGTTGTATGCTAAGTTCAGCAAGTGCGAGTTTTGATTGACTCTTGTTGCTTTCTTAGGTCACGTGATTTCAGGTGAAGGAATCTCTGTGGACCTAAACAAAATTGAAGCCGTGATCAACTAGCCAAGAACGACTACAGTGACCGAGACTAGAAGTTTCCTGGGGTTAGTAGGATACTACAGACGGTTCGTAGAAGGGTTTTCAGCAATAGCGTCATCTATGACTCGACTGTTAAAGAAGGAAGAGAAGTTCGTGTGGACAGACAAGTGTGAAAATAGTTTCCAAGAACTTAAGCAGAAGCTGACAACTGCACCTGTGCTGACCATACCATCTAGTCCTAGAGGATACGAGATTTACAGTGATGCATCGTTCAGAGGACTGGGTTGCGTGTTAATGCAAGATGGCAGAGTTGTTGCATACGCGTCCCGTCAGTTGAGACCTCACGAACTAAACTATCCAACGCATGATTTAGAACTCACAGCGATTATCTTTGCTCTGAAGATTTGGAGATATTATCTATGTGGAGAAAGATTTCAGATCTTCACAGACCATCAGAGTCTCAAGTATCTATTCTCTCAAAAGGAATTGAACATGAGACAGCGTCGTTGGATGGAACTCTTGAAGGACTATGATTGTGATATTCTGTATCACCCGGGAAAGGCGAATAAGGTCGTAGATGCACTGAGTAGAAAGTCCTCAGTTGCACAAATGTTGCTCAAGGAATGGGCCTTGATCGAGAAGGTTAGAGATTCGGATTTCAAATTTGAGATAGTCCACCTTTCAAATCTCATGGCCACCCTTAGAATTGAACCGGAATTGCAATTGAGAATCAAGACACTTCAGTGGACCGACCCAAAGATCCAAAAAGTTGTACAAGAGGAGGTAGAAAAGAGAAAACCAGACTTCCACATTTCAAAAGACGGAACGTTGAGATTTAGAGGACGATTGTGTGTACCAGATGATGCTAAGTTAAAAGAGGAAATCCTATCAGAAGCACACCGTAGCAGTTACAGTATATATCCTGGTAGTACAAAGATGTATAAGAATTTGCGTCAATAGTATTGGTGGTCTGGTATGAAAACAGATATAGCTAAACATGTGGCCAAGTGTTTGACGTGTCAGCAAGTGAAAGCTCAACACTATAAACCGGGAGGACTTTTGCAACCTCTCGAGATCCCCGAAGGGAAATGGGAGCACATCACAATGGATTTTGTAACAGGCTTACCGAGGAGTCAGAGGAGTAATGATTCCATTTGAATAGTAGTCGACAGACTAACAAAGTCGGCTCACTTCATCGCAGTACGGAAAGATCTCGATTTAGACCGGCACGCAGAGTTGTACGTCCGTCAGATTGTCCGCCTACACGGAGTACCAGTGACGATCACCTCAGATCGAGACCGAGGTTTACAGCTGCATTTTGGAAAAGCTTACAAGCTGCCTTAGGAACGAAGCTGCAATACAGTACAACCTATCATCCTCAAACGGATGGTCAATCTGAAAGGACCATTCAAATGCTCGAAGACATGCTACGAGCCTGTGTACTGGATTTTAAAGGAAGTTGGGAAGAGCAGCTTCATCTCGTCGAGTTCGCCTACAACTACAGTTACCAACAGAGCATTCAGATGGCTCCTTTTGAAGCATTGTATGGCTAGGCTTGTAGAACGCCGGTGTGTTGGGATGAAGTAGGAGAACGGAAGATCACGGGCCCAGAGCTAGTTCAATAATCAGTGGATGCAGTTGCTGTCATCAGAAACAGACTTAAGACTGCCCAGAGTCGCCAGAAGAGCTACGCTGACAAGCGGCGAAGACCACTAGAATTCCAAGTTGGTGAACATATATTTTTGAAGGTGTCACCAATGAGAGGTACTTCACACTTTGGCAAGAAAGGAAAATTAAGTCCGAGGTACGTAGGCCGCTTTGAAATTCTAGAAAGAATAGGGCCTTTGGCATACCGCCTTGCATTGCCGCCGAGATTTGCTCAAGTTCACAATGTCTTTCACGTATCGATGCTAAGGAAGTACGAACCTAATCCAACCCACGTGCTGAATTTTGAAGAATTGGATGTAGACGATAAAGTGTCGTACGAGGAGAGACCAGCTCAAATCGTGGATCGAAAAGAGCAGGTCCTACATACCAAGACGATTCCGTTGGTCAAAGTGGTGTGGCAACACCACGGCACAGAAGGAGCAACCTGGGAAAGTGAGGACGCAATGAAACAGCAATACCCTTACCTTTTCGATTTTAAGGATGCAACAACTTAAATTTCGAGGACGAAATTTTTATAAGAGGGGAAGAGTTATGACAGCCTGATTTTCTACTTCTGTTTTCAATTAAATAAATCAGGCTTTTCATCGACGTGCCTATAATGCTATTCTCTAAGCTGATCACTCATGAGATAACTAGACTAGTCGGGAAAGTTATTAAAGGGTTTTGATGCAACAAACTTGAGAATTCAACCAGGAATCGACTGCTCGACCGTGTTAGTCTACAAGGATCATTTCGGCACAGTCGAAAATCTATCAGAGACTATAAATAGGTCGATTCGATAGAGATATATAATTAGGCATGGGTGATTCCATCTAATTACAAAATTCTCGTCGATCAGCACTAAACCGATTTTTGTGTCGTTTTGGTACCCTGTGCTCGTAATTGAAACCTTGAGATTTTTCACGACAATCGAGAGTCGCTAATGCGTCGAAGATGTACATGGTGGCTCGAAAATAATCGACCACGAGTCTATTTCACCGAAAATTCTCAAAAACTACCCGATAGTTTAGGTTGCGCTAAAATCACATTTGACTGAAATTAACCAAGGAAATGATGCCGATTTCAAAAATTGAGAACTCCCACGTGTCACAATTAATCCCGAGGAATGTTGTTACATCTTTTCAAAATTTATTGATGATGGGAATTGTTTGAGAAAAATACAAGTGCAGCAAATTTAAAAGAGTAAGGGAAATGCCACTTTTTAAATAGGATTTTAGGACCTTTAGTATGGAACAATTAGAGAAGATTTATCAGTGACTAATAGGGGACTTGATCCTATTAACTGAAGTAGTAATTGGTAAAAAGGAAATGAGGACAAGTCTCTTCAAGTAAGGAAATTCGTAGGAAGGCCTTTGGCCAAAAATTTGACCTCAATTTCCATGTCATTTTGTGGAGATAACTTTGGGAAAAGTTGTGGGACATATGATGGTGATGGGTGAGCAAAATTCCATGGAAAAATAGGCCCAAAAGCTGGTGGAAATTTTAGTGGGAGCTTCCAAGCATTTTCCTCCCTCTTTGCCCATTCTTTACCTGCGCGTGGACGTCCACTGGATTTCACAGCACATCGGCTACTTCCACCTTTTTCCTTTCTTTCTTTTATTTTATTCTTTTTCCCTTGTCTTTTTCAACCGTGCAAGCTGTTGTTTTCTTCTTCTTTGAACGTGCAACTCCCGTTTCTGCTCCCTCTTGGACGACAAACCAGTGACTAAGAGAAACGTCCAGCTAGCCAAGCTTCACGTTTTCCTCCCTCTACAAAAAAAAATTCGTGACTCTCTGTGCTGCTGTTGTGGTCGCCCAACGGCAACCCCAGTTGCTGTTCCGGCTTCAACTCACCATCAAGAGACTCAAGGCTTGTCTAGGTGCTGCCGTCCAACCACAAGCGAGAGCTGCCGTTAGTTCCAAATAGGTGAGTTGTCTTCTAAAACTGGATTAGGGGTTGTGTACGTCTATTTAGGAATTCATACAAGTAAGAAAGGTGTAGATGATATTACATATGGATGGGTGTTAGTTGGAAATTTTAGATTAGCCCTAGTGAGGCTTAGTTGTGATTTAAAGGACAAGATAAGAACCGTAGAGAATGATTCGGCCAAAGACAGGAGCTGTTTCTTAAAACTGTTTTCTGTACATGTGCCATTTACTATTTTTGTAGACTGACGTGTATTGCGATTTTGAAGAAATTTCCTTCTGAATAAATGTTTTATACATCTTCAAGTATAACATATAATTTTTTCAGTATTTTTAGAAATTAAAAAGAAGAGATTCTAGCTTCGTTTGCTTTAAACAGGAAGTTAGACTGCACTGAAAATTTTGACCGGTAAGGATTCTACGGATCTTTACCAACATTTAGAGTTCGAATCTTCAAACGATTCCTTCACAAAAGTTGTTTGTCATGTCTTGTAATTTAACATACTCGAATTTCAAATCAAACGTACCTGTTTCAGATCCCGAACCAAGTTGATTTCGTAAAACAGAACCGCTGGAAACGGACCCGATTTTAGTGCTGGATGGTGTGAATTACTGGGTGTCTGCACGAGAAATGTTTTTTTATGTGTCCTTTAGAACGTGTTTAAATTTGAGAATTTTTCGAATTCATATGAGTTGGTTTCTGACCTTAAACCCAAAAGTGCGTAGCGAGGCAGTTTCTGCCAATTAAGACCAATGTTAGTTGAAGATGGTTCTTGATACTTTACTTGCTTTAATTAATGTTTTAATGGCTTGTAAATTTAATTTGTTATTTATTTAATTCTGGCATTTTACTGTTCACGCGACACTGTTCACGAGTTACTGTTCACGCGTACTGTTCACGTGCACTGTTCACCCGAGAATGAAAAGTGATCTAATTTCATATGTATTGATTTTATGAAGTGAATGAAATGTGCAATTGAGCATTGAACTGTGACATTGAGTGAATGCATACACGACATGAGAATCCGTCACGAGCCTTTGAGGTCGGACGATGCTCCTTCAAGAATGCCCCAAGTCAACGGATGCCGGTCGCAGTGGATGCTAGACCGATGCTCCTAATCAGAATGCCGTCTGAGTGTAGACGTTGCCGCACTCGACGGTGCGAGGCGATGCCCGGTTATGCCGGAAGACTGTTATCTGTTGCATTGATTGTGGCTTGTATGCTTACATTGATATTCACGTCCTTGCATATACTCACGTTAAAGTATTCCGGTGATGTGTGAACTCGATACTGTTAGGTACGTTTTGATTGATACTAATATGCAGGAACTTGCTGGCATTAAAAGAGTGGTAAGAAATGTGACTAGATTGCATGCAGGATGTACCCTTCTCCTACTCTGGATTTAGGGGATTAACTCGTTGAGATGTGATCTCACCCCTTAGTGGGCTAAAATTTTAAGGTCCCTAGATGGAGGAAGGCCAGGTCGTGTACAGGGGTCTGCAGGAGGCGAAGTGGAGGTTTCTCGCTATCTTCTCCTAGGTGGTGACGGGTCTTCCGTCAAGGCTGGATGATGGGTGACAGTTCAACCTAGAGAGGTCGAGAAGTAGGATAGTGTAGTAGTGAACCCTGGTCTTGTAAATGGAAGCTTAGCGCGTAGGTAGTCGAACAGCTTTACTTTTTGTATTAGACCTTGGGGTGTTAAACTGGTCTATATATAAGTACTACTGTATTGTAGGTGTGGTTTGCGAAAATATTATCCTACGTTTCTATCCCACCGTTATGTCGTATGGAGATTGTTTTACGCTTCCGCATGCTTGATAAAATGAATTGGGTCAGCAACAGTTCTTGGGATGTTGCAAATTTTTAATCGACCATTGAGGGACGTGCATGTGCCCGGAGTTCGGGTCGTGACATGGCACACACACTTGAATGAGCATGCTCTCGAACCTTTAATACGTTGGTTAAGAGGAAAGATAAGAAACCGAGTTGTGTGATATATGACATATAGTCACGTAGAGGAAAGATAAATGCCATAAATGTGTTTTGGCTATATCAAGGGAAAATTCTTGAGGGAGAATGGTCTAGGAGCATACCCCGAAGAGAACAATATCAGGTTGGGATGAAGGATGGCCTGAGGGCACGCCTTTACCCCAAACGACGAGTTACGTTGCCTCGTTCACGAAAATGAGATGCCATAATTGAGTCGGGATGCTTGGATTTGAGCCCGAATGCCTTGTGAAGCTAGCCCTGAGAAGCCTCCATTGAGTTGAGATGCCCTAGTCGAGTTAGGAAGCCCAGCATGAAACTTGAAACCTCGATCGATTCGAGAGGACCTAGTTAAGCCAGGACGAAGTTAAATGAATCCTTTATGCATGCCGGTATATGCATAACTATGATATGTTGATGTGTTTATTGATAAGCTGAAGGTAAGCATGCATTGAAGTATGTTGTAATGGACATCTACACATAGTCAATATGTAGTAATAAGTTTACTATTGATCTACCATCGACATTGTATTGCAAGTGTTGTATCTGCTAAATTTTGATGATGAGATGTCTTCTTAGTAGAAAATTGGGGTTTTTACTTATTGAGTCCCCCAACTCACTCCCTTATCTTTTAGATTTATAGGCATGGAAGTCTCACGTTAGTTGTAGGAGATGTAATCATGCTAGAGGATATAGGAATTCCCCTGGCCTATGTAGATACTTAATAGTGTGATGTAAAAAGGAAATAGGACTTGTAGAGAAAGGGCTTGTAAATGTATCGTCATAATATAGAGTAGTATCCTTTGTACGATGTATGTCCCAATCTTCCAATTGTTATTTGTCCGGAGAGTTTGTTTGTTGACATTTCTGTATGTGCTTATCAACAAGAAAAAAAAAATTAGGATGGCGATGAGCTTGGGATGTTGCGAAATAACCCCCACTATTGAAGATCTAGGAGATAGAGTTAGGGTCATTATAACAACTTTATCTTCCAATCCCTGTCATCTTCATAGAAAACCCACACCACAAAGCAAATCCAAAGACCTTTCTTAGTAGTTTTCTTTAGTAATAATGGAAGACGTGCAGAGTAATCATCATCATTAGCAAAAAGAGAGAGAGGCTTTTAGAAATTTAGGGATTTAGAGATTTGAGCTAAGCTGATCAAACAAACAAATAACTTATAGGATTTAGTGAGTAGATTGAAGATTAGAGATTCGAACTTATAGCAAATGGAACTGAGCAATCGAGAGCAAGGGAGGGAAGCGATAAATGGTCAAACGTGGGGTGGTGAGTTGATTGAAGGTGAGAGGCGCAGTCATGAGTTGAGAGGGGGAGGCGATGACCCGCGACCAAACTATGAGTCAATAGAAGTTGAGAGGCGTAGTCGTGAATCAAGACATGTGTGGCACCATGAATGGAGTGTTGACATCTAAATTTTGGCTAGGTATTTAGGATTATATTACATAAGAAAATTAGGGACCAATTCAGCCTTAACAAAAATGATTTTTGCATCAATTAGGCCTTAATTTCTACTTTTTGCATCCATTAAGCTTTATTTTCCTATTTTATTTTATTTTATTTTTTCAGATAATAATAATAATAATAATAATAAAAGAAAAAATGGCCTTCGCCCCTAGCCCCTTTTTCTTCCTTTTTCCCTCACAAGGGCCTAGGACCCATCCTCTTTTTCCCAAGCCCGGCCCCCCTTCCTTCTTTCTTCTTCTTCCTTCCTCCTTCCTCCTTCCTCTTCCGCCTCTGCAACTCATGCACAGCAACGATGACGCACATGAGCACGGCCTACGGTGGAGAGAGGAGGAG
Organism: Eucalyptus tenuipes; assembly: GCA_014182365.1. Taxonomy (NCBI): domain Eukaryota; kingdom Viridiplantae; phylum Streptophyta; class Magnoliopsida; order Myrtales; family Myrtaceae; genus Eucalyptus; species Eucalyptus tenuipes. The sequence continues at coordinate 17,133,469 of CM024541.1, read as the reverse complement.
TAAGCTGGAAACGGATGGGACGCACCTTCAAAGCGAAGCAAGTGGGTGGCTAAGGAGACGTCGGTTTGGCTGCACCAAGGTTGGTCGGCGTGCCAAAGACCAGCGGCTGAAGCCTCCGTTGATCGACCCCCTTTCACCTATAAATAGAGCGTCGGGGGAGGCCAAAACAAAGAGAGGGAGAGGTCAAAGGTGGCAAGCTCCGAGAACTTCACCCAAAAGACATCAGGGGAGGTCCGAGAGCGAGCAAATTGGAGATCTAAGGAGGAGAGAGCGGAGGTCTTCAGAACCAGATCTGAGCGAGGAAGGTCTGCGGGATCAAGCCTCGTCACCACACGCAACGCTTGGCCCGATGCCGTCGCTGTTCAGTCATTGACGCCGTGATCACTACCGCCCGACACCATCTGTCACTGCTTCAGCGTCACCTCTAACGCCTAGCCCGACGCCGCCACTGTCCATCCCCCAATGCCGTCCTTGACAATCGTTGTTCCCATCGCCACCCCTCTCGCAGATCAAAATCGAGTCAGCAGCAACAAGTTGAGCTCTATGTCGCCCGTTCATCGTTGTGCCTGTGCCCATGGACGCCGTCGTTCTGGCCTATGACGATCCAACGGCTCGCTGATCGCAGCCGAGTTTCGCACCGGCAACCCGCCATCGTGTCTTTCACGGTTCCCTGCGACCAGTCCACAGTGGGCTCGACCTCTCCTATCAGCCACTACCTACCGCATCTCAGCCTAGTCGAACAGCTCGCTGATGTAGATAGATTTAAATGATAATTGCATCCCATGCATTACGTGTAGTTTAATTGAGGAGTGAATCGAACTCCAATATATAGAACAAATGCATGAATGATTGCATGGGAGTACAAAATGGAAAAGGGACAAAAAGCCTTTGCCGGATTCCGTGAAATGGAAGGTCCGGAGAATGTTCTGGTGTCAAATTGACAGCCCTTTCATGCCAATTGAAACGTACTAGGCGGTCGCTAAAAAGTGTATTGATTCACTTTCAACCACTAGAAAGGAAGCAAATTGCTTGTGAGGAAACTCGTAGCAGCATATATGTTTTCTTTTTTTCATCCCTTTCAGTTCTTTGATTTTTTTTCCCTTTCCCTTTTTTTTTTTTTTTGCTTCTTCCCCTTTTTTTTCCATCAATTGAAAGAGTCTTGCCACTGACCGAAAAGGAAAAGAAGAAAAGCATTGCCCTCTTATTATATACGATATTGTAAAATAGAGAAACATAGTATCCTAATTGAACTAAGAATGAAACTCAATAAAATCCAAAAAAGAATTAAACCCCCAAGCTGCGTTTATTGGGCCAGTTATAACACTGAACAGGATAACTTTGATCAAATCCAGTGTTTAAGGCAATCCAAAATCCGGATATGTCCTGATATTGACCAGGTATAGTCCATATTAAATAATCTCACCTAAGGGATGTGATATATCGAGATAAGATATGTCTCACACTCATCTCTCTTCTATGTCCCTTCTACTTAGCCATAGTTGGCATCGACAGCCTCCACCACCCACAGCCTCTGCTGCTGCCCATAGCCTCCCACGGAGGAGCTCCATGGCCAGATGGGACCTCATCCATGATGGAGTTCGACCTTGATGTCGAAATGCAACGTTCGACCTTGATGTCGAAATGCAACGTTCAACGACAAAGAGGAAAATTTAATGAAACATAATGTCCTACTTGAAGTAAAAATGAAACTTAATAAAATCCTAATGAGAATCAAACCTCAGGCTGCATTTGGTGGGCCGATTATAATCCTGAATAGAATAACTTTTATCATATTCATAGTTTGGGGCAATCAAAGATTTGAATATGTCCAAATATAATCCAGATTAATCCTACATAGAGTTGGGATGCAAGGATAGGATATGTCTCACACTCATCTCTCTTATATGTCCCCTCTATCCACCCATGATCGGCGCTCATAGCCTCTAGCACCCACAGCATCTCTAAGGAGGAGCTCCATAGCTAGATTGGAGCTCGACTGGGCCTCAGCCACAGTGGACTTGACCTTGACCTAAGAGTCCATCTTTGAACGACATAATAATTGAAGGACAAAAGTCGGAATATGTTTATGATGTTCTAAACAAAGTGGATTGATAAGCAATGAGATTTATCTTCCTATAATGGAAACAAAGAAGACAAGGATGAATTAATGAGATGAACCCAAAATCTAAAGATTGCAGGCTGGTGATGAAGATGGAGGAGGGACCAATGGTTGCAGAAGGCTTTCCACGACAGCTGATGTCTAGGCAGCATGGACGTCCACAAGGGCTCGGAGATTTAAACGGTCGACATTCAATTCGGCATGAACAGAGAGGTGGAGGAGGTGGAATGCGACAAGGAATGAGGTGGGATTTGTCGATGGCAGAGCCATTATGGAGACATTTAATCCGTTTGAACGAGCAACATTCAATCTAGTGTGGGCATTTGAATATTTACCAAACATTATATAAAATATAAAAAATCCAATTTATATCCAATTTGATCTATATCCTATATCCGGAAAGTCCAAACAACCAAGCGTAGCCTAAAATGTATCAATTTTGTACACATATCTCAAACATGTATACATATCTCTTCTTGTAAACCTTATGACTACATTTGGTTGTCTGAATTTCTAATTATAATATAATTAGATAGGATAGAATATAAAATCCAAATATTTTATTATATTATATTCAATGTTTGTTGATTGTAGTGATAAAGGCAGATATATTTATACATTGTTCGGTATAAAAAGCATACTAGTATAAATGAACCAAAAAAATTTACAAGCAGACATAGTAAAAATCTCTCCAAACACTCTCGCCTACTTTATTTTTATTTTATTTTCCTATCATTTTAAATTAATTTTTTTATTGTTCCTTCCCCTTCCATCATTCTCTAATAAAATTTTATTAAATTATAAATTGTACTCATATATCTAGAATACTTAAATACCTAAAAATGTGATAAATATAAATATATATTATATTTACATATTGATTTTATATTATAAAATTATATTAAATTTGAATATATAAATAAAAATAAGATTAAATTAAAATAACTAATTTTTTTATTATTTTGAATTTCTTGTATTAGAATTCAAATATTATTTGTATTGAAATATAAATTTAATTTGTTTAATTTAAGAAATTTTTATTTAATAAAAATAACTTTCCTCATATGGATATAAATTTTATCCACCTTTATCCCAACTCTCCCATGAGATAATTTTATACTATTTATATTTCATTTATATCCGACTTTATTCTATCTGGAGAGGTACTAAATGTAGGGTTGGATAATTTTATCATATCCCAAATTCCATCCTACTACCAAACGTAGCCTGTGTGAATTTGTAGAAGCAATTAATGTCATTTTCCCTTTAAAAAGGGGTTAATACCATGAAAAATATTAAATTAATACATTTGTAACAAATTTATCCCAAATTAATTTTTTTACCACTTAAAACCTAAACTAGTAAATTTGTGATAAATTTATCCCAAACTAATTTTTTTATCACAAAAAATCCAAAACTAGTACGTTTTTGATAAATTTACCCTTTGTTGGTTTTCATTAAATTGAATTAATATAACGAAAAAGTACAAACTAATACATCTGTGACAAACAAAGAGTAAAATTCTAAATTGTTACATCAGTCAATTATCACGTGTTATTTAACTCAATAAATTGATGATAAAATTTAACGGAGACTAATACAAGGTAAATTTTTCACTAATGTACTAATTTGTAGCTTTTCATGTTATTAAGCCTAAAGAAAAAGACACAAGGAATATGCTCGGAATATGGACAAGATCAAGCTAAAACTAAACTTGTACGGAAATTTGGCGTCTTCAGTTACTTAGATAGAGGAACATGTCCCCTCGCCAAAAACCTTGTACCACTGGCTTTTCTTTTTTGTCTTGCCCAAATTTAAGTGCCAAAAATCTTATGGATTTTGGATGTTCTCAGGATATGCTGTGTGCATGGAAATGTCTTTAGCCTTTTAGGGGTCTATAAATAGATATTGCGCGCTAACACTGTTCATCGAAGCCCCAAAAATCAGAAATATATTATATTATAGCACATGATTAGTAGTATGCATGGCATGTAAGTGGTGAATTACTGGGCATTTACTCCTTTGGCAGATGGTTTATACTCGAATATTGTCACTGGGAGTGAATGTAATATAAGCTCACTGCCAAAGGAGATTTGCCTAGCAATTCTCCGTTGCAATCTTCAACAATTCTGGGATGCTTCATTTAGGTTTTATTCATCTGTTCATTTATTAATTTTTTGTGCCAAGTTGCATACGAGAAGAGATGTGTACGCATGTTTGAGATGATTTTCATTTTTTACTTTCGGTTTCATACTTCAACTAGGATCTGACTAGAAATGCCACATTTACTTGATGATATTTGCCTTAAATCTTAAAAAATTGTTGAACATTCGGCAACAATTATTTATCTTATTGTTTCAGATATTAAAATGATTTCTTTTTTTCGCTCACAGGCTATGTCACTTTTGAGATTTAGTATGCAGGCTAATCCTTTCGGGTTGTCTTTACACTCACTCTATGGAATGAGAAATTTAATCTTTACACTCACTTTATGGAATGAGAAATTTAACTTCACTGAGAAATGAGACAGTGGACCTACACACCACTTCTTATTTATGTGTCGTCAACCATAAAAGGCCGCAAATCGAAGGTGTAAGCGCTCTGGAATGTAAGCAAAGAGAGAGCAGTGGCAGTTCGGCGGTCATGGTGGCTAAAGATGGATGATGTGAATGGAGGGACCGCAACAAGGCGATTTGGCAATGGATGGGATTCCGGTAATTGATTAGTCGTTTGAGAAAAAGGGGGTATAAAATGAGAGAGTAGAAAGAAAATGTTATTGCATCCCTTCATGGAGAAGATCCCAACTCTTAGAAAATACTCGGTGGTTATTTTTGTTGAGACTCAAGTAACTAAAGTCCAAATTGATATCTATATCGAGAACCATACTTGAACTACAACGTTATTACTATCACCATTGTGATATTGGGTTCAAAATTGCCATAATGATTTCATCATTTGGATTTTTAACCAGAAACTCCTTAATTCTAACGCCCTCCTCACCTTCAAGCATAACCAAAACCTTCTCATCCCTTACATGTCATAACTAGAGGTGGCAAATTGATCAAAGATCTACATTTTGACTCATATATAATGAATCGGGTAGGATATGAAATATTTGAAATTTTAACAAGATATTATAATGGGATTATTATTACAGAGCAAAACTGAAACATGGCCGTTAGTGGATTTGTGATAGACCCTTTTTTAACCCATCAATAACTCAATTTAGATCCCCAAAGCTTACTGATTGAACAAGCGGCGGATGTCTGCAATTTATGATGTGACTAAGCAAGTCAGATGGTGGAAGACTTAACTTGCTTCCCCTACCCTCACTCTATGAATTAGGTAGGCTAAAAATCATGATTTGTGTATTGTCCCCTTTCCAAATAATTAACCAATCAGGATTAATTAAATATCACTATATATCCTCTCCTCTCATTATCTTGTATTAAAGTTTTAAGTTAAATTTAAAATAATTGAATAGCAATTTGAAAGTTGAATATAATATATCAAGCTACCCACCATTAAATCATAATTAGATAAAAAAAAAAGTTCTTATTGAGTATTTGGCAAATCAATCTATTAACAGCTGGTAGTATAGGTGGAAATTGAAAACTATCCTTTAGAGTCCTCGAAGAGAGTTAGATACATAACAAGCAAAATCTCGTCCATCCATAGAGTTACTGTCACGCCCCGATCCTCAGGCACGCATGCATCCCTTACCTTGGTCGATTTTAAAATGCGATATCCCAGGACTACATATCGCCGACCCTTTTCTTTTTATTTTATAGCACATGCGGAAGCAATTAGAAAAATCCCCAGACAATAAAGCAATGAGATATACAAGTAGGACTAGAAATTTGAACCTAAAAACCAACACCCTTATGTACATATATAACAACTCAGTCATACATATATATAGACAAGCCATATTAAAAGGTCGGTTTTCTACTCAAACAGGTTCTATAGCAAAGGTCATCAAATAGGAGTGGAGTCTCATTTCACATTCGGATCCTACTCTGGATCATCCTCAGGGTTCTCCTCCAAATACTCCTCTTCGAGTTCTTTCTCCTCAAGTCTTGAAATGTTGTCCCACAACTGGGATGAGACTACGTCTCAGCAAGTTCTACCCCTTAAGACCCGATTAGTCAACTAATACACCTTAAGGCTACTTATGCACAACACGAGTCAGAGGACTTACCTTGGCCTCAGGTTTTACCTGTATATTAGCACAGATCACATAGGCATCCAAGCAATCACATCACTGCATCGATCAAATCGACCTAGTCGATTATACATCGACAATACCACTCAAGGTCATTTCAATTCAATCAATCAATTTACAACATTAGACCCAACTAATGATCAATCGACCTAGTCGATTACATCTCAATCAACCATTCGCCGATCATTCCATTCAATCAATCATTTCACAGCATCAGATCAAAGCAATGAATCACATTAAATCACACTCAGATCGAATAATCGATCAATCGACTTAGTCGATTACATGTTAGTCGAATCATTTCTAGGTCATTCATTCCATCCCACATAACCTCCAATAGTACACTTAGTCACAGAGCTCCATCAATGCTCTCGGGCGTCGTTTTCGCCAAGGTGACATAAGTAACAGACGGTCTACGTGCATTCTTTAAGACGCCGTTTTCGCACAGTGATATTCCTCATCATCAAACCACGCCTACCATAGATCACAGACAATCTACGTGCATTCTTTAAGGCGTCATTCTCGCACAGTGATGTCCTTCATCACCGAACCACGCCTGTCACAAGTCATAGGCAATCTACGTGCATTCTTTAAGGCGCCGTTTTTGCACGGTGGTATCCTTAATCACCGAACCACGCCTACCACAAGTCATAGACAGTCTACGTGCGTTCTTTAAGGCGCCGTTTTCGCACAGTGATATCCCTAATCACCGAACCACGCCTGTCTATACTTTGTACCTGATCGGTCTTAGCCAATAATATTCTCAGTTAGCTCTCACCATTCTTTCCGCTTTACAACTCATCAAAGCATTATTAAGGTTAAAGGACCAAACTCGGCCATCTACCGATCAATCATTCAATTCCACTCAATTTTAATCAATTAAGGAATAATTCCTCAAATTGCACAATCAATTCAATTAAGCACAATGTGGAGCTCAAATAAATAAACGGACTACACCATGACAATCAGCACGAAATTCCAGTCACTAGCCATCCCGGTTGAATTTCCGGAAAATAAATAATTAAATAAATAATTTCTAAATTTAAATAAATAAATACAATAATTTAAATTTAACACAACATAAAGCTCAATTAAATAAACAGACTGTACCACGATCATCAGCATAAAATCCCGGTCACCGGCCATCCCAGTTGAATTTTTGAAAAATAAATAATTAAATAATTAATTTAGAAAATTAATATTAAATTCCTAAAAATTCCATTTAGGTCCGAATTGCCTAATCAAAACCTGATAAGGGTCAGGAAAGATCCCGAGAAGCATTCAATAAATATTATGGGCCATTCTCTAGTTAAATACACTAACTATTTAACTAATATGCAATGCAATTAACTAATAATCGTTAATCCATTCTAATCTAACCACCTAATTATACTTAACTAACACTAATCAACCTTTAAGTATAATTAGCAAGCTAAGAAGGCATTAGTGAGCAAAACTCACAGGAATTAACTGCAAGTCGGATCAATCCGACGGGAACGACGCGAGGAACAATAAACTCCAAAGAGGATCTCAAGTTCGGGGCCCGGAAACGCCCCAAAAGCGGGCCAAAAGGTGCTGGAAACCCACTAACCCAACTGCTGATCTTGGCTGGCCGGAGCTGGTCCGGTGGCTGAGGCGGTGCAGCAAGGCCGGCGGAGGGCAAGCGGGCTCCGGTGAGGCTGAGGGGTGGTCGGAGGTGCTCGGGCGGTGGTCTGTGCTGGCCGAACAAGGCTGGGTAGAGGCGGTAGCTCGACTGGAAGGGGCGGACGACATTCGAGCGGGCGAGCAGGAGATGAACGACGGCGGTGGTGCTCCGGCATGACGGCAACGGCAGCTTCGGCGTGGCTGTAGCTCCTTCAACGCTGCTCGCCGCTATTTTTGCTTCTGTTGTTTTAGAATCGGCCGAGAGGAAGAGGAAGAGAGATGTCGAGAGTGAGGGTGGGGCGGAGCTGTGCGAGGGCATCAGGACGGCGGACGGCGGCGACGATTCCGGCTTTGGTGAGTGACGACGGCGGCGAGAGGACTTGCTGCTCTGGTCTTCGCACAGCCATGGCATGAGCAACAAGAAGAGGGAGAGAGAGTCGACGGGAGAGAGAAGAGAAAGGAAGAAAAAGATAAAGGAGGGGGAAACCAGTTCTTTCTCTCTCTTTAGTCTCCCTCACATGGCCCACCATTGTGGGCTGTCCTCCACCCACTTTTTTTTTGACAAATATGCCCCTTTTAGAAGCCCTTAGACAATTCAAAATGTTGGCTCTATGGGCATACGAATTTTGCTAAGTTCTCTTCCCAATTGGACCTTTATCCCTCTTGATTCAAATCAAATTGACCCCCATAAATTCATTCAACACCTCATCAATCAAATTGGTATTTTTCCTTACCAATGTAGCCTACTTGCATCCCAATTTCGAAATTAAAAACGGTCCTTTGCAAATTCCGATCGAAAACGGCCCTATCTCAACTTTTTCCCCAAAAGTCTCGGTTGTCAGAAAAATCTTCTGAGACTGAGTCGACATTCCTAAAATTTATTGTGACATGATAGAATCTTCAATTTTGGAAATCGAACTTAGATTGGCGGTTAATTTCACTCGGACGCATTTTTAGTGTGACCTAGGCTACCGGTAGTTTTCAGAACTTTTTAGGGCAAATGACTCGTGGTCAATTTTCTTCGAACCACAATGAATCCACTCGACACATTGGCGACTCTCGGTTGTCGTGAAAATCTTGAGGATTCAAATACGGACACAGGGTACCAAAACGATAGTAAAATCAAATTAGTGCCGGTCGATGAGAATTTTCCAATTTCGATCAGTTATTCATCTCAGTCGAACCAACCTATCTCTGATCTTAATTCAATTTTTAACTGTGTCGTAATGATATCTAAAGATGAGCACGATCGAGAAGTCGATTCATGGTCGAATTCTCAAGTCTATTTACCTTAAAGTCCTTAATAGCTTACCCAGCTAGTCTAGTTATCTCATGAGTGGCCAACTCAGAGAAAAACATTGTAGTCGCGCCGATGAAATGCCCAATTTATCTAATCGAAATCAAACCCGAAAATCTAGATGTCACAGTTACAATTAGATATTTGACACTTCTATTATTACTTTTGTCCTGACCTTCCTAGAGGTGAACAATCAAAAAGGAAAGCTAATGAATAACCAAGCCAAAGAGTTAAAGTGGACTCTCCTAAACCCATACCAATCGCAACTTTGGGGTTTTGATTTTTTCAATTTAACATGCAATTCAATTTGATTAAGAGTCACTACTAATCAATTGTGGGTCAATTAGTAATCCAAGTAAGACGTGGGGGAATATATTATTTTTGTGAACTAGAGATTAATATGGAGAGTTGATTATGCTAGATTAATCTTTTGGTTTATTTTCAAAAATATCTAGAAGGTGGTCTTAGCAAGTTTTAATCCTAGCCCACTAACATGAAATGGATGATCATGCGGGCATGTGATCAATTAATGCAACAATCAATAAATCAAATTAATAAATAAATTTTAAAAAATAGGGTAGACCTCAATGCATTAAGCAAACCACAACTTCACCATGATTAATTTCTAAATATTTGCAAGATGATAATTAAAGAAATGCCTTGCCCTGCACATAATTTCTAAATGCAATGATGGTTATTTGTGATAATAAAATATGCAATAACTAAATGACATTGATGTGGTGACATGACAAGATGATGACATGGCAACGATGACATGACATTGATAATGTCGCAACAATGACATGGCAATAATAACGTGGTATTTATGAAACTAGTCCTGTATGGTACATGCATCTTATATTTTGTGATTTTCTTTTAAAGGCTAAAATAGGAGTCACCCTACAAATGTGACTAGCTAATTTAAACTAGAAAATAGTTTTTCCGAGATAGGCAATTAGAAATTAGAAATTGTAATATATCTTAAATGCATGCAATCCTTGTATTTTCAAAATAGGAAAATTTCTTGAATTAACAATATGCAATAAATAAGCCCAAACAATCAAAGCTTTGCCACATTCAAAAATAGGAAATAATGATAATCGGGAATCCAATCTTTAAGTCTTAAAGATCGAAACCACGGGTACTATGCACAAGTCAAAAAGGAAATTTCCTAATCGCATAAAAGTTCTATTTAAATCAAGTTTAAAATCACAATAATCACGATTTAGGCAATAAGATATTCAAATTAAGTTTAATTACCTAGATTGGAAGATTGTGTCGAACGGTGGCTGATGGCGAGGCGAGTTCATGGTGACCGGCGAGGAAAATTTGCTGACAATGACCGGCGAAGGGCAGGTTGGATACTGAGGTGATGGAATGACAGTGAATGTGAAGACAGTGAGAAGATCATAGAGGTAGTTGGCCACGTCGAAAGCTGACCACTGCAGTTGGTGTGAATCACAAATAAGGATTGTACTCAGTGAGAGTTAGTAGCTCTTGGTCGGATCCCCGGCTCTCTAAATGTTTGATACTCGATTCCTATGGTCTCACCTTCTTTGCGAGACCACGGGTTGAGCTCTCTTGTCTTGATCCAGTAGCCGATCTGTATGGTTTATCATGTCAAAGATATACGTTCAGATACTCTCTCACCAATCCCACCGGACAAACTAAAGAAAACTATCTTACCATATCTCCATAAATTTTGAGCATGATCTAACGATTAATAAATGCACACTCTTAGATTTTGTGAAATTGCACTCTATAATTTTTTGGCTGTTGAGGAAGAAAGCTTCGCCCTTATCTCGAAAATTTTCTGCTTGTCCCTTTCACGTACATTCCTCCTTATTTACATAGATGGCTCTTATTGACGAGGGGATAATGGCAAATCTTTTTCTCTCTCTCAAACTTGGAACACCTTCCAGTGCCAGTCGTGATCATTTAACATGATAAGCGGGGTTTTCATAATTTATTTCACTCGAAAACCCAATCCCCACCTGGCCTCTTTGTTAAAATATGGCTGAATTTCTTTAAACCTTGAGTTCAAGATCATGGTTCTTTCTCTCTTCCGCGATTGAGTTTAATTAGAACATGTTTGAAATGGCGCAGATGATATAAAATACCCCTTTAGGTAACCTCTCTCCTCTTTGTAGATTAAATATGAGTTTGAAATTATTGGACAGTGGATAGAAATATATAGGAATTAATAACCGCCGATAACTATCGAACCAAATAACTGATGGGAATGAAATCACATTGACAAGGGGTTGACCGTAAATTTTGAACTGTTCCATGGACATGGCCAATCACATCTTTGAAAAGTCTTTCTATCAAGCGTGCGGTGGTACATGGTAACATCGTGCTGGGGCCATGTGATTTGCTTGTGATGCATGACTTGAATAAACATGCAAACATGAACTATGCTAATGGTATTTTGTTTAATGGTCAAGGTCGATCACTAATTATCCTATACAATAAATGACTAAATAAAATAGCCAAATTTTACTTGTCAACAGTTTCTCCTCTTTGAAGGAAAGCTCACAGAGGTTCTTCAAAGATAAATGACACCCAAGTATTATAATGTGAATGCAATGCAATGACTCTTTTTGTTGGGAATATAGATCTTAATGAGGTACACCCATTTTTCTAATGTAATGTAATGAAATGTGACGTAAATGCTGATGTAAAGGTAGAAACGTACCTGCACGTACTTACCTGAGGATTCAAGAAGGTAAACTTGGGTACGGATCAATTTTTTGTAAGCCTGACAAGCATCTGGGACCTAAAATATTTTAAAGGCTTGAAAATTTCTGGAACGTCATTTGGAACCTAAACTGATCTTAGATATTTGAAAAGATTTTTGACGAATAACCTAAATTTCTCCTTAGCTATTCGAAGTTTCAACCAACAAACATCAATAAATCACCATAGATACTTTAGAGGCTTTCTTTGGGAACTATATAGAATTCATTTCAGTCGCTTGAAATGATTGAATCAATATATACCTAGACTTTTTCTTAGATATTCAAACATTTAACTTGATAAATACTTGGAACTCATCTCAAGTATTTAATTATTTATTTGGTAAACACATAAATCATCCCATGAGTTTAAAATTCCTTAACGAAATATCTAGATTTGTCCTTAGACATTCAAAAAATGTCTTGACAAAATACCCAGATTTCTCCGTAGGTAAAAAAAGATTTAATTGATAAACACATAAAACTAATCTTTGGCATCTAACGATCAAATTGATTAGTAATCATCCAAAGTGTTTAAAAATTTCTTAGCGAAGTATAGAGATTTCTCAATAGACAATCGAAAAGTATTTTGATGACCCTAGATTTCTGCTTAGGTATTCAAAAAGATTTCCTTCCAAATTACCTACACTTCTCCTTAGGTAATTGAACGAATTTGGGAAAAGTACGAAAAAAGTCATAAACCTATTGCATTGGTACCAATTCAGTCATAAACTTTTCAATTGAACCAATCAGTCTTAAACCTTTTAATACTGGTACCAATTCAGTCCATCCAGCCAATTTTGGCCGGCCAATGCTTGACATGGAAATTTTTATGATTTTTAATTATTTTTCTATTTTTTTATTAATTTCATTAATTTTTTTTTGCCTTCTTCCTAGCGGTGGCTGGCAAGCCTCCGGTGAGGCTCGCGGCCACTGAGGGTCACGGCCGACCTCTCATAGGGCCGCACGAGGCAAGCCGGATCCGGGCGAGGCCGAGCCCCCTCTCGGCCTCGCCTCTCGGCCTCGCCCGGGCTGCGAGCAAGGTGGCTTAGCCTAGATCAATGCAAGGCCACCTTGCCCCGCCTTGCCGCGGGCGAAGGCGGCCTCACCCTCTGCCGGAGAGGCCAAAACGCGGCCCTCGCTGGCCGCGGGCGAGGCGCCTTCGCCCGCGGCAAGGCCGGGCGAGGTGGCCTCACCCGGATCTGGGCTAAGCCGCCTTGCCCAAGGCCCTCGGTGAGGCCGAGCGAGGGCCGCGACCCTTGCCGGCGTTAGGTGAGGGCTTCGCAACCCTCATTCAGTGGCCGGCGACCCTCACCGGCCACCACTAGGAAGAAGGCAGGAAAAAAAAAAAAAAAAGAAAAAAAATGAAAAAAAATTAATAAAAAATTAATAAAAAATTCGAAAAAATAATTAAAAAATCATAAAATTTTCCACGTCGGCGTCCGGCCAACGTCCACGTCAGCGTCGGCCGGCTAAAATCGGCCAGATGGACTGATTTGGTACTAATATTAAAATGTTTATGATTGAATTGGTCCAATTGAAAAGTTTATAACTGAATTGGTACCAATGCAATAGGTTTAGGACTTTTTTGGTACTTTTCCCGAAGGATTTTGACAAAATACCATTTCTCTTCAGGTATTTGAGAAGATTTCTTAACAAATTACCTATACTTCTCTTAAGGTATTTGAAATGATTTTGATGAAATACCTAGATATCTCCTTATGCATTCAAAAATATTTCCTAAGAAATTACCTAGATTTCTCCTTATGAATTCAAAAGGATTAGGTCAGTAAACATCTGGAACTTACTTAAGAAATTTAAAAATTTTGCAATATCTAAGACATACCTTAGATATCCGGGAAGGTTTCTCACAGTCGAATAGTTGGAAAATTCAACGGTGTTTAGAGGAGTCACGAGACTTGAGAGAGCAACTCGAACCTTACAAACTCTTTGGTCTTCAAGAAAACCTTATCTATCTAACACGATTATAGCAAATATGTGCTCTCATAAAAAAGATAGACAATCCAGACTATTCACTTTCTCTAAAATTGAATTCCTGAAAGCATTTTCATCAACAAAAAGTTCTCACTCCAACAAACATACCTTGTATCTTTGTACAAATGCACGAAACTCACACTTTTTCTTCTTCTTCTTCTTCTTATTTTTTTAATTGGAAACACTTCAAAGCTTTAGAAAATATTTAAATATGGACAATAGGACCATACTTAATATTAATAAATAATTTTCGTAGGCATTATTTTTGAACAATTTGTACTTTAATCGCCATTCATCACCTTTCTAGAGTCCTGCCAGTCTTTTCTCCTATTTATCAAGTTCCATGCAATTTGCAGTTCTTATCATTCGAAAGGGGCATTCACATGCAATCTTATCCAATGTTCCGAAAAAAAAAAAAAGAAGAAGAAAAATTCATAAGTGAAGAAAATAAAAGGTGAAGAAAAAATATAAGGGAAAATTCCAAAATGGGACTCGAAGTGCCTTCTTTTTCTCAAATAACGGCCCGAAGTGGACCTTGTTTCAAATAAGGACATGAAGTGCTATCACTTTCTCAAATAAGGGCCTGAAATGGATATTGTTTCAAATAAGGACCTAAAATGGTTATGTTTGTTTCAATAAGGACCTGACTTTTTGGCGATCAAGGGTATTTTCGTCTTTTGCTATTTTCTACCTTTTTTTCCTTCCTTTTTTTCTTTCCTTTTTTTTTTTTTTTGGTTCTTCTTCTTCCTCTTCGCCAATGGCCGGCCAACCACTGGCGATGCCCAGAGAGGGCTGGGCGAGGGTCGCCCTCGCCGACGAGGGCCAACCTCGTAGATGGCCCCTAAGTGAGGGTCGCCACACCCAAGTGACGCCATCCCTCGCCTGTGGTTAGCGTGGATGGCCCTCACCGGCGAAGGCAACCCTCGCCTAGCCCTTTGTGGGCATCGCCGATGGTTGGTAGCCATCGATGAAGAGGAAGAAGAAGAACCGAAAAAAAAAGGGAAAAAAAGGGAAAATACTAAATGACGAAAATACCCTTGATAGGTCGAAAAATTTAGCTGGTCGACAATCGGCGAGGTCGGGTCCTTATTTTGAAACAACAAAAGCCACTTCAGGCCTTTATTTGAAACAACCAAAGCCATTTCAGGTCCTTATTTGAAATAAAGTCCACTTCAAGCCCTTATTTGAGAAAATAAGGGCACTTTGGATCCTTTCTTGAAATTTTCCCAAAATATAAGGAGCAAAGAATATATTTATTTTGCTGTTTGGGAGGTGATCAAGTTAAAAGAAGTGAACAATTGAATTTCCCTTGTCTGGGAAGATACGAAAATGGAAAGGAAAGCAAATGTAATGGGGGAAAATACATTTTTACCCTTATAATTTATGGGTGAAAAGATGAAGAAAGGGTAATTTGGGGAATTTGCAGTAGGACTTGCTGATTCCTCACACCTTCTTTCCAATTTCCGTGAACGTGTTTTTCTTAGCCTATCTAAGCGATTTGAATACTAACCCTATTCCCCACTATGTTCTTCTCTCGTGCCTTTGTTTTGCTTTTTCTTCCTCATTTAATAATTGACAACGCGTGGTCTCCACTCACAGCAGCCGGAAAAGTTCTCTGGCATGGAGACAGTCGAATTTCAACTGAGGAGGCGTTTGCATCAGAAAACTTTTCATGATAAAGAAAAGTGCTTTTTATAAATCCTTTTTCAAAAAAATGTTTTCCATTTTCTGGATTAGGGAATTCTTTTCCCTAAGTTGAAGCACTCATCTTAAATGATTTTCCATTAACCGATTAGTTTCGGCAAATCATATGCATGACAGTCCAAAATATTAATTCGCAAAAAAAAAAATATATCAATGAATCAAACACATCATAAGCATCGGTTTGGTATGCCTATTAGTTATGCTACAATTGTTTAGCGACTATACAGTGAAGTATTGTAACTTATGTGTTCACTAATATGAGGAGTTTGCCAAATACCCTATAAAAAAACGGTAGCATTTCTTTTCACTGTTATAACTATTGCGGCAACCGAACAGGTATCGATAAAGATCCAAAGACGATTTCTCAAATCTCTGTCACATTTTAGCATAAATTTTATAATTTTCTTACTTTTGGTAAGTAAAATATATCTAATTTCATGAAGGTTTGATTTAATTTTTCAGAATAAGTCAAACCTTTGGGAAATAATTTTTTCCTTTGATTTGTTTAATTTTTCACTTGTAAAGCATGCTCATTTGCTAAACTTTGACCCAATATGAAATTTCATCCATAGACTTTTAATCCGTTAAAAATAGTCCCTAAACTATTGCCAAATGTTCAATATAGTCCGACTATATTAATGAGTTTAACTTTGTCTTTTTGTTAGTTCGAGTTAATGAAATTTACTGACATACCCTTCAAGCCGTTAAGTTCTACCAATTGAAAGCAAAAAGAAGTTGGATAAGAAAATTGAATTCACGATCACATGTTCTTATATAGTATTGACGCATCATTTCAGAAGTCCAACTTAGTATTAAATTTGTCATGTCATCAAATTACATGTGACTTGTTGTTTGATCAAATAGAACGGCTATATTGAATGTTCAAAAATTGTTCAAAAATCGTACTGAAAAAATTAAAAATTAAAATATGACACTAAGAATATGCTCATTATATAGACAAGATCGAAATGAGCTAAAACTAAAGTTCCCAGGAAATTTCTCAACTCTATTATTTGGATGGAGTAATATATATTGACGCCGGTCGTCTACAAATTCTGGAACGAACCTGGAATTGAGATTTAGCATACCTAACTCCTTGGACCACTATAGCTTCTTTTGTCCTTTTAGTTCAAATGGAAGTTCCCAAGATCTTACTGGATTTCGGATGTTCTCAGAATATGCTGTTTGCATGGAAAATGACCTTAACCTTTTGGGAGCCTATAAATAGATTCTGCACCTTAACACTGCTCTTCGAAGCCAAAGGTATCAGAAGTAATATTTATATTAAGAGTAAATGATTGATAGTGAGCATGGCATGTAAGTGGTGAATTACTGGGCATTTACTCCTTTGGCAATGAATACAATATAGGCTCATTGCCAAAGGATATTTGCCCAGCTATTCACCGTTGCTATCTTCAATCAAGTTTTCCTTCGCGGCACTATATTCATTTAATTTTAGTTAATTTTCTTCAATTGTTCATCTATTGATATTGTTTATAATCAGATGATTGCATTTGTTATATGTTAGATAAGATTGTTAAGTGATGATAGCGGACATACTTTGGACCTCTCTAGCATATATGTTCTTCACTTTTTTCTTAACAATTGTAAAACAATTAGAAATAATTATTTTTCATATTCTTTCAGATATTGAAATAATCTTTTTGTTTTCATTTGCTAATAGTGCAGGAGGTCTTTGAGCCCAACTAAACAATGCTCTCGTTTTCGCTAACTAGTCCTGTCACTTTTGTGATGAAGCACGTATGGTTTTAGATGTGATCGACAATTGACAACCACGTATCAAAGGCGGCGGCCCTCCAGCATGTAAGCAAAGACAGACAGTGATGGCACGGTGATCATGGTGCCGGTGGTCATGGCGGCTGAAGACAAAGGATGTGATTAAAGGCACTGCGACTAGGTGATTTAGCAAACGATAATTTTCTAGTAACTAATTAGTAGGTAGAGGAAAAAGGAGTGAAACAAGAGAAAATAGGAAAATTGTTTCATATGGTTAGTGTCATTTTTTTTTAAAGAGAGTGAAAAGAAAATGTTATTCCATCCCTTAACGGAGAAGTTCCCACTTTTAGAAAATTGTCGATGGTTATCTTCGATGAAATTCAAGAAACTAAAGTCCCCAATTTGAGTCTGTATTGAGGAACCATAATTGAACTATAGCATTTTTATCAATGTAGTATTGTGATTTGAATCGCCATAATGAATTTATTGTTTGAATTTCTTAACCAAAATTATAGCTAATTGCCCGAGTGAGAAGGAACACAAACCCTTAATTCTAGCCGCTCCTTGCTATCATACAAAACCTTCGAAGAACGTCACAGCCATATATACACAATCATCATTTCCATGTTTGGAAAATTTTCGCCATCATTTTCCATTTCTTGGTTATAGTTAAAAAAAAAAATTTCATTTGACTTCTTTAAATATGTAACCTTTTTCCCACAAGTGTAAATTGTGCTCCGTCTATTCTCCTTAATTATCTTGGAGACCTTTGTTCACATAGGAAAGGCAAAATCTGATGCACAATCATCCTTGGCCTAGTTGACCTCGCTTGCAGCTGCCACATCGCCGCGGCGGCGTGGTTATCCTCCCTCAGGACATGTTGGAGTCATAGGCCTTCAGGCGTGGCATGGCGGCCTTGGAGGCAGAGGGGATGGGCAAAACGCGAGGACGCCTTCCGTGGCGGCATGGCAGCTGCCAGCTCCCGCCCCAGAGCAGCTTGACCAACCCGTAAACTGGGTTCAGGATCTCACCGTAGGCCTAGTATAGCAAGGATCGGAAAACTTGTGCAGCAATGCGAGTCCAAGTCAAGCTTTTTCAGTTTTCCACATGCTTCTAAAGCAAAAGTTCTAGACTTTCAGATTCGAAAGAGATTAGGTTTTAGCTATTTAAGGTGGATTTGTCCGAAATTCACATCGGATTTCTTCATGAGAAGATATGTCTATTCATGTTTGAGATGAATTTTACTTTGAAATTTCGGTTTCACACTTCAATTTTAGGATTTCACTTTAAATGCGATGTTTACTGGATAATAATTGCCTTAAATTTTAAGAAATTGATAAACATGCAGTAAAAATTATTTTTCATATTTTTTCAGATAATGAAATAATATATGTTGTTTATTTACTTGCCAATGGTGCAGGTGGGCTTTGAGCCACCAAACAATGCCTTGGTTTCCACTAACTAGTCATGTCACTTTTGAGATGAAAAATGTATACGGATCCTTTTAATTGGTTTAAATATACGCCGGCCCCTTCACTTAACCATAGGGCCGACATGTGACCCCACGTTTATGAGTCACTTTTTCTCTCCTTTCACTGCGCCTTCTTTCTTCATTGATTACCCTCTCTCTTCCCCTCTTTTCGGAGATACACTTGCCAAAAGTAGACTTAACCCTTCTTCATAACTGATAAAATATTTTTTATCTTCGTCTGATACTCGAGAATATACTCTGGGATTACCTCAAAATTTCATTGGTTCATTTTTTCAGACAAAGAGCCACCTCAGCTCTCTCTTGACAACACAATCTCGCGCACTTTCTTGGAAAACCCTCCTTCGTGACATGATGTCCCAATCAAATGGAAACAATTAAACAAAGACCCGAGACCAAATAAAGTAATAAATCAACGTTTGAACACTGGGTTTGAGTCCTTCCCGTAAATAACAGGAAAATCCAAGGGCAATCTCGCTTATTAAAAGTCTATGTAAATACGGAGCAACCCAATCCCTCATTAAATTTCCATAGTCAAAAAAATATCCGCTATATTACTCCACTTTCTTGTTCTGGTCAGTACTCCACTTTATACAATCTAATATCCGCAGATGTAGCATCTTTTTTATGATTAGATCAATGGTGAATACACCATCATATTAGAGAAAGAACATATATGTCATATATAAAAATACACATATATATGTATGATGTTAGCATTTTTACATTTTAATGAGTTTGTTCTACATATGAAGCAAATACTAGTGTGATATTCATATCATGCACAACTAAGAGAAAAAGAGAAAAGTGAAGAATGAAAATACTTTTATATAATTGTCATATGCACTGTTAAGATTTGGCAATGTGTAAAGTCGATATTTATATATACATTGAACAAGCAAAGATCTGATTGCCCCCCGGGGTGGTATTCTTGAGATTAGAAAATGGCTGAGCATTTGACATTGCTCAAATGGTGGGCTCACCCAGTTGCTTCAAGTGTTAGATGACAGCTTTTTCTTGCTGTTGTTGTTATTGTTTCAATTAGAAGTTTTGATAATTCTTTTTTTAGCCTCGCCTCTTTTCTCATTGTAAAAACATGTTTTGATTTTGTCAATATACATATGATACACATGAATTTTTTGGTGTAAATATGTGAATATCATTAATCGTATGAGGTACAAAAGCTTAGGGGAAACCCCTAGCATTACAAAAAGACTAGTTATGCGAGAAGATGGAGGAAGGGAGCCTCCATACATTAGCCAATAAGAAATTTGCTTGGGAAGGCCTACACTTTTGGTAGAGTGATGCCCTACCTCTTACAACCTTTCAAATATTAGCTAACCGAAGATGAGGCTCAATCGACTTGTTTTGAAACCGTCCACAATTGCATTTGTTCTAGATGTAATAGATTGTTGCTAATAAAGATGGTTTGAGGAGTCCTTAAAAGGTTTAATCTCAAGCAAATCCGAACCTTGGGATCCCTAGAATACAAAACATCGAGAGGGTCACTAGGGAAGAAAAAGATATGGTGAGAATTAGGGATGCCATATTGTAAAAAGTTTTTTTTTTTTTTGTGGATCCTTTCTTTTTTTATTGGTGAATTTATTTTCCCCAAAATAATGGACAAGTTTGACCTACTAATTTGTTAATGCTTATTAATTACCTTCTTGAAATGTACCTTGAGGAAGACCAATAGTAATTTGTTGCAAGCCATTTTCTAAAGTGTAGCATTATTTTTCTCGAATATTCATTGACCTTAGAATTTTCTGTGTTATTATTTCTTTTGTGGCTTTTACTTTTGTATATGAATAGAAAAAGGGAATTTGAATTGCTTGGAATTTGTACGCAGCCATATTATAATCTCAAGAATATTACCGGCAGGGCAAGTAGTTAATTTTCGCTTGTTCTATGTATGGACAGAAATCAATTGTACCTATGTTCAAATCTTAACAATTCACGTTTCAATAATAATAATAATAATAGTAGTAGTAGTAGTAGTAGTAATAATGATAATGATAATGATAATAATAATAATAATAATAATAATAATAATAATAATAATAATAGTAGTAGTAGCAGTAGTAGTAGTAGTAATAATGATAATAATAATAATAATAATAATAATAATAATGATGATGATGATGATGATGATGATGATAATAATAGTAGTAGTAGTACTAGTAGTAGTAGTAGTAATAATAATAAGAATAATAATAATAATAATAATAATATCTTTTCATTCTTAATTATTTTTTCCTAGTTTTGCATTGGAAATGAATATTATAGTAGTATCTACTACATACGTATAACAAGCACATGAAATAAATCGAATGCTAACAAGATAAAAATACGTGCCCGCACGCGTATTTTTATATGACGATGTATGTTTTTTTTTCCATTATACTGATGTATTTACGATCAAACTACTCATAAAAGAGATGCTATAAATGCAAATATTAACTTCTATAAGGTGGAGTAATATAGCAGAGATTTAGTGAACGAATGAATTTGAATCCTATATTTAATTCACGTTTGTAATTTGCCGCATCTTTTTATATATAGACTTTGTTTTGGCCAAATTTAAAATTTATTTTTCCATATTCTTTTACCCTTTTTTTCAAACAAATTGTCACATTATTTAGTAAGATATCTAGACAAAAGTAAAGATATGAAAGGAATTTTAAAAACAAAAAAGAAAGAAGATGGGGAAATTTGTAAAATAATTAAATGTATGAATGGATAGGATGTGAGTAGGAAAGGAAAATAGGAAGACACTAGTTTTGGCAGATGCCATGAAATGGAAAATCCGGAGCACTGATGTCCAAATTGACATCCCTTTCATGTTCTATCAAAACGTGGTGGGCAGTGGCTAGAAAGTGTTAAGATTTGCTTCCAACCACCAGAAAGGAAGCAACTTGCTTGCGAGGAAACTCGAAGCCATATCGCCATCAATGGTCATTATAACTCTCTGCAGTTTCTTAAAAAGTTCCTTCAACAAGTTGCTGAACATCCTCTTGTCACCATATGTACCACTTAGAATGACAAAATCTAATTCAGTTTTTACCAAAAAAGATATAACATCAAGTCTGAACATGACTTGACAATACCAATTACGTGATACTTGCGATAACAGCAAATGCGGGGTTCGAATTTTTGCCGTGTTAGAGAACCGATGCCGATGAGTACCAACTCTTTCACACTTGTTGAATCTATTATAATGATGTTCATACCCTAGCACTGGCGCAACTCAAGAGGCTCCAGAACATGACTTTCCCTAAAAATTCCCTCGAGGATATCATCACCTATCTCCGCATATTAGATCAACAAGACCATAAGACAGGGCCACCTTATAGTCCTACCCTACGAGAAACAGCAGAAACCGACTTTCAGGCGCACCAACCGACTCAACCAATACAAGAACGGCAGCTCGTAGTCAGCCATAGGTGGAGCTCCTCTACGCAGTGCCCTGCTGCAAAGCGGAGCCAAAGGTCGAGCTTGGTGCGATCGGCCACATCCTACCGGATGATAGTGACGTGGAACCTCTTCACCGTGTGCGAAGTTCACTGGATTAGGACGCTGTCGACAAAAGATGGGCAGTCCATGGAGTACGTGTCATGATTGTGAGGCCAGACTCCATTGAAGACGAGGTGAGTGGTGGTGGTCCAGGTGGAGTGGCCATGCTTGGAGAGGACGCTGGTCTTGACGACGTCTTCGAGTGGCAAAAATGAGAAGACGTGATGGATCATGTCGTCCGACAAGGCACTGATGAGATCCTTAGGGCTTCAGCCTCGTTCCAAAGTAGGAGAAGGGCGGATTTGCTTGGTACAATTTGGCCAAGTCGTGAGACGATCTGCAATGGATGGCGCCATGAACGGAGGTCTACCCCATGGTTTCTGCAGATTTTCCGAGTTTTCGAAGGATCTACTTTCCTTTTTCTCTTTATATTTTGACGGTGACTGACTGACGAGTTCTGAGCTAGATGAACCAAATGAGATCTCTGAAATAATTTGGCCCTTTTATTAGTGTAGTATTTTTTTTTTTTTTGTCTTTTTTTCTTTTCATATGTCACCAAAATTTTGTTCCATGACCAAACAAGTGGTCAACGGTCAAGTAGTTATCTTTGCGCAATTAAATCTATCCGCCCGTCACGTATCGTCGACATATTCCAACAAATTGCTAATAATATCCAACAAATACATGAAGCAAAATTCTTGGAAAGAAGGATCAGACTCCTACTATGTCTCTACCCCTTAAAAAATAAAGAGTTCTCTCTCATCAGGCGGTTACCATGGAAGCTTTTATATGGCACAAAATCTGTATAATTTTTTTTTGGGGGGGGGAAGTCATCTTCAGATGGTTAATTAATTTCCGATAGAAAATAACAACAATTTCCGATAGAAAAATAACAACTTATATGAATGGTGATGATGGATGAAGATGGATTGTGTACAAAAATGTTACAAAACTTGCATTTTATACATACAAAAATTTCCTATTAAATTCCGTCCTAATTTTCTAAAAGTTATTTGCAATTATTTACACTCCGAAAAAGTTAATGGCTAATGTTGCACTAAAGCCAAGTAAAAGATCGAAATATTTCGATAAAGATACAATTGGATTATGACAAATGGATATGAAAAAGTGACATTTATTTTAAGTCTTCTATTTTATATGTTGTATTGCATTCACAAAAACAAGGGAATTCCGTTCTTTTTTCATGGACAACATGACATGAAAGTAAAATATTCTAGTTGTCGTATTAGCAAATCACGTCATTTATCATTTAAAGTAACCTTGACCATACTTGCCACCTTGTGGCGAAGTCTTATCGATGCAAGTAGGAAAGGAGATTTGTGTGTCTATATGAATTAGTAAAGCCAAAAGGTTTATATATTTCACGTTAGGGGAAAAAAAAAAAGGATATGTAAGTTCTAGACAGATATACTATTTAGAAAACTTAGAGCATATAGCGTCTATGTAAATAAGACTTTACAAATTATTCATCATTAATTTGAGAGTTTAAACTTTACACTCTTTCACTAAACAATAAATTAAAGGTCAACAAGGCCACTCATGGAAATATATATGATATTGACAGTGTATGCTATAATTACTCTATTCCTTGTTGATACTTTTACAAATTCCACTGCTCAAAATAAAATTGAAGTGCTGTATGACCTAATTGAAAGTATGATAAAGTACCTCCAACGCAAATGAATATGTGAATTATATATATATCACATAAACATAGAATGAAGTGACGAGGCAGGTAACATCGCCCTTTGTACCTGGTGCAATGTATACATCTAAAAGTTGCCCTATGGAAATGATCAATGGCTTGTCAACGCCTTCGCTGATCTCTGAGTAAGTATATATATATTTATTGCAAGCGAATGGCAGGGCAATTCTCCCTTGGCGGAAGCAAGAGCACCTTAGCATCTGCATGCATCCAATGTAGTTCTCTTTTGCCGAGGGAGAATTACACTGTTATTCACCATCACATTCTGCACTACTCCTTCGTGTGGCCGTGCCCGAGTCGTCTCATTGATGATCAAGCTCGTATATATTTCACCAGATTCGGCATAAAACCAGCTATATGCCGGAGGAAGAGATGGTATATGCCAGAGCACAATTCTTGCCCAGGGTTCTTCCTTCCGGAAAAGAGTGCATGGTCCCCATTCTTCACCTTTATATCTTCAATTGTAGTATCTATCAGTACTTCAGCCTCTTGCTTCAGGAAAAGAACGCTTGCACATCTTTAATGAAGTGTGTGTATGCGCGTGCGCGTGTATATATATAAGTTATATATGGCACAAGAAAGACGACTAAAAGGAAAAAAGTGCACAAAAGTCCTAAAGCTTGTATACAGAATGCAATCAATTCGTAAACTTTTTCAAAAGTTCAATTAAATCCTATGCTTTTTTCAAAAAGTGGTAATTAATTCCTCATATTGAACGGTACCTAAAATTACCAACATGTTCGTGAGAATTTGTCTATATGGCATCCTTAAATTGCGCTTCTCAATATAATTTGTACGAATTAATTGCACTTCTAAGTAAAATTTGAGGACTTAATTGATTGCATTTAATTCATAATGTTTAGAACTCGTGGTGCAAATTTTCCAACAACTATATAGGTTATGACTATAATTTATCATAAATATTTGTATGTTATAGATGATTCTAAGAAGAGATAATTATAGTGCAAGTCCTCAAACTTGTCAACTTCGTGAATGGAAAACACTACTAGGCTTTTTCATATTTTGTAACATTATGTGGCCGTTGATACCGTGACAAAGCACTCTCAACATAGGAAAAATTTTATTTTCCTTGCTGCCACATCAAAATAAATAAAATGTCATTTCCCATTATCATTTATTTAAATTTTTACATGGAAATGCGCGTATTTTGTATTATTTTTTTAAAAAAAGAAAAATAACATTAATAATTCATTAACTTTTAGCTCATTGTTTCTTGTCATCATTGGAGTTTCAATTTATTTAATATGATTATTGAATTTTTACTAAATGTTTAATGTAGTCTATAGACTATATTAAGAAACTCAACATCGGTTTGTCATTAAGTAGATAGAATTAACCAACATGTACTTCAATCTATTAAGTTTTAATAATAAACAAGATAAAATTGAATATAGAAGTAGATCAATAAAAAAATAGAATCTGCGTTCACATGTTGTTATGTCTTATTGACCCATGATATCAAAATTCGAACTCAACATTAATTATTCAATGTCATCAAATTACATCTAACTTGTTTGATTAAATATAAACACTATATTAAATATTTAAGAATAGTTTAATAATTACACTAAACGAATTAAAAATTTAAATATGACATTGCATATTAGGCCAACATTTAAGAACCCATAGTGTCATTTTACCTTTAAGAAAAGACACTAGGAATATGCTCGAAATAACGACAAGATCGAAATGTAGTAAACTAAATTTGTCTAGAAATTTCTCCACTCAATTAGTTGGATAGAGGAATATATGTTGACTTTGGTCGTCCCTAAAACCTGGTATGGACTGAGGATAAAATCTAGCATATCCAACTCATTGGACCACTAGCCTTTATTTTCTTTTTTTGCCCAACTAAAGTTTTATTTGATTTTGGATGTTCTGAGAATATGCTGTGTGCATGGAAAACGTCTCTACCGCTTTGCGAGGCTATAAATAGATATTGCATCTAACACTGTTCATCGAAGCCAAGAAAAATTAGAATTATACAAGCACGTGAAGAATAGAGTGGGTGACATGTAAGTGGTGAATTACTGGGCATTTACTCCTTTGGCAGGTGGTTTATACTCAAATGTTTTCGCTGGGAGTGAATGTCATATAAGCTCACTGCCAAAGGAGATTTGCCCGGCAATTCACCGTTGCAATCTTCCACAATTCTGGGATGTTTCATTTAAGTTTTTTTATGGCACTCTATTTATTATATTTTACTTATTTTTTCATTATATAATTTTATCTACGTATTTTAGATAAGATTATTTAGTGATGACAGCGGTCCTTTGGACTTCTCCAGCATATGTTCCTGACTTTTCCTCGTATTCTTGCGTATAATGATTATAAAAATATTATATACGTCTGCAGTTGTAGCGTTTAACACGAAATGCGACAACCACTATTATTGCCTTGGATCTTAAAAAATTGCAAGACATTCAGCAATTATTACATTTCATATTTTTTCAGATATAAAAATAATCTTTTCTTGGTTATCGGGCTAGTGGGCTTTGAGCCCAACTGGACAATACCTTAGTTTTGCTAGCTTGTCATGTCACAGTTGCAACGAAATATGCATGTTAACCCTTTCCGGTGGCAGTCCTCAGGCACATGAGCAGAGAGAGATCAGTGACGGCCTGATGGTTGTGGTGGCTAAAGACAACCGACGGGGATAGAGGCATTGTGACAAGGCGATTTGGCCAGTGGTTATTTTCAGTGAAATTTTGTGTGATTATAGTCCACAATTCATGTCGATTTCAAAAACCATACTTGAACTAAAACATATTTATTATGATAATATTGTGATTAGTATCACCATCATGAATTTATTATTTAAATTTCTAACTACAAATCCCCTAATGCTCCTTACATTCAAACATAACCATTGAAAAACCTTGTCATCCCTACTGGATGTCACGACCAAATCAACACTATCATCATTACTATGTTTGGAAAATGTTCTCCATTATTTTCCATTTCTTGATTATATCCCTTACGTATAAAATTGCGAAGTCTATTCTCCTTAATCATTTTGGAGACCTTTGTTCGCATGGGAAAAGAAAAATATGATATAATGTTGTCGTCATATCTGAAAGTAAAGGTTCTCGTCAATGGCATATAGAGTTGTTCATCCCATTCCCACTGCAAAGTTAGTTCAAGCGATTTTCTTTATCTCTAACTTTAACATTAGGTATGAAATGCCATGGGATTATTCCCATGCATATCATGCCTCCAAAATTGACACATATGAGGCATTAAATATACAAGCGAAACCAACCAGAACAACAATATTTTTTTCAAGGTTCATGAGATTTTGGAGAATTTTATCTTGAAGACACATGGTAACTAGATTTTAGCTAATGAAAATTTTGATCTTGACCCAAATTATGAACCCATCAATAAATGAATGAAATGTTCAGAGTTCACGTGACTACTTTAATAAAGTTGAAGTTGTAAGGTTTGTTGTATTATTGAATCTATACCTATTTTTGCCAGTCTAATAATTCTATAATATTCCTTGCCAGTCTGTAATATGCTTTGTTGGCCATATTGGTGATGAAAAAAGTACGTGGGTTAGATTTTTTTATATATTTAATAACTTTATTTAATAATTTTTTAAAGTGGTTTCTATTTTTTAACTCTTAAGGTTAGAAAAGTCTTTAAATATGAATATTAACCATGCCTAATTGTGTAGAAAACAAACTCAAGTAAGACAAGATTTTTATATTGACACAAATCCGTTTATGTAAAATCTAACTCTGTTAATTACATGTCGTACCTTGTAAACAGGTCATGTTGAGAATTGCTGGTTTACCATCTAACATAAAGTCATGAGAATATACGATATCATGGTATTAAGTCATTGATACCATATATTCATCTTGTTCTTTTCTCTCTATTTTTTATTTTTGCCGACGTAGTTTCAAGACAGGTCTGAAACTAATCATCCGCGGGGAAATTGAAAGCCGCACTCGAAGACCGCGGCGCACGTGGCATGGGTGCACGAGAAGCACATGCGAAATTGTTAATCTTTTTGCTAACGTGCTTAAAAGTTGACCATTAGCCAGGGATGGTGTTTCTCAATTCGCATAATACAAAAAAAAGGACGTCCTAAGCAGGACCCTAAAAGGCTTTGACCAAAGAAAGTCTGGGTAGACCGGGCCTTGAAAAGATAGGGGAGGAATGCTTCAGCAAGTGGGTTCCCACTCACACCTCCCGGGCCGGACGGGGCTCTTCCGCTACTATACCTAGTATAAGAGGGTACCGGTACCCCCGAATGAAGGCAGCTGGGAACCCACTTGCCGAATATTTTTGCTCATTTACCATCCTGCCATCGAGCATTAGCAAAACGTCACGCTGACCACGACCTACTACAAAAAAACAAAGAGTGCCTTCTTCAACCTTAATTTATTCAAAACACACAACAGTGCTTGGCCTCCAAAAAATATTAAAAAAAATTAAAAACGTAATCATTGCATTAGGTCTACTAAATTACGCAGCACTGGCATAATTCCCTCTTTCTAAATTTTCCTGTATTCCTTTTAAATGGTCTCGTTTGACTACTATGTCCTAACTACCTTTGTTCTAATTGAATTAAGATTAAAAAAGTAAATTATAGTGTCATATGTTTCCTAGAAATTCCCAAGGCAAAATGTTCAAAGTAGGCCGATACTCAAGCATAATAAATATGAATGAATAGAATAGAATAGGTGAAAGGAAAAAAGAAAAATCCGTATAAATATATACTTGGTGGATATGAAGTCCACAATCTTGCGCTCTCAATGATCAATGTTGTCCAAATCCTTCGCTCTTGAGGCAATCCAAAATGAATTATGCTTAGAACCCTTTTGTGGGTGTGATGTACAAGCAACAAGTTGTTGCATTTAAGGGTCAATTTTGAGAAGTTGGGTGGTGCTTTCATCTAAGCCTAGAGATGTACTCGTCACTATGGAAATGGGACCTGCAGTTCGTGTCGACGTCTTTTTCCATTACTCATTATTAGGAAGTATATATGTCGGATTATATGTTTTCTCTCTGATAGCTTTATTGGTTAATTGTCGCATTGTCTTTTATGAGGTTACGAATTCATAGCATATAGTGTAATCAACGTTAAAAAGGACCGATGCAATTGAAACATTTAGACAAAGACCCAAGACCAAATCAAAGTGATACACAACCGTGTGAACACTTAGATTGAGTCTTTTCCGTAAATAACGGGAAAACGCGAGGGTAATCATGATAATTAAAAGAGTATAAATACGAAGCCACCCAAGCCCTCATTAAGTCTCCATAATCACACAATTTCCTCTGGCCACCATTAATGGAAGAAGCGGAAGCAGTCAGGAAGATCATCGATAGATGCTGGTTCGAGCTCGAGATCTTCGAGAAACGACCAGACACATCGCCTTCTTCAACCTCCAGATCCAACCCTGGTCAAGAAAGCATAGAAATACCCGAGAAAGAAAGCT
The DNA here is from genome assembly GCA_014182365.1 of Eucalyptus tenuipes. Taxonomy (NCBI): domain Eukaryota; kingdom Viridiplantae; phylum Streptophyta; class Magnoliopsida; order Myrtales; family Myrtaceae; genus Eucalyptus; species Eucalyptus tenuipes. The sequence continues at coordinate 17,103,808 of CM024541.1, read as the reverse complement.
CGTGTCTTCAAATTTCTTGGACTCCATCAATTCTTGTGAGGTCCGTGAGCGATCAAACGAGCATCATCCCAACAAGCTTACAAGCAAGTTCTCTCTCTCCAGACTCAGTCCTTCCCATGAAACCTATTCACAGCATGATCTATGAAGAAGAGGTAATCACAGAAGAAGAGGAAGGTTTCAAATGGAACAACCTGAGAAGCTCGGAGTTCTCGCACAGAAAAAAGGGCCAAATGGGAGGAGGAGCAAAGAGAAGGACCTTGACTAAGAGCTTGTCGGAGCTCGAGTTCGAAGAGCTAAAAGGGTTCGTGGATCTGGGGTTCGTCTTCTTGGAGGAAGACAGAGTCGACTCAAGCTTGGTCTCCATCATTCCTGGGCTACAGAGACTGGGCAAGAAAATCAAAGATGGTGATGAAGACGACGAAGATGGCGATCATCGTCAAGAAGATGGTGATGAGAAAGAGATTGTTAGTGAGCCTTCGGTTGTCGTTAGGCCTTATCTGTCGGAGGCATGGGAATGGTGGGAGGAGAAGAGGAAGGAGGATCCATTGATGAACTGGAAGTTTCCTGCTCTTGGGAACGAGACCGACATGAAAGAGAGTCTCAAATGGTGGGCTCACACCGTTGCTTCAACTGTTGTTAGATGACGGTTGTTTTGTTGTTCTTGTCGTGGTCGTCGTCATTGTTTAATTGGGAAGTTTTGATCATTCTTCTTTCTTCCCTCTTTTCTTCGTGTAAAAAGATTTTTTATTTATTTATTATTAGTCGTCAATCAAATTGAAAATTCTTATCTTGGGTAACTCTTGATTTTGCTTTGCTTAAGGAAGCAGATGTGATGTTCCTTTGGCAATGCGACATTGTAAGAAATTTGACCTACTAATTTGTTAGTATTTAAATGATTACTTTCTTGTCATGTTCTAGATAGTTGCAAACCTTTTATCTAAAGTGTTTTCTCGGATATTTTATTGACCTTACGATATTGCTAGGAATATGTAACTCAGCCATTTTATAATCTCAAGCATACCATAGGGAGGGCAAGCAATTAATATTATGTAACTCAGCCATTTTATAATCTCAAGCATTAATATTTGCTTATTCTATGTATGGACAGATGTTAATTGTACACATGATCAAATTTTAACAATGCATGTGACAATAATATAAATATCTTTTCATTCATGACTTTTTTCATTTTTCCTTAGTCGTGTGTGAAATGCATGTTATAAACATCTACTATATATGTAGAACCAGCTTGTAAAATGAATCAAATATTTACGAGAAATTTTTATGTGTGTGTGTGTGACGAAATATTTTTCTTTTTTCAATATTACGACGTATTAACCATCAACCTAATCATCCTTACCAAAAAAACACCATCAACCTAATCATTACGGATGAGTATAAATCATGTACTTAATGCGCATTTATAATTTTTCGTATTACTTTATAGATACCTTTTGTTTTGGCCAAATTAAAAATTTATTTCTCCTTATATTTAGTAAGATATCAAGACAATCGTATAGTTATGAAAGAATTTTTTTTTTTTATAAAAAAGACGAGGAAACTCAAAAAGTAATTAAAATGCGCGAATGGATGAGATGAGAGTAGAGTACAGAAATAATAATAATAATAATAATAAGGACAACACAAGTTTTGGCAGATCCACGAAATGGAAGATCCGGAGCACGTTCTGATGTCCAAATTGACATCTCTTTCAAAACGTGCTGGGCGGTCGCCAAAAAGTGTTTAGATTCGCTTCCAACCACTAGGAAGGAAACCACTTGCTTATGAGGAGACTCATGCCCGTATCACCGGCAATAGCGATTGTAGAAACTCTGCATAGCTTCTCAAAAGTTCCTTTAACAAATCGGTACACATCCTCCTGTCACCAGACACACCAGTTAGAATAACAAAATCTGACTTGGCTTTCACCAAAGAATATAATCAAGTCTGAACACCACATGATGATACCAATTATGCGGCACTTGCAATATAGTGAATGTGGGGCCCAAATTTTTGCTGTGTTAGAGAATTTGAGACCGATGAGTACCAGCTCTTTCACATTTATAGAATCTATTACATACACAAGATTTTCTCTTGAGTTTTTAAAGGATTTTACTTTTTGCATGGTGACTGTGATTGATTGACGGGTCTTGAGCAAGATGAAGTAGAAGAGAACTTTGAAGTAATTTGGCCATTTTAATTTGTATGGTGCTTTTTTTTTTTTGCCTTTTCTCTTTTTCAAATTTCATCAAAATTTTGTTCCAAGGCCAAACAAGTGGTCAACGGTCAAATAGTCCTTTTTTTCCAATCAATTCATTTTGCCGTAACTTACTATAAAGATACAACAAATTGCTAACAATATCCAACGAATAGGCGAAGCAATATTATTTGAAACAAGAGTCAGAGTCCTACTATACTTTACCCCTTGCAAAGAATGAGTTCTCTCTCATGAAGCGGTTACCTAAAGGAGCTCATTACAAGTAGATTATATTGAAGGTAAATGGATTAAGATTATTATATGATACAAAATCTGTATATTTTTTTTTTTTTGGGAAGCCACCTTCGGATGATTAATTAATTTCTGATAAAAATAACAACTTATATCGATGCTTTTCATTTTCAGTCATGTTACTTCATACACTTTCTAGTGCCCTTCCGTGAAGACTTTTGCCGAAAGTTGCACTAGAGCCAAGTAAAAAGATTGAATTATTTCGATAAGGATATATTTAGATGATGACAAATGGATATGAAAAAGCGACGTTCATTTAAAGTCTTCTATTTTTCTATGATGTATTGCATTCACAAAAAAAGGGTATCTGATTCTTTTCTTCATGGAAAAAAATGAAATAATAGTAAAATGTTCTAATTATAATTTTAGGAAGTCATCATTTCTCATTTAAAGTTACCTTAAGAGCCATACTCACCACCTTGGGAGCGAAGTCTTATTGATGCAAGTGGAAGGGGTGATTTGCGTGCATCTGTAGAGATTACTAGAGTCAAAAGGTTTATATATCTTGCATTAGAAAAAAAAAAATGCAAGTTCTACCAATATATACTTTTTGGAAAGCTTGGAGCATACAGCGTCGATGTAAATCTTTACAAATCATTCACCATTGATTTGAGAGTTTAAGTTTCCCGATCTGTCACTAAACATTAAATTAAGGGTGGGTCAGATTACTGGAAATAATTTTTATACTTAAAACGTTTGCTTTGTTACTCTACTCTTCTTGATGTTTTGACAAATTTCACTGTTCAAAATGAAATTGTAGCATAACCTAATTGAAAGCATGTTAAATTACCTCCAACGCAAATGAATACGTGAAATCTATCTTTGTCACATAAACATAGAACGAAGTTACGAGGCATGTAACATTTGATAATCACCGTACGTACCTGGTGCAACATCTACGTCTCAAAGTTGCTATTTGGAAATGACAAATGGCTTGTCAATGCATTTGCTGAGCTCTGAGTAGATATGTATATTCAGTGCAAGTGAATGGCAGGGCAATTCTCCTTTGGCGGAAGCAAGAACAGCATTAACATTTGCATGCGTGCCAATGCAGTTCTCTCCTGCCAAAGGAGAATTACGCTGTTATTCACCGTCACATCCCGCACCGCTCCTTCACATGGCCATGCCTGAGTCGTCACATTGATGATCAAGCCTGTATTTATTTCACCAAATTGGCACAATGCCGGGTATATGCCAGAGGAAGAGATGGTATATGCCAGAGCACAATTCTTGCCTAAGGTTCTTCCTTCTGGTAAAGAACGCATGGTCCCGACCTTTATATTCTTCAACCTACGTCTCTATCACTACTTCAGCCTCTTGCTTCCAAGAGCGTGCCCTGCTTTAAATGTCATGCTTTGAGCCTCAAACCTACATCGAATTAAGAGCACGTACAACCAATTATCAACGACCTAAAGAAAGATTTGTTTTCCTCATTTAACAGATAAGGAAAACATGCATGAGCCTCCTCACACACATTGCAAGATCAAATCCGAAAGACAACTAAATCAATCCAAATAAGCAAAAGCGGGACCCATGCGAAACGTCAATCGACACTCGCCAGTTCAATTGGACTAAGAAATGGCTGACATTCAATTGTGGAGATAGATATCTTCAAGCAAGCCATAGGAGGCACCAGTGTCAGTGCGGTGGCTGACTAAGCTCGACTCAGCCACCGAAGACTGGAGGAAACCACCGAGTGCAACTATGCTTTGGGAAGATACAAGCTGAGTTGGGACTCGGGAGGCGCGTTTACACAGAGGGGATAGAGAGAGAGAGAGAGAGAAGGTAGAAGACAACGAATTTAAACGGCAAACTTAGGGTTTGAAAACTCAAAGTTAGTAGGTAAAGTGATTCGGTTCGGTTATCCGAACAATTTAGCGATCCAACTTGAAATTATCCGAATTTTCCAGGTTGACTCACTTAGGTTAGGTCGAACCTTTTTGATAGCCTTTGTTTAAGGTCAGCAACAAAGCTGTGCAATAAAGTGTATAAATATGTTATATATGACAAAAGAGAGACAACTAAAGGAAAAAGTGCACCCTACAATTAAATCCTAAATATTTTCAATTGATCAATTAAGCCCCATGCCTTTTTCGAAAAGGGCTAATTATGCCCTTATAATGAATGGCACCTAAAATTACCTATGCATTTTTGAAAATATGCCAATATCGCATCTTTAAATTGCACTTCGCAACATAAGTTTTAGGAATTAATTACACTTTTAAGTAAAATTTGAAGACTTAATTGATTGCATTTTATATATAATGTTTAGAACTTGTGGTGCAATTTTTCCAAAACCTATATAGGTTACAGCTATAATATACGAAAAAATTTGTATTTTACATATGATTCTAAGAAGACATAGTTATAGCCCAAGTTCTCAAACTTGTCAACTTCGTGAAAGGAAAATATACTCGGCCTTTATATATATATATATATATATATATATATATATATATTGCATTACGTGACTGTTGAATTTGTGATGGAACAATCTCAACATAAGAAAAATCATTTTTCTTGGTCCCACATCAAATATATATATATATATATGTAAATTACCTAAAAACACGTCACTCCCTCAACCCCCTCTTCGCCCCCCCCGTCCCCCCGAAAAAAAAAAAACCCCCATGGTGGCGAGTAATGCGAAATGCATTATGCATAATTAGATAGTATCTTGTTGGATGTAATTGAACGTTTATATTGTGAAAACGGATGAGAGAGATGATAGAAACAACGATAGTTTTGTTGGTTAGCCTTGTTATAAAATAAAAAAAAACCAATATATTGAAAAAAGAGAAAGGTTTTTCAATCAGTTAACTGAAGAGAAGCATGTCTTTACCAAAATGGGTGGAAATAGCACTATCCTAAAACAAACCTAAAAGAGAGTTTCAACCTCAAAATTTGACCGATTACAATTTGTTTAAATTTTATACACAACGCACTCTTTTTGTAATATTTAAAAAGAGGAAACTAAAACTAATGATCCAGTAATTTTAGTCTAATATTCAAAAATCAATCCTAGACTTTTAATTTATTTAATATGATCTTTGAATTATTACTAAATGCTTAATATAGTCTCTAGACTAGTCTCTAGACTAAATTAAGTAGTTCGATGTCATTTTTTCATCAGTTCGAGTTGATAGAATTAATTGGCATGTCCTTCAATCTATTTAAGTTGTAACACGGTAAAAATAATTCATATAGAAAAGTAGATCAATAAGAAAATTAAATATGCTGTAACGACCTGGGTCCCACTATGTAATATTGTCCGCTTCGGACACTGAGTCCTCACGGCTTTAAAACGCGTTACACAGATTAGAGGGACCCAAGCCTTATAAACTAGCCTAGGACTCCCCCCCTAAGCGATGTGGGACGGGAGACATGCCCTTAGCCTTACCCGCGTACTGCTAAGGCGATCTCAGTCCATCCCTCTGTATTGCCCCGGGTCTGGGTCGTCACATATGCGGTCATTGTTCTTATGTCGTATTGACCCATTATTTGAAAATTCAAACTAAACATTAAATAGTCCATGTCATGAATTACATTTGACTTGTTTGATTAAATAGAATGGTTATACTGAATATTTCGGAATAGTTCAAGAATCACGCTAAACGAATTAATAAAATGAGTATGACATTGCATATTAAGTCAAAGTCTTGGAGCTCTTAGTATCATTTTTCCTTTAAGGAAAGACACAAGGAACATGCTGGGAATAATTGAAATGAACTAAAACTAAACTAGTCTAGAAATTTCTCCACTCCGATCGGTCGATAGAGGAATCTAGGTTGACTCCGGTCGTCGCCAAAACCTGATAGGACCAGAGAATGAAATTTAGCATATCCAACTCATTGGACCACTAGCCTATTTGTTTTTGTTTTTGTTTTTTTTTTGTCCAACTAAAATTTATATTGGATTTTGGATGTTCTGAGAATATGCTGTGTTCATGCAAAATACGTTATCCCTCTTGGGAGGTTATAAATAGATATCGCACTCTAACACTGTTCATTCAAGCCCCCCCAAACTAAAATAATTGTTTTGTCAGTACCACACAAGTAATATAGTGTGCAAGGCATGGAAGTGGTGAATTACTGGGCATTTACTCCGTTGGTAGGAGGCTTATGACCATAATTTTCACTGAGAATGAAGGTAATATAAGCTCATTGCCAAAGGAGATTTGCCCGGCAATTCACCGTTGCAATCTTCAACAATTCTGGGATGCTTCATTTAGGTTTTCTGTTATGGCACTATATTTATTTTCTTTTACTTTCATTTACTAATTCTTCCACATATTAACTACCACAAATTCATGTTGGATTCTTCAAGAAGAGGTATCTATATGAACTGTTTTTGACCGATTATTTATTTTTATGAAATTTTACTTTTATTCCTAAAAAGTATGTGGAAGAATCATTTAAACTGAAATTTGCGTAAAACGTCGGCGCCTCACTTTAAGAATCATTCGACCAACATCACACTTGATTCTAGCCAACAAACCAAATATGCTTCCCCTCATTCCTCGCTATTTAAAGAGGCAACCTACTTGTTAGCCTTGTCTATCTGCCGATGTGGGACTCCGCTCACTAGCTGTCCCGCGCTCACTCCCTTTCTCTCTATCTTGCTCCCGCTCACCTGCAAGAAAAAAGCCGCTTCAAGAGTCCCACTTCGAACAAATAGCAAAGAGTGTAAGAGAGCTTGTGTATAAATGCCAAACCTGGCAATTTCTTCAAACATACTTTCCCCAGCCTTTTCGCAAAGATTAAGTGTGAACCTTGTGAAGTGTGGTCAATGCACACAGATGCTGAAGTTTAATATTTTATTGCACGTGTGTACATGATTTCTAATCACACACAATCGGTTTTATTGGACTGCCTACGAATTGGACCCAGACTGGTCCAATCCTGTCCGGTTCTAGTCTCTTTTGATCCGGTCCTCGAGAAATGAGGAACCGATCCCTCCGGTCAGGTTTCCAATTTTAAGGTGAGAGTGGGAATGCCCGTGATCATCTCTCACTGCAGTTGCAGTATTTACGCGAAATGCGACACCCACTGGATAACAGTGCAATCATGGTAATCTTTTTGTACTATTTGGCAATAGTGCTGGTGGCCTTCGAGCCTAACTAAACAATAGCCTAGTTTTGCTAGCTCGTCATATCACTTTTTCAATAAAAAAAATGTATGCCAACACCTGCAGAATGCAGCACTTACGCATGTAAACAGAGAGATCAGTTTCAGCTCGGCGGTTGCGGTGGCTAAAAGCAGCCAATGGGCATAGAGGCACCGTGACAAGGCGATTTGGCAACATATATGTTTTTAGTATGTGATTAGTAGGTGGTGGAAAAGGTGCAATATAAACGAAGAAAAAAGAGTGAAAAAAATTTAAAAAAAAAACAACTATTTCAAATGGTTTAATGTGTCATTAATTTTAATAGAGTAAAAAAATTGTTATTTTACCCATTAATGGAGTTATTTTCAGTCAAATTCAAGTAATTAAAGTCCACAGTTCATGCCTATATCAAAAACCATAGTTGAACTAAAACGTTTTTCTTATCGTAATATTGTGATTCGAATCATTGTAATAAATTTATTATTTGAATTTTTATCCACGAGCCCAGTAGTTCTAAACGTTCCTCACATTCAAAGATAACCATTGAAGAACCTTCTCATCCCTCTATAGATGTGATGACCAAATCAATCGTATCATCATTACCATGTTTGGAAAAGTTTCTCTAATATTTTCCATATCTTGGTCATGGTTTTCCATTTAATCTCTTTAAATATTGTACCTTTTTCCCACACGTGTAAATTGTTCGAAGTCTATTCTCCTTAATTATTTTGGAGACCTTTGTTCAGTTAGGAATGGCAAAATCCGAGACAATGCTACCGTCATATTTGACAGTGGAGGTCTCGTCGAAGTCAAATAAAATTGCTCGTTGCGTTTCCACTATAAATTTAGTTCAAGGAACTTTCTTTGTCTCTAACTCTAGTATTAGGTATGAAATGCCATAAAAAAATTTTCGCACATATCATGCCACCAGAAATGACATTTTTTTGGTCGGTACCAGAAATGACATTCATCAGGCATTAATTAATTAGAAGCGAAATCAGCCAGAATAAATGATTTTTTTTTTCATTCGAAGAATCTTATATTGAAAACACGTGGTGATCAGATTTTAGTTGGTAAGGATCCTAATGTCAACCCAGATTATGAACCCATTAATAAGTGAATGAATCTTTCAGAGCTTAGATGACTACTTTAATAGAGTTGACGTTGTAAGGTTCGTTTTATTATCGAGTACCTACTGGTTTTTGTTAGTTTGATTACTGTAATATTCCCTACCAATCTATAATATGTTTTGTTGGTCACACTTCTGATGAAAAAGGTATGTGTACTAGTTTTTTCATGTTTAATGAGTTTTTTTAATCGTTATTCTTTCTAAAGTGGGTTCTATTTTTGTAAACTCTTAAGGTTAAAAAAATAATTTTTAAATATGAACTTGAACATGTCTAATTGTGTAGAAATCAACCCCAGTAAGATAATTTTTTTCTTGTGGCACAAATGCTAAATCTATATTTATTAAATTACATGCTGTAACGTGCAAACAGATTGTGTCAAGAGTTGATTGGTTGAAATCTAGCCATGAATTTAGCGAGATTAGTGTTGCAGCCAAAAACTCAAATACAAACTCCTGAGAATATGCAATATCATAGTAATTAATTTATTATGTTATTAATTCAACTTGTTCTTCTTCTTCTTTTATGCCGACATAGTTATAAGAGGGGTCTGGAACTGATCATCCGCGGGAAAGTTGAAAGTCGCACTTGAAGACCGCGGTGCACGTGACGTGGGGCCACGAGAAGCTCGTGCAAAATTGCAAATCCATTGTTTTTGTGCTTAAAAGTTGACCATTAGTCAAGATGGAGTTTCTCAATTAGCATATTGCAACAATTAGCATATTGCAAAAACTAGGATCCGAATATTCTCCAAAGGAGGGTTCTGCTCATTTACCATCCTGCCCCCGAGCATTAGCAAAACATCACATTGACCACGACCTACTAAAAAAAAAAAGGAAAAAACGCAATAAGTGCATTTAGTCCACTTAATTATGCAGCATCAACATTGATCTGTCTTTTTGAATTTTCCTATATATGTTTGAATCGTCCTCGTTTGATTAATTTGTACTATATATTTCTGGTTACAATTATAAAACATTTCATTTTCTTTTATTTAAGAGTTAAAAATAAACCGTGACATCAATTATTTTCAGAAATTTCAAAGGAAAAATGTTAAAAGTAGAACAATCTTCAACCAGATTTGCATTAAGGTTCAATCTGTTGAAACTTATTGCAATTAATCGATGTTGTCCAAACTCTTCATGCTGGAAGCAAAATCCAAAATGAATGGCTTGGCGGCAATCACTCTTCGACAAACCCTTAAGGTTACAAATTCTAGATATATTATGAGCAAACCTCTGGTCAACTTATTCCTTAGGCATTTGTACCTCTTTTGAAAAAAAATTCTGAATTTTGTCACTCAATGCGATTGTGTTAAGAGTTCATACATCTACTTGCGGACAGAGTAGTTATAATTTAAACTGGATATCAAATGGTAGTAGTGAGACCTTTAAAGATTTGCTTCGAGGGGATAACAACAATAGAGAAAGCAAACCTCTTCCACAAGCTCAATTGTCCAAGCATCCAATCCCCAATTACAACATAATTGGAGAAATGCCGATTAGGACTAATGATATCACATAGTGCAGCCTGCACTAAGACTAGATTCTTAGACCTGGCATGGAGGAAATGTCAAGTTAAATAGCGATATATTGTAGTAACCTCTGATTAGTACTCTAAGGTAGTATCATATGTTGAGAAAACATTCCCTTAGTGGTTTTGATAATTGACAAAACTTATCGACTTTGGAATTTGATTATAAGCATTTTTAAGGAAGGAAAGTCTGATGATTGCGATCGGAATCAAAGTCATGGATAATACTTTCTTATTCGGACAATTAATCAATGGGCTAGGAAGGAATATATTTCTCGTGCAATGGCTAAATTGATTGTATAACTTGCCATCTCTTTGGAGGAACTTGAAAATGAAGGTTTTCATAAAAAAAAAAAAAATCCTCATATTTCCAAGTTTTCCTCAATCTTCAAAGACGAGATATTCTTTATAAACATAGACACTCAACTTTTGGAAACCCGACTTGCTATATGGGCAGCAAATCTTACGAGAAGCTTCAACCCCGGCGATCCTCACACCATCAGGTCTTCTCAACCAAATCCAGGACCAATGGGTGGATTAGCTAAATGATCCTCTTCAAGGCATGTCCAATGGTCAGCTTGGACTAGAAGGGGTATAAGAGGAGATCTCATAGCAGAAGGATAATAATTCGCTTTCACGAGTATTGGAGCTTTTAATTATAAAGTCTGAAGGGCGTTTGTGATCATTTTTGCATTTGATTCGTGACATCCAGATTTTGAGTTCTGATTTCGATTAGATAAATTGGACGTTTCATCAACGTGGCTATAGTGTTGTTCTCCGAGTGGCCACTCATGAGATAACTAGACTAGCTGGGTAAGCTATTAAGGACTTTAGGGCAATTAGACTTGAGAATTCGACCAGGAATCGACTTCTCGACCGTGCTCATCTTTAAAGATCATTGCGGCACAGTATAAAATCGATTTGAAATAAGAGATAGGTCGGTTCGACTGAGATGAATAACCGATCGTGGGTGACTCCACCAAATTGAAAAATTCTCATCGACCAGCACTAATTTGATTTTCTTATTGTTTTGGTACCCCGTGTCCATATTTGAATCCTCGAGATTTTCACGACAATCGAGAGTTGCCAATGTGTCGAGTGGGTTCATCGTGGCTAGAAGAAAATCGACCACAGGTCATTTGTCCTAAAAAGTTTTAAAAACTACCCGGTAGCCTAGGTCACGCTCAAAACGCGTCTGAGTGAAATTAACCGCCAATCTAAGTCCGATTTCAGAAATTGAAGAGTCTGTCATATCACAGGTCATTTTAGGAACGTCGACTAAGTCTCAGAAGATTTTTCTGACAACCGAGACTTTTTGGGAAAATGTTGAGATAAGACCGTTTTTAATCGGAATTTGCAGAGGACCGTTCTTATTGTAAAATTGGGACGCAAGTGGGCTACATTGGTAAGGAAAAATACCAATTTGATTGATGAGGTGTTGAATGAATTAGTGGGGATCAATTTGAATTAATTCAAGTGGGACTAAGGTCCAATTGGAGGGAAAAACCTAGCAAAATTCGTATGCCACATGTGCCCCACATTTTGGCCTATCGAAAGGCTTCTAAAAGGGGTATTTCTGTCAAGGAAAAGTGAGTGGAAGCTGACATCACATGAGGTCATGGTGGGCCAAGTTTGTGATGACCTAAGAGAGAGAAAGTGAGAGAGTGAGAGAGAAGAAAAGGGAAATTGGTTTCTTCTTCCTCCCATCTCTCCTCCGTCGACCAACCCACCCCCCCATCTTCTTGTTCGGCGAACCGAAGACCAAGCGAAGCGAGCTGCCATCGTCAACTCTCGCCGCCGTCGCGCCCACCGAAGCCGTAGCCGCCGCCACTGCTCCGCGACGCCCACGCCTCACCGCGCACCCTCCGCCTCTTCTCTCTTCCTTCGGTTCGAGCAAGTCCGAACAGCAGAAGCAGCAAGAGCGACCAACGTCGCGCCGGAGCACCGTCGCCGCCTCACGCCGCATGCCGCCCTCACCCCGCGTCGCCTCGCCGCCATGCTGCCGTCCTAGCGCGTTGCTGCTGGCCGCGCGCCTTGGCCATCTTCTCACCCAGCTCATCATCCCGAGTTGCTGTCCAGCTCGTGCAGGAGCCATCGGAGCTCCCTCCGACCACCTCCGACCACCGTGAAGCCCCGCCTGGGTCCGGTTCAGCCCCTCCGTCCATTTTTGACCCAAACCGGCTCCGGATCCGCCCTCCTTCGCCCCCAACCAGCAGTGCACAAAGAGTGCAGAAATGGGTATCGCAGCATGGGTTTGGCCCGTTTTGGCCGCCTTCCCGAGCCCGGATGCTCGGCCCGCCTTGAGGAAAGTCGATCCTCGCGTCGACCTCGTCGTTTTGTGTGAGTTTTGCTCACTAATGCCTTCTTAGTTTGCTAATTATACTTAAAGGTTGATTAGTGTTAGTTAAGTGTAATTAAGTAGTTAGATTAGAATGGATTAGGGATTATTAGTGAATTGCATCGCATATTAGTGAAATGGTTAGTGTACTTAGATAGAGAACGGCCCATAGTATTTATTGGATGCTTCTTGGGATTTTTCCCGACCCTTATTGGGTGTTAATTAGGCAATTCGGGCCTAAATGGAATTTTTAGGAATTAAATATTAATTTTCGAAATTAATTAATTATTTATTTGTTTTTTCGGAAATGGCCAGTGACCGGAATTTTATGCTGATGATCGTGGCGCAGTCCGTTTATTTAATTGAGCTTTATATTGTGCTAAATTGGAATTATTGTGCTTATTTATTTAATTTTTGAAATTAATTATTTAATTATTTATTTTTCGAAAATTCAACCGGGATGGCCGGTGACCGGAATTTCGTGCTGATTGTCGTGGTGCAGTCCGTTCATTTATTTGAGCCTTAATTTCTGAGAAATTGATTTATTGGTGATTTTAGAATTTACTCCTAAATTGAATAATCTTTGGTTATTAATTGAAAAATAACCGGGCATCGTTGATAATGCCAAAAATGTTGGAGTGGACTGCAGAAAATGTGGGAGTTATGGAAAGGAAATTATAGTATTTTGGCTAAGGCCGACCGTGTACCCACCCACGGCTATTTTATCAGGTATGATAAAAATAATAGAAATGTTGGGTGATGGAAATGGTATACTATATCGGCCTACGGGCGATATGTCAACTTTGGGTGAGCAGTATATCGGTATACTATATCTACCTATGGGCGATATGTCAGCTTTAGGCGAGCAGTATACCTTATTATCAGCTTTGGGCGAGCAATTTATTATCAGCTTTGGGTGAGCATATATAGTATACTAAATTGGCCTGGGGGCCCTACTTTATCAGCTTTGAGCGAGCATATACATAGTATACTATATCATCAGCTTTGGGTGAGCAATCCTGATTTGATAGGACTTTATAGATAGTATTGAATGTGCCGACCAAGCATGGGTCGTGATGACATGTAATCGACTAAGTCGATTGATCATTTCTTTTGATATGATGTTGTTAATTGATTGATTGAATGGAAATGACCGTGAGTGGTCTTATTGGTGTGTAATCAACTATGTCGATTTGATCGATGCTTCGATCAGGGATGTGATTGCTTGGGTGCCTATTTGATCTGTGCTAATATGTAGGTGGAATCTGAGGCCAAGGTAAATCCTCTAACTCATGTTGTGCATAGGCAGCCCTAAGGTGTATTAGTTTACTAATCGGGTCCTAGGGGGTTGAACTTGCTGAGACGTAGTCTCATCCTGGTTGTGGGATAACATTTCAGGACCCTGATGAAGAACCTGAGGAGAAAGAACTCGAAGAGAAGTATCCGGAGGAGAACCCTAAGGATGATCCAGAGTAGGACCCTGATGAAAATTGAGTCGCCAATCCTATCTGATGATTTTGGTTGTAGAATCTATTTGAGTAGAAACCAACCTTTTTAGCATGGTTTGTATATGTACATAAGGGTGTTGGTTTTCTGGTTCAAATTTCTAGTCCTACTTGTATATCCCATTGCTTTATTATCTGGGGATTTTTATAACTGCTTCCGCATGTGCTATTAAAAAGGAAAGGGTCGGCGATATGTAGTTCTAGGATATCGCATTTTAAAATCGACCAAATTTGAGGGATGGTCACGTGACCGAGGGTCGGGACATGACAGATTTAGTGAGCAAAATTGTATAACATTTTAGAGGTTGAGAGTGTGTGAGAAAATTATACACACGAGCTTGACTATCAGAGCTCAGATCTTGTAACCTCTATCCGTTTTCATCAGTGAATTTCAGCCAATTGGCTGTAGTACGGGAGAGTGAACGTAAGCTTGCAAAAATCGAACCACTATAAACTTGTGCACTGGTAAGATTTGACCACTTCATTAGAAGTTATCCCGCTGGAATTTTGGTTTAATTTCTTTCATTTCTGCAAAATCATCTATTCACCCCCCTATAGGTGATATTTTAGCCATAACAATTGGTATCAGAGCACAATTACTCTTAATTGAAGTGCTTTACTACTTCTTAGTTAACGATCTATTTATGGCTAGCAATATTGCACCAGGTCTTTGTTAGGGAAATCCCTTATGATGTTTTGTAGATAACAAAATAAATCAAAGGCTACTAACGTGTCTAATGATTGAGTAGTAGACTATGCAGATGATAGAACATGTAAAGGATATTATCAAAGTCTATACTTGGAAGAACCAGAAGACAAACTCTATGCTGAAGCTGAACTTATTTAGACTGTGTCCAGACCTTAAAGTTAAATATGTTGAGAAGTAGAATATGTTCAGATGTATGTCTAGATTGTAAAGTCTATTTCAGACGGAAGACGCTCAGACTCTACTTCAGACGGAACACTCTCAGACTTTGCATCTAGAACGAGACACAAGTCCAGAACATGACAAGGTCCAAAACGAGACAGACGTCTAGAACGTAATAGATTTAGAGCGAAGCATGTTCAGAACAGACAACTTGACAGAACGTAACACAAGCCTTAAACATATAATGGCTAGTGATCTGGTTTGGATTCTACATCAAGATACATTTGATTGACTCACTCTAATTGATTGACAATTGGATATTGAAGACAATGACTTTCTAAATGGAGAAGCTCTACTTATGGAATTCAAGATTCTATTTATATGGGCGATCAAAATCAACTTGGGATTCTACTTTTGTCACTCAACGGCTACTAAATCTTCTAGATACAAATCTATCAATGGGTAGATTGGAAGACGATCCTCTAAGATACTGTCCAATGGCTAGTTTGGAAGTGGATGAGTATTTAAGGAGACCAAGGACTGATGAGCAAGTAAGAGACGGAGTGTAGAATTTATAATTCCAAAGTGTGAGCGAATTCGATCATACACTTGTCTCTATGAGCTTAAACGTTTGTGATCGTGAGAGAAATACCAAAAGAGTGAATTAGTGAGAAAGTGTGATCTACCACTAAGTGTTTGCACTCAAAATTGTAATCTCTTGTTGATCGCATAGTGGAATCCAGCCAGAAGGCTATTAGCGTGGGAGAGTGGACGTAGGCTTGATCTAAGCCAAACCACTATAAATTTTGTATTCTTATTCTCTTCCCTGAACTCTTTTATTTTGTTCGTAGTTCTATTTAACTGTTAAAGTCTGAACTCGCTCAAAGTCTGTTGTTCTTCAGACTCAGTTTCAAAAGTAAAATTTTCTTGCTGTTCTTCGCGAAAAATTGCTTTCACACCTATTCACCCCCTCTAAGTGTTCATACTAGCACTTTCAATTAGTATCAGGGCCAAGTGCTCATTTTATTAAAGTGTTTTTACTTTTGAGCTAAAGATCTTCTATGGCTAGTATCTTGGCACCAGGACTTATGTAAGGGCAAAGCACACCAAGCCACTATATTTTGATGGAAATGAATACAACATTTGGAAAAACAAAATGAAGGCATTCCTAAGATTCAGAGACCCCTTGCAATGGGATGTTGCGGAAAAAGGAATCAATCCCATTGCTGTGTCTACATCAAATAAAAATGGCAAAGACAAAGAAACCAAATCCCTTGCTTCTATATCTCGGACGGAGATGTCCAAAAGAGAAGCTCTTGATGCAAAAGCCATTTATTCTTTATATTGCACCTTGTCTCCTGATGAATATAATAGAATTATTTCATGTAAAATAGCTAAGGAAGTTTGGGATAGACTTTATGTTACTTATGAAGGGATTGATCATGTAAAGGAGACAAAAGTAAACTTCCTGCTTGGCCAATGTGAATCTTTCAAGATGAAGCAAGGAGAGTCAATTGGAGATATGTTTAGCTATTTTACATAAATTGTAAATGGTTTGGCATATCAAGGTCATCTAATTTCTTTCCCAATGAAGGTCAACAAACTTTTGCAAGGTCTCTCAAAAGATTGGAACCATGTTTAGACCTCAATCCGAGAGACTCGGAGGATTATGCCACTCTCCGTTGATGAACTCATTAGCGCTCTTCAATCCTACGAAGTGGAACAAATCAATGACGAAGATCCTGAAGGTAAGAAGTCCATCACTTTAAAATCTAACACTGATTCTAATGATATAGACTCAAAAATGACATGGACGACAAAGAACTTGCTTTTATGATCAAGAAATTCAAAAGCTGAATAGAAAATGAAGGAAATTTAGTGGAAGAAGACAATACAAGTAGAATGGGCAGAAAAGAACCATGAAAAAAGATGACAAGTAAGGAAATATATGCTTGATGGCACATTTTGACTTAGACTCAAATTCAAAATTAGAATCCAACTCATAATCAGAATCTGACTCAGACATAAACTCAAAATCCAACAAAGAAATTGAGGTAAGTCATTTAGAAATTCCTACTAAAGTTCTTAAGTAGATAAATGAATATTGTTTAAATCTCAAATCTTCTCTTAAAAGGATCTCTGAACTAAAAAAGGAGAATTCATGGCTTAGGCAACAGGATTTTTCTCGAAAAGAAAAGTTTGAAATTTTGCAAAAATATTTTCTACAAATAAAAGAAAGTCGAGATTTACTTGTCAAAGAAAATGATTCTTTAAAGAAAGAATTTTTAAATATTTCAACAAAATTTTCAAAGGGTTCAAAAACATTAGAGCATATCATTTCCATACAAGCACCTTACTATAATAAGTCGGGACTTGGTTTCAATAAGAAAAGCGATTCTCTAATAGATTTTCCTAAAGTCAAGGAGAGACTTAGAAAAAGAACTCCTAGACTTGCGTACATGAAGCATTTTCAAAGGATTTTTACAAAACCTATTGGTCGAAATGCCCTCAAGTGTTCAAATTGTGGAGACTCAGAACACTTTGAGAAATAATGTCCTAAAGTCTGGAGACCTATTAAGAAAGATTGGGTAAAAGCAACATATTCTACTAACTCTCATGGACCCAAGAAAAAATGGGTACCAAAGAAAATGTGAGTTGTTTTTTGCAGGAAACAAAGGAAAAGAAGAAAGAGAATTTGGTAAGGAATGTATTTTTCTCAATTTGATTTGGGCACATAATTCTCATTATACTTGTTATTCGATAGATCCTCTTTATGCCTCAGTTGATTTGGATTTTATTATGATCGTATTCTATGATTTGTTGAAGGAAGAATCGTGTGATTTGATTCGTGACTTGAAATTTGATCTAATATGTGTGATTATATTTTGCTTAGAGACAATTGAATTTATTTGGTTCGATTTTGTGCCATCAGATTTTGTCATATTTTGTAAAGTGAAAATCTATTTTACGAGATATTAATTTATTATAAATGATATTCTCCCTTAAATATTCTGTTATGATGAGTTAAGAAATATTATTTGATTATCTATGGAGATTTTCTATTTTTCTCTAACGAAATAGAAGGATCCAAATTGATGGATACCAAAAAGGAAATGAGTTCATTGCAGGAAATTTTATAAGGGAAGAATGATTGCGAATCTACGCAAATCTTGGTGCAATCAGAAAAGTATCACATGCGAAGATTGCAAGTTTGATCTGCAAAATCAGAGGAAGAAGGCTAAAAAATTCTCTTCCTTGTGCAAAGTTTTTGCAAATTATTGAGGAAATCCCTTATGTGTCATACGAAAGGGGGAGAAAGTGAATCCAAAAGAAATGGAAAGATTTGTGATCAAACTCAAAAAAGGCAACAAATTGAGGGGGAGCTTTGATCAATTATGGAAAAATCTTTTGAATGGATCGTGATCTTGATTATTATGGAAGGAAGGAAAAGGTAAATGTGTTAGGACTTATTAAGTTCTACGAAATCCGGTTAGTGCATCTTTTATTACCTTTTGTCATCAACAAATCTTTTATGGATATTATCATTTTATCATGACAAAAAGGGTAAGTGAATTTTATAATGCATCCGTGATTTTTATAGAATATTTACTGATATTTATGATCGAAGTGAAATATAGTGCATATCTTTAATATTCGACTTACTTTGTAAAAGCTGATTTTTTAGAAATTGTGTTTCATGCAAAATATTTGTTATCGTTTTATATTCTCCATGTGATATCATTTCCATTATTATCGCTTTTTGTTTATGACAAAAAGGGGGAGAGGATATAAATATGCATATGTGTTAATTCGTTGATATTATTGCATAATATTGAGCTGCGATTATTTTTCTATATATTGTTATACTCAATCTATTTGCTATCTTCTGCTATCTTTTGATTCGAATTATATTATTCTTTAAGATTGCACTGATTTATTAATATTTTAGAAAGTGTGATTACACATCTACATATTTAGAGATTGTTTTGTCATCATAAAAAAGGGGGAGATTGTTAGGGAAATCTATTATGATGTTTTGAATATGACAAAATAAATCAAAGGCTACTAACGTGTTTAATGGTTGAGTAATAGACTATGCAAATGATTTAACATGTAAATGATATTACCAAAGTCTACACTTGGAAGAACCAAAAGGCAAACTTTATGCTGAAGCTGAACTTATTCAGACTATGTCCAGACTTAAAGTTAAATATGTTCAGAAGCAGAATATGTCAGACTTACGTCTAAATTGTAAAGTCTATTTTAGACAGAAGACACTGAGACTCTACTTCAAACGGAACACTCTTAGACTTTCCATCCAAAACGAGACACAAGTCTAGAACATGACAAGATCCAGAAATAGACACATGTCTAGAATATAACAGATTCAGAACGAAGCATGTTTAGAACAAGACAACTTAACAAAGGGTAACACAAGCCTTAAACATATAACGGCTAGTGATCTGGTTTGGATTCTACATCAAGATAGATTTGATTGACTCAATCTAATTTATTGACAATTGGATATTGAAGACAAAGACTTTCTAAACGGAGAAGCTCTACTTATGAAAACCAAGATTCTATTTGTATGAGCGATCAGAATCAACTTAGGATTCTACTTTTGTCACTCAACGACTACTAAATCTTCTAGATACAGATCTGTCCAATGGGTTGATTGGAAGACGATCCTCTAAGATACTATCCAATGGCTAGTTTGGAAGTGAAGGAGTATTTAAGGAGACCAAGGAACGATGAGCAAGTAAGAGACGGATCGTAGAATTTATAATTCAAAGTCTGAGCGAATTTGATTCATACACTTGTCTCTATGAGCTTAAACGTTTGTGATCATGAGAGAAATACCAAAAAAGTGACTTAGTGAGATAGTGTGATCTACAACTGAATGTTTGCACTCAAAGTTGTAATCTCTTGTTGATCGCATAGTGAAATCCAGCTAGAAGGCTGTTAGCGTGGGAGAGTGGACGTAGGCTTGATCTAAACCGAACTACTATAAATTATGTGTTCTTATTGTCTTCCCTGAACTCCTTTATTTTGTTCGTAGTTCTATTTAATTGTTAAAGTCTGAACTCGTTTAAAGTTTGCTGTTCTTCAACTCAGTTTCAAAAGTAAAATTTTCTAACTATTCTTCTCGAAAAATTGCTTTCACATCTATTCACCTATCTCTAGGTGTTCATACTAGCACTTTCAGTCTTATGGAAGGATAGAGTAATACAAGCCTCCTTACTTTGACGGGAAAGATTACAACATTTGAAAGAATAAGATGAAAGCATTCATTAGATCCAAGGATCACCTGGAGTGGGGTGTCGTTCTAGAGGCATAAGACCCGAAGCTTCTTTGACTAAAGAAGAAGGCAAAAAACCGGAAACCTCAGCTCCATCTAATGCAGACCTCACCAAAAGAGAAGCACTTGATGCAAAAGCTGTTTACTCATTGTATTGTGCATTATCTCCATATGAATATAATCAAATTTCTTCTTATGAATTTGCAAAAGAAATTTGGGATAGGTTGCAGGTGACATACGAAGGAATTGAAAGAGTGAAGGAGACGAAAATCAACATTATTCTCCAACAATACGAAGCCTTCAAAATGAAACCAGAAGAATCCATAATTGAAATGTTAAGTAGATTCACTAATATTGTCAATAGATTGGCGTATCATGGGCAACTGACGTCAGATCCAATGAAGGTGAACAAGATTCTTCAAGGGTTGTCAAAAGAATGGAACAACATCAAGATATCCATTCGAGAGACTCAAAGAATATCACCTCTCTCTATGGATGAGCTTGTGGGAACACTTCAATTCTATGAAGAAGAGCATCTAAACGAATAAGACACCAGAGG
Organism: Eucalyptus tenuipes; assembly: GCA_014182365.1. NCBI lineage: Eukaryota > Viridiplantae > Streptophyta > Magnoliopsida > Myrtales > Myrtaceae > Eucalyptus > Eucalyptus tenuipes. The sequence goes on along the minus strand of CM024541.1, from coordinate 17,082,964 downwards.
TAAGAAAACTCTAGTTTTGAAATCAAATTTTTATTCTGATGAATTTGATTTAGACGAAGATAATGAGAACAACGAAGAGATTGCTCTCATGGTGAAAAAGCTTCAAAGAATGGCCAGAAAAGAAAGGAAGTTCAAAGGAAAGAAAACTTTCAGAACTTCTGAGCAAAGGAGAAGCTTCAATAACAATGAAGAAAATAAAGATGTTATCTACTTCGAATGCAAGAAGCGAGGTCATATTAAGCCAAATTGTCCACTTCTGAGGAAACGAAGGAACAAATATGAGAAAACAAAGAAAGCACTGAAGGCCAAGACTTGGAGTGACACTGAGTGCGAATAAAGTGATGAAGAATGTGCTAACATCTGTCTCATGGCAAAATCTGATTCGGAAAATAAATTTAAGGTAAGTAATTTCGACATTCCAACTGATGTATCTAATTATATTGAAGAATTACTTGTCAAATACAAGGCCGCGCTTAGAAAATTCTCAGAATTGAAAAAAGAAAACTCAAGATTGAGACAACAGGATTCTTTCCAAAAAGAAAAGAGTTGAAAATCTTGAGAAGGATCTTCTTCAATCAAAAGAAAATCTTGATTCTGCTTTAAAAGAAAATGATTCTTTGAAAAAAGAAATTTTAGATGTTGCAAAAAGGTTTTCAATTGGTTCAAAAACTTTGGAGCACATTTTCTCTATTCAAATCCCATATTATAATAACTTAGGACTTGGATGCAAAAACAAAAAGGATTTTCAAAATGATTTTCCAACTCACAAAGAGAGGAAGAAATAAAAACCACCAAAAGTATTTTATGAAAATCACTTTAGAAAACAATTTGTAAAACCTGTTGGTAAAAACTTCCTTAAATGTTCAATCTGCGGAAGTCATGATCATTATGAAAATGACTTTTCCAAAGGTTGGGAGCCAATTCAGAGGAACTTTCTAAGCATGGCTGATCCTTCTAACCAAAGAGGACCCAAACAAAAATGGGTACCAAAGAAAACTTGAACTTGTCTTAATTTTGGCAGGTACCAAAGAGAAGGAAAAACAAGTGATATCTTGATAGAAATTGCTCAAGAATAAGTTTATTGAGCTCACAAGAATTTCTAGAGGAAGTGTTTCCTTCGGAGGAAACAATAAAGGGAAAATCATTGGCAAAGGAACTGTTGAAATTGGAAATCTAACGATAAGATATGTATCTAAGGATTGAACTGTAATCTTATCAGCATCAGTCAGCTATGTGATGCCAAATACAAAATATGCTTTCAAGAAAATAAATGTTCATGCACAAGTAAAGATTTGAAGCAGTCTTTTACAGGAAGAAGACACAGAATTATCTATCTGTTAGATAAAACTACTGATGATGTTCATTGTCTGGTCTCTATAAAGGACGAGTCAGATCTTTGGCACAGAAACTTGGTCATATAAGCACTAAACAAATAGCGAAGCTTTCTTCAAAGAAATTGGTATGAGAATTACAAGACCTTAAATTTGAAAGATCTGAAGTGTGCTCAATTTGTGCCTTAGGAAAACAGGTAATAAGTTCTTTTAAACCCATCAACTTTGTTAGTATTAATAGAGCTTTGCAACTTCTTCATATAGATATTTTTGGACCCACAAGAATGCAAAGTCTGGGAGGTAAAAGATACTGCTTAGTAATAGTTGATGACTACACAAGGTATACTTGGGTTTTCTTTCTTGCACACAAGCATGAAGCATTTTCTTGCTTTTCAAAATTTTTCAAAAAGATTTAAAATGAAAAAGGATATTCCATTTCTTGCATTAAAACTGATCATGGGGAAGAGTTTGAAAATCAGAGTTTTCAAAACTTCTATGAAGAAATGGTTTTGAGCATCAGTTTTCGACTACTTACGCACCTGAGCAGAATGATGTTGTAGAAAGGAAAAACAGGTCTTTGCAAGATATGGCAAGAACTCTTCTCATAGAAAGTAAAGTTACATCTCATTTTTAGGCAAAAGTTGTTTCAACAGCCTGTTATATCATAAATTGAGTTTTTCTTAGACCCTCTTTAGAAAAGACCCCCTTATGAGCTTTTCAAAAGAAAAAAAAAAAACCAATCATTTTATCTTGAGAAATGCTAATGATTAGCCTAGTAAGTTTGATGAAAGATCATATGAAGATATATTTTTGGGATACTCAACCACAAGTAAGGCTTTCAGAATTTACAACAAAAGATCTTGCATAGTGGAAGAGTATATCAATGTGAAATTTGATGAAAACTTCCAAACTCACAAAGATTCTGATCAAGCAAAGCAGTTCTCTAATGGATTTCAAGCGCAACTAGACATCAAGCAATCAAAATCAAATGAACAGCCTTAGCAACCAGAAAAGACTGATGAGCAAGTCAACAAGAAACCTACAACCTCTGATGATAGGTTAAATAGAAACTAGAAGCACAAGTCAAGTCATCCGAAAGATCTGATTATTGGAAACATTGATGGCAAGATAAGAACCATATCAACTCTTAAAGAAGCAGTCGGCACTTTAGTGCTCATCTCAAAGATTGAACCTAAAAATACTAAAAAAGCTCTATCAAACGAAAACTGGATATAAGCAATGCAGGAGGAACTTCAACAATTTCGCATAAATGAAGTGTGGGAATTAGTTCTTAGACCAAAGAATCATCCCGTAATATGAACAAAATGGGTGCACAAAAACAAGCTTAATGATCAAGAAAAGTCACAAAAAACAAGGCAAGATTGGTCACTAAGGGCTACTTGTGGGAAGAAGGAATCAACTACGACGAAACTTATGCGCTAGTAGCAAGGTTAGAAGTGATCAGACTCTTACTTGCTTACGTGTGTTTCCATGGTTTCAAATTTTTTCAGATGGATGTGAAGAGCGCCTTCTTGAATGGATACATCAAAAAGAAAGTGTTCGTAGAACAACTACCAAGTTTTGAAGAACCTAGAAAGCCTGATCATGTATACAAACTGAAGAAGGCCTTATATGGTCTGAAGCAAGCTCCTTGTGCTTGGTATGAAAGGTTAACAACTTTCCTTATACAAAATGGCTTTATGAAAATGTTGATACTACTTTATTTATTCTAAGAGAAGGTAAGGAAATTTTATTAGTTCAAATCTATGTTGATGATATTATATTTGGATTGCCTAATGAAAATCTTTGCAAGAGTTTTGCCAAGTTGATGCAGGATGAGTTTCAGATGAGCATGATGGGAGAACTAAATTTCTTCCTCGGATTGCAAATCAAGCAAACGCAAGAAGGGCATTCATTTTTCAGGAAAAATATGCCAAAGAATTGGAAAAGAAATTTCACATGGAAAATTCGAAAAAAGTAGAGACTCATATGTCTTCATCTTCTAAACTCGATAAAGACGAGAATGACAAGAAAGTTTACCAGAAGTTATACAGGAGCATGATTGACTCTTAGCTATATCTCATAGCCTCAAGACCTTATATTCTTTTTAGCGTATGCATATGTGCTAGATTTCAGTCAGACCCTAGAGAGTCTCATCTCTCTGCAGTTAAAAGAATAATCAAATATATTAATTATTATCCCTCTCTAGGACTTTGACATCCTAAGGGATTAGAGTTTGAGTTATCTGGATACTCTGATGCTGATTTTGCAAGATGTAAGATAGATAGGAATAGCACTTTTAGAACCTATCAATTATTAGGCAAGATCTTGTTTCCAGGTTCTTCAAAAAGCAATCAATGGTTGCCTTATCAACTACTAAAGCGGAGTATGTTGCTTTGGGAAGTTGTTGCACACAAATCTTCTGGATGAAACAACAACTGAAGGATTACGGAGTAGATGACTCGATTACAATCATCAAATGCGACAATACAAGTGCCATTAACCTAACGAAGAGTCCAATTCATCATTTTATACGCGATCATGTTAATTGTGGTAAAGTGAACATTCAATTTGTTGATTCACAAAATCAATTGGTTGATATCTTTACAAAACCTCTTGACAAGAAAGCGTTTGATTTTATTTGCAATAAACTTGATATTATTAACCCATTTATTTCAAGTAATTAAGGATAGGGTTCGTCAGAGGTTGATGAGTACATCAACTTGTGAAAATTTCAAATTCTTGGTGGTAAGATTATTTTAGGAATCAATTAGGTAAAGTTGGAAAGTATGTGATTTATCTGATTATTTCGAATTGTCATATTTAATTTATTGCAAAGTAAATAATATTTTTGGAAATTGTGTAAATTAAAAAAAAACCGTTTTACTATTTTTCTTTTCCAAAAATTTCGATTTTCCTTGCAAAAGCATCATTTCATCTCTAATAAAAGGAAGTTGCTTTTTTTTTTCTCCTCCGTCGCTCTTCCGAGTGTGTATCTATGAAAAACCTTCAGCTTTTCTTCCTTATCTCTGCAAAAGAATGTAACTTTCTCTCTTTTTCGAAGCAATGGCTCCAAAATCTGCTTCAAAGACAAAAGCCAAACCCTCTAGTTCAAGGAGATCAAATCGGATTATGGGATTGCATTCAAGAGTAAGAGGTAGCCCTGAGTTTTTCGAGCTATCCGATTCCTCTGTCAGTGTTAAAGGTAAGGAAGCCTCCTTAGATCTTTCTCAATTAATATCAACTATTGCGACTCTCAAGGCTTTAGGATATAGTGAGGAGATGATTTCCCGATTACTAGCTAAGTACGGGTTTACAAGTCAAGAGGCATTCAAACTTATGTTCGTTAATCCTATTCAAAGCATTCATCCTATTAGTGTTGGTGATTCAAGTGCTGTGCGAACTAGAATAGGAAATGAGAAGGTGGAAGAGACTTCTGGTACTAAGAAAAGAACTGATGACGATGGTAGAGGAGGGGATAACGATGAAAAGTTTTTTTGCTAGTTTCCGAAGAAGAATCATTGAGTATGAAGTAGATGGTGATCGGGGTGATAAACTAATTAAATCTGAAGAGCATAAGCAGTGTTTTAGAACCCTGATGAACAGAGGAGTTATCAAACAGAGGATGGTTGATTTCAACTTTTTCGAATCAACCGGTATTCATGTTAAGCAATTCTTTGATGATCGTCTCCTCACGACTTTGTGCACAACTGAATATCCTACTTATCTTGCTCTTATTGCTTACTTCTATTCGACACTCTCTTTTTACTCAATGGACACCATTTAGTTCAAAGTATTCGACAAGTCATATTTGCTTCAAGCTTGGGATCTTGCTAAATTGCTAGGTGTTAGGTTCTCAGAGTTTGAATCGATTGACTTTGATCCTGATGTTGCATATCAACAACTGTCTAGTATTCCTAATTTTACCAGAGATGATCGTTCTCATGTCTCTCATCAGTTGTTTCCCTTAAGACCAATCGTGCTTCACAAGATTATTATTAATTGTCTAAGGACAAAAGGATAATCTATAAGTGATGTTTCTCGGTATGAAGTGAAGTTGATGTGGGCTATCTTAAATGGTAAATCCTTCTCTATTGCTCATCTTATAATTCTGCATATGTATAGAACTATACTGAAGAACAAGGGGCAATTGCCCTATGGTTCTGTAATAACAAAGATCTTCAATGAATTGGGAATCAAGATTCCAAAGAAATTAAGGAAACATCAGTTACCTTCACTAAAGATAGATGAGCAAATGATGCAAAAGATGAGTTTCAAGTTTACCTCTGAAGGATGGAAAAACACAAGGGGAAGGATTTTGCAAATTGATGTAGAAGAAATTGCACCAGAACCAACTAATTGCCTCACAAAGCAAAGAAGGATTGCTGAATCAAGACAACGATCTCGAGCCTTCCTACAAAGGCTTACTGAGGAGATATAGGTTGAATCGGATGAAGAGACGGTTGACCTGGACGACATTATTGATGCATATTAACCTGACACTAATGGTGATGAGGAGGAGATTAAAGTTGAAGGAGGGACAGGAAGAGATGTGGCTGCAGATTAGACAAAGAATATCAACACTGAAGAAAAAAGTAGAGGGATTCTGTAGATCAACCTATACCAACTACTGTTCAAACCAGCATGGTGGACATTGATCTCACTACTGATCTAGAGACTACTAATGATGCTGCTATACATCAAGAACCTACATTGGAGCAAACTTTCGCTAAGCATAAGGAACTAGCCGCATAGTAAGTCATTACTGGAGAACAGGAGTCTGCCTTACATACTAATGATGATGATTCTTCCAAAGTTGCAGCATACACTAATGAGAAACAGGAGGAGCTTTATCGTGTTGAAGATGCTAAGGAAACTTTTTTTGAAAACATTCCTTGGAGATCCCTGCTGATCCTAACAAAGAAATTTCTATTGATCCAGAAGCCATTGTTGGTATGAACAGTTCCAAGGAAGTCGAGAAGTTCCTAATGTGGTGATTGAAGAGACTGTTTCTGATCTACCAAATCCTCAAAAAGCCAAAGACACTCCTCTGATCTCAAAAGATCATGTAACTGATAAACCTGTTGCTACAACTCATTTGATCCTTACTGGAATTGAAAGCATACCTAGTGAGCCGTTTATTGCTCCTACTATATCTCTTGACCCAGTTGTGCAAAATAAAGGTAAATGAATTGGAGAGGCTAAGGGGGAGTTTGAAGCTGCTAAAAAGAGGCAAGAGGACATTGATATGGTGATGAAACTTGGGCTAGAGACAAATCCTTCAAAAATACTGGTTATTGACAACACTGAAGACAAGCTTTTCCTTTGAATGCTACTCAAGATGATGGAATACAAGGATCATATGGAAATAGCACTAAAGAAATTATCCGTCTTTCTCCATACTTGGGTTGAAACTCTAGAGAACACAATGACTTCTCTAGATAGCAGAATGACTTCCATGGAGCGAACTCTTGAGAATATGCGATATTATGTTCTAGTTCAACTACCTCGAGAACATAGGATGTCATCTCTAGCTCCTTCTCCAACACCCGGTCCAAACCGTATGTCCAACCAACCATCCTCTTCTAAATAACTCTCTATTTTCGTTATTTCTATATAGTTTGGTTTATTTTTTGCTGTGGTCTAATTTGGTCATGGATTGTTGGTGGTTGTTTCACACTCTGTTTGATGTTGGTATCATGACTTTGTTTGACATTGGTACTATGATTTGCGGATAATATTATGTTTGGAATCTTTTCTTTTTCATTGTTAACAAAAAGGGGGAGAAAGTGAAGGTCCAGCATAACACAGGTTTTCAAGGACTTAGAGAATCGTAAAAGCTAAGGGAATTGGTTAAAATTCTCTTGACCCTTATCTCCTCTTTTTGTGCTTCATTGTCTAATTTAGCTTCTTCTTTTTTAAGAAGCAATTTATTTTTATCGCAATTTTTTTTTTCTTAAGGTTCTTCTTGACCAAAGTTTTGTCATTATCAAAAAGGAGGAGATTATTGAGAAAACATTCCCTTAGTGGTTTTGATGATTGACAAAACTTACCGACTTTGGAATTTGATTATAAGTATTTTTCAGGAAGGAAAGTCTAATGATTGCGATCAAAATCAAAGTCGTTGATAATACTTTCTTATTCGGACAATTAATCAACCGGCTAGGAAATAATATATTTCTTGTGCAATAGCTAAATTGACTGGATAACTTGCCATCTCTTTGGAGGAACTTGAAAATGAAGGTTTTCATAAAAAAAATCCTCATGTTTCCAATCTTTCCTTAATCTTCGAAGATGAGATATTCTTTATAAACATAGACACTCAACTTTTAAAAACCCGACTTGCTGTATGGGCAACAAATCTTACGGGAAGCTTCAACCTCAGTGATCCTCACGCCATCAAATCTTCTCAATCAAATCCAAGACCAATGAGTAGATTGGCTAGATGATCATCTTGAAGGCATGTCCAATGGTCAGCTTGGACTATGAGGGGTATAAGAGGAGATCTTATAGCAGAAGGATAATAATTCGCTTTCACGAGTAGTGGAGCTTTTAATTCTAAAGTTCGAAGGGTGTTTGCAATCATTTTTGCATTTGATTCAGTGAGCAAAATTGTATAACCTTTTAGAGGTTGAGAGTGTGTGAGAAAATTATACACACGAGCTTAAGTGTCGGAACTCAGATCTTGTAACCTCTTATCGGTTCTCATTAGTGGATTCCAGCCAATTGGCTGTAGCGTGAGAGAGTGGACGTAGGCTTCTAAAAGCCAAACCACTATAAACTTGAGTGTGCAATTATCTATCCTTTACATTTTTAATTTTTTATAATAGAATTGTGCACCGGTAAGATCTGACCACTTCATTAGAAGTTGTCCAGTTGGAATTTTGTTTTAATTTCTTTCATTTCCGCAAAATCACCTATTCACTCCCTTCTAGGTGATAGTTTAGCCATAACATCATACGCAATTCTACTATCATTATATGATTATATTCGGTTAAGTGTACTTTTTGTTCCCTAATTTATGTGGTTATTATGACCAATTTGTTAGTGTTTTCCTACACAATCAAAATCCTTTAAATAAATTTGTCCAATACTTATTTTGACATAGTGACTATATTTGTTACATGATATTGATGATAGGTGGAATTATTTGGTTTTTATATTTCAAGTAACTTTAAGGGTTTCATTGGACAAATTGAATAAATTAAGAGGCTTGATTACATTATGAAATGAACTTGAGATGCATTTGCCAACATCAAAGCAAATTCAAATATGAAAATTTTGAATTAAACTACTCATTAATTAATTGTTAACACACAAAATTACCCCTATTGTGATGTGCTGGCCACGAGGGGAATAATAAGAGTGAAATGCCCCCTTTTGTTTGTGAAAGCTGAGGGTAGCCAGTGTTTATAATGAGTAAATAGGAATAGTACCTTCATTTGAGTCATCAAAAAGGCGGATGGCTTTGTTGTCAAATCCTGTAGGCTCACCAGGGCTAGGTAAAAATTCAGGTAGAAGATTATTTGGCAAAATGTTGTCATCAGGTGCAACCAAGGCAAAAGGTGAGGTAGGATTGATGAATTCATTGCCCTGCTTCGATTTTCCCTTTAGTTTAACTGGATCGACTATTGTCATATGATGCCTTCTTCTTCAGGTTTGGAGAATATATAGCATACATGGTCTTGGTTATTTCAGAATAGCAGGCTAAGGGACTGCCATCCTCCAGGTCATATTTCTTCCTGTTTACCCGAGAAAAATCCATCGAATAAGGGATAGCATGGGAATGGCTTGAAAGAAGCCAAATGTGAGGGGAATATATCTCAAAGCACGGATAGAATCTGCCTTTCAAAGACAACCATAACAAGAGATTCACTGGGGACAGTGCACAAACCCAGAAGTCTTGAAAGGAATTTAGCCCGTCAGATCAAAAAGGTAGTAATGCCCTTCACTCTCATAAGGGAAGAAATCAATATCCATGTGATCGACTTCCAAGATGGCCTTAAAATAGTAGATAAAAAGAGAAACGTCTGAAGGTACCTTCTTGGGTAGGCGATTCAAGATCAATGACCTAGAGGTCTTTCGGTACAGTGCATGGCGTGAGGTAATAAGGAAGGTTGCGAGAGCCCAGGTCGAAAAGAAACTCAAGGTATAGAGCCATCATGCTTATAAGACCCAAAAGGGACTCGAGCATGGTGTTCATCATTCCTGGGCTACAGAGACTGGGCAAGAAAATAAAAAATGGTGATGAAGACGACGAAGATGGCGATCATCGTCGAAAAATGGTGATGAGAAAGAGATTGTTGGTGAGCCTGCAGTTGTCATGAGGCCTCATCTGTCGGAGGCGCGGGAATGGTGGTAGGAGAAGAGGAAGGAGGATCCATTGATGAACTGGAAGGTTCCTGCTCTTGGGAACGAAACCGACATGAGAGAGAGTCTCAAACGGTGGGCATACACCGTTGCTTCAACTGTTGTGAGATGACGGTCGTTTTGCTGTCGTTCTGCGGTTATCGGTACAATTTGGAAGTTTCGATTATTCTTCTTTCTTCCCTCTTTTTTCGTGCAAAAGATTTTTTATTTTATATTGTTCATGTACATATGGTACGCATGAATTAGATGTCAATCAAATTGGAAATTCTTATCTTGGGTAACTCTTGATTTTGCTTTGTTTAAGGAAAGCAGATGCGATGTTCCTTTGGCAACGCGATGTTGTAAAGAAGTTTGACCTACTAATTTGTTATTTTTATTAATTACCTTCTTGAAATGTTCTAGATAGTTGCTAACTTTTCTCTAAAGTGTAGGCTCATTTTTCTCGGATATATAATTGACCTTACGATATTTTTATCATTATTTATTTATTTTAATTTTTTATATATATTTGAATAGAGAAAGAGCTTTTGAGGGGGAGAATGATAATCATTCTGGCCAAAAATTGATTTCTGGAAGAGAAATAGATTTTTCTATTTCTATTTCTAGAAGAGTTTTTAAGCAAAAATAACCGTTTGGTAACAACACAAAATTTTTATTCTAAAAATAGAAATTCGTTTGATAATGATACAAAATGTCTTCCTTTCGGACGGGCGATCGGCGAATCGACGGTGCCGGTGACAACAGACGACCGGCGGCCGATGGTAGCTAGCAATCGGCGACGACCGGCGGCGCCGGCGACCAGCAACGACTGGTGGTGCTAGCGGCCGATGACGACCAATGACCGACGACCGACGATCGACGACCGGCAACGATGACGACGTCGATCGGCGGCGCCGGTGGCCGGCGACCGATGACGACCGGTGACCAGCGGTGTCGGCGGCCGGCGATGACTGGTGACCGGCGGTGGCGGCGACGATGAACGATAAGAAGAATTTTTATTTCTGATTTCTATTCCAGAAATAGAGAAGTAAAAATTCTTACTTTTGATTTCTATTCCAAACCTATTTATGGAACCAAAATCTATTTCAGAAATAGAAAAATGAAATAATTTTATCAAACGGATTTCTATTCCAGAAATAAGTTCGGAATAGAAAATTTGTTTTTGAATAGAAATTCTGGTTTGTCATGCACGCCTGAATTGCTAGGAATACGTAACTCAGCTATTGTCTAATCTCAAGCAGACCATAGGGAGGGGAAGCAATTAATATTTGCTTGTTCTATGTATGGACAGATATCAATTGTACACATGGTCAACTTTTAACAATGCATGTGACAATGATATAAATTTCCTTTCATTCTTGACTTTTTTTCATTTTTTTTTTCCTTAGTTGTGTGTGAAATGAATGTTATAACCATCTGCTACATGTGTAGAACAAGCTCGTAAAATGAATGGAATATTTACGATAATATATAAGTGTATCTCTATATATATGTATAAATATATATGTAAATATATATATGACGATATATGTTTTCTTTTTCAATGTTATGATGTATCCACCGTCGACTTAATCATTACAAATGAATATGAATCATTATTTAATGCACATTTATAATTTGTGACATTACTTTATAAAAACCTTTTGTTTTGGCGAAACAAAAACTTTATTTTTCCTTATATTTTGACCCTCTTTTTTTACAAACTAATTGTTCCATTATTTAGTAAGATATCAAGACAATTGTGTAGTTATGAAAGAAATTAAAAAAAAAAAAAAGAAGAAGAAGAGGAAACTCGAAAAATAATTTAATGCACGGATGGATGGGATGAGAGTAGAGTACGGGAAAAAATAATAATAAAGGACAACACGAGTTTTGGCAGATCCACGAAATGGAAGATTCGGAGCATGTTCTGATGTCCAAATTGACATCCCTTTCATGCGTATATCAAAATGTGCTGGGCGGTCGCTAAAAAGTGTTTAGATTCGCTTCCAAACACTAGAAAGGAAGCAACTTGCTTATGAGGAAACTCGTAGCCATATCACCGTCAACGATGATTTTAGGAACTCTGCATAGCTTTTCAAAAGTTCTTTCGACAAGTCAGTGCACATCCTCCTATTACCAATTACACCATTCAAAATGACAAAATCGAACTCAACTTTCACCAAACAAGATATATTTTCAAGTTTGAACACTACATGATGATACCAATTACTGGATACTCACAATGACAGTGAATGTGGGGCCCAAATTTTCATCGTGTTAGAGAATTCAAGGCTGATGAGTACTAGCCCTTTCACACTTCTTGAATTTATTATATACAAATATCAGATTTTCTCCTAAGTTTTGAAGGATTTTACTTTTTCATTGATTGATGAGTCTTGAGCAAGATGAAGTTGAAGTAATATGGCCCTTTTAATTCGTATACTTTTTTTTTGGTCCTTTTTCTTTTTCAACTTTCATCAAAATTTTGTTCCAAGGTCAAACTAGTGGTCAACGGTCACATAGTTCTTTTTGTGCAATCAATTCATTTCGCCAACACGTGCTATCGAGATACTCCGACAAATTGCTGACAATATCCAGCGAATAGACGAATCAAAATTATTTGAAAGAAGGATCAGAGTCCTACTATATCTTTACCCCTTATAAAAGAATGAGTTCTCTCTCATGAAGCGGTTACCTAAAGGAGGTCACTACAAGTAAATTATATTGAAGGTAAATGGATTAAGATAATTATATGCACAAAATCTGTATAATTATTTTTTTTGGGGGGAAGCCACCTTTGGATAGTTAATTAATTTCTGATAAAAATAACAACTTATATCAATGCTTTAATTTTCAATCATGTTACTTCATCCGCTTTCCAATAGCCTTCCGTGAAGACTTTTGCCGAAAGTTGCACTAGAGCATGTAAAAATATCGAAGTATTTCGATAAAGTTACAATTGGATGATGACAAATGGATATGGAAAAAGCGACGTTCATTAAAAATCTTCGATTTTTCTATGATGTATCGCATTCATCAAAAAGGGAATTTGATTTTTTTATGAGAAAAAAATGAAATAATAGTAAAATATTCTAATTGTAGTTTTAGGAAGTCACATCATTTCTCATTTAAAGTGACCCTGGAGTCATGCTCACCACTGTGGGAGCGAAGTCTTATTGATGCAAAGGGCAATTTGCATGTGTTTGTGTAGATTAGTAGAGTCAAAAGGTTTATATACCCTGCATTAGACAAAAAAAAAATACTAGTTCTGTACATATATATACTTTTTGGAAAGCTTGGAGCATATGGTGTCAATGTAAGTATGTCTTTACAGATTATTCACCGCTGATTTGAAAGTTCTTTCCGAACTCTTACATGAACATTAAATTAAGGGTGAATAAGACTGCTCATGGAAATATTTTTAAACTAACAATGTTTGCTTTGTTACTCCACTCTTCTTATATCTCGACAAATTTCACTACTCAAAATGAAATTGTCGAATAACCTAATTGAAGCATGTTAAAGTATCTCCAATATAGACCCTCGCATCCATACTGTGACAGATTTGGAAGGCGCGTAATCATTTTGTCTTCAGAAAGCAGCGCCCAGATCTAGAACACGTAGTGGAGGTGGCTCTCACAATCACAAGGATCACCCGTAGCTGTGATCGAACGATGTCACAACCAAGGCAGAAGCTTCCAAACCTTGATCTAGTGTGGCGCCCACCGGAGCCTAGCGTAGTAAAAATTAACGTCGATGGGGCTTTTCCAACGGCAAGCAACGAGGGCGCCATGGCGTGTGTGTGCTGTGATCACTCTGGAAAACTTGTCGATGGCTTCACCAGCGACATCCAAGCTTCTTCGGCGTTGCAGGCAGAGGTACAAGCACTAACCCTTACCCTCAAACATCTACTGCTGAAAGGGAAAGAGCATGAAAACCTACTGCTAGAGTTCAATTATCTGGTACTCGTGGCTACAGTGCATAACCTCAACTTGACGTCGTGGGAGAGTCGTGCTCTATTTGCTGAATGTGCGGCGCTGATCCACCGTTTTTCCAACCATCGGATTCAGCACTGCATGAGAGAGGCCAATTGTATTGCCAACTAGGCCGCTAAAGCCCATGTCGCTGCATCCTTCCCCCGAATTGGGCTGTTTCACCTCTCCAACCCATCTCGAATATTTTATGTTCTGAAGCCCTGGCCAAGGGTTGTTCTGTTTTGCCAGCTTGAATGAAACACTCTGTTTTAGACCAAAAAAAAAAAAAAAAGTATCTCCAATACAAATGAACACATGAGATCTATATCTGTCACATAAACATAGTCACCCTACGTACCCGGTGCAACATCTACGTGTGAAAGTTGCCATTTGAAAATGATAAATGGCTTGTCAATGCCTTTGCTGCGCTCTAAGTAAATATGTATATTCAATGCAAGTGAATGGCAGGGCAATTCTCCTTTGGCGGAAGCAAGAACAACATTGACATTTGCATGCATGCCAATGCAGTTGTCTCCTGCCAAAGGAGAATTACGCTGTTATTCACCATCACATTCCGCACCGCTCCTTCGTATGGCCCTGCCCGAGTCAATACATTGATAATTGTTGACACCTAAATTTTGGTGATTTAGTTTATTTATTTATTGCATAGAAAATTAGGGGTTAATTTTATTAATTGCATAGCATATAGATTTAGGTTGCATTTATTTTGTTATTTGCATTTTTTGCATTTTATTGGACCGGTGGCGGATGAGTTCGAATTAGATGGATCAGGCCCACGAAGCGAGCGGGTTGGCCCAAGCCCGTGTTTTTTAATAATTAAAAATTATCTCGTGGGAATATAAAATTTAAAAATTTTTCCGAGATATGAATTTTTTTTGGATAGGGCAGATGGGTAAAAGAATATTGCGATTTGGTTTTGAAAGATTTGGATTTAGAGAAAAATTTCATCTTAATCTCGAATCCTTATCGGTATGGGATGAATTTTGTGGAAAAATTGTGGATTTGGATTCAAATAAGAAATTAAAATCCTAGTCCTTCACCTATAAAAATGGGGTATGCGTAGGTTTTTGAGGGGGGATCTTCTTTTCACTCGGTTTTGGAAGAAAAGGAAAAAGTAAAAAAAATTTGCTTCTTTGATCAAAAAAGTGAAAAGAGAGATTGGCCGTCCGTGGGTTTTGAGGAGAGAAGAAACACCAAAGAAAAAGCAAAAAGCAGAGAGAGACAGGGGACGTGTGAAAGGAGGAAAAGCAGTTCACTGTTCATCTTCTCCTTCCCCCGCGTTCGCTGTCTCGCATCTGCCTTCCGAACCTTGCACCGTTGCTCCACCCAACCGCCGTGATCTCCAATCAGCGACCCAGGTCGCAAGCCAGGCAAACCTACGCCGCTCGATCCGACCCGCCACCGCTGCTCCGCTCGAAGCCGGGCACCCCGTGCCGCTCGATTCGACCCGCCGCCGCCGCTTCGCCCGGCCGAGGCGGACCCGCGCTGCTCGCTCCCCGACGTCCTGCCGGCCCGCGCCGCCGCCGCCCGAAGCCAGCCGCGACCGCCGCGCCGCCCGAGTCCCCGACGCCTGAGTTTTCCTCTACCCGAACCCACCGTGCCGTGCCGAGCTCTACCCCTGCTCCGCCCTCGTTCACTCCGCCTGAGCGCCTGCCGGTTGCCATCCGCAAAGCCGACGCCGGTGGTTGTCTGCCCTCACGTGATCCGTATTCCGCATCCCTCTGCTGCCGCTGGTTCGCTGGTTCACCTTGGCCGGAGCCCCTTTTGCCGAGCCGATTAGCCGCTGCCCTTGGTGATTCCACCGTAAGCCGCACGAACGTGCTTTGGAGACCCACGGTTACACGTGGGAAAGGAAAGAAGAAAAAAAAAAAAAAAAAAAAAAAAAGGAAAAGGGAATTAGGTAGATTTTTTATTATCTGGTTATAGTTTTTTTTTAATTATTTTCCTTTATATCTGGTTTTGTTTAGTGGAATTGTTCCTCTTAAATGTTTGATTGAGATTCCAACATGAAAGTGCCCCTCAAATTAGGGATTGATAGTCCGATTTTCGCGCTCGAAATCCGACTCACAATTCCTTGTAAAAATCGCCAATCCGATCTCATGCTCGAGATTCGATTCGCAATTTAATTCTAAAATTGGTCAACCCGATCTCATGCGCGAGACATGGTTCATCAATTTTGGATATCAATCTTATATTGTTTGACTTGCTGTGTGATTTTATGAAAAATAAAAAAGAAAAAATTTGAATTAGGATTAGGTTTGTTTTTTTATCTTGCATGTTTAGAATAGGGATTTTATTTTGAATCATGAAAAAGAAAAAGAAAAAGTGCATTCCTTTAGGACGTTAGTTTTTATTATTATTCTATTATTATCTGAATTGTATGTTTAATTTTAATTTAGAATTTCAAAAACAAATTAGAATTAGGGCATTCTCTGCACGTCATTGCATATTAGATAAAATTGCATGATTAATTTTAGGTCTAGATAGATCTTTAGATGAATTGCATGATAGGTTAGTTTTTTTTTTTTAAATGCATGTTTAGAAAGCATTTAGAATAGATAGTATTTCACTTTAGTTTGATTTTCATTTTTAGTGATTTTAATTACGAATTTTCGTTAATTAAAAAATCATATGCACGTCATATAGAATTAGATTCGTGAAAAGCACGTCATATAGAATTAGGTTCATGAAATGCACGTCATCTAAGGATTATTGCTAGAGATCATTTAATTAGAAATTGCCCATCATTAGAATTAGGTCATTTTTGCTAATTTAGATTGCATATTTAATTATTGCATGTTTATTAAAAAATCATCAATTTTTTTTATTCATTCATATAGTTTAAGACATTTTGCCATGCCATATTATTTCATGTTAGGTTAGAAGCACTGCATTGCATTGCATATGGACTATATTCTCGTTAAAAAGTGAAAGCAAAAATTGAGTGATTGCTTGTTAATTAGAAATCATATCTAGGATTGCTGATATGAATTCTAATCTAACACCGCAGATGCTTTCGTTACTTTGAGGTAAGTTCTGCATTATTTAATTGCTTTCCTGAGTGTTAAATTGATGGTATGCGCACTTGCATGATTACCTCACATGTTAGGGAAGTGAATTAAAATTAATTCAAGCTGCTTGCAAAACATTTTTTTTTAAAATAAAAGGAGAAATGTACCGAAAGGGCGTTAGAGAAATCTAGCGTAACCAAGTCCTCGAACTCACAAATCTCTGGTTCGTAGGAATAAAGTAAATCTCCCGTTACTTTATTTGGGTTTCTAATCGACCCACCAAAAAATAGATTAGTGGCGACTCCTGATTGAAAATTATTTGCATGTTAAGAATTTGAACCTAAGTCGTGAATTGGTATGGGCTTGGGAGAGCCCGAGTTGAGTCTAGGCTTAACAATCCATTAACTAGATTTTAGGTGGTTTATTCGAAAAATTGGTCGCGACAATAATCGAGCCTGTATTTATTTCACCAAATTCGGCATAATGCCGGTATATGCTAGAGGTAGAGATGGTATATGCCAGAGCACAATTCTTGCCTAAGGTTCTTCGTTCTCGTAAAGAACGCATGGTCCCGATCTTTATATTCTTCAACCTATGTCTCTATCACTACTTCAGCCTCTTGCTTCCAAGAACGTGCCCTTCTTTAGATGTTATGGTTTGAGCCTCAAGCCTACATCGAACTAAAAGCACGTACAACCAAGTATCAACGCCCAAATGAAAGACATATTTTCCTCATTTAACAGATAAGGAAAACATGCAATAGCCTCCCCACACACATTGCAAGATCAAACCCGAAATACAACCAAATCAGTCCAGATAAGCAAAAGCGGGACCCACGCGAAACATCAATCGATACTCGCTAGTTCAATTGGACTAAGAAATGGCTGACATTCAATTGTGGGGACAGAGATCTTCGAACAAGTCATAGGAGGCACCGGTGTCACTGCGGGGGCTGACTAAGCTCGACTTAGCCACTGAAGACTGAAGGAAACCATCAAGAGCAACTGTGTTTTGGGATGATACAAGCTGGCTTGGGACGCGGGAGGCTCGTTTACGCAGAGGAAAGAGAGAAGTTACAAGACAACGAATTTGCACAGCAAACTTAGGGTTTGAAAACTCAGAGTTAGCGGGTAAAGTGATTCGGTTTGGTTACCTCAACCAAACAGAAACCATTACAATACCCACTTGATAATCTTTTATCCAAACAATTTTGCGACCGACCTGAAATTATCTGAATTTTCCGGTTTGACTCACGTTAGGTTAGGTCGAGCCTTTTTGACAACCTTAGTTTAAAGTCAGCAACAAAACTGTGTAACAAAGTGTATAAATATGTTATGTAAGACGAAAGAGAGATAATTAAAGGAAAAAATGCACCCTACAATAAAATCCTATATATTTTCCATAGATCAATTAAGTCTCATGCCTTTTTCAAAAAGGGCTAATTATGTCCTTATAAAGAATGGCACCTAAAATTATCTTCGTGTTTTTGAAAATTTGCCGATATGGCATCCGTAAATTGCACTTCTCAACATAAGTTTTAGGAGCTAATTATACTCTTAAGTAAAATGGGAAGACTTAATCAATTGCATTTTATACATAATGTTATGAACTTGAGGTGCGATTTCCCCAAAAACTATATAGGTTACTGCTAATTTACAAAATCATTTGTATTTTATATATAATTCTAATCAAACTTGTCAACTTAGTGAATGGAAAATACACTCGGCTTCTTTGATTGTATATATTTTGTAACATTATGTGGCTGTTAATATTGTGACGGAGCAATCTCAACAAAAAAATTACCTAAGAAACTAGAGCTGCATGGTGGCGAGTCATGCGAAGATGATAGAAACAAAATTGGCTTTTTCGGTTAGTCTCGCAAAAAAACCAATATATTGAAAAAAGAGAGGTTTGCCAATCAGTTAACTAAAGAAAGGCATGTCTTTCCCAAAATAGGTGGAAATAGCACTGTCCTAAAACAAACCTAAAAGAGAGTTTCAACCTCAAACTTTAAATGATAATCATTTGTTTAAATTTTACACACAACATGCTCTTTTTGTAATATTTTAAAAGAGGAAACTAACATTGATGATCCATTAATTTTAGTCTAATATTCAATGTCATATTTGAACTTTTAATTCATATAATATGATCCTTGAATTATTACTAAATGCTCAATGTAGTCTCTACACTATATTAAGTAGTTCAATGTTGTTTTGTCATTAATTCGAGTTGATAGAATTAATTGACATCTCCTTCAATCTATTAAAGTTGTAAAATGGTAAAAAAAAAATTGTATATAAAAGTAGATCGATAAGAAAATTAAAATAGTCACTGTTCTTATGTCGTATTGACCCATCATTTCAAAAATCTAACTAAACATTAAATATTCCATGTCATAAATTACATCTAACTTGTTTGATTAAATAGAACAACTATATTGAATATTTATGAATAGTTCAAAAAATCACGCTGAACAAATAAAAGATATAAATATGACCTTGTATACTAAGTCAAAGTCTTGGAATTCTTTGTATCATTTTCCCTTTAAGAGAAGACACTCGGAGTATGCTGGGAATAATTGAAACGTACTAAAATTAAACTTGTCTAGAAATTTCTCCACTCCAATTATTTGGATAAAGGAATATATGTTGACTCCAGTTGTCGCCAAAACCTGATAGGAACAGAGAATCAAATTTAGCATATCCAACTCATTGGACCAAATAGCCTTTTCGTTTCTTTTACCCAATTATAATTTTTATTGGATTTTGGATGTTCTGAGAATATGCTTTGTTCATGCAGAATGAACTACACCTCTTGGGAGGTTATAAATAGATACTGCACTCTAGCACTGTTCATCCAAGCCCATAAAAAAAACAGAAATAATAGTTTTTTTAATAGCACATGAGTAATATAGTGTGCATGGCATGTAAGTGGTGAATTACTGGGCATTTACTCCTTTGGCAGGTGGCTTATGACCACTATTTTCACTGGAAGTGAATGTACTATAAGCTCACTGCCTAAGGAGATTTGCCCGGCAATTCACCGTTGCAATCTTCAACAATTCTGGGATGCTTGATTTAGGTTTTCTTTTATGGCACTATATTTACCTTCTTTTACTTTCATCTACTAATTTTCCCACATATTTTTGATAAAATTATTTAGTAATGGGAGCAGTCATACTTTGGACTCTTCTAGCACATGTTCTTCACTTTTCTTTTAATCTTGCGTATAATATTGTATCCACAAATTCATGTCGGGTTCTTAACAAGAAGAGGTGTGTATAAATTTTTTAGATGATTTTCACTTTTTAGCTTTTGGGTCCACATTGCAGTTGTAGTATCTAACTCGAAATGCGACACCCACTTGTTAATAGTGCAGTTATGGTAATCTTTTTTGTTCATTTGGCAATAGTGCAGGTGGGCTTCAAGCCCAACTAACAATAAATTTGTTTTGCTAGCTTGTCATATCACTTTTGCAATGAGAAATGTATGCTAATTCTTTCAAGTTGCGGCCCTCAAGCATGTAAACAGAGAAAGATCAATTTTAGCTCAGTGGTTGCGGTGGCTAAAAATAGCCAATGGGCATAGCTACACCGCAACAAGGCGATTTGGAAACAGATAGGTTTTCAGCTTATGATTAGTAGGTAGAGGAGAATGTGCAATATAAAAGAAGAAAAAAAGAGTGAAAAAAGAGAGTAAAAAACAACTATTTCAAAGGTTAATGTGTCATTAATTTTAACAGAGTAAAAACAATTGTTATTTTATCCATTAATGGAGTTATTTTCAGTGAAATTCAAGTAATTAAAGTCCACAATTCATGCCTATATCAAAAAGCAAAGTTGAACTAAAACATTTTTGTTTTCGTAATATTGTGATTCGAATCATTGTAATGAATTCATTATTTGAATTTTTATTGATGAACACCTTAGTTTTGAACGCTCCTCACATTCAAAGATAACCATCGAAGAACCTTCTTATCCCTCCATAGATGTCATGACCAAATCAACATTATCATCATTACCATGTTTGGAAAAATTTCTCTAATACGTCTTGGTTATAGTTAGAAAACTTTTTCCATTTAATTTCTTTAAATATTGTACCTTTTTCCCACATGTGCAAATTGTTCGAAGTCTATTCTCCTTAATTATTTTGGAGACCTTTGTTCACATAGGAATGGCAAAATCTGATACAATGCTGCCGTCAAATTTGCAGTAGATGTTCTCGTCAATGCCAAATAAAATTGCTCATCGGGTTTCGAATGTAAATTTAGTTCAAGGGACTTTCTTTGTCTCTAACTTTAACATTAGGTGTGAAATGCCACGCAATTGTTCTCACGCGTATCATGTCACCAGAAATGAGATTCATCGGGCATTAAATAAGTAGAAGCGAAATCAAAAAGGATAAATGAATTCTTTTCAAAACCCACGAAATTTCAAAGAATCTTATATTGAAAATACGTGGTGATCAGATTTTAGCTGGTAAAGATCCTAATATTGACCCAAATTATGAACCCATGAATAGCCAAAGGAATCATTTAGAGCTCACGTGACTACTTTAATAAAGTTGAAGTTGTAAGGTTCGTTTTATTATCAAGTACGTACTAGTTTTTGCTAGTTTGATGATTTTAATATTCCCTGCCAATCTATAATATGTTTCGTTGGTCACACTGGTGATGAAAAATGTATGTGTGTGAGTTTTTTCATGTTAAGTGACTTTTTTTAGTCATTATTCTTTCTTAAGTGGGTTCTATTTTTGTAAACTCTTAAGGTTAAAAAAAGTCTTTAATTATGAACTTGAACATGTCTAATTGCGTAGAAACAAACCCAAACAAGACACATATTTCTCGTGACACAAATACCAAATCTATATTTATTAAATTACATGTTGTGATGTGCAAACAGATTGTGTCCAGAATTGCTTAGTTGAAATCTAGTCATGGATTTAGCATGGTTAGTGTTGCAACCAAAAACTCAATTACAAACTCTTGAGAATTTGCAAGATCATAGTAATTAATTTAATATATTATTAATTCAACTTGTTCTTCCTTTCTTTTTTATGCTGACATAGTTATAAGACAGGTTTGGAACTAATCATCCGCGGCAAAGTTGAAAGTCGCACTTGAAGCCCGCGGTGCACGTGACTTGGGGGCACGAGAAGCACGTGCGAAATTGCTAATCCATTGTTCGTGCGCTTAAAAGTTGACCATTAGTCAAAGATGGAGTTTCTCAATTAGCATCATACACAAAGTAGGATCAGAATATTCTCCAAAGGATCTTTTTGCTCATTACCATCCTGCCCTCGAGCATTAGCAAAACATCACATTGGCCACGACCTAGTAGAAAAAAAAAACGTAATTAGTGCATTTAGCCCACTTAATTATGCAGTATCGGCATTGATCTCTCTTTTTGATTTTCCTATATGTGTTTGAATCGTCCTCGTTTGATTAATTTGTACTAGAAATTTCTTTTTCTAATTGAATTAAGGTTAAAGTTATAAAACATTTCATTTTCTTTTATTTAAGAGTTAAAAGTAAACCATGACTTCAATTATTTTCGGGATTTCAAAGGCAAAATGTTGAAAGTAGACCAATATTCAACCAGATTTGCATTAAGGTTCAATCTATTGAAACTTATTGCAATTGATCGATGCTGTCCAAACTCTTCATTCTGGAAGCAAAATCCAAAATGAATGGCTTGGCGGCAATTACTCTTTGACGAACTCCTAAGGTTACAAATTCAAGATATATTATGAGCAAACCTCTGGTCAACTTATTCCTTAGGCATTTGTACCTCTTGTGAGAAAAATTCCTGAATTTTGTCTTTTCAATGGGATTGTGTTAAGAGCTCATGCATCTACTTGTGGACAGAGTAGTTATAATTTAAACTGGATATAAAATAGTAATAGTGAGTTATGAAGCACTGACACTCTCTAAGAGTTTTTGTGTCGTGTCGAACACTTCGACACTCTCCGCTATTCGAGTCGAAATTCCGACACACGAGGTGATTTAAAAAAAATTAATAAATGTATACATGCGAAAAAATAAAAAAATCAATAATAAAAATAATAATTGGGAAATAAGAAAAATATAATCTTTTCTTCTTTTCTAATTCTCACTTCCCGTGAACACAATTCATTCCCAAGTTTTTTTCTCTTTTCTTCCTACATATTTGACATGCAATTCTATAATGTGAACTACTTTTTGTCCATCAAGTTTTATAAATTATTGGAATGGAATTGACTTTGTCAAATTGAAACAACTAATGATATTAATAAATGGTGCATTAATATTTTTAATGTAAATTCATTTTATGCTTTTTTATTATTTATTTATTTGTGAATTTGAATCAAATAAATTTGATTGAAATAATCATAAAAATGATAATTTATTATGTATATATAAAATATATATTTAATATACAACGTGTCACAAAATATAGAAATTCTTTGCTTTATAAGAAATGACGTGTTCGCTGTCATATCATTTAAAGATTTGCCTTGAGGGGATAACAACAATAGAGAAAGCAATCCTCTACCACAAAGCTCAATTGTTCAGCCATCCAATCCCCAATTACAATATAATTGGAGAAATGCCAATTAGGACAAATGGTATTGCATATTGCAGCTTGCACTAAGACTAGATTCTCAGACTTGAGGAAATGTCAAGTTAAATCGCAATATATTGTAGCAACTTTTGATTGGTACTTTGAGGCAGTATCATGCACAATTCTACTATCATATATATGATTATATTCGGTTAAGTGTACTTTTTGTTCCCTAACTTGTGTGGTTATTATGACCAATTGCCAGTGTTTTTTTGTGCAATCAAATCCTTTAAATAGATTTGTCCAACACTAATATTGCTATGGTGACTATATTTGTTACATGATATTGATGATAGGTGAAAATACTCATTTTTATATTTTAAGTAACTTTAAGGGTCTCATTGGACAAATTAAATAAATTAAGAGGCTTGATTACATTATAAAATGAACTTGAGATGCATTCGTCAGCATCAAAGCAAATTCAGATATGAAAATTTTGACTTAAACTACTCATTAATTAATAAATAATTTTCACCTGCGTTAGGTACTAGAGCAATGCACTTCTTGATTACCTCAAAATATCTCCGTACTTACTTATACTGTAATTGGTTCATTTTCTCTGACTAAGAGCCACCTCAGATCACTCTCTCACATCCTCATCCCTGGCACTTTCTAGGAAACCCACCTTATCTGATGACATAATCAAGACAAAGACCCGAGACCGAATCAAGTAATTAAAAAACGTGTGAGCTACAGAGTTTGAGTCCTTTCCGTAAATAACAGGAAAACCAAAGGGCAATCTCGGTAACTGAGAGTCTCTATATAAATACACCAAAAGCCCTCGTTAAAATCTTCATAAGCACGCAATTTCCTCTGGTCCCCTTAAATGGAAGAAGCCGAAGCAGTCATGAAGATCATTCATAGATGCTGATTCGAGCTCGAGATCTTCAAGAAACGACCAATCACATCGCCCTCTTCAGCTTCCGGATCCAATCTGAGTCAAGAAAACATAGAAATACCCGAAAACGATAACCCCAACCCGGGTATTCATATTTCTCGGACTCCGTCGATTCTTGTGAGATCCATGACCGATCAAACGAGTATCATCCCAACGAGCTTCCAATCAAGCTCTCTCTCTCCAGACTCAGTCCTTCACACGACTTCCATTCACAGCATGATCTACGAACAAGAGGTAATCACAGAAGAAGAAGAAGGTTTCAAATGGAACAACCCGAGAAGCTCAGAATTCTCGCACAGAAAGAATGGCCAAAAGGGGGACAAGTGAGGGCCTCGAGCAAGAGAGTGTCAGAGCTCGAGTTCAAGGAGCTAAAAGGGTTCATGGATCTGGGGTTTGTCTTCTCAGGGGAAGACAAAGTCAACTCGAGCTTGGTGTCCATCATTCCTGGGCTACAGAGACTGGGCAAGAAAATCCAAGATGGTGATGAAGACAACGAAGATAGTGATAATCATCGAGAAGATGGTGATGAGAAAGCGAGCATCGGTGAACCTGCAGTTGTTGCGAGGCCTTATCTGTCGGAGGCGTGGGATCGGTGGGAGGAGAAGAGGAAGGAGAATCCATTAATGAACCGGAAGATTCCTGCTCTTGGAACGAGACCGACGTGAGAGAGAGTCTCAAATGGTGGGCTCACACCGTTGCTCAACCGTTGCTAGATGACAGTTGTTTTCTGTCGTTGTCATTGGTTCAATTTGGAAGTTTTGATAATTCCTTTTTCTTCCCTTCTTTTTTTTTTCTTGTAAAAATATTTTTTATTTTATATTGTTCATGTACATATGATACACTTAAATTAGTTGTTAATCAAATGGAAATTCTCATCTTGGGTTACTCAGGATTATGCTTTGTTTAAGGAAAGCAGATGTGATGTTCCTTTGGCAATGCGATGTTGTAAGAAGTTTGGCCTACTAATTTGTTATAAATTACCTTCTTAATATGTACCTCGAGGAAGAATAATAGTACTAGACAGTAGTGTTTTCCTCGGATATTTCATTGACCTTAGGATATTTTATATTGTTATCATTATTTCTTTTGTAGTTCTGTTTTATATTTGAATAGAGAAAGGGCTTTTGAATAGCTAGGAATATGTAACTCAGCCATTTTCTAATCTCAAGAATACCATGAGGAGGGCAAGCAATTGATATTTGCTTGTTCTCTATGCATGGACAAATATCAATTATGCACTTGGTAAAATCTAAACAAGGCATGTGACAATAATGTAAATGTCTTTTCATTCTGGACCCTTCTCTTTTTGTTCTTAGTTTTGCTGCAAATGAATGTTATAGTAGTATCTGCTACAAATGTAAAACAAGCTCATAAAAGAATTGAATGTTGATGAGAAATAATTAAATAAATATATGTGTGCGTATTCATATATGATAATGTATGTTATCTTTTTCAATAATATGATATATTCACTGTTGACCTAATCATAATAAATGAATATGAACCGTTGTTCCATCACATTATTGATACATTTTCTTTTGGCCAAGTTAAAACTTTATTTTTCCATATATTTTGACCCTCTCTTTTTACTAACTAACTGCCACATTATTTAGAAAGATATCAAGGGAAACGCATAGTTATGAAAGAAATTAAAGAAAAAAAAAATGAGGAAACTCAAAAAATAATCAAATGCATGAATGCATGAGATGGAAGTGTGAAAATGGAAAAATGGACAACACAAGTTTTGGCAGATCCGGAGAATGTTCTGTTGTCCAATTTGACATCCCTTTCATACGTGTATCAAAACGTGCTGGGCGGTCGCTAAAAGGTGTATAGATTCGCTTCCAACCACTAAAAAAGGAGGCAACTTGCTTACGAGGAAACTCGAAGCCGTAGCACGGCCAACAGTGATTGCAGGAACTCTCTTTAACTTCTCAAAAGTTCCTTCAACAGGTGATCGCATGTCCTCGTATCACCGGACACAATAGTTAGAATGACAAAATCTAAGTTGGCTTTCATCAAAGAAGATATATCTTCAAGTCTGTACACAGCATGATGATACCAGTTACTCGATATCCGAAATGACAACACATGCAGGGCCCAAATTTTTGCCGTGTTAGAGAATTCGAGGCCAATGAGTACTAACTCTTTCAAACTTCTTGAATGTATTATATACACAGACCAGATTTTCTCTTGAATTTTTGAAGGATTTTACTTTTTCATATTCTTTTTTATGTGGTGAATGTGATTGATTGATGAGTCATGAGCAAGATGAAGTCAAAGGAAACTTTGAAGTAATTTGGCCCTTTTAATTCGTATAGTTTTTATTTTCGTTGTCCTTTTCTCTTTCAAATTTCATCAAAATTTTGTTCCAAGACCAAACTAGTGGTCAACAGTTAGACAGTTCTTTTTGTGCAACAGTTCATTTTGCCATCACATACCTATCAAGATACTCCTAGAAATAGTTGACAAAATCCAACGAATAGACGAAGCAAAATTATTTGAAAGAAGGATCATAGTCCTACTATATCCTTACCCCTTGAAAAAGATTGTGTTTTCTCTCATCGAGTGGTGAACTATAGGAGATCATTAAGTGTAATTATATCGAGGGTAAGTGGATTAAGATTTTTTTTTATGGTACAAAATCTGTATTGTTATTACTATTTTTGGAAAGTCACCTTCAGATGGTTGATTAATTTCTGATAAAAATAACAACTTATATCAATGCTGATAATACATGAAGATGGATTGTGTGCACAAATGTCACACAACCTGCATTGTATATCCAAAGTTGTCCTATTGAATTTTGTCCTAATTTTCTAAATGTTATATACAGGTTTGCATTAAAAAATAATGTTGCTTTCAATTCCGATCATGTTGCTTCATCCAATTTTAAGAGGCCTTCCGTGAAGACTTTTGCTGAAAGTTGCACTAGAGCCAAGTGAAAAGATCGTAATATTTCGATAAAGATATAATTGGATGATGACAACTGGATATGAAAAAGTGACATTCATTTAAAGTCTTCTATTTTTCTATGATGTAATGCATTCACAGAAAAGGGAATTTGATTCTTTTTATGGGAAAAATTGAAATAATAGTAAATATCATAATTGTAGTTTTAGGAAGTCATATAATTTCTAATTTAAAGTAACATTGAGAGTCATACTCACAGTCTTGTAAGAGAAGTCTTATTGATGCAAGTGGAAGGAGCAATTTGTGTGCGCCTGTATATATTAGTTGGGTCAAAAGGTCTATATACCCCGCATTAGACCCAAATATATATATCAATCCTATACATAAATTCTTTTTGAAAAGCTTGGAACGAACGTCGATGTAAAGGTGGATGAGACCGCTCGTGGAAATATTTGGGAGTTTAAACTTCTCCATCAAATTATTCACCATTGATTTGAGAGTTTAAACTTCTCGATCTCTCACTAAACATTAACGTAAGGGTGGATAAGACCGCTCGTGGAAATATTTTTTCATATTGACAATGGTTGCTATGTTACTCTACTCTTCTTGATACTTCTACAATTCTCGTGCTTAAAATGAAATTATAGTATAACCTAATTGAAAGTATAATAAAGTGCATCCAACGCAGATGAATACGTGAAATCTATATCTGTCGCATTAATATAGAATGAAGTTACAAAGCATGTAACGTCAGATAGTCACCCTGCGTACCTGGTGCAACATCTACGTCTGAAAGTTGCCATTTGAAAATGATAAATGGCTTGTCAATGCCTTAACTATATATATTCAGTGCAAGTGAATGGCAGGGCAATTCTCCCTTGGCGGAAGCAAGAACAGCATTAACATTTGCATGCATGCCAATGCAGTTCTCTCCTGCCAAAGGAGAATTACGCTGTTATTCACCGTCACATTCCACACCGTTCCTTTGTATGGCTATGCCCGAGTCGTATCGATGATCAAGCCCCTATTTATTTCACCAAATTCGGCATAATGCTGGGTATATGCCAGAGGAAGAGATGGTATATGCCAGAGCACAATTCTTGCCTAGGGTTCTTCCTTCTGGTAAAGAACGCATGGTCCCGACCTTTATATTCTTCAACCGAAGTCCCTATCACTACTTTACTTCAGCCTCTTGCTTCCAAGAGCGTGCGCTTCTTTAATTTTCATGGTTTGAGCCTCAAAACAACACCAAATTAACAGCACGTACATCCAATTATCAACACCCGAAATACAACCAAAAGAATCCAAGTAAGCGAAAGCAGGACCCATGCGAAACGTCAATTGACACGCTCGCTAGTTCAATTGGACTAAGAAATATCTGACATTCAATTTTAGAGCCATAGAACTTCGAATTCAGTATAGGAGGCACCAGCGTCACGGCGATGGCTGACCAAGCTCGACTCAGCCACTGAAGACTGAAGGAAACCACTGAGAGCAACTGACTTTTGGGAAGATACAAGCTGAGTTGGGACTCGGGAGGTGCGTTTACGCAGACGAGAGAGAGACAGAGACAGAGAGAAGGTAGGAGACAACGAATTTGCACAGCAATGTTTGGGTTTGAAAACTCAGAGTTAGTAGGTAAAGATATTCAGTTCGGTCACTCGAACCGAACAAAAACCATTATATAGCCACTTGATAACCTTCTACCCGAACAATTTGCGACCTGACCTGAAAATATCTGAATTTTCCAATTTGGCTCAGGTCGGGTCGGACCTTTTTGACAGCCTTAGTTTCTAGTCAGCAACAAAACTGTGCAATGAAGAGTCTAAGTATGTTTTATATGGCAAAAGAGAGACGACTAAAGGAAAAAGTGCACCGAAATCATAAAACTTATGCATGGAGTGCAATCAAATCCTAAACAATTTCAATAGTTCAATTAAGTCTTATGCCTTTTTCAAAAGTGCTAATTATGTCCTTATAATGAACGGTAGCTAAAACTACCTAATTGCTCTTGAAAATATGCCAATATGGCATCCTTAAATTGCACTATTCAATATAAGTTTTAGGAGTTAATTATACTTTAAAGTACATTTTGAAGACTTAATCAATTGCATTTTATACATAATGTATAGAACTTGTGGTGCAATTTTTCCAAAAACTATATAGGTTACGGCTATTCTTTACAAAGAATTTTGTATGTTGTATATGATTATATAGTTATAGCGCAAGTCCTCAAACTTGTCTAACTTCATGAATGGAAAATACAATTGACTTTTTTTATATATATATTTTGTAACATTATGTGGCTGCTAATATTGTGACGGAGCAATCTCAACATAAAAAAACAATCATTTTTTTGTGCCACATCAAAAATATATATATGAAAAATAACCTAAAAAACTAGACCTCCATCACTCCCTCCCCCCCCTCTTCAAATAACCCCATGGTGGCTAGTGATGTGAAATGTGTCATGCATAATTAGATAGTATCTTGATGGATGTAATTGAGCATTTATATTGTAAAACTGATGAAAGAGAAGATAAAAACAAAGTTAGTTTTATTAGTTAGCCTCGTAAAAACGAAATAACCAATATATTGAAAAAAGAGAAAGGTTTTTCAATCAATTAACTAAAGAAAGGCATGTCTTTACCAAAATAGGTGGAAATAGCGCTGTCCTAAAACAAACCTAAAAGAGAGTTTCCACCTCAAACTTTAACCGATTATCATTTGTTTGAATTTTATACACAAGTACTCTTTTTGTAATGTCTAAAAAGAGAAAACTAACACTAATGATCCATTAACTTTAGTCTAATATTCAATGTCATCCCTAGATTTTCAATTTATTTAATATGATCCTTAAATTATTACTAAATGCTCAATGTAGCCTCTAGATTATATTAAGTAGCTCGATGTTGTTTTTTCTTTAGTTCGAGTTTATAGTTTTAATTGACATGTCCTTTAATCTATTTAAGTTGTAAAGCGGTAAAAATAAAGTTAAATGTAAAATTAGATTGATAAGAAAATGAAATCTGCGGTCACTGTTCTTATGTCGTATTGACCCATCATTTTAAAATTCTAACTAAACATCAAATATTCCATGTCATGATTAATATCTGACTTGTTTGATTAAATAAACTGACTACATTGAATATTTAGGAGTAGTTCAAGAATCACTTTAAATGAATTAAAACTATAAGTATGACATTGCATATTAAGCCAAAATCGTAGAACTTTTACTATCATTTTTCCTTTAAGAAAAGACACTAGGGATGTGCTGGGAATAATTGAAATGTACTAAAACAAAACTTGTCTAGAAATTTCTCCACTCCAAATGGATAGAGGAATATATGTTGACTCCGGTCGCCGCCAAAAGCTGGTAGGAACAGAGAATGAAATTTAGCATATCCAACTCATTGGACCACTGGCTTTTTTGTTTTGTTTTTTCTTTTTTGTTTGGCCCAACTATAATTTTTACTGGATTTTGGATGTTCTGGGAATATGCTTGTTCATGCAAAATGTGCTACACCTCTTGGGAGGTTATAAATTGATATTGCACTCTAACACGTTCATCCAAGCCCAAAAAGGAAAAAAAAAAAAAAAAAACAGAAATAGTAGTTTTTATTAATAGCACATGAGTAATATAGTGTGCATGGCATGTAAGTGGTGAATTACTGGGCATTTCCTCCTTTGGCAGGTGGCTTATGACCACAATTTTCACTGGGAGTGAATGTTATATAAGTTCACTGCCAAAGGAGATTTGCCCGGCAATTTACCGTTGCAATCTTCAACAATCTTGGGATGCTTCATTTCGGTTTTCTTTTATTGCACTATATTTATTTTCTTTTACTTTCATTTACTAATTTTTCCACATATTTTAGATAAAATTCTTTGGTAATTGGAGCAATCATACTTTGGACTTCTTCAGCACATGTTCTTGACTTTTCTTTTAATCTTGCGTATGATATTGTATCCGCAAATTCACATCGGGTTCTTCACAAGAAGAGGTTTGTATATATTTTTTAGATTATTTTTACTTTTTAGCTTCAGGGTCCCCACTACAATTGTAGTATTAGACTCGAAATGCGACACCCACTTGATAATAATGTAGTTCTAGTTATCTGTTTGTGTTCATTTAGCAATAGTGCAGGTGGGCTTTGAGCCTAACTAAACAATACCTTAGTTTTGCTAGCTCGTCATATCACTTTTGCAATGAAAAATGTATGCTAACTCTTTCAGGTTGCAGCCCTTAAGCATGTAAACATAGAGAGATCAGTTTCGGCTCGGTGGTTATAAGTGGCTAAAAACAGCCAATGGGCGTAGAGGCACCGCACCGCAACAAGGCGATTTGACAACACATAGGTTTTCAGTATATTATTATAGGTAGAGGAAAAGGTGCAATATAGAAGAAGAAAAAAGAGTGAAAAAAAAAAAAAAGAAAAACAACTATTTCAAATGGGTTAATGTGTCATTAATTTGTATAGAGTAAAAAAAATGTTATTTTATCCTTTAGTGGAGTTATTTTCAGTGAATTTCAAGTAAATAAAGTCCACAATTCATGTCTGTATCAAGAACCATAGTTGGACTAAAACATTTTAATTACTGTAATGTTGTGATTCGTATCATCATGATGAATTTATCATTTGTATTTTTATCAACAAACTCCTTAGTTCTAAATGCTCCTCCCATTCAAAGATAACCATCGAAGAACCTCTCACCCCCATAGATGTCATGACCAAATCAACACTATCGTCATTACCATGTTTAGAAAAATTTCTCTAATATTTTCCATATATTGGTTATAGTTAGAAGACGTTTTTCCATTTAATTTCTTTAAATGCTCTACCTTTTTCCCACAAGTGTAAATTGTGTGAAGTCTATTTTCGGTAATCATTTTGGAGACACTTGTTCAAATGGGTAAGGGAAAATCTGATACAATGCTGCTGTCATATTTGACAGTAGAGGTTCCCGTCAATGCCACATGAAAATGCTCATCGCATTCCCACTGTAAATTTAGTTCAAAATACTTTCTTTATCTCTATCTTTATCATTAGGTATGAAATACACTGAGATTATTCCCACGCATATCATGTTACTAGATATGACATCCATCAATCATCACATAAGTATAAGTGAAATTAGCCGAGACTTGAAGAATCTTATCTTGAAAACACATGGTAACCAGATTTTAGCTGATGAAGATTCCAAGTTCGAGCCTGATTATGAATCCATCAATAAGTGAAAGAATCTTTCAAAGGTCATGTGACTACTTTAATAAAGTTAAAGTTATAATGTTTGTTGTATTATTGAGTCCATATCAATTTTTGACAGATTGATGACTCTATTATTCCAATCATCAACGATTCTGGGATGCTTCATTTAGGTTTTCTTTTATGGCACTATATTTATTTATTTTAATTATTTGTTCATTTACTAGTTTTTCAACGTATTTTAGGTCAGAATCTTTAGTGATGATAGCAGTCATACGTTGAACTTCTCTAGCGTATGTTCATGACTTTTCTTTTAATCTTGCGTATAATGATTATAAAATAATAATAATATTGTATCCATAAATTCATGTTGGGTCCTTCACGAGAAGAGGTGTGTATATGCTTTTGTGATGATTTTACTTTTTAACTTTTGGGTCCATACTGCAATTGTAGTGTTTGACTCGAAATGCCACACCCACTTGATAATAGTGCACTTGTAGCAATCTTTTTGTGTTCATTTGGCAATAGTGCAGGTGGGCTTTGAGCCCAACTAGACAATACCTTAGTTTTGTTAGCTTGTCATGTCACTTTTGCGATGAAATATGTATGCTAACCCTTGCAGGTGGCGGCCCTTAGGCATATAAGCATAAAGGGATCGGTCCTAGCCCGGTGGTTATGATGGCCAAAAACAACCAATGGCATAGAGGCATCGTGTCAAGGCGATTTGGTAATGTGCACAATATAAAAGAAGAGGAAAAAGTGAAAAAAGAAAAATAAAAGATTTTTTCAAATGAGTTAATGTGTCATTAATTTTAAAAGAGTAAAAACGAAATGTTATTTTATCCATCAATGGAGAAGATCTTAATTCTTAGAAAATGACCGGTGGTTATTTTAAGTGAAATTCAAGTGATTAAAATCCACAATTCATGTCTTTATCACAAAGTATACTTGAACTAAAATATTTTTATTATGGTAATATTGTGATTTGGAATCACTATAGTGAATTTATTATTTTAATTTTTAACCACAGATCCCATAGTTTTAAACGTTCCTTACATTCAAACATAACCATTGAAAAACCTTCTTATCCCTCTACTGGATGTCACAACCAAATCAACACTATCATCATTACCATGATTGGAAAATTTTCTCCATTATTTTCCATGTCTTGGTTATAGTCAGAAAACGTTTTCCATTTGATTTCTTTAAATATTGTACCTTTTTTTCCACACGTGTAAATTGTGTGAAGTCTATTCTCCTTAATCATTTTTGGAGACCTTTGTTCACATAGGAAAGGAAAAATCTGATATAATGCTGTTGTCATATTTGAAAGTAGAGGTTCTCGTCAATGCCAAATAAAATTGCTCATTGCATTCCCACTGCAAATTTAATTCAAGGGACGTTTTTTTTTTTTTTTTTTTTCATCTCTAACTCAAACAATTATGAAATGCCATGGGAATATTCCCATGCATATCATGTCAATAGAAATGACATTCATCATAAACTAAATCAAGTGAAATGAACCAAATAATTGATTTTTTTTTTCAAGACCCATGAGATTTAGGAGAATCTTATGTTGAAGACACGTGATAACCAAATTTCAACTAATGAAGATCCTATTTTCAAACCATATTATGAACGATCAATAAGTGAATGAATCTTTCAAAACTCAATGACTATGTTTGTGGTATTATTGAGTCTGTACAGGCTTTTGTTAATTTGATCGATCTGTAATATATCTTGCCAGTCTATAATATGCTTTGTTGGCCATATTGGTCACAAAAAATGTATGTGTGTTATTTTTTTTTTATGTTTAATGGCTTTATTTAATCATTTATTCTTTTTTAAAAGGTTCTACTTTTATAGGCTCTTAAGGTTAAAAAACTTTAAATATGAACATTAAATATGTCTAATTTTGTTGGAACAAACCCACGTGAGACATGATTTTTCTGGTGACACAAATCTATTTATGTCAAACCTAACAATCACGTGCAAATAGGAAATTACCGGATTACTGTCCTATTTTAAACATCGTGTTCATTTATTTATTATTATTGTTATTATTTTTTGGCCGACAATGTTCAAGACGTGTCTGAAACAAATCATACGCGGGGTAGTCAAAAGTCGCACTCGAAGCCCACGGAACTTCTAAAAGTTGACCATAAGTCAAAGATGGAGTTTCCCAATTAGCATAATACAAAAGATAGGATCGGAATATTCTCCTAAGAAGCTTTTTGCTCATTTACCGTCCTGCCCTCGAGCGTTAGCAAACCATCACGTTGACAACGACCTAAAAAAAAAAATCGAAAATTGTCTTCTTCAACCTAAATTGATTAAAGCACGCAACCATTGCTTGGTCTCCCCCAACAAAAGATTTAAGAAAAAAATGTAATTATAACATTAGGTCCCCCAAATAATGCACATTGGCTTAGGTCCCTCCTTTCAGATATTTCTATATACGTGTGAATTAGTCTCGTCTAATTAATGTGCCCTAATTACTCTCTTTAACTTTAATTAACATTATAAAAATTAAACCTTTCCTTTTTTTTGGAAATTTTAAAGACAAAATGTTGACCGATATTCAAGCAAATTTGCAATGAGGTTTAGTTGCATTGATTTTGGTCCCCCCCCCCAAAAAAAAAAAAAAAAAAAAAAAGAAAAAAAAAAAAAGATTAGAATAGGTGAAAGGAAAAGAAGAATTCGTGTAGATATAGACTTGGTGGATATAAACTCTCCACTCCTGAAGCAATCCAAAGTGAATGGCTTAGCAGGTATGATGCGTAGAGGAACCTGCTAGTGTTTGCGATGTACAAGCGACAAGATGTTGCTTTTAAATTTTGAATAGTTGGTTGTCCTCGGTTAGTGATTAAATTAATTTATCATTAGGAACTATATACAGAGTGTATTCCTTTTTTCGATAAGTCCAGTAACTTTATCGGTAAAGGGTCACATTGTCTTCTATTGGATTACAAATTCGATGCACTAAAGAGTGAATTTGTGGTTAACTCATGCCTTGGACATTTGTACCTCATGTGAAGAAAATAGCACTCATTAGAGCTGCAATAACAAACTTGATACCGACGTCTTGAGTTAGTTATGGCTTAAATTGGACATTTCGTAATAAGAGTGTAATTCTTATGATAACACCTAAAAGTGGTGACTGCATTTATTATCCATCCCTCCCACCCTTTTCACTTAGCGAAACAAGACAAACGGTATCACACTATTTAGCCTGCACAAAGACTAGATTCTTAGACCCTAGTAGTGGGGAAAAGCCAGCTTGAATCTCAAATTACTGCTGATATTTTAAAATCGTACTCCAATGCAGTATCATACACAATCCAACTATCATGTATATGATTATGTTCAATTATACTTTCTGTTCCATAATATATGTGGTTTGTACAACTAATTTGTTGATTTTTTTGTGCAATCAAAATCCTTTAAGATTTATATTATTTTGATTATGCTAAAGTGACAAAATTGGCTACATTAATGAAATTTCATTCTTTCGAATGTACTCCTCAAGTAGGATACTTAACACCTTAGGTACAAAACTAGACTGAGAAATATTTACAATCTGAACAGAGAAAAAATTGGAGTCTTTGTTTAAAAAATGCATTGAGAAAGGTCAGTCTAAGTAGGAAATAATATATTTTGATATTATTGATCATTCTTCATTTAAAGAATTATCCCATCTCAATTGAAAATGTAGATACCTTTGATCTAAGAGCTGGTGGGAGGGAGGGAGACTTCTCCACCATCGACGAGGTCATCACCACCTCAAACTGACCCTTGCTAGAGCCGGTCATAGGCTAGCAACCCTCACCAACCTCCAAAAAAGATTGACATCCCTCATCAACCCTACTAGTCAATTGATTAATATTTGTCATTTGCAATTTTGCATCATATCCTAGAGCAATGTACCTCCGGCATTACCTCAAAATTTATCCGTACATACTTATACTGTGCATGACCTCAATTCATTTTCTCTGACGAAGATCCACGTCGGCTCACTCTCTGCCCCATTCCTCGCACTTTCTAGATAAACCCGACCTTCTCGCATGATGTGATCAAGGCTAAAGAGGACCAATAAAATTGAAACATTTAGACAAAGACCCAAGACCAAATCAAATTAATACCCAAACGTGTGAACACAGAGGCTGAGTCTTTCCCGTAAATAACCGGAAAACCCAAGGGCAATCTCGGTAATTAGGAGTCTATATAAATACACTGAGAAACCCAATCCCTCGTTAAATCTCCATAATCACGCAATCTCCTCTGGCCGCCATTAATGGAAGAAGCCGAAGCAGTCATGAAGATCATCGACCGATGCTGGTTCGAGCTCGAGATCTTCAAGAAACGACCAGACGCATCGCCTTCTTCAGCCTTTGGATCCGATCCGGATCAAAAAAGCATAGAAATACCCAAGAAAGTAAGCCCGTGTCTTCATATTTCTCGGACTCCGTCGATTCTTGTGAGGTCCATGAGCGATCAAACGAGCATCATCCCATCAAGCTTCCAATCAAGCCCTCTCTCTCCAGACTCAGTGCTTCACATGACGCCCATTCACAGCATGATCTATGAAGAAGAGGTAATTACAGAAGAACAGGAAGGTTTCAAATGGAACAACCCAAGAAGCTCGGAGTTCTCGCGCAGAAAGAAGGGCCAAATGGGAGGAAGAGGGAAGAGGAGGGCCTTGAGCAAGAGCTTGTCGGAGCTTGAGTTCGAGGAGCTAAAAGGGTTCATGGATCTGGGGTTCGTCTTCTCGGAGGAAGACAGAGTCGACTCGAGCTTGGTCTCCATCATTCCTGGGCTACAGAGACTGGGCAAGAAAATCAAAGATGGTGATGAAGATGACGAAGATGGCGATCATCGTCAAGAAGATGGTGATGAGAAAGAGATTGTTGGTGAGCCTTCAGTTGTCGTGAGACCTTATCTGTCGGAGGCATGGGAATGGTGGGAGGAGAAGAGGAAGGAGGATCCATTGATGAACTGGAAGGTTCCTGCTCTTGGGAACGAGACCGACATGAGAGAGAGTCTCAAATGGTGGGCTCACACCGTTGCTTCAACTGTTGTTAGATGACGGTTGTTTTGTTGTTATTGTCATAGTTGTCATTGGTTCAATTTGGTTGTTTCGATAATTCTTCTTTCTACTCTCTTTTCTTCGTCTGTAAAAAGATTTTTTTTTTCTTTTGTTTTGTCCATGTACATATGATACACATGAATTAATTGTCAATCGTTTTAGAAATTCCCACCTTAGGTTACTCGTGATTTTGTTTTGTTTAAGATAAGTGGATGTGATGTTCCCTTGGCAATGCGTTACTGTAAGAAGTTTGACCTACTAATCTGCTAGGAATACGTAACTCAGCATTTTCAAATCTCAAGAGTACCATAGTGAGGGCAAGCAAATAATATTTGCTTTTTCTATGTTTGGACAGATATCAATCGTAAACATGGTCATATTTTAACAATGCATGTACAAAAAGCTCATAAAATGAATTGAACGATAATGAGATATACATGTGCATGTATATATATATATATATATATATATTATTTATATTATTTGCATATCCTTTTTTTAATATTATGATGTATTTGCCATTGAAGTTATCAAAAAAAGATATCCACGAATGGATATGAATCATTTACTTAATGTTTGTTTATAATTTGTCGCATCACCTTCTAAATACATTTTGTTTTGGTCAAATTAAACCTTTTTTTTTTTCCTTATCCTTTCACACTGCATCTTTACTGTCTTATTGCCACATTATTTAGTAAGATATAAAGACAAACATTCAGTCATGATATAATATTTTTTAAAAGATGGGAAAATTTCCCCGTTGTAATCAATCGGATGGGGGTACGGAAATTGGAAACGTAATTAAATGCATCAATGGATGGGATGGGAGTACGGAAATTAAAAAAGAAAAGAAAAAAGAACAATGCAAGTTTTGGCATATTCCATGCAATGGAAGATCCAATGCATGTTCTAGTGTCCAAATTGACATCCCTTCATGCCTAACATCAAGACATGCTGGGCGGTCGCTAAAAGGTATTTACCTTCGCTTCCAACCATTAAAAAGGAAGCAGCTTGCTTGTGAGGAAACTCATGGCCATATCACCACCATTGGTGATTTTAGAAATTCCACGTAACTTCTCAAAAAATTCCTTCAACAAATCGCTGCACATCCTCTTATTATTAGACACACTAGTTAAAATGAACAAAATCTAACTTGATTTTCACCAAAGAAAATATATATCGTCAAGTTTGAACATGGCATGACAAGACTAATTTTCCGGAGCCTGCTGTGACAGCGAATGCAGGTCCCAAATTTTCGTTGTGTCAGGGAACCCGAGGCTGACGAGTACCAACTCTTTTGCACACATATTGATTCTATTATAACGTTCTTCATGCCCCAATAGTGGCGCAACTCAAGGGACTCTAGGACAGGTGTTCCCCTGAAAATTCCCTCGAGGATAGTATCACCCAACACCGCATATTCGATCAACAAGACCTTAAGACAAGGCCGCCTTATAGTCCTACCCAACGAAAAACAGCAGAAACCAACTTCCAGGCGCACCAACCGACTCAAGAAATACAACAACGGTGGCAGTATATACAACAACGATGGCTTGGTAGTAATCAGCCACAGGCAGAGTTCCTCCATGCGGCGCCCTGCTACGAAGCGGAGCCAGAGGTTGAGCTTGGGGCAGTCAGCTTCGTCGTACTTGAAGATGGTAGCATGGAACCTCTTCACCGTTGGTGATGCATTAGATCAGGAGCTGTCAACAAGGGATGGGAAGCCAAGGAGTAGGTGGTGGTGGTCCAAGTGGACTGCCAGTGTCTTGACGATGTCTTCGAGTGGCAAAAATGAGAATTTGTGGTGGATCACGTCGTCTGGCAAGGCACTGATGAGATCCCTTGGATTTCTGCTTCGTCCCGAAGGAGGAGGAGGGCAGTTTTGTTTGCTGCAATTTGGCTGGTTGCCGAAGGATTTGCGGTGGATCGCGCCATGGACAGTGGTCTACGCCATGGTTTATGCAGATTCTCCCCCGAGTTCTCGAAGGATTTTTCTTTTCTTTTTCTTTTTATACGATGACTATGCCTGACGAATTCTAATCAAGATAAAGTTGAAAAAGATTTTGAGGTAATTTGGCTCTTTTAATTGGTACATTTTTCATTTTCTCTTTTTTCAATCGTCAACAAAATTTTGTTTCGTAACTAAGCAAGTGGTCAGATATCAATTAGTTCTCTTTGTGCAATCGAGTCTCTTTGTTGTTATGTATAGTCAAGATCCAACAAATTCGTAACAATATCGACTGATACATGAAGCAAAATTCTTTGAAAGAAGGATCAAAGTCCTACTATATCAATGGTGATGATGGATGAAGATGGATTGTGTGCAAAAATTTTACAAAATCTGCATTATATACGTCCGAAATTGTTCTATTAAATTTTGCACTAATTTCTAAAATTTACTTGCAATTTTTTCAGCATTCCGAAATAGTTTTGTTTTACTTCCAACCCACTAATTCATCCACTTTCTAGTGACCTTTCATCAAGACTTTTGCCCAAAGTTGAACCAAAGCCAAATACAAGATCGAAATATTTTCGATAAAGATACAATAGGATGATGACAAATGGATATAAAAAAGCAATTTTTTTTAAGTCTTCTATTTTCTATGTTGTATTGCATTCACAAAAAAAAAAGGAATTTCATTCTTTTTCATAGACAAAATGAAATAATAGTAAAATATTCTTACTGTAGTCTTAGCAAATCACGTGATTTTTCATTTAAAGTGACCTATACTTGCCACCTTGCGGACCAAGTCAAAAGGTCTAGATATCCCGCGTGAGGAAAGCAAGATGTGTAAGTTCTAGACATATATACTTTTTGCAAACTTAGAGCATTAGCATCAATGTGTATAAGACTTGCACATTATTCATCATTGATTTGAGAGTTTAAACTTCTCACTCTTACAATAAACATTAAATTAAGGGTGAAAAAGATCACTTGCGAAAATATTTTTCATATTGATAGTGCATGTTATGATTATTCTATTCTTTCTTGATACTTCTACAAATTCCACTTCTCAAAATGAAATTGAGGTCTAGTATAACCTAATTGGAAGTATGATAAAGTACCTGCAATGCCAATAAATACACGAAATCTATATCTATCACATAAACGCAGAATGAAGTGACAAGGCATGTAAATCAGATAGTTACCCTTTGTAACTGGTGCAATATATATGTCTGAAAGTTGCCCCGTGGAAACGATAAATGGCTTGTCAGCACCTTACCTGAGCTTTGAGTAAGTATATATATTCAGTGCAAGCGAATGGCAGGGCAATTCTCCTTTGGCGTAAGCAAGAACAACCTTAACATTTACATGCATGACAGTGCAGTTCTCTTATGCCAAAGGAGAATTGCCCAGTCATTCACCATCACATTCTGCACCACTCCTTCGTGTGGTCGTGCCCGAGTCATCACATTGATGATCAAGCTCGTATTTATTTCACCAAATTCGGCACAATACTAGGTATATGCCAGAGGATGAGATGGCATATGCCAGGGCACAATTCTTGCCTAGGGTTCTTCCTTCCGGTAAAGAACATATGGTCCCGATTCTTCCCCTTTATATTCTTCAACCGTAGTCCCTATCATTACTTCAGCCTCTTCTTTCCAAAAGAGTGTGCTTCTTTAAATGTCATGGTTTGTGGTCAGCAACAAAAATGTTTAATGAGGTGTATATACGTGTTATGTATGGTAAAAGAGAAATATCTAAAGAAAAAAGAGCACCAAAATCCTGGAGCTTGTGTACGAAATGCAATCAAATCCTAAACTTTTTCAATAGTTGAATTAAGTCAAATGCCTTTTTCAAAAAGTGCCAATTAATTCCTTTAAATGAATGGTACGTAATTACTTATTATTCTTGAAATTTTGCATATATGGCATCCGTAAATTGCATTTCTCAACACAAGTTTTATGTGTTAATTATACTTTTAAATAAAATTTTAGGACTTAATTAATTATATTTTATACATTACATTTAGAACCTATGGTGCAATTTTTTCAAAAACTATAGGCTATGACTATAATTTATAAAATAAAATGTTTGTATTTTATTTATGATTCTAAAAAGAGATTGTTATAGCGCAAGTCCTCAATCTTGTCAACTTTGTAAACGGAAAACACCACTTGGCCCTTTTAATATTTTGTATTATGTGGTTGTTAATATCATGACGGAGCACTCACAACATAAAAAGTCATTTTTACTTGGTGCCATATCAAAATATATAAAGAAGTTACTTAGAAAACTAGAGCGGCGTCACTCCCTTCCCTCCCGAGTGGGGAATAATGCTAAATATGTTATGCAAAATAAGATAATATCTTTTTTGGAGTGATTGAGCATTTATATTGTGAAACTTATGAGAGAAATGATAGAAACAAATTCAATTTTGTTAGTTAGGATCATATAAAAAAAAAAAAATTACGTTGAAAGAAGATAAGGGTCTATTGGTAAGTTAACTGAAAAAATGAGTGTCTTAACCAAAATGAGTGTAAAGAATGCTAACCTAAAACAAAGCCAAAAGAGAGCTTCAACCTCAAACTTTTCCCAATTATCATGTATTTATTTTTTTAGCCAAATTTTCAACATCATCCTTGTACTTTTAATTTATTTAATATGATTCTTAAGTTATTACTAAATGTTTATTGTAGTTCCTATACTATATTAAAGTTCATTGTCGTTTTTTGTTTATTTAAGTTGATAGAATTAATTGGCATGTCCTTCAATCTATTAAGAAAATACATTAAGAGTATGCTCAATGTAATGACGAGATCGAAATGTGCTAAAACTAACCTTGTCTGGAAATTTCTCCGCTCCAATTAGTTGGATAGAGGAATATATGTTGACACCAGTCGTCGCCAAAACCTGGTACGAATATCTAACTCATTGGACCACTAGCTTTTCTTTTTTATTATTTGGCAAAAATTAAAGTGCTGAAAAC
Source organism: Eucalyptus tenuipes (assembly GCA_014182365.1). Classification (NCBI taxonomy): domain Eukaryota; kingdom Viridiplantae; phylum Streptophyta; class Magnoliopsida; order Myrtales; family Myrtaceae; genus Eucalyptus; species Eucalyptus tenuipes. Next base: position 17,040,633 of record CM024541.1, on the reverse strand, counting down.
AACATTTTGTTGGATTTTGGATGTTCTGAGAATATGCCGTGTGCATGGAAGTGTCTCTAACCTTCTGGGAGGCTATAAATAGATGTTGAACTCTAACACTATTCATCCAAATCCAAAAAACAGAAATTATAGTTTTATTTATGGCACGAGTAATATAGAGTGCATGGTACGTGAGTGGTGAATTACTGGGCATTTACTCCTTCGGCAGGTGGCTTATAACCGCAAATATTTTCAATGGGAGTGAATGCAATATAAGCTCACTGCCAAAGGAGATTTGCCCGGCAATTCACCGTTGCAATCTTCAACAATTCTGGGATGCTTCATTTAGGTTTTCATTTACGGCACTATATTTATTTCATTTTAGTAATTTGTTCATTTACTAATTTGTCCACATATTTTAGGTACGATTCTTTCATGATGATACCAGTCATACTTTGGACTTGCCTAGCATATGTTCTTGACTTTTTCTTAGTTCTTGCGTATAATGATTACAGATGATACTGCATCGGCAAATGCACGTCGTTTGCTTTGCGAGAAGAGATGTGCATACATTTTCGAGATGATTTTGCCATCAACTTTTGGTTTCATATTGCAATTGTAGCATTTGACTTGAAATTCGACACCTACTTGATAATTATTGCCTTAGATCTTAAAAATTGTAAAACATTCAGCACTGATTAACAAGAAACTTAAAGGGATGAAGAAAAATTTATTATGTATTTCTCATTATGTCAAATGTACAAGTATATGGATGTATATGTAGTACAATAAATGAATCCGAAAGAATGTATACTATATTATCTTTCCTAAAATGTTTCATATCTATTGTTTGCTGTATCAATCACCAAATTGGAATCTGATTGGGAATCAATCGTCAGACCAAATCAAATCCTTTCTCCAACACTCCTCCTTAAGCTAGCAGCATATAAATGTTGAAGGCGCCAAGCTTACTCAATAGATATTTGTGCTGCCTCTGGCATAACCACTTAGTGAAAATATCTACAGGCTGATCCACAATTTTAATTCCTCAAGTTGCAATAATCCCTTCCCGATTTTTTTCTCGAGTAAAATGGCAATCCATCTTGATGTGCTTTGTTTTCTCATGAAAGAACGGATTTGCTTCCCATTTAAGTGCAGCATCATTAGTACAAAATAATTCAGTTGCGCCATTGATTTGCACACCCAGATCTGAAAGTGATCCCCATATCCAAACTATTTTGAAAACAGTTTTCGCCATGGCTTGATATTTTGATTTAGCTGATGACAACATACTGTTGATTGCTTCTTTGTCTTCCATGAAATCAAAGACTTTCCAAGCTTGATGCAAAAACCAGTAATTGATCTTCTTGTCATTGGACAAATGGCATAATTTTTGTCACAATAGGCCATCCTCTTCATGTTTCGATAGATATGAAAAAGTCTAACTCTTGGATTGCATGAGGAATATCCAAGTGGGACAAGAATAATCATCAACTATGGTGAGGAAAAATGGGATCCATCATGGTATGGTGTATGATAAGGACCCTAGATATCCATATGAATCAATGAGAAAATACTAGGAGCACGAGATATACTAGTTGGAAATGGCACTTGTGATTGTTTCAGCAAAGGGCATATCTTACAATTAGGACAAGGAAATTGAGCACTATGACCCAGACGTTTATGAGAAAGGCCAATTTTATTTCTAGCAATAGCATTACAAGATATGAATAAATCAAAATTTCTCGGGAAGTTGACCCAAAAATAGAGCCCTCTTGTTTCATTCTACCCAATCTCATGAGTTTCCCAGTCGAAAGATCTTGAAAGGAACAATTTTTGAATTGAAATTGGCTTAACAATAGTTATCTTCATAGACTTTTGGAAAAAATATGAAATTGAATGCAAACTCAGGAATATATAGCACATTGTTTAGTATAATGTTTGTGCTAAGGCATGCAAGCCAATTTTTATGACATCAGTAATAGTACCATTTGGAAGCCGAATAGATAATGGAGGAATTAGGCTTTGTACAGACATCATAAAACATACATTAATTGCAAATTATGTGGTCACTGGCACATGTATTAATAATCCATGCATCAATTGAAACATTCTTAGCTTTGCATTATGAAGTACCTGAAAAATTCGTAGTCTGTCAACTATCCTCAACTAATTTAGTGCCTTCATGATGTGCACATATTGATCCTAGGTAATTGGTAGATGAGATTTGTCATTTCCATGCGCTAATACCTGATAGGTAGAAAATTATTTTCCTTTTCTTTTCTTTTTTAATAGGCTTACCATGTAATTTCCAACATGTTTCAATAGTGTGACGTGGACACTGACAATATTCATAGTACTTAACCTTGAATTTAAAATTTTGGCCTCCCCTTTTTTTATTATGACGTGGCACCATAAAGGCCATTGGATTTGGTCCCATAGGGATCTACATCCTTGCTGCCATTTGACTGTCAAATTGTTGGGAATAAGGGCCATTGGATTCGGTCCCATAGGGATCCGCATCCTCACTATCAATTTTCACTATCGAATTGTTGGTTTGAATTACACGGATGCCATCTGATCCATGCTTTTGATCTTGGCCATTGAATCAATAAACTTTAGGGTTACCATTGTCTTCCTCCTCATTTTTGATCAACGATCAAGGGTTTCCTCCCAAGTTTGACCTCGAGCTCGCCGTACATTGTGGCATGCGAAGGCAACCTAAAAGCTACATCAGTGCTGCAAGCACCACACTTTCTCCTCCCCTCTCATGTTCGATGGTCTCAATGTGCTAGTTTTCTTCTTGGATAGCCAATTGGAATATGTAGCCAATCAGCAACATCGGCTCCATGGTGAGATCTATGAGCAAAAAGGTACGTAAATATCGTTTAAGGCTAATCGGAAGCAAGTCACCTTCTCTCTCTCTCTCTCTCTCCCTTAATCTCCTCTCTCTCTCTCTCTCTCTCTCTCTCTCTCTCCCCTCCCCTTAATCTCCCTGTATTGCTTGAGGGTTGACTCTAGCCCTTAAAGCTGCTCCTCTGTGGCTTCAAGTTCGTTCTAGAGGACTAAAAGCGGGTTGAAGCAAGCAGAATCGAGAGGTTCCCTTGCTTCAACTCCACGAGAGCTTGGATTAGGGAAAAAACCTTAACCCAAGCTTCCCATACATCTCCTTATTTTGCATCCTCGATTGGAGGAAGCACGGTAGCAACCTTGGTTGTTACCCAATTCCTCATCCTTGTTTGTACCAAGTGGTTGCATTTGCATAGTGATGTTACATGTGACATCCTGAAATTTTCAATTCTACTTTCAATTAAATTAATCAGGCCTTTCATCGACACGCTTATAGTGCTATTCTCAGAGCTGATCACTCCTGAGATAACTAGACTATTTGGGGAAGTCATTAAGGAATTTTAGCTCATTAGACTTGAGAATTCGACCAGGAATCGACTACTCGACCGTGCTTATCTGCAAAAATCATTACGGCACATTAAAGATCGATTAGAAATCAGAGATAAGTCGGTTCGACTGAGATGTGTGGTTAAACGTGGGTGATTTCACCAAATTGAAAAATTCTAATCGATCGGCACTAGATTGATTTTTCTATCACTGTGTCCGTATTTGAAACCTTGAGATTTTCACGACCACCGAGAGTCGCCAATGTGTTGAAGAGGTTCATTGTGGCTCGAAGAAAATCGCCCATGGGTCATTTGCACTAAAAATTTCTGAAAGTTACTCGATAGCCTAGGTCACACTAAAATCATGCTAGATTGAAATTAACCGCGAATTTGAATTCAATGTCACGTGTCATTTTAGGAATGTCAACTCAGTCTCCGAACATTTTTCTGCAAACCAAGGCTTTGGCCAAAAAAGTTAATATAAGGCCATTTTCGATCGGGAAATTTAAAGGACCATTTTTTATCACGAAATTGGGATGCAAGTAGGTTCTTTTGGCGAGGAAAAATACCAATTTGATCAAGGACTCGATGGTTGAATTTGTAGAAGCCGAATTGAGTTGATTCAAGGAGGAATTGAAGTTCAATTTGAGGAAAGGCCTCCAAAATTCGTAACCCCCCATCCCTCAACATTTTGGACCATCTCCAAAGCTTCTAAGGCAAGCTAAGGGGTTGGAATCGTTGAGGAAAATAGCTGGGCATGGTGGGACCAAGTCAAGGGGACAAGAAGTTGAAGTTGAAGACCAAGTGGCCCCCTCAAGCTTGGTGGTTCCCTCCTTCCTCCTCAGCCGGTCGAGCCCCTCATTTCTAGACTTGAAGAACTATAAAAACTTGCAAAGAACCGGCCGAGCACACCTCCTTCCCCCCCCATCGACGCCGCTTGTTGCTCAATTGACTATTCTTTGTGCACCGTCGTGCCACCCGCACGCCAGCCGCGCCAGTCCCGTGTGCCATCCCATCCCTTCCTCGCTGTCCGAGACCATCCCTCGAGCCGGTCCTAGCCATCGTTGCAAGCTACTCCCGTCGCTTGAGCCGCCATGAGCTACCGTCCGACCGCCGCTCGCCCCCGCCAAGTCGTTCGCCTCCTCCTTGGTCAATTTCAGCTCGAGCCGAGCCTAGAGCAGCCTTGTTCAACCCAAGACCAGAACCGAGCAGCCTGATTTCTAGCCCACTATTTGGCCCGTTTTGGTGCCATTCCGGACCTCGAAAGGCACACCCGCTTTGGAGTTTATTGATCCTCACCGAGTCCCCGTCATTGTGGTCCGAGCGGATCGTTAATCAAGTGAGTTTACTCACTAATCCCTTCTTAGGAAGTTAATTATACTTAAGGGTTTATTAGTTTAAGTTAAGTATGGATTAGGTGGATAGTTAGAATAGATTAGCAATTTAATCGTTCAATATTGCATGTTAGGTGGTTAGAGTAGTGCACTTAGAGCCTAGATAAACTCTAGTATTTATCTAGAGTGGTTTGGAAATTTTCCAGACCCGTCTCGGCTTTTAATTAGGCTTTTCCGGCCTAAGTGTACATTTTTGCTATTTATTGGCATTTAATAATTAATTTTCGTAATTATTTAATTAATTATTATTTTCCGAAAATTAGATCGGGATAGTCGATGATCGGAATTTTATGCTGATTGCAATGGTGTGGTTTTTTTTTTATTTAATTGACTACTATTTTGTGCAAATTGAATGTGATTTGAAATTTTGAAAAATTATCCAAAAATTTATTAGTTTCAGTAATTAATTAAAAAATCACCAAGCATTGGTTGACAACGCCAAAAATGTTTTTATCGACCGTATAATTTATGGGATTTTATAAAAAATAGATATGGTGTTTTTGGCTCAGGCCGACCGTGTACCCACACACGATTATTTTTATCGGGTATTTGTAACATGAAGAAAATAAGCCAAGATACTATTCTAATCGAGAAATCTAATTGTGAAGCATAATGTCTTTGGCCGTGGGTGAATAATCGTGTGATGGTTTATAGTTGTAGTAAGATGACTATTGAAAGATGAGGTGACGTATGTTGTGTGAGACGATATGAGATGGGTCAAGTAAAACCGCCGAACTTTTAGTAGGCTATGCCCATTGGGCTGTCATTAACTGCCAAAGTATGGCTGTGCCCATTGGGCCATGATTAACCGCCGAAGTATGGCTATACCCATTGGGCCGTGATTTGCCGCCGAACTTGGAATAGGTTGTGCCCATTGGGCCGTGATTAACTGCCGAAGTATGGCTGTGCCCATTGGGCCATGATTAACTGCCAAAGTATGGCTGTGCCCATTGGGCCGTGATTAATCGCCAAAGTAAGCCATGCCCATTGGGCCGTGATTAAAATTGGAACTCCTGTGATTGAATGAGTTGACCAAGAGATGGTCCTGATAACATGAAATCAACTGAGTCAATTGATCGATGATTCGATCCGATTGGATGAATCGATTCATGAAGTGATTGATTGAGTGGTTTAATTATTCTGACTTGCAGGAAGGGACCGAGGCCAAGGTAAGTCCTCTGACTCGTGTTTATGCTTAGGCATCCCTCAGGGCGTATTTTCTTCCTAGTCGGGTCTTAGGGGGTGAACTCACTGAGACGTCGTCTCACCCGTTGTGGGATAACATTTTCAGGTCCTTAGATGGTAGTTGAGGAGGACCCGAAACCCTGGAGTTTGATGAGGAGGAAATCGAAGAATCAGCGAACATGTCTGACTAGTAGGTCATTGGACAATTCCTTTTATGTTGAGCCGATCTTTTATAAACAGCCTAGTATTGTGTATAAACCTGAAGTGTTTATAAAAGGCTTGTTGTGATTTTCAATTTGGAAAATTGTGGCCTTACTTTTCTATCAGATCTTGTTGTTGTTTTGGAATTATTTATTCGTTTCCGCATGTGCATTAAAAATGAATGGGTCGGCAATGCATCCCGAGACATCTCTATTTAATCGACCGCAGAGGGATGGGCACGCGCTCGGAGGATCGGGGCGTGACATTGCATGCAATCATAGGCTGAAAAAGGACAAATCTTTCAAGGAATTCGTCCTTATCTTTTATGAGGAGGCTCAATGAAAATGTCTTGCCTAGGTTAAATAGTTGTCTGGTCTAGAAAGTTGAAGCGTAATCAATCTCAATTCTAGTCTGTCAACTAGTGATGTATAAATTGGATTGTTGGGTTTTGGGTGGCCGGCGATGGTTGGAAAGGGTAGTGGCGCAAACCCAAGTGGAAAACTCGGTTAGGGATTTGTCCTCAATCCACTCAAGTTGAATTCGAGTATGTGACTTGAGGAAACTTGATCTGGATCTCCATTCGGGTTTGTTTGTTGTTGTGGCCGGTAATTTGCCCACTATTGACTAGCCACGAGGGTCCACTAACTAGGTCCAGCAGCCCTTGGTCCCTAAATTATGACCCATGGCACATATGGCCATTGAATTGGAGCGAGCAGTTGAATTGCGACTGGAGCAAGTGGGTATTGAGTAGTCTACTCAACTTGTTCTGAGACTTGGTCAAGTATTTCTTTTGATGTGGGTAGGATTGGATTTTGAACTTCACTGTCGTCTGAGTTTTGCATATTGAATGTAAGGTTGAACCCTTTTTCTATGTGTTAATTCTGTTTTGTAGGCAATAATTTGCTGCAACAAACCAGAAAACGATCGAAGGCAATTCAAGAAAAAAGTTGCGAAAGGTGGATCAAGAGCAAGGCTTTGATACCATGACAAGAAACGTAAAGGGAATTGAAGAGAAATTTATTTTGTATTTCTCATTATGTCCAATGTACAAGTATATGGCTGTATTCATAGTGCAATAAATGAATCAGAAAGAATGTACACAATATTATCTTTCCTAAAATGTTTCATATCTACGATTTGCTAACTCAATCACCAAATTGGAATCTGGATTGGGAATTAATGGTCAGACCAAATCAAATCCTTTCTCCAACAATAATTATATTTCATATTTTTGAATAATAAAAATAATATATATATATTGGTTATTGGTTCAGTTGGTAATAGTGTGGGTAGGCTTTGAGCCCAACTAGCAATACCTTAATTTTGCTAGCTTGTCATGTCACTGTTGTGATCAAATATGGATGCTAACCCCTTCAGGTGGCACCCTCAGGCACATTTAAAAAAAAAAAGTGAGTGATGGCCTGGAGGTTGTGGTGGTTAAAGATAGCCGATAGGCATAGGCATCGAGATGAGGTGACTTGGCAATACATAGATTTACAGTATATACTAGGTAATGGAAAAGGCGCAACATAAAAGGAGAAAACCGACCAGAAAAAAAAAAGAAAAAAAAAGAGGTTTATCTATCATTTTATTTAAAAGAGAAAAAAGAAATGTTATTTTAATCATTAATGGTGAAGATCTCAATTCCTAGAAAATGGGCCAGTGGTTATTTTCAGTGAAATTCAAGTAACCAAAATCCACAATTCATGTCTATATCGAAAAACACACTCAAACTAAAACATTTTCATTTTCATAATATTGTGATTCGAATCATTAGTGAATTTATTTTTGGATTTATAACCTCAAACCCTTTAGTTCTAGCCGCTCCTAGCATTCAAACACAGCCATTATTTGCATGTTTTGGTTATAGTTAGAAAAAAATTTCTTTTAATTTATTAAAACATTTAACTTTTTCCCCACACGTATAAATTGTCCATCGTCTATTTTCCTTAATTATTTTGGAGACCCTTGTTCATATAGGAAAGGAGAAATCTGATACCATGTTGCCGTCATATTTGAAAGTAGAGGTTTTCATCAATGCTAAACTAAATTGCTCATTGCTCGTCGCATTCCCACTGCAAATTTAGTTCAAGGGGATTTCCTTATCTCTAGCTTTAACATTAGGTATGAAATTGTTGATATGAAATGCCGTGGGAGTGTTCCGACACATATTTTGCCTCTAGAAATTACATCCACCGGACATTAAGTACATGCGAAATCAGCCATAATCAATTGATTTTTTACAAGACCCATAATATTCTGCAGAATCTTATCTCAAAGGCACATGGTAAACAGATTTCAACTGATGCAAATCCTAATCTTGACCTAGACCCATCAATAAGTGAGGAAATCTTTTAGAGCTCACATGACTACTTTAACATAGTTAAAGTAATAAGGTTTATTGTATCATTGAGCTTAGTCCAGTTTTTGTCAGTTTGATGATTTTGAAATATTTCTTTTCAGTTTATAATATGCTTTGTTGGCCATATTAGTGATGAAAAATGTATGTGTGTTAGTTTTTTTTTTTTTTTTTTTTTAATGTTTACTGACTTTTTTTAATCATTTATTCTTTCATCACATGGAATCCCAAACTCTTCTTCCGATACTCTAAAGAGCTCTCTCACTATATTGTTGCTGAGAAACGAAAGAGGGATAACGAAGCGTCTCTGATCTGTTGTATAGACAACGAAGTGACCCTTTTTGAGCAACTGATGATCTATTTACATTTGTTGAAGCGGACTTGCTGTTCGTCCGATGAAATGAAATTCTTTTTCTTCCAATTGCGGCCATCTTCCGCCACTTCCTTGTCATTTGAATCAGCTTCTTTGTGCTTATCATTTTGTTCAACTTCGAGAAATTCTCAACGGAAGAGCCAACTTGCTTTTTGTTTAATTTGAGTGCTATTTGTAGTTGTGCAGAAAGTATTGGCCTTCCCCTAGTTTTATACTGAGAGGGCTAACGAATTGTCATCCTATGTAATCCAATGTATCTCTTTCCAATGTGAAGTCACGTGGTAAGCAAACCGATGTGGTCATATTGAGAAAAAAACTTCATAGAGGGTCAAGATTTTTGCTTCTGTGAGCTCATGAGGACAAGATTGCATAACAGAAGAGAAGGATTCTCTTACTATTTTGCAAGTGACTTTAGCTACACAGTAGGGTCCAGATCGATTTGGTTGTCCACTTGATTAACCACATTCTCTCCGTGACTCACAATATCAACCACAAATTGCTGAAGATCACGGAAAATCAGTCCCCTATTGGTGCCTGCCGGTTCTTGTATTATCAATACTGACAACCAATCGAATATTTCTGAGAATTCCTGGTCACATTAGCAAGCAATACTGCCGGACCCAGAAAATTTAGAGATTTCAAGCACACAAATAGGTGACACTTTGGGTCTTCCCACCTTCTGTCGGGTTGCTAGAAGATGTATTGATTAGCAGTATGAACAGATGATTTGCACCAATGCCATAAGCAAAGGTGTATATCCACACTATGCACTTGTTTAGGCTTATTGAAAATAGAGAGTGGAAGAAAGAAACCATCGATAAGGGGACAAATAAATGACAGATTTATTTTTTTTCCTTTTTCTGCATGTAAGCAATAGATATAAGCTGCTACTTGAATTTTTAGGCATTTCACTAAACATGTCTAATTGTGTTGAAACAAACCCACGCAGGACGCAATTTTTCTGGCGACACAAATCTGTTCATACCAAACCTAACAATCACGTGTAAACAGATAATTGCCGGACTGCTGTTCAGTTTTAAACATCGTGTTCATTTATCTACTATTATTTTTGTGCCGACAAAGTTTAAAGCGTGTTTGAAACTAATCATCGGCAGGGAAGTGGAAAGTCGCACGAGAAGCACGTGCGAAATTGTTAAATCTTTCGCTCGTGCTTTCAAAAGTTAACCATAAGTCAAATAATGGAGCTTCTCAATTAGCATAATGCAATAACTACGATCAGAATATTCTCCGAAGGAGCTTTTCGCTCTTTTACCATCCTGCCCTCGACATTACCAAAGCATCACTTTGACCACGACCTACGAGAAAAACGAGAAAAGTGTCTTCTTCAACATAAATTGATTAAAACACGCAACCATTGCTTGGCCTCCCCCACAAAAAAATTAAGAAAACATGTAATTATCATATTAGGTGGCTTAAATAATGCATCATTGGCTTAGATCCCTCTTTTGAGATATTCCTATATACGTTTGAATTGATCTCATCTAACTAATATGACCTAACTACTTCCTTTTGATTATATTAAGACTATAAAAATAAAACCTTTCATTTGTTTTCCAAAAATTCCAAAGACAAAATGTCGAAAATAAACCGATTTTCAAGCAGATTTGCGATAAGGTTCAATTGTCTTCCGAAGAATTCGTGTAGGTATGCACTTGGTGGATATAAACTCTCTACTCTTGAAGCAATCCAAAGTGAATGGCTTAGCAGCGTGAATGATGCTTAGAGGAAGCCGCTAGTGCGTGTGGTGTGCAAGCAACAAGATGTTGTTTTTAAGGGTCAATTTTGAAAAGTTGGGTTGTCCTTATTTCTATGGAAATGGGACTCAGCAGTTCGTGTCAACGTTATTTTCAATTAGTGACTAAATTAATTCATCATTATATACTATGTGCAGTGTTGTATTATGTTTTTTAATATCTCAAGTAATTTTATTGGTAAAAGATCACACTATCTTTTATGAGATCACAAATTCAACGCATGTAGTGAGTGAATTTGTGGCCAACTCCTGCATTGGTCATTTATTTTTCATGTGGAGAAACTTTTTAACTTATGGCACTCAGTGGAGCTAAGATGACGAACTTGATATTTATGTCTTGACAAAGTAGTTATGACTTAATTTGGACATTTTAGCATAAGTGATATTCTTATGGTAATGCCTAAAAGTGGTAACTACACCAGTTATCCTTCTCCCTTGCACCTTTTACTTAATGAAGCAAGACAAAGGGTATCACATAGTTTAGTTTACACTAAGACCAGATTCTTCTGACTTGGCAGTGGGGAAATGCCAGCCTGAATTCGAATTACTACAGAAACCTTTAAATGGAATTCTAATGTAGTGTCATACACAATCCTACTTTAGATTATTATAATCCATTAAGTATGTAATTTGTGTAATGTCGATGTTTTTTTTTTCTATGCAATCAAAATCCTTTAATTAGATTTATATGACATTAATTTTGCTAAAGTGACAGAATTAGCAACATCATATTGATCTGCACTGGTTGGGAGGGAGAAGAGTTCGCCATCATCAATGAGGGTCGCCACTACCTCAAACCAACCCTTGCTAAAATCAGCCGAAGGCTAGCAACCCTCACCAACCTCCAAAAAAGATTGACATCCCTCGTTAACCCTACTCCTTAGTTTATAAATATTTGTCATTTGCATCGTATACTATAGCAATATTCTCCGGCATTACCTCAAAATTTATCCGTAATTATACTGCGCATGACTACTACCTCAAGCAAATCTATTTTTTTCTTTGACTAAGATCCACGTCGGCTTACTGTCTCACATCACCTTTCCTCGCACTTTCTAGGAAAACCCGACCTTCTCGTATGATGTAATCAAGGCTAAAAAGGACCAATGAAATTGAAACATTTAGACAAAGGCCCAAGACCGAATCAAAGTAATACCCAAACGTGTGAACGCCGAGTTTGAATCCTTTCCGTTAATAACAGGAAAACCCAAGGGCAATCTCGGTGATTGAGAGTCTCTATATATACTGAGCAACCCAAGCCCCTGCTAAATCTCCATAATCACGCAATCTCCTCTGGCCGCCATTAATGGAAGAAGCCGAAGCAGTCATGAAGATCATCGATACGTTCTGGTTCGAGCTCGAGATCTTCAAGAAACGACCAGACACATCACCTTCTTCAGCCTCGAGATCCGATCCGGGACAAGAAAGCATAGAAATACCCGAGAAAGGAAGCCCGTGTCTTCAAATTTCTCGGACTCCGTCGATTCTTGTGAGGTCCATGAGCGATCAAACAAGCATCATCCCAACAAGCTTCCAATCAAGCCCTCTCTCTCCAGACTCAGTCCTTCGCACGACTCCCATCCACAGCATGATCTACGAAGAAGAGGTAATCAGAGAAGAAGAGGAAGGTTTCAAATGGAACAACCCGAGAAGCTCGGAGTTCTCACGCAGACAGAAGGGCCAAATGGGAGGAAGAGGGAAGAGGAGGGCCTTGAGCAAGAGCTTGTCGGAGCTCGAGTTCGAGGAGGTCAAAGGGTTCATGGATCTGGGGTTTGTCTTCTCGGAGGAAGACAGAGTTGACTCGAGCCTGGTCTCCATCATTCCTGGGCTACAGAGACTGGGCAAGAAAATCAAAGATGGCGATGAAGACGACGAAGATGGCGATCATCATCTAGAAGATGGTGATGAGAAAGAGATTGTTGGCGAGCCTGCAGTTGTCGCGAGGCCTTATCTGTCGGAGGCGTGGGAATGGTGGGAGGAGAAGAGGAAGGAGGATCCATTGATGAACTGGAAGGTTCCTGCGCTTGGGAACAAGACCGACATGAGAGAGAGTCTCAAATCGTGGGCTCACACGGTTGCTTCAACTGTCGTTAGATGACGGTTGTTTCTGTTGTTGTCGTGGTTATCGGTTCAATTTGGAAGTTTTGATAATTCTTCTTTCTTCCCTCTTTTCTTCTTGTAAGAAGATAGCTCGATTTTTTTCATGTAAATACATTACACATGAATTAGTTGTCAATGAAATTGGAGATTCTCATCTTGGGTAACTCTTGATTCTGCTTTGTTTAAGGAATGCAAATGTGATGTTTCTTTGAGTTATTATTTATGGAACCTTTTTTGATTTGATGACTTTTCTTTTCCCCAAAATCAGGACAACATATGTCAGCTTCGTTCATCAATGATTTGATTTTTCACATCATTTACAACGTAATTGGTGGCGTATTATGTTAATTGCGTAAACGCAATCACTTCTTGTCTCCCTCTACTATCTAAGAGCTTCTGAATCTTATCTCTTTGAATCACATGAAAGAGTCGCTGAGGTTCTCCCCTTTTAATTTTCTTCCTACATGCATATAATGCCTGCTTTAGGGAAAAAAAAATGTCGTTCGAAGGATGTCATTTGATGCACGTAAACCAACACTATTTCAGGTGCACCAAAATCTACGCGAGTTTTTCGTCAAAGTTTTGCCACTTATCGCCTGCTTAGCATCTAGCCGCACCTGAAATTCGAAAAACCATTTGTCGTTGCTCTCTCTCTTTTCCATCCGGAGGACGATAACTTGTAGATTGGACCGGTGTCGATTTTATAGCACTCGAATATTCAATCCCACCTAGTGTATTCATGCTAATTTTCTACGTAGAGTATATTTGACCATAGTATTTCGTGGGTTTCAAGGCCACTGAGTTTTGAGATTGCGACCATATTAATTTCTGTGGAGAAGATACAAAGTTGCACCTCCCGTGAACTAACTCCTAAACTAATTTACAAATTTGCCATTTTTTCTGCTCAAACTGCCCCTTCCCGTCTTCGGAATTTTCAGCCCTTCAAAATAAAGCTCCAATTACAAAGTTATAACCGTAGCCACCTAACCTTAATTATGTTGCCCCGTGGTGACCCCAGAGAGAGAGAGAGAGAGAGAGAGAGAGAGAGAGAGAGAGAGAGAGAGTAAATGTAAGACATAAATGTAATATTCTTGATATAACAGAGTTTCATGGGTTAAATTAAGTTATACTGTTAAAATAACACACTTGATTGTATTTGAGAAAAATTGATTTTATATTGTGGTAGGACATGTTCTAATGCATGGTTATATTCACAAAGAAGGTGATTGTGTATTAATTCATAGAGCAACACATGTACAACATATGGTCGAGGAATAACGGATCCTAATGGTTCATCTACCTAAAGGTAGTGAATTAATGAAGGTTGCATGACCACTATCATGTGGAGAGTATACAATTACATGTTATATTATTTTATGCAAAGGTGATTATATAATGATATGTGTAACTTTCAAGATGTGTACCTATACGGTTTTAAGTTACACAATACTCACATGATGCTAATTGTACATATTACTTATTTTTCAGTCACATTTGTAAATGGTAACTCCATTACGATTGAGATTTATATTGATTTGGGCATTAAGAAATGAAAAGAAGAAAGGTCAAATAAAAAAAGATTGCGACAAATATAAAACTTGATTATTTATGTGTGAGCTTACAGGTAATGATTCTTTGGCAAATGATTATGAATCTAATCTATCAAAAGCCCCATCTAGCTCATGGTGGCTAGATAATGCTACAACTGATCATGTTGCATTTACCATACAAGGATTTATAAATTGGAAAAAGCCAAATTATGATAAATCAAAGCTCACCGTGAGAAAAAAGAACATTAGAGTCGGCGTTGAGTTCATGTGAGATGTTATTTTAAATCTAGATTTTGGTTTTATTTTGATGTTAAGAAATATACTTTATGTACATTCTTTTAGATGGAACTTAGTTTTCGTATCATGTTTAGATATGTGTGGCTACTCTTTTGAAATAAGGAACGGTATTTTTTTAATTTTTTTAATTCAAATAAGGTTGGGTGTTGCAAAATGTCCAATGAATTGTCCATATTGTGTTTAACTTCCAAAGATATATGCATTATTTATACTACTGAAAAAGTTATTTCCAAAAGACCTCTACATAAAGAACAATCTTATACGTTTGGCATAGACAACTTGGTTACATCTCTAGGGAAATAATACAAAGGCTAATAAAAGTTGGCATTCTACTTGCTCTTAAAAGTGACTTAGAGATTTGCATAGATTGTTAAAGAGGTTGATTAAAATAAAGAAGAAAACTGCAGTTCATAATACTAACCTATTGAAGGTCATTTACACTGATATTATTGATCCTATACGGTAACCTTGTGTAAAATTTTTCATTTCATCCAATTTTCAAGTTGAATTGATGCTGATGCTCACCCCAAATAATTTACAAGTGTAATAAGATTGGATATTGTGAAGGAATGCCCCAAGACACACAAAGCAATTATTGCACGGAAAATTAACGAGTTGGAAAAATAAATGGTCCAAGCTGATTTAGTCCAATTCTCGAGTTGAAGTGGACTCAGTGCTCACCCTAAACAATAAGTAAATTTAATAAGATTGAATTTGCACGGGAATTGCCCCAAGACACATGAAGCGTTTATTTCATGAAAGACTAATGGTTTGAAAAAATAGTGTCTTTAAAGATAATGGCTCACATTTCACAGAAAAAAATTATTCGATGCAGAATAACTTTATTGTCAATAGCAATATGCAACTAAACTTTTTCTTTAATAATGTAAATATTTTTGTTCATTAAATTTGCAACATAAGTTATCATTTTCAAAGAATTATATATCAAATTATTCATTTTCTATGAAGTAAAGAAATTTAATTTTTTTTTCTTTTTGTATTGTAAGATAGAAGAAGAGAGTTAGGAAAAATATTCATGGTAGTGTAAAACACATTTTCCATATAAAAGGTCACAAAATGAAAACTCTTATATACTAACTGTGGACTGAATGTATTTATCAATATTAAACGTAGTATATCTGTCACCATCAAAATACTACGTGTATAATGATTTATTTTAGATTTTCAATATGTTAAATAAAAAGTCCAAAAAGAAAATTAAAACGAATCAGACACCCGAATACTCATTTCTTCTGACAAACATAAACCGAAAAGAAAAGAAAACTCTTATTAGAATTAGAATTTGCGGTCTCTAGTCAACGACACGAGTGAGAGAATTCGTCAGTTAAAAAGGTCAGCTTCTCTCCAAATTACACTTAAACATCGCTAGACTCTTGCCTTGCCCTACTACTTGACAGCACAGGCTACTGCAATGGCCCAAGACCTGAGGTGCTCTCTCATGGCGATCCCATCGCTCAGCGGAGGCATCTTCTTCACCGCTTGGACACCGCTCGCGACTCCAAACCCTTGACGACGACGATTCAGGAGAAAGCGATTTTCCTCAAACCCAGAGCAATCCTCCCCATCACATCCCAGATCAAGCTCCCCAAGGACGCTCCTTCTTCTTTCGCGGAACATGCTTTCGCTCCTCCGTCTCCTCTTGCTTCTTCTCATACTCGCTTTGAGCTTCGACTCTTCCTCCGCCGACTCCGGAGTCCTCACAGCTTCCGCGGCTAAAGATCTCAGCACTCCTAGCTCTGCAACTTCAGCGTCGAGGTTTCTGCATCTGGGGCATTTTGGAAGCGAATCTTCGGTAGTTGTAGCAATGGGGTTGGCTCGTGCTGCGTCGTGCTCAGGTCCATTCGCCAGGCTCTTGACGGGCTCTCCTCCTCCTCCTTTCTCTCCCGTTTCTTCTGCTTCAGCAGCAGGAGACAGAGGCCGAGCTCTTGAGAGGACGTTGCTGAAGAACCAGAGGGAGTCCAAGCTGTCCACAGCCCACAAACACTCCATTCCCGCTGCCCCGTGAGCTCATGAACGGAAAGCAGCTGAGAAAAAGGGGAAGAAGATCTGCCAATAAACGAAAAGGCGATCTCCGCGGCGACCTTTTTGTCTCGGACAAGACGGGACGTGAACGCGGAATTCTCGTCGGTCGAGGCCGAATGACGAAGATAGCCTTCGTCCAGCGGCCGGAGTGGCGGCAGTGGCGGGGGTATTTTCGTCTTTCCGGAGGAAAACTGGTGGCTGAAGACGGTGGGTGAATTTCGGGGTCGTGATTTGTCGCTTTTTTCTTGAATTCTAAGTGGTGCGTGCGGTCCACGCGCTGCAGGAGAAGGTGGGGTTGGCGTCTTCGGTTGGAACGTAGGGAGGGGAATAAGGTGGAAATTACCCCCAACGGTCGACTACAACGTGGATTCGTCATACAGGTAATTATTGCTGTCATTACTCACTCTTCACACCGAAATATAATTTCAAATTGAAATATAGCAGTTATATGATTGAACAAAGGTTACAAGATTAACTCACACATTAATATCATAGTTTCGTATTAATGGAGTCTGCGTGAATTGACACAAGGTCGTGTTCGAATTGATTGCACTCAATAATCGATGCAAGAGAAGGAATTTTCAACTAATATTTAGTTTAAGTTCAAGTTCCAACTTGAGTTTTGTTGGTACATCAAAACTAGAAATAGTGATACATCCTAGTTTCGAAGGTCTAAATTCTTGACCCATCTTTTCCTCGAAGAAGTGAAAGGACAAGTTGAAGACAAGATGGATGTTTTTCTAGTCTTAAGAAATGCTCTCTTTTACGTGCCATTGCATGGAGAGATACTGGAGAGAGCAATAAATGAAGTACAAAACTTTTCTAATTATTGCTTTTTAAGTCTAGAGCTATTATGCTGTGGCTAGGATTATTTTTATTTTTTTTAAATTTGCCTTTGACTTCAAGTGGCTATAGCCTCATTGTTAACACCTAAATTTTGGTGGGCCATTCATTTATTTATTGTATAGAAAATTAAAGATTAATTTTATCCCTAAAAATATATTAATTAGCATATAGATTTAGGTGTATTTATTTTAATTTATATTTTCTACATTTTATTGGGCCCGATGGCGGATGGGTCAAATTATTGATTTTGGATTTTAAATTAACAGAGGCGGACTAAGCCCTATGAAATGAAAGAAAATTGGCGAGCCCGCTTTTTTTAATGACCGAAATTATCTAAATCGAGATTTGATATGATATTGCGGTGATTTTTTGAATTTAAGAAAATCGGGTTGCAATCTTATCTTTAGTCTTTAAGTGATAAAATCGTTAAAAATATTAAGGAGATAAGGAAAATAAAAAGATTTTGGTGATCGGGAGGTTATAAATTATCTTCGTATATATTAAAAAAGCGAGATCAAATATTTTATGAAGATCACTTATTTTTACCTATAAAAGCAATATGTACAGAAGGAAAAGGGGGGTTTTTCTCGGTTTTCACAGTAAAAAATTCAGAAAAGGAAAAGTTTCTGCAGAAAAGTACACTAGAGCAGAGGAGAGAAAAGACACAGTAAAGTTAATTTACTGTGCTTCTTCTTCGGTGAACTCTCGCCGCCTGAGTTGGCAGCTCGCCAGCCACTGTCGCCCTGCCATCGCCGCCTGTCGCTCCACCCGCGGCGACGCTACACCAGCAATCGCCGATCGACTCATCGCGACGACCCCAGCCCAGCGCCTGAAGCTCTGCCACTCGTCCCCAACCGCGACGCAACCTCTGCTCCTGCGACGCCCGCGCCTGCAACTCTCCATCCGCGACGCCACTGTTCCGCCGGCCACCGCACCAGCAACGCCACAGCCACCTGCGCTTGCACCGACGCCCTCCTTCGCCCAGATCTGCTCAGTGTCCCTGCTTCGACTCAACGCTAACCCTCGATCGCTGCCGTGTACTGCCGCGCCGCTGTGTCTTCGACCGAACCCCTCGACGATCTGCTGTCGCGCGAGATCCAGCCACACCGGTGCATCTGCTCGCCTCAGCCCCGACGACAGAAGGCCGGCAGATCTGAACCGCTCGCGAGCACCCGCGTCTGCTGACCCGCGACTGCTGCCCTTCCAACTCGACGCCTCTGCCCGAGCCCGAGCGAGGCTGCCCGCTGCTGCTCCTCGCGACGCCACCGCTCGCCGCCGATCTGCCAGTTGCCGGTCTTCGCCGGAGCTCTGAACGCCGGTGACCCAACCCCCGGCGATCCACCGAAGCTGCTCAGCCGTGTGTGAAGAAAGCAAGAAAAGGAAAAAGGGAAAATCAATTAGGTAGTTTTATTTTTATTATTCTTATTATTTTTATTTTCTTTTATCAAATTTACTTGTTATTATGTAATTTAGAGGATTGGGTGTAATTTTTTGGAATATTATAGGCATTATTCATAGGGAGTTATTCCTAAAATTATTGTAATTATTAATTTGACCCGTAAGATGTCGGGTCATTTTTTTAGTTATATTAATTATTGGGATTTGTTGATAGTATTTTAATTGTTGAATCAATATAATTATTAATTTGATCCGTAAGACTTCGGATCAGATTTTTAATTATCTTGAACTTCTTGTCGTGATATTCAGGGTTAGCGTAATCGTTAATTTGACCTGTGAGATAACAGGTTATTTTTTCCGATTATTTTAATCCTTTATTTGATTGAATGTCTTGATTAGTTTAAATACAATGTTTATTTGATAATTGCTTGTTTTGGAAAACTACTAAAAAAAATCCAAAAAATATTTGAATCAGGATTCAGTTTGTTTTGGAATATTTCTTATTATCTTGCATATCTAGAAAGGGATTTTATTTCGAATTTAGGAAAATATAAAAACAAAAAAAGTGCATTCATTTAGGTTGTTAGTTTTTTTTTTTTTTAATTTGCACGTTTAATTATTTGGCAATTGTGAATTTCGAATTTTATAAAAAAAAAAAAAAAAAAAACAAAAGAATCATCATGCATATATCATGTAGAATTAGGGCATTTTTTTGTACATCATGGCATCTTAGGATAAAATTGCAAGTTTCATTTTAAATTCACTTCATTATTTAGAATAGATTGCATTTTTAGGATAAAAAAAATCATATGCACGTCATATAGAATTAAGTTCATGAAATGCACGTCATTTAGTGATTGTTGTTAAGTTCATTATATTAGGAATTGCTCACCATTAAACTAGGTCATTTAATAAATGTCGCATGACATATAGCTCGCATATTAAATTGCATGTTACATGTCATTTTAGTTGAAATAATTTTGTATGTCATTGCATTGCATTGAATGTCATTAGAATTAGGTCATTTAGATTGCATTTAATTATTGCATTTCTTCATGTCATATAGTTTAGGTCGTGGTGCCATGTCATATTAGGTTATTAGCATGCATCGCATGACTTTCATTAAATAAAGTGAAAACAAAAATTGAAATTGCGTGTTAATTAGAAATCATATCTAGGATTATCGATACGAATTCTCATCTAACATCGCAAATGCTTTTGTGGCTATGAGGTAAGTTTTGCAATTTTTTTTTATTGGCTTTCTTGAGTGTTAAATTAGTGGTTTGCGCACCCGTATGATCACCTTACATGTTAGGAAAGTGAATTAAAATTAAATCCAAGCTGTCTGCAAAATTTTTTTTTGAAAAATAAAAAGAAATGGTACCGAAAGGGTATTAGAGAAATCTAGTGTAACCAAGTTTCCGTACCCATAGTCTTTGGTTCGTAGGAGTAAAATAATCTTCCCATTATTTTATTTAGGTGTCTAATCGACCTACCATAAATCGATTAGTGGCGACTCCTAATTATTAATCATTTGCATGTTAGATAATTGAACCTTAAGTCGCGATTTGGTATGGGCTTGGGAGCCCGTGCTAAGCTTAAAAGACTTAGTAATCCATTAACATAGTTTTAGGTGGTGCACCCGAAAAATTAGGTCGCGACAGTTTGGCGACTCTGCTGGGGATTAGTGTATGAAACACTTAGTGGACTTAGGCCAATTTTTCTTTTTCTTTTCAAAATATTTTTTTGTTTGGCGGCGAGGATCCCGTGTACGTCCCTAATTTAAGTGTTAAATGTTCTTGCGGATGGGAGGTATAAGGGGAGTAGTTTTTGCTAACCCCGTCTTGCGGGTTAGAGTTAGGAATGAATATTTGAATTAAAACTATAGAAGTGTTGCTTGCATTTAAACTGTTGTGCATGTTTTATTGCTTTTAGCACTACACTATTGCACACACAACCTGCGGTCGGACCTGGGCTGCGATAGGATTACTAGGATGGTGTTGAGAAGGATACTTCCTCCAAAGCGAGACTGCTATGTAGAGGTTGACCTTCTCTTCCCCGAAATTTCTTTCATGGTGTCGAATGTGTTTGTCCATATCCGCGAGATTGCGTGATTATTGGGTATTCCATTCGACTGAGCCGGGGTTAGGAGGACCTGACACGTTAATGCGAGACTGCAACGGTCAGATCATCCTCTTAGCTCCACTTTGTTAAGCCATCTAGATAGAAATCAAGCCTCACATTTCATGCATGTGTCCAATGTGATTGTCATTCCTCCCGGTGAAAGTAAGTTGTCTAAATTCTTCGCAATTTACTTACTTTATTGTAATTTTTGTCGGTCCATGACAAAAGGTTTCGTCGTCCGTCTTGTTTTATATGCAATGGGGAAAACCGACATACAATTCATTTCCACTCCCAAAAAAGAGCTCAAAGTATGGTTGGACCAGTTAGATCAAGATGGCCAAAGATATGTGAAAGCTAGGATCGCCCGACTTCTCCCACTGTTAGAGATCAACATCCACTCTGGTGTGATACAGGCACTCCCTCACTTCTGGTGTCCACAAACTTCCACCTTCATATTTGGTGAGTTCGAGCTGACTCCAACGCTTGAAGAATATAGTGTTGCCATCGGAATGCCCCTGGAAAAGGAACTTGTTAGACCGCCTATCGGTATAGATTCTATTTATGAATTATCACAGTTTTTAGAAATCGAAGCCGAAAGAGTAAGGAAGGTTATCAAAGCCAATTGTTTTGCATGCCTATTTTCATTTTTGGAAGAATATTTTGTAAATCAATCAATGATTTCAAAAGCTAGGATCTTCATGTTAGCATTCTTCGGGCTAATCGTTTTTCCTTATCGAAGAAATGCCATTAATCCTTCAATTTCATGGGTGGTTAATCGTGTTTGCAACAGGTTAAATTATGTCAATATGGTTTTAGCCGAAACATTCTTGTCATTGAACCGTTTCAAGCAAAATGAAGAAAAGACCATGCGTTCCCTCCCTGAACTTTTGCAAATATGGTTTTTCTCGCACATAAAAGGTTTCAGGCACCTTATGAAACAATTTAAAATTGATGATTTAAGGCACCCCATACAAAATTTGCGGTTTTGGAACGTTTTCCCCAAATAAACAATATGCCCGTTGGGTTAATTTCTTAAAAATCCTAATCTAAGGCATTCCTATGGCATACTAAATGGCTTCATGTTGAGGAGGCTCGTTTCTCTCACAAGTATGATGGACCAATTCCGTTGCTGGGCCTTTCTGGTGCTACCTCCTATTACCCATACAGGGTGGCCCGTCAGTACAGAGCTCTTCAAGAAGTTCCTCCGCCCCTCAAGACGGAATTGTTCCAAGTTCGTTTTGTTCGTACGGACTATGATTATTTCAACGAGGTCCAGATGATCATTGCTACATGGAATGAATGCCATCTAGAGAAGATTTTGGTGCCCAAGAGACGAAGGGCAAGGAGGAGACCCACCATGCGTCGACATTCTACATCCAACAACATCGGATCCCTGCTGCCTTACGCCGGTGGTCCCCGATGTGACCGAGAAGCCTACTCGCGAGCACAAATTGAGCATCTTAAGCGGAAAGTGGAAATGCTTGAAGCTGAAAATAAAAAGCTTCGCAAGGCGTTGGGATCCCGAAAGCATATAAAATGAGATGTTTTGAATTTTGATGTTTAGGGATCTTGATTTCAATTTCAATTCAATGTTTTCAATTTTTAGTTCAATGTTTAGGGACTTGAATTTCAATTCTTAGTTCATTGTTTGGAAGTTTGACTTTATGTTTCAAGTGGATTTTGAATAAAATCAAGTGATTAGACCATTGTCATGGGCCATTTTCCTATCTTGTCATTGGTTCTTACATTACCTCTTTCCTTCAATTAGATGACAACGGATCCACCGCGATCGCCTATTGTTACACGATCTAGAGCTAAGATGGCCGACCAAAATGAAATGCGTGATCGTATGTCCGCTGTGGAGACTCAACTCCAACAAGTACTCGCCTCTATACAGCTTGTGACGGATCAACTCAAATTCCTCCAAGCGAATCCAACAGCTCCATCCGCTCTTCCTGAAATAGTTATCTCGAAGCAAGCAAACAAGGTTCAAACGATTGACGACGACATGCCGGGGCTAGAAGATGACTCGGTCCTTATTGGAAAGGCCAAGCTTGACAGTGTTCCCAAGACAGATCAAGATGAGCGTGTTGCAAAACTGGAAGAGAAAGTGAGACAGCTGCAAGAGTCACAGAGTTCACTCCCGTTTGATTTGTCCGTAAATGAAAAGGTCAAGGTGCCGAAGAAGTTTAAGATGCCGGAGTTTGAGAAATACGACGGTACTTCCTGCCCAAAAGCTCATTTGCAGATGTATCATGTACGCGTGGCGCAGCATGTCAAGAATGAACCCCTCACGATCCAATCATTTCATGCAAGCTTGACTGGGCCTACATTGAACTGGTACATAATGAAGAATGTAAACCTTCTCGAGATCTAGAATGAGGTGGCTGATGCCTTCCTCAAGCAATATAAGTTCAACATGGATATTGCACCTTCCCGAGAGGATCTTGAGCGGATGGAAAAGAAGAAAAGTGAGTCATTTAAAGAGTATGCTGTTAGATGGAGAAATCTGGCGGCTCAAATCACTCCTGAGCCTACTACCAAAGAGCTAATGAAATTGTTCGTCAAGACTCTTCCATTTGAGTTCCGAAACCGGATGGCCAGCACCTACGTGGAGAATTTTAACCAACTTATCCCGGTGGGTGAACAGATTGAGATCGGGCTAAGAGATGGATGGTTCAATGAACCAACCTATCAAGGCAAAAGATTCACCATGAAGAAAGACAAAGAACCTAGCACTGAAGTCAATGTTGCGTATGCACAAACTAGCAAGCCTCCGTTTGTTCATGTCCCTAAGAATCAACAAGGCGGAACCCGACCAATCGCGCCTCGGCAGTTTGTTAAGAGGCAATTCACTCCTCTTCCTGGCCCCCTATCCCAGGTCTTAAAGGTTCTTCAAAAGAAGGGATTATTGTCCTACGAGCCAAAGCGGCCCAATGCTGAAAAATTTTCTAACTACGATCCCTCCAAGAAGTGTGAGTACCATATGGGGGAAGTAGGACATTCGACTGATGAATGCATGACGTTGAAGCATAAGGTCCAAAACTTATTAGACACTAAGGCGTTCACCTTCAACACCGCTCAACCGAATGTCAAGAAGAATCCTCTACCCGAGCATGAAGATGGAGTGAATGCTATCTTTGAACATAACGCCAAGAAGAATCCTCTGCCCGAGCATGAGGATGGGGTGAATGCTATCTTTGAACATAATGTCGGTCGAATCGAGAACTCAAAGGTGCATGTCGCGGACGCCTACAATGGGTTGGTAAGAGCTGGATACTATCCAGGTCATGAGGACGTTCCTGTGTCACTGATGAGAAAAAGGGTTGCCAAAATGATAGATGATGGTATCATCGTATACGCTGACCATAACTGCGTAGTTTCTACTATTTCACATATCATCATTGATTGGGAAGAGGAGCAAGCTGCTCTCAATGATGGTGAGGAAGAACTAGATCCGTCATCGAGGATATGCCCCC
The DNA here is from genome assembly GCA_014182365.1 of Eucalyptus tenuipes. Taxonomy (NCBI): domain Eukaryota; kingdom Viridiplantae; phylum Streptophyta; class Magnoliopsida; order Myrtales; family Myrtaceae; genus Eucalyptus; species Eucalyptus tenuipes. The sequence continues at coordinate 17,016,136 of CM024541.1, read as the reverse complement.
ATTAGAGGATGCGTCCGACGAGGAGATAGTGATTGAGATGCGTCAACCATACGAGTATGTCGACAACAAAGCGGTGCCTTGGTCCTATGACCTGGATGTTGACCTCGTTACAAGGTCTGGTCGAACTTATGCTCAAGCTAATGCTCAACCTGCAAAGCCTGTCACTGACGAAGAGGCTAAGGAATTTTTAGCTGTGATCAAAGCAAGTGAGTATAATGTGGTCGACCAGTTGCGAAAGATGCTCGCTCAAATCTCTTTGCTGGAACTCCTGTTGACATCCCCTGTGCATCAGAAGTCGCTGATGAAGGTGTTAAGTGAAATTCGTGTACCTGAAACAGTTGAGGCAGATAAGCTGCAGGGTTTTGTAGGATCGGTCCTTCTCAAGGACATGATTGCTTTTTCAGATGAGGAATTCCCTCTTAAGGGTAGGGGGCATAACAAAGCACTATACATATCTGTCAAGCACAAAGCTTCTCATGTATCCCGAGTGCTCATTGATAATGGGTCCGCCCTAAACATATGTCCACTGGCCACCCTTCATCGCCTCAAGGTAGACCCGTCCAAGATTCATGCTGCAAAAACCTCTGTGCGAGCTTTTGATGGCACAAAGAAAGACGTGCTTGGAGAGATTCATCTCGATGTGCAAATAGGGCCAGTTGTTTTCAACATCCCCTTCCAAGTAATGGATATCCCTACCGCCTTTAATTTTCTACTGGGTCGTCCTTGGATTCATACTGCTGGAGCTGTACCTTCAAGTCTGCATCAAGCTGTAAAGTTTGTGATCAAAAGGAAGCTGGTCACTGTGTACGGTGAAGAAGACCACCGGATTTATCATGAGACGGCTATCCCCTATGTAGAGCCAGATTATGAGTTCGAATCAAGTTACCACTCGTTTAAGTTGGTGTCCACCATACATGTTTCTCGAGGTTCATCACCGCCTACTCCTGAAGTTTCAGATGTTGCCCTCATGGTGGGAAGAGTGATGGTCAGGAATGGCTTTGTTCCTGGCCGTGGTCTTGGAAGAAGAGGTCAAGGTATTCGAAACCCCATTGAAGCCCCTCAGAGGTCCCGATCTGCTGGGTTAGGGTACCATGGAAGAGGTGGAGGAATTTCTGGAAGGCAAAGACAGGGAAGGCATAACTTGCCATCTGAGCAAGGGCGAGGGAGGCAAAACTTGCCACCTCCAAACATTCGCGAAACATTCCCTGGACCTCCACTTATGATGCAAGATGAAGCAGAAATGATGGATACTTTGGGACAGCCAAGTGGAAAGTTTGACTATATGGTGAAGTATTCGGCTCCTCCCAGTTCTTACATTGACCCCCGCAATATAATTCCAAGTGGATGGGATGGCATGGATGATCCAACACCTTCAAAGACAGGAAACTCTGACGACACCTTGGAAGGAATTTCAAGTTTGTTCGATGACCTCTGCATTGGAGCCATTGATGGAGAACCTCTGGAAGAGACGGGCCCTGGCCTACTAGAGTAACCCATTTATCACTTTCGTACATTCCCCTGCGTGGGAATTTTTATTGCTTTCTAGGAATTATTTTCGATTTCGATTTCTTCTTTTTCATTTTCTTCTTAGGACTTGAATCGCATTTTCCATTCAATAAATTGTAATTAATTGATGAATTTCAATAAAATTACAAGTTTTATTTTGAAGGCATGATGAGGCACACCAAACCAGCCGGTGATGATATCCAGCCAATAAAAGAAAAGAAAAATCCAAGGAGAATTCTGAGGCCTGGGCTTTATCATGCTTCCTCGTGTCAAAATATCTCAAAAGTGTTTTTGCCAAAGAATTTAAAAAAAAAAAAAACAACAAAGACAAAAACAAAAATGTAAATTACTCTGTTTGTCTTTCTTATTTATCAACTTCGTATTTCAGGAACAATCTTGTGGCATGCAAAGGTGTGGAGATGGTCCAATCCAATGCAACAAGTGCTGATAATGACGATCCTGAAGACTCGATCGAAGATCCCATTGAGATGCAGCGAAGTTGGGAACAACATGAAAAACCCAAGGCTCTCACATCCGAGCAAACCGTCACTATTAATTTAAGTGACATTGAAGAAGCCAAAGAAGTGAAAATTGGGGCAAGTCTCCCCAAAGATGAGGCTGAGCGCCTAATTCAATTACTGAAGGAATATCAAGACATCTTTGCATGGACATACGCCGACATGCAGGTTAGGCCGTCAATCGTAGAGCATTGTTTGCCTACTAATTCGACATGCCACCTAAGAAGCAGAGGTTACGGAGGACTAAACCCGAGCTCTCAAAGAAGATAGAGGAAGAAGTGATGAAACTTCAGAAAGTGGGATTTATTGAAGTCTCGCAATACCTTGAATGGGTGGCTAATATCGTGCCGGTAATAAAGAAGGATGGTCGAGTTCGAGTTTGTGTAGATTATCAGGATTTGAACAAGGCTAGCCCAAAAGATGATTTCCCGCTATCTCACATAGATGTCCTTGTTGATAGTACTGCTGGATTTGAACATTCTCATTTATGGATGGTTTTTCTGGGTACAATCAGATAAGGATGAAGGAGGAAGATAAGGAGAAAACTGCATTTATCACTCCGTGGGGAACCTTTCATTATAAGGTCATGCCTTTTGGACTCAAGAATGCAGGGGCAACTTACCAGCGAGCCATGGTAGCACTGTTTCATGACATGATGCATCAAGAAATCGAAGTCTATGTTGATGATATGATCGCAAAGACTCGATCTGGGAAAAGCCACATCGTAACCTTGAAGAAGTTGTTTGATCGACTCCGCGAATTCAAACTTCGTCTAAACCCTGCTAAATGTGTATTCGGAGCAACATCTGGTAAATTACTCGGATTTGTTGTAAGCGGTAAAGGGATCGAGATCGACCCGGCTAAAGCTAAAGCCATATGTGAGCTGCAACCCCCTTCAACAGTGAAAGAAGTTTGAAGCCTTTTGGGGAGGTTGAATTACATTGCTCGATTCATCTCCTAACTTTCTGAAACCGCCAAGCCGTTCTTCAAGCTCCTAAAGAAGAATGCACGAGTCAACTGGGATGATGAGTGTCGTGAAGCGTTCAATAAGCTGAAACAGTACTTGATGAATCCACCAGTACTTGTCCCGCCCTCGCCGGGGCATCCTTTAATTCTCTACCTCACTATTCATAGTGAATCACTGGGTGCAATGTTGGTTCAGGAAAGTCCTGTCGATACGAAAGAACGAGCCATTTATTATCTGAGTAAAAAGTTTACTGTATCAGAGCTGAAATATTCTGATGTTGAAAAGACTTGTGCTGCAGTGGTGTGGGTATTGCATAGACTACGACAGTACACGCTGCATTACCAGACGTTTCTCGTAACTGAGAACAATCCCATCAAGTACTTACTTGATCGACCAGCTTTGGTTGGAAAGTTGGCTAAATGGCAAATTTTGATCTTAGAATTCGATGTGCAATTCATGCCACAAAAGTCGATTAAAGGTCGAGTGATTGCTGATCTATTGGCTGAAAATTCGGGAGACTCAAATAACGATGACTATTCTCTAGACGATCGTGTTTTGAGTGTGAATGAAGACTCATGGACGATGTTCTTTGATGGAGCATGAATTTGTCAGTTGCTCGTACAGGGCGGTTCTAATATCTCCGGACGGACAACACTATCCAAAGAGCTGCAAAATTGATTTTCCCATGCACTAACAATATAGCCGAGTATGAAGCTTGCATCCTCGGGCTTCAAGCTGCAATTGAGATTGGTGTGGCCAAGTTAAAAGTGTTTGGGGATTCTGCGCTAATCATACTACAAACTGTAGGTGAATGGAAGACTAAAGATGCCAAGTTGCTTCCCTATCACAAGTATCTAGAGGATCTGGTCAAGAAATTCGATGAAATTTCATTCGAATACTTATCGAGGTCTCACAATCAATTCGCAGATGCACTCGCAACTTTATCATCTATGTTGCAAGTCACTGATGGATTAGAAGTCGAGCCACTGAAGATAGAGGTTTTGCTAAGGCCAGCTTATTGTATGGTCGTGACTGAGGAACCGGATGAAAAGCCATGGTATTACGATATCATGAATTACATTCAGAAACAGGAATTCCCCGAAGCAAGTACTCCAGCTGATAGGAAGTACATCATGAAGATGGCCTCAAAATTCTTCGTCAGCGATCAGAATTTATATAAGAGAGCTTATGATTCAATTTTATTGCGGTGTGTGGGTGCAGCTGAAGCCACTCAAATCATGCAAGAGGTTCACGAAGGGGTGTGTGGCCCTCATATGAATGGGCACATGTTAGCCAAAAAGATTATGAGATTAGGCTACTACTGGCTCACACTGGAAAGTGATTGCATCCAGCATGTTCGAAGTTGTCATCGTTGCCAAATTCATGGAAATAAGATAAATGTTCCTCCAACTGAACTACATCAGTTTTCCGAGCCATGGCCTTTCTCGATGTGGGGGCATTGATGTGATTGGCCCAATCAATCCTAAGGCTTCAAATGGGCATCGATTCATTTTGGTGGCGATAGACTATTTCTCCAAATGGATCGAAGCTACATCCTTTGCAAATGTCACTGCTCGCAATGTTGCGAAGTTCATCAAACGTGACATAATTGCCCGTTATGGCGCTCCCGAAGCAATCATCACCGATAATGGGACAAATTTGAACAACAAAATTGTTGATGGGTTGTTCGACGAGTTCAAGATCAAGCATCTAAATTCGTCTCCTTACCGCCCTCAAATGAATGGGGCTGTTGAAGCGGCCAATAAGAACATTAAGAAGATCTTGGCTAAGACAGCTGAGAATTATCGAGATTGGCATGACAGGTTACCCTTCGCACTGATGGCATATCGGACATCGATCTGTACTTCTACTGGGGCAACTCCTTTTGCTTTGGTGTACGGTATGGAAGCAGTTCTTCCCGTGGAGGTAGAATTCCTTCTTTGAGAGTTTTATCCCAAGTGGAGTTGTCTGAGGCTGAATGGATGCAACAAAGATTTGATCAGTTAAATTTGATTGATGAGAGAAGACTGAAGGCTGTTTGCCATGGCCAAACTTATCAGCAGAGGGTGGCCAGATCCTTCAATCGAAAGGTGCGACCGAGACATTTCGAGGTGGATGACCTCGTTCTAAGAAAGCTGTTGCCGATTTTTCCGGACCCTGGTGGCAAGTTTGCTCAATTACAAAGTGGCCCATATGTGGTGAAGAGGGTGCTTCTGGAGGTGCCTTGATCTTGGCGAGAGATGGATGGTCGTGAGTTTTCCACTCCAGTTAATTCCAATGCTGTCAAGAAGTATTACCCATGATTGAATTTTCCATGTCATGTTTTGAACTGCAAAGTATTTCTATGATGAATAAAATGCATCAATGAGTTGAGTTATTCAAATTTGTTGCAAATCTTGCATTTTTCTTCCATGATGAATTGTGTGAGATAAATTGAATGTGTCAAATGGGAAACATTGGGATGATGAAAGGCAAGTCCGATTCCATACACTGTACCGATCTGTGGTGAGTTGTGCGAACAAATTCCATGCCCACAAGGAAAAGGGTGATCTCGCAAAGGGCACGTCAACTAAGGTGACGAGAGGCAGTTTCTTCTGCTACCCGAAACACTACAGGTATAACCATTGTTTAGCCCTTTGAGCCGATACACATGAAGATTTTTTTTAAATTATCCCTGTCAAGGATCATCCCATATTGGGACAAAATTTGAGATGAATGATAGGAATTTTCTTACTCACACTTGCATCAATCTTCGAGTATTGCTTTTGCAGTGTAACTTGTACGATAATTTGAAGTGCTTTAAGACGACGAAGAGCAGTTCTTTCTCTATCTACACACTTTTATCCATTGCATAGCCCACTTGAGCCTATGAATTCATTTCGTATTAAACCCAGTTGGTGATCATCCCCCACACTGGGGCAAGGCAAAGAAAAGGAAAAATTCAAGTGGCATGGTCTAGAATGATAAAAAGGAAGCTGTGTGAATCCAAAGAAAATGAGTGCAAAAAATGGGGCATGAAAAAGCAGTGTGCCTAGTAAAAGTAATGCCAATGCCCAGAAAAGAGAAAAATCAAACACTTGATGTAATGAGTCAAATCCCCAACAGGGTGGTACTAAAAACTCAAATGCTGAGATGTTGCAATCAATGGAGTTGTGATGTTAAGAAAATCTTCAATTGTGAAGAAGAAAATTGGAAATGTCAAGATGATCACCAACTTTGACCCCATAAACACTTTTTGAGCCTAATGATCATTTCGCTTCTCAACCCATGAACCAAGCCTACGTTACGTCCCTTGCAAAGTCTCTTCAGAGTAGGGCACTTGAATTAACGTAGAAGTTCATATGTTTGAAAGCATCGCTTGAAGAAGTGCGAGTAAGATGATTTCTGCCTCATTTCATATATTTCTTGACTTGTAAACCCAGAAATGATTGCAGAACATCACTCATTTTTCAATAGCCTCGACTCAAAGAGTCTCATTTGTTAAGCCGTCGACCAAGCCTATATTACGGTCCCTGTTAAAGACCTCTCAGATTGGTAAGGTTGTACCACTTGCAAGATTGCTCGGACCCTTGTTTGGCATGACGATGGAAAGATAGAGTGATTGTTAAGATCCTACATCAAAGGTCGGGATGAAATAGCCCTTTCAATGAGGATGAGTGAAAAGTCCTTTCAGACTGAAAGATCCCTCACTTGACACATCCATGACACTCGTGTTCAGATTAGAATAATATTTTGAAATCTTCCCAATGGAAATTAGACGATGCATGATTAATAGAAGTCATCACACGTGAATCTCTCTTGGATTAATGCATGTTTGTGATTACAAATGCATGTTGCCTCTCCTATGACCATGTTTTGCAGGAGACATATCCCTGAGGATCATAGATGTTACCAGGTAAGTATATCTCTATCCATACCTTGAATACTTGTCATTGCATAGGTATTCCCCCTCAAGTGCACCGACACTCGAGTCGATCGAGTTGTCCCCCAAAGATCTTTCTCGTTATACCTTAGTCTGGATCTAGGTATTTCGAGTTTTAAAAATCATGACATCTTTGTCAAGACCTGGATGTCTTGATTATTTTTGTTGAACATTTCACTCTGGATGTGAGTGTTCTCCGATTTTCCTCGTTATACCTTAGTCTGGATCTAGGTATTTCGAGTTTAAAAATCTTGACATCTCTGTCTGGACTCGGATGTCTTGATTATTTTCATTGAACATTTCACTCTGGATGTGAATGTTCTTCGATTTTCCTCGTTATACCTTAGTTTGGATCTAGGTATTTCGAGTTTCAAAATCATGACATCTCTGTCTAGACCTGGATGTCTTGATTATTTTCGTTGAACATTTCACTCTGGATGTGAATGTTCTTCGATTTTCCTCGTTATACTTTAGTCTGGATCTAGGTATTTCGAGTTTCAAAATTTTGACATCTTTGTCTGGACCCGGATGTCTTAATTATTTTCGTCTAAACATTTCACTTTGGATGTGAATGTTTTTTTCGACCTATCTCGTTATACTTTAGTCTGGATCTAGGTATTTCGAGTTTCAAAATTTTGACATCTCTGTCTGGACCCGGATGTCTTAATTATTTTCGCCTAAACATTTCACTTTGGATGTGAATGTTTTTTCGACCTTTCTCGTTGTACTTTAGTTTGGATCTAAGTATTTCGAGCTTCAATTATCTTGACATCTCAATCTGGACCCGGATATCTTGATTCTTTTCATTGAACATTTCACTTTGGATGTGAATGTTTTTCAAGCTTTCTCGTTATATCTTAGTTTTGATCTAGGTATTTCGAGCCTATTAAAAAATCTTGACATCTTAGTCTGGATCTAGATGTCTCAATTCTTTTTGCTGAACATTTCACTTTGGATGTGAATGTTCTTCTCAATCTCAATGTCTCAATCTATTGCCTGTTGCACTCTTCAAGGAACCTAGGTGAGAGTTTGGTACTTGTGGAGTAATGGGAATTTATCATGTACCTCAGGATGCTCTACCGCACCGATTGGTAAGTGACTGTAGGTACATTCTTTACTTTTGCATCATCCATTTGCATTAGCACTTCCATGCATCATATAAATTGCATTTTAAAATGGGATTCATTTCCCGACCCAAAAAAAAAAATCAAAATCAAAATCAAAATCAAGATCATTCAGTGCATGTGTATGGTCAAAATTTATGTTTCAATTTGTCTTTGAATGTAACCTCTCCGAGCTTACCTTCAAAGAGGGGAAGATGTTAACACCTAAATTTTGATGGCCCATTCATTTATTTATTGCATAGAAAATTAAAGGTTAATTTTATCCCTAAAAAAAATATTAATTAGCATATAGATTTAGGTGTATTTATTTTAATTTATATTTTCTACATTTTATTGGACCGGTGGCGGATGGGTCAAATTAGTGATTTTGGATTTTAAATTAACAGGTCGGACTAAGCCCATGAAACGAGCAAATTGGCCCGAGCCCAGTTTTTTTTAATGACCGAAATTATCTAAATCGAGATTTGATATGATATTGCGGTGGTTTTTGGAATTTAAGAAAATCGGGTTACAATCTTATCTTTAGTCTTTAAGTGATAAAATCGTTGAAAATATTAAGGAGATAAGGAAAATAAAAAGATTTTGGTGATCGGGAGGTTATAAATTATCTTCGTATATATTGAAAAAGCGCGATCAAATATTCTATGAAGAACACTTATTTTTACCTATAAAAGCAATATGTACAGAAGGAAAAGGGGGGTTTTTCTCGGTTTTCACAGTAAAAAATTCAGAAAAGGAAAAGTTTCTGCAGAAAAGTACACTAGAGCAGAGGAGAGAAAAGACACAGTAAAGTTAATTTACTGTGCTTCTTCTTCGGTGAACTCTCGCCGCCTGAGTTGGCAGCTCGCCAGCCACTGTCGCCCTGCCATCGCCGCCTGTCGCTCCACCCGCGGCGACGCTACACCAGCAATCGCCGATCGACTCATCGCGACGACCCCAGCCCAGCGCCTGAAGCTCTGCCACTCGTCCCCAACCGCGACGCAACCTCTGCTCCTGCGACGCCCGCGCCTGCAACTCTCCATCCGCGACGCCACTGTTCCGCCGGCCACCGCACCAGCAACGCCACAGCCACCTGCGCTTGCACCGACGCCCTCCTTCGCCCAGATCTGTGTCCCTGCTTCGACTCAACGCTAACCCTCGATCGCTGCCGTGTACTGCCGCGCCGCTGTGTCTTCGACCGAACCCCTCGACGATCTGCTGTCGCGCGAGATCCAGCCACACCGGTGCATCTGCTTGCCTCAGCCCCGACGACAGAAGGCCGACAGATCTGAACCGCTCGCAAGCACCCGCGTCTGCTGACCCGCGACTGCTGCCCTTCCAACTCGACGCCTCTGCCCGAGCCCGAGCGAGGCTGCCCGCTACTGCTCCTCGCGACGCCACTGCTCGCCGCCGATCTGCCAGTTGCCGGTCTTCGCCGGAGCTCTGAACGCCGGTGACCCAACCCCCGGCGACCCACCGAAGCTGCTCAGCCGTGTGTGAAGAAAGCAAGAAAAGGAAAAAGGGAAAATCAATTAGGTAGTTTTATTTTTATTATTCTTATTATTTTTATTTTTTTTTTATCAAATTTACTTGTTATTATGTAATTTAGAGGATTGGGTGTTATTTTTTGGAATATTATAGGCATTATTCATAGGGAGTTATTCCTAAAATTATTGTAATTATTAATTTGACCCGTAAGATGTCGGGTCATTTTTTAATTATATTAATTATTGGGATTTGTTGATAGTATTTTAATTGTTGAATCAATATAATTATTAATTTGATCCGTAAGACTTCGGATCGGACTTTTAATTATCTTGAACTTCTTGTCGTGATATTTAGGGTTAGCGTAATCGTTAATTTGACTTTTGTGAGATAACGGGTTATTTTTTCCGATTATTTTAATCCTTTATTTGATTGAATGTCTTGATTAGTTTAAATACAATGTTTATTTGATAATTGCTTGTTTTGGAAAACTACTAAAAAAATCCAAAAAATATTTGAATCGGGATTCAGTTTGTTTTGGAATATTTCTTATTATCTTGCATATCTAGAAAGGGATTTTATTTCGAATTTAGGAAAATATAAAAACAAAAAAAGTGCATTCATTTAGGTTGTTAGTTTTTTTTTTTTTAATTTGCACGTTTAATTATTTGGCAATTGTGAATTTCGAATTTTATAAAAAAAAAAAAAACAAAATCATCATGCATATATCATGTAGAATTAGGGCATTTTTTGTACATCATGGCATCTTAGGATAAAATTGCAAGTTTCATTTTAAATTCACTTCATTATTTAGAATAGATTGCATTTTTAGGATAAAAAAAATCATATGCACGTCATATAGAATTAAGTTCATGAAATGCACGTCATTTAGTGATCGTTGTTAAGTTCATTATATTAGGAATTGCTCATCATTAGACTAGGTCATTTAATAAATGTCGCATGACATATAGCTCGCATATTAAATTGCATGTTACATGTCATTTTAGTTGAAATAGTTTTGTATGTCATTGCATTGCATTGAATGTCATTAGAATTAGGTCATTTAGATTGCATTTAATTATTGCATTTCTTCATATCATATAGTTTAGGTCGTGGTGCCATGTCATATTAGGTTATTAGCATGCATCGCATGACTTTCATTAAATAAAGTGAAAACAAAAATTGAAATTGCGTGTTAATTAGAAATCATATCTAGGATTATCGATGTGAATTCTCATCTAACATCGCAAATTCTTTTGTGGCTATGAGGTAAGTTTCGCAATTTTTTTATTAGCTTTCTTGAGTGTTAAATTAGTGGTTTGCGCACCCGTATGATCACCTTACATGTTAGGAAAGTGAATTAAAATTAAATCCAAGCTGTCTGCAAAATTTTTTTTTGAAAAATAAAAAGAAATGGTACCGAAAGGGCATTAGAGAAATATAGTGTAACCAAGTCTCCGTACCCATAGTCTCTGGTTCGTAGGAGTAAAATAATCCTCCCATTATTTTACTTAGGTGTCTAATCGACCTACCATAAATCGATTAGTGGCGACTCCTAATTATTAATCATTTGCATGTTAGATAATTGAACCTTAAGTCGCGATTTGGTATGGGCTTGGGAGAGCCCGTGCTAAGCTTAAAAGACTTAGTAGTCCATTAACCTAGTTTTAGGTGGTGCACCCGAAAAATTAGGTCGCGACACTCATAGAATTATATTATTTCGCACTCAAAGAAACAAACCGTTAGTTTGTTAAAGAAAAAAAATCAATGATTGTAAAAGTGTAAAAAATTTAGTGGTAAAAAAGGTAAGATAAGGTACTTTTGTTTCAAAATAGTTCAAGTGCTTTTTATGAAAATCACTGATAGTCCCTTAGCTAACTTGAGTTGTTATTAGAGTTCGTATAATTAAGTCCAAATGTGGAATAACTTGTGTTGTTATTAGAGTTGGCATAATTAAGTCCGAATGCTGAAATGAGAGAGAGAGAGAACTGTGGTTGGCTACGATCCTTGAGATTGTAAACAAAAAATAAACAAAAAATAAAAGAAATCTCCCGTCCTTCCCATTGTGTTGCTGCTCATCTCGTCATTACCGCCCGTTTTGTTGATCGCTAACTTTGTTGGTCCTTCTTGTTCAAACCACACAACCATTGGCATCTGATGGTTCACGGACGTCTAGAGCATCGGTACATAATCACCTCCATCACCTTCACATAGAGTGTAAGAGTTTTGTTTTTTTTTTTTTTCAATGTAAGTTACATTAATTGAGATTATAATTTACTACTTTATGGGATTGATCTAATAAGGTGAGATATAAAGATTCTTAATTAGTATAATATAAGACTGACATGTGTAAATCGAGTAGAGCCCAAACTTTGATGAAAGCGTTTGTGACTAAAAACTCTAAAAATAATGCTTAACTCTCTCATCTAACCCCGATAAACAAATAACCTCATATAAGGAGTAGTTAATACACGTAATTTGTGAGGGGTAGACTCATTAATCTAGTGATATAGAGAGCAATAGAGGGGATCACTTGAGCTTTCGATCATTGCAAGTCCTCATCAAGAATGACAGATTTCAAATCAAATGCGCAAGCCTCTTTTTCAGTATTATTATGTTTTAGATTCTAGTTGTGGAGATCTTAAGGTGTCGTTTTTGTTGCTTATGTGTGGTATCAAGGCAGCCATAATCTAGGTCTAGAACGTACGAATTTTGCCTGTTTTAAGAACTGTTTGTTCGATAAAAATTTATTTTGATCGCATAGACTAATAGAGCTTGTCGAGACGAGCAAATTGGTGAGTGGCATGCCTTCAGGGGACATCGCATGCGCCCCATGCATGGCCATGTGCAGTGTCATCTAGTGTATGCACGCACTGGGATTGACATTATCATGACGTTAGCACCCACTGACGTAGGTTGACTCAAGTTGACGATAGGTGACTCGAGTTGGTTTAAGACCCGACTCATTGACTCAATTGGTTGACCATTGACCAAACCAGTCGGACCGATGATTTAGGTTGGATTAGTAAGCAAAGCATGCGCTACATACGCTATGCACTCAGGAGATATGTGAGGGCGAGTCCGCGCTCTGTTTGGAGTAAGCCTGTTCTTGTGTTCTTGTATCGAGATGCCCTAAAATGTGGTGTATTTAGTTTACATGCTCGATACTTTTAGGGCGCGCGTGAGAACATTTATATTTCTCTATTTCTTTATTTTTATGTTCCTCGAAATAGGTTTGAAACAGAAATATGTTTGGTATGGAATTTCAATTTTCTATTTTTGGAACAGATTTCTAATCTAGAAATAGATTTGGAGTAGAAATCAAAATCTAAAATTTTTAGCTTTTCTATTTCTGAAACAGAAATGAGAAATCAAAACTTTTTTTCTCGTTCACTCTTGCCACCGCCCATCACCCACTCGCCACTTGTGGGACGCCGGATGCTCTCTGCCCACCACTGGCCTCGACCGCCGACCACTGGCCAACAAACTCCGGTCATTTTTCGCCGATCGCTGGGCACTGGATACCAGACACCCACCAATCGTTGGCCGCTCATCGCCAACTTTGCCGGATGTCGAAGGCTCAACACCGACCACTGGACGTCCGCCTCCGACGCCCGCGCCGACCACCGGCCGCCGATGTCGCCCACCCACCACTCGCCGTTGGACTTCGGCTGATGGCCACCGGCCGCCGGCCGCTGGTTGCTGGACTCTGGATGCCGACCGCCAATTGTCGGACATAGGACTTTGGACATCGGACGCTAGATGCCGGCCACCAAACGTCAAACATAGGACTTTGGACTCTTGCCACCCGCCCCGGTCACGGAACGCCATATGTCAAATGTCAAACTTCGACCACCGGACACCGGTCGTTGCCGCTCCTAGAAATAGAAATTTTATTATGTTATCAAACAAATTTTTATTCCCTAAATAGAAATTTTGAATCGTTATTAAACGGGTTTTTTGCTCATAAACTTATCCATGGAATAGAAATTGATTTCTGTTCCAAAAATTTTGTCATGCGCACCCTTAAGGAAGTGAAAATGCATATAAAACCCCATATATGTGTACTTTTAGGGTATTTTGGCATATTAACCTGTATTTCTCTATGGTTTCACAAAAACGAATGCTATTTCACATGATATCATCACATATAGAATGTGTAAGTACACATTGGGAAATGCCGAACGCCAGATGTGGAGCGAAGGTCGTAGCCCTCCTTTAGATTTAGCGAGGGTCATTGGCCATTGCCTAGCCAGGCCAAGCCCAGCCTTGTAAGACCTCATTGTCGTTTAGTTGAGGTCATCGTCGTCACCAGCCATTGCCGACGACGGTGGGGAGGCAGCGGCCAAAAGCTTGCATAGCCCTCGTCGAACCGACTACAAGTTTTTTTAAAAAATTAATTTAATAAAAAATTATATTAAAATTCAAATTAAAGGCAAAAAATGACGTTGTTTTGACTCTTCTTTACTGAGTAAGCTTTTTGGCGAGTCACATAGATGACTTTATTATTAAAAATAAATCACATCGGATTTCCAACACCCTTCACCAGAGTTGGTACTTAAATGTTTCATTTTTTTTAAAGAAAGTGGTACTTAAGTGTACATTTCAAAACTTTAAGTACTTAAATGTTTCCCCATGTCAAGTTTTGTCACTTGTGTTGTACTTATGCTAATTTTTATTGATTCAAACATTAAGAAAGGGAAAGATGATTTTCTATTTAGGGTAGAGATGACAGATATTCATATTGCTCTTACTGAAAATAAGCCAACAAATCTCACTACCAACAATATAAAACTCCAAGAAAAGAGAAATCGGATTTACTTATTATTTATGAAGTGATTCATTCAAAAACACTTGAAGAGTGGTTTGCCAACTAACTACACTGCTAAATAGATGATATCAACCTTAGAGGTCAAGAATCGTGTCTTGTCTAATGCTCAAGTTGAGAAACATCTACAAGGACTTTTCAACATAGATATGATGGTTGTGGTGGAGTTAGGGATTACAACCTAAGAATGGTAAATTCATAAACAAAACTTGAGCCTCTTAATATTTTTATTCCTATTTTTGCATTGTGCATCGGGCCCTAAATATCCTCGCACTAATTTTGAGATTATCAAGACTAATTAAACTCCCAAGATGAGACCTAGTCAATTAATGACTTGATAACTAGGGCAGTGGCAAAGGAAGAGAAACTAAAGAAATAAAAATGGCACCTCACCTTATATGCCTTTAATTTCAACAATAAAAAGAGTAAGATGTTACGCGCCGAACCTCGAACGCGCGCGTATCCCTCGGTGGTCGATCAAATGCAACGTTCCCAGGATGCGTCGCCGACCCATTCATTTTATTGTACAAGTGGAAGCGAAATAAACAATCTCCAGACAACAAACAGACATGGGATAGAAAAGCAGGACAACCAAATTTCACAAATATACTTTTATAAACAAACCAAGTCATATACAAAAGTGTCTAACTCAAAAAGGGCCACTGAGCTATCTAAACTCCTGGCTCTACAACCATGGGCTCCGGGTCCACCACAACACTCTTAGGAGTGTCGAGATCCATCGAGTGAGCTGCTTCCCACTCCCCGGTCCCGACGGGAGGCCTGTCGAAACCCAGTAGGAGACCTTTCTGACCCCATTGAGGAAAGTTGATGAACCATGCTATGAATTGGTGAGGTACCAACTGAGGTAGACCCTCATCGACCCACACCACGAACTCAACTAACTCTTTGGTCAAGGTGGTCCCAGGGATAGGGAAATAGGCGAACTCAAAATCCATCATCTGCAGGACCCCATATCACACGTGACGTGCCTCCATCTAGGGACCTGAAAATTGTAAGCCACGACGGGATGAGACAATGTCTCAGCGAGTCTACACTCTAAACCTCGATTAGAAAGGTAATACACCTAGAGGCAGCCTAAACACACATCAAAGAATACTTTCCTCGCCTTAACACCTCCCTGCACATCAGTATAGTTCATATAACGTATGCATACATTGAATGTATTCGATAATTGAAACGCTTCCGTTTCACAAATCAATCAATCACAGGAGTCCCGATTATATGGCCAAATCGTTATGACACGTCTCATTCCGCGCCACACAATTTTGTCCCATAATCGGGCGCGGTCAAATCACTGATTCAAGCGTTCCAATTAATTATGACCCAACGGCCACGGCCGACTCAATAGTAAGCGATCATCTAGCATAGCCGGGTGTCGTCTTGCCCCATCGAGCACGGTAACGTCTACATTTAGATGGCATTCCCAAAGGAGCATCGGCCCAACCTCCACTGCGACCGGCATCCGTTGACATTGGGCATTCCTGAAGGAGCATCGTCAGGCATAAAAGCTAGTGACGGGTTCCGATAATGATTCCATGCATATCCAATCCCGGCCAAGGACATCATGCTTTGCACTCAAATGCCTCAATTTAAATAATGTGCTTGACCTATTTTCTTCATTTTAAAAACACCCGGTAAAATAGGTGTGCGTGGACACACGGTCAAGACGAACCATAAAGCGCAATATCCTACTTTTTTAAAATCCCATGATTTTATATAGTACTTAAAAACATTTTTGGCGTAAAAAACTGACACCCGGTATTTTTTAATTAAATACCAAAATTCCATATTTTTGAAATAATAAATAATAAATCATCAATCAGCATCCAATTGCACAAATTAACAATCAATTGCACAAACTAACTGCACCACGACGATCAGCACGAAATTCTAACAATCCGCTACCTCGATATAATTTCCGCCAATTAATAAATAACTAAATAAATTACAAAATGATTAAATAAATGCAAAATAATTAAATAAATTACTAATCTAACCACCTAATTGGACTTAATTAACTAATCTCCTAAGCTAACTAATCTAATCTAACCACCTAATAGCTAATTAGACTAACTAAGCAATCCCACTAACTTAGGCATATAACTAATTACCACTAATCTCTAAACTAGCTAACCCCATAATCTCTAATTAAACTACTAACCCACCTTTAAGCATGATTAGCACCCCAATTAGAGTTTAGGACTTAAACTCACTAGATTAGCAAATAAATTGATTCACGACGACGGTGACGCAGAGGCGAGCAAGACTCGGACCTACGGCGACACCCAAGGATGGCGACCCTAAGATCTTAGCCCAAAGACTCGGACCTACGTCGTTGCGACCTTAAGATCTTCGTGGGCCTTTTCGAATTGAAGTAGAGAAATAGTTGGGAAAAGTTATAAAGATTGTCAAATCTTGACCGAGGTGGTGAGTGTTTTAGCAGGCATGGCGATGCTTGACAACTTAAAGGGTCATTTGCCAAATATTTAAAGGATTTTGGGATAGTAGTTCAATGTATTGTGTTGGGAATCTTGAACAAAATAATGTGGGTGAAAGGCACAACACTCTTATGATATGAAAAAGAGTATGCTTAGTCTGATTAATTTATCTAATTTTCTGTAGGATGAAGCTTTGAAAATAACCCTTTACATTTTAAACCGAGTCCCAACCAAAGTTGTTCCATTGACTCATTTTGAGTTATAGACAGGACATAAACTTAGCTTAAACCATCTTAAGGCTTGTGGTTGACCTATAGAAGTGAGGTTATATAATTCAATATTAAGTAAGTTGGACTCCCAACTACTCAGTGTTACTTTGTATTTTACCTAGATGATTCGGAAGGTTTTATAATATCAATGGAAAAACAAGAATTGTGGAATCATAAATAGTGAAGTTTTTGGAGTTTGATGTAGCTAGAGAGGATAGTTGCTCACATATTATTAAGGATAATAGTGCGGAGAGGAACACTTTATTATAAAAAAGATTGTGGAACTGCTTACACCATAAATCAAGCCTATTGAGATCCAGGAAACTTTCGATGAAGTTTCTCAAGCCCCTTAGGTGCAAGATGAGGTTCCAAGAGCTCCACTTAAAAGATCCATTAGGTAAAGATAATCAATTATGCCACCAGACTACGTAGTTTATCAAGAAGAGCATAATTATGACATTGGCTGTGTAATTGATCTAGTGACTTATGTAGATGCCATTTCTTGCCCTCAGTCGGATGTATGGTGTTTGGGAACTTATTAAATTACTTGAAGGTTATAAGCCCGTGAACTATAAATGAGTTTATAAGACTGAAAATGACTCCAAAGGAAAAATTGAGAAGTTTAAAGTTAGACTGGTAGCCAAGGGTCTCACTCGAAGAGAATGAATAGATTATAAAGTATCATTTCTCTATTTTCTACTAAAGATTCTTTTAGAAGTGATTATGGTATTAGTAGCTCATTTTAATATAGAATTGTACTAAATGGATGTTAAAACTACTTTTCTAAATATAGAGCTTGATGAGGAAGTCTATATGGTGCAACTCCAAAACTTTGTAATAGATGATTCAGATAAACTTGTGTGTAAACTCAAAAAGTTAATTTATGGCCGCAAACAAACTTCTAAATAATGGTACTTAATATTTCAGAATGTTGTCACTCCATTCAATTTCGTTGAGAACAAAGTAGATCAATGTATATATTGTAAGATCAATAGGAGAATGTTTTGGAAAGGTTCAATATGTGGAATAGGAAGCCAAGAGTTACTCATGTCATTATAAATAAACTGAGTCTGTCACATTATCCTCATTTAGATATTGAGAAAGCCCAAATGAATTTTGTGCCTATTTTATTATACTTAAATTTATCATGTAAGTCCAAGTGTGCACTAGACTAGACATTACTTTTGCAATGAGACTTCTAACCAAATATCAATCAAATCTAGGACACAATCATTATATTACTGCCAGAAAGGTTTTTAGATACCTAAAGAGAACAAGAGACTATATGCTATTTTGTGAACATATTCGAATGTAGACTTTGTTGGTTGTTAGGACCATATGAAGTCGACAACTGAATATATCTTTTTGTTAGCAGGAGGTGTAATATCATGGGAAACGGGAAACATAAATCTATGTTATCCTCTATTATGTAATCGGATTTTATAGTAGGCTTTTTGGCCACTACTCAGGCTATTTGGCTCTAGAACCTCATTAGGAAATTGACCAAATTTGATTTTATGGATAGATAGTTGTATTGTGACAATAACTATGCAATGTTGTTTATCAACAACAATATAGATCTCAAAGGGTCTAAACATTTTGCAGTCAAGTTTTTTTTATCATTAAGGAAACAATTCAAAGTGGTGACATTGTAGTGAAGCATGTTTGCATAAATATATGGTAGTAGGTCCACTAAGTAAAGATATTCGCCCTTGTGTCTTTGGACAACTTGTCATTAGCATGGGTTTAGGAGTAGTATGGTATGCTGTTATTTAGTGGGAGTTGTTTTGGTTTTATTATAATAAAGTTTACATCTATGTTTGTTATATTTAATGATATTCTAATAAGCATAAACTCTTTTACATTTAATAAAGTGTTTATAGATATATTGTAATCATGTTGAGTACATATATCTTTTGAAAATCTCATTATACTATGTAAACCTTGAGTATAAGCTAGAAGCCTTTAGTTATTAGCTTTAAGAATATGTCTTGTTACATATAAAATAAAGTTGACTAAAAGGATAAGACATATACAGGTATATTGAAATGATAAGGATATTCTCTCATGACAAATCATGTTTTGTGACCTTTAATGAGCATAACACTTAAGGTATTACTCTTTATAAGGTGTTATCCATTTGCCGTACTACCATTGTCACGCCTCGAACCTCGAGGGGCGCGCACATCCCTCGATGGTCGATAGAATTTTGCAACGTTCCCAAGATGCCCACCCTTTTCATTTTTATTACACATGCGGAAGCGAATTCACTAATCCCCTAACAACAACATACATGGGATAGAAAAGCAGGGCACCCAGTTTCAAATCAAATACACTTTCATAAACACCTCAAACTTATACAGAAGGTCTATCTTATAAAGAACTATTAAGCCACCTATGCTCCTGACCATTCCGCTTCAAGCTCTAGGTTCTTCACACTAGGGACTTGAAATGGTTATTTAATAACCAATGAGATATAAATCTCAGTATGTTCTTCCCCTAAGCCCTCGATAGTACACCAACTCAACTTGGGGTATCTCTTCAGAACTACCCCACAAACAACCAACGACCCACAACCAGCAACAAATCACAACAGCCGGGGTCAATCACTAACCACATCGTTGGTTCGCATGCAACTTTATCTGGTATTCCATACCCTGCACGTTGGATCTCAGCACAATACACGCAATGCACATGGCCATTAGATGATGCAATTCATTAATCACATACGAGTCGCGTCACAAGCGATCTCACTTGGCCACATTGCCACACCCTGCACGTTATCGATTCATGCATGCGTGTCATAAACAATATGATCCACTCAAGCATTCCAATTACTTTTGGCCACACGGGCACGATACTCGACACACAGAAATACGGCCACACAGGCACGACTTATCACGCGTTCCAATTGATTATCGCCACACAAGCATGATTATCCAACACACAGTAATACTGCCACACGGGCACGATCTACGCCACACAGGCATGATCTATGCCACACAGGCACGTTCTAAGCAACATAGGCACGATCCTATGCCACACAAGCATGATATTTCGCCACACAGGCACGATTAATTATTGCCACATAGGCACGGGCTTTTCACATGGGAGCATTGCCCACCCGACACACATCGGGGGATAGATTCAACTTAATGATCCCATAAGTACAATACCACAACTCCCTTTTCATCTTTGGGCACTTAGCCAATGTACACACGCTTGCATATACACTTTCAAATCATCATCTCCACAAGGCAATCCATTTCGGTGTCCCTTGGAGGAATCGTTTTCCCCTTTTTGGTGAAAAACATACATTTCATGCGGATGTTTATGCAATAACACATCCAATTCATCTCATAAAATCAACACATATGAATTTAGACACTTTTCATTCTCGGGTGAATAGTGTTTTGTGAACAGTGCACGTGAACAGTGTTTCGTGAATAGTGTCGCATGAACAGTAATTTCCAGAATTAAATCAATAATACATTAAACTCAGAAATTAAACAAAACATTAATTTAAACAATCAAACAATTAATTAAGCAAAACAAGCTTAATTAAACACATAAGCACAATTAAGCAAATAAAGCAATATTAAGCTAAACTAATCTAATCCATCAATCTAACCACCTATCTTAGGGCTAATACAACTTAATTAAATCACCTAAACTAGAATTAAATCTAACTAAACCAACTCTAAGCAAGTTTAGGCACTAATCGAAGGATTAGGAGCTAAACTCACCCGTTAAGTGGGCTGGAGACACCGACGTGGTGGCTACAATGGTGGCTACGCACCGGGACCTCTACTACGATGATCCAAGGCGGTCCCAAGCTCAGCACAGCAACCACAGCTCGGACTCCCACTGAAACTTCTGAAAAATAGCCCTGCAGGAGAAGAAAACAAGTTGAACGGCTTGGCCGGAGCTCTGGCGAGGGGGAGGTCGGCAACCGGTAGCTCCCGGGGTCGAGAGGGACTTGTTGGTGGTTGGTATGGATGGAGGTAGGGTCGAAATGGAAGAAAAACGGAAGAAAATGCTGAAATGGTGAAACCGGGCGAACTAGGCGTTGGACCGACGGACCGGCGGGCGGCACCTTCTCGTCGGATTTTGGAATGACCAATGGCTCCGTTCGGGGTCTGACCGGGCTCGTTGGAACGGGCTGTCTCTTCTGGTCGCGGTGGTGGGTGGAGCGTTGGCAGATTCTCACAATAAGATAACTTTTAACTCGAGTCTTCGGAGAAAGGTCAGCTGGAGTAGAATAGTACCAGGCGATCAGACTACCGTTGGCTTTTGGCCGGTCGGCGGGTCAAACGGCGGCTTCTATAGGCGAACGGTGGGGTCCAGGCGGACAGTCTGGGTGTTCTCGACACGGTGGTGGGTGGCATGGGAGTTGATTCGTCCGGGAAGTCAACAATCAACTCAGATCTTTGGAGGGGGGTCTGCTGGAATAGAAACTGGAATAGAGGGAGAACGAGGGAGAGAGAGGTCGGTCGAGAGAGGGCCGAAGGAGGGGAGAGAGAGAGTGATGAGAGCTGGTTGTCTTCCTCAACAAGCCTCTTCAATGCTTGCTCAACTCCCCATGCAAATCCCCATCTTTCTCTCTCTTCCTTTGCTCTTATCCAAATGCTTTTAGGGGCAATTTGGTCATTTCCACCTTGCACAAATTACCAATTTGACCTTGGGCTGAAATTGATGTATGGGCCTAAGAAATGGGCTTGGAAATGAATAGTAACAGGCTCGGGAATTGATTGGGCTTGATTGGGCTCAAATGGGCTTGAGGTTTGGTAATGGGCTTGGAATGAGGAATAGTTGGTTTGGGCCCAATGGGCTCACTTGCTTGCTTTGGGCCCATCATGGCGGCTGTCCCACTTTGGGCCTAAGGCCCATATTGGCTTGGCCCGGCCCACTTCCTCATGGGCTCGCTTCCTCGGTCCGAAAATCCCTTTTCCAATTACTCGGCTTAACTGGCGCTGTTGACCGTCGAAGTAGCTTTATCCATAGTCCGTCATGGACATTCCTGATAATTCGAAGTCCAATCTTGGGTTCTCATGCCATGTCAATTTCGCCCTAATGCCATTTTGGATACAACTCAGACTAACAAGCGGCTTTGAGGATTCATGCGTAACCGACTCGTGCCAAACCACGTTTAAGACATCTCGACACCTAGACATCCTTGACTACATGAAATTGCGGAGGATAGATTCTTATTTCAAAGTACACGATTACTGAGGATCGACCTAGGGTCGTTCGAGGATTCAATAATAGTAAACGGGATCACCAGTCGTTCCATTATGTTCTGTCCGCGAATCGACTTCTAGTCGTCCTTGGAATTGGCCTGCCTATCTACAGGATCATCCTCACACAAGTCTCACGGTCAAGTCGTTTTCCCAGGTCAAGTCTTTTAGTCGTACGAGTTCTTTCCTCATTAGCCTTTCCCCTCAAGGTCAGTATCTCAGGAGTGATCAATTCCAAGTGAGATCAACCAACAATGCATTGACAAAATTCACATTCATTTATCCCACAGAGGGCTCGAATTCCAGGATGTCACAACCATTGAATCTAAATCTGTATAGTTAAAAGCATTAGTCATTATGAAGTGCTCTGTGGCTGGAAATTATGATCAAGGATTACTCTATCAATCACCATCTACTTCAGAGATACCTCCTAAAACATTTTTCAAATACAAAAGTTCAGTTTCATATAATTACCACCATGATTCGGTATTTGAAACTTTATGGGATCAAATTGACTACTAAGAATAATCTCTACACCTGCATAAAAGTAAGCACATACAGGACAATTTCAATTAATATAGCTTAAGTAGGAGAATGTAAGAGTATATATATATAGGCGGCATTAATTAAGATTGAAATTTACCATTTTATAGTGTAATGTTGGACTGGCTTGTGTAGGTTGAGTAATGTCCGATATGTAATGAGAGCGCCTGTGGTTGAAAGTTCGATGAAGAGTGCTTAAGTCTCTCTTTTGACCCTAATGCACAAATAACCTCACATGAGGAGTAGTTATAAAATGCTAATCATGAAGGGCAATTTTATTAAGTCAGTTATACATAAGGTAATAGAGGAAAAGCAATTGAGCTTGGAATTGTCATTATTTCGTATCAAGAATAATGGATTTCAAATTAAGAGCACAAATCTTTTTTTACCCCATTAATGTATTCTAGATTCTAGTCATGGAGATCTTGGGGTGCTGTTTTTGTGACTTACAAATATGTTGGATGGAACTTTGGCTACTACTAAAGTCATTGTTGAAGATGGCAAAAAAGCAGTCAACCTAGAGTACATAAATTGGATCAAGATGGATCAATTTGTCCTGTCAACCTAGTTTTGTAGCCTGATGGCTTAATTAAATATGCAAATTCAATTCCTAGTTCGGTATAATAACAACGTAATTTGATTTTCGAGTTTTTTTCTTTTAGCATGGTAAGGGCCTATGACATTTATTTGAAAGAGCGATTTAGAGCTACCACACCTTTGTTATCTCCGCCGCGCTTGAGGAGAGTTTCGCCTTTGAAGGCCTTCGAGGCTTTCGGTGGAACCTTTAGAAGAAGAGACCAAAACAAGTAATGTTAAAAAAAAAAAAAGAATGAGGGAGATTTCAAAGTACGAGGGAGAGAGATGAGAACTCATCATGGATCAACATAAGGGCGAAGGCGCCTACTTATATTCCTAAAGAAGTGGTCGGCTCACCTAAGCCGGATTAGGTGAACAAGATTCAAGGTGAGCCATATTTCAACTTAATTCGTGGAGAATTAAGTGCGGTGCTACCTTAAACCGGGTGACCTCCATCTGATTTGGGGTGACCCAGATCTGCTAAAATGACAGTTTCTGATTCGTTGTTTCCAAATTTCATATTTTCTTTCATAGTTCATATCTTTCTAGAAAATTGTCGGATTGACGTGATTCTTACACCGTTGGCATGCTTGTGATGCCTAATTTTCAAATATTCATCCGAATCATGTTCCCCAATTGGGATTTTGAATATGATTCGTCTTTTGACTACTTAGATTATCGAAATCTAGTCGGTCTTTCAAAAAGTCGAAATAAAGTTTCGAAAGTTATTGTCAGATTCTATACCCTAGTTGATTTTGAGTTTACTCTCTCTCTCTCACAATTCGTGGAAGGTCTAAAGTTTGTCTCAAAACAGCTCGCTTTTTGGTCCTTTTATTTGTTTTGTTCTTCCTTCGTTTTTCCATTTGAAAAGGTTTGAGATGACTTATGATTTCTCCTTCGTTAATATAACCTTGATACATTGAAAACGCGTCATTTGAATTTTACGAAAATTTCTTTAAATTGGGAAAACACCTCACGATAGCTGATGTCATTGCGATCGAACAAAAGATACCCTCGACGAATGCTAGTCAATTACAACATCTGATTGGGCTACATTTGAGGTTGGATCAAAGTAGGTCAAAGTATGGTCAGATTAAGGTTTCATGTGGTTAAAAATGAAAACTACTTTGCTAGGATACTGCTATAAAATCGGAAAAGTAAACGAGAAAGTACAAAATAAAAAAAAATTATTAATTATGCAAATCTCTTACGTTGGATCTCCTACTTAATTGCTTTGACGATTAAAAAAAAAAAACTACAAATTTGATTACGGACACATTGTTTGAAATGGATTTAACGAGATGCAAAATGAAAGTGCATCTCGTTAAATCCATGCACGCGAAAGAAGACCAACCACTATGAATAAGGATAATTGTCCGTGTGAATTAATTATTATATATTCACCATTTGATGGTTAACAGTTCTATTTAGAGTTTATATTGTAATCAAATTTTTTCACATGTCAGGCATCAAATGTTAAGCATGTAAACTAATTTTCAAATTGACAGTGGATCTAATAAAAAGCCAAATAAAGAAACAAAGCCTCTTTTTGAGAACATGTGCTCGCGGTTACCTTCTCTCTATTGAGGGTGGTATCTGCAAAGAAGTTATTATCTAACTCATTTTACTACACCTAGCCGCAAATAACGAGTCTATCTCAAGTTTTCAAAAGCATATAAATTCTTATGTGTATTCTCTTATATGATTGACTCTATTCATCACATCACTTATGAAATGGTTCTATAAATCCTGTGCATATATGTCTAAGATTTTTCTCTTTTTCTTCCCTTATAAAGACTTAGTTTTTTCCACCATATTAGTCTTATCTCAACTAAGACTCCATTTGTTTCGTAAAAACAAATGATTTGGACAACATTTTCTTAAAAATGATCGTTTGTATCGCTTGAAATAATTAGTTAATGAAAATTGTTTCATTGTCCATAACAGTTTATATCTAAATAGTTTCATTCTCAATGATTTTTTTTCATTCATTTATTTTTTTAAGCAATACAAGTGATTATTCTTAGAATTTTTATTTTCCAAATTATTCATTTTCTACAAAATAAACGCATCCTAAATAAGTGGGGTTGCAAGATTAAGAGTCCTAGGGAGGACCAGCCATAAATTTGGGGAATCCAAGTGTGGAGGGCTTTTACGATCTTTTGCTCAATTCACCACCATAACTAACATGTCATGTTCTAATGCATTTTTTTTTCTTTGCAATTCCTACATAAAATCATCGTATCATTTGCATTTATAAAGTGATCAAATGGAAGACAGATGGTCTATTTGTTTCTCCAAAAATACACGTTTGAGAAAATATTTTTCTAAAAATGATTGGTTATATCACTTAAAATAATTACCCAATAAAAAATATTTTCATTGCCAAAAATAATTTATATTTATATTTATTTTTTTGCGAAATGAATAAATCGTGAAATCTATTTGTATTTATGATTTTAATGACCACGGATCCTACGCAAAATCCGTGGCAATTGCTTTGTTGCCAGGGACTGCTCTTTGTCCGCACCTGCAAAAGTTTGTTGCTTGCAGGTCTTACCGAGTGAAAATCGTGAAATCGGTGCCGTCCAGAACAGAACAAATGCATTTCCCGAGGCGCAATAAAGTTTCATGAATGCTGCATGGAAAGGGAAAAAGATTTCTGTTTAGGTCAACATAACTGAAATCAACAAAATCCGATCTTTCGTGCCTGGCAGTGGCCATTAATGCCATCCTAGATCTCCCAAGTTAATGACCCACGAAGAGCTGTATATATACCTAGTCGAGCTGAGTAATGCAGCATTGTGCCTGCTTTGATTGTCAATGGCTTTCAATAAGGTGGCTGTTCTTAGTCTTGCACTGGCTTTGATTTTCTTTTCTTCTGCGCCCGGATTGTCTGAAGGAAGGAAATGGAAGCTGGAGAAGAACGAATTTCCCTCAATGTCGAGCACAGGAGAATATGAGATGATGGGTGAAGAGGACAACAACAATCGTGGTCTCTTACAGTCACGAGTTGTGTACCCTCCAGCGCCGGCTCCATCAGTAGAGGCATTTATGCCTGCCAGTCTAAGTCATTCTCCTGGAGTTGGACACCCTGAACATCCTCTGACGTCGACTGGCAGAAAATATGAGGGGATGATGGCCGAAGAGGACAATGACGATCATGATTTTCTCAAGCAACCACATGTTATGAAATCTCCAGCTTTGGCTCCGACGGAAGAGGCAATTAGCCCTACCGGTCCAGATCATAGTCGTGAAGTTGGACACCCAGTACATCCTCCAAGTTATGATCAAGTTGCAGCATTTAGGCCAACGAGTCCTGGTCATAGTCCTGGGGTTGGACATGAGTTACCTCCCCTCACCCCCTAAATCCCTAATATGTGGTTTCTCACTACCCCTAGTTGAGCATGGAGTGATAGAAA
The DNA here is from genome assembly GCA_014182365.1 of Eucalyptus tenuipes. NCBI lineage: Eukaryota > Viridiplantae > Streptophyta > Magnoliopsida > Myrtales > Myrtaceae > Eucalyptus > Eucalyptus tenuipes. The sequence goes on along the minus strand of CM024541.1, from coordinate 16,989,301 downwards.
TGTCGTCGTGTTCATCATGGTGGCATTTCTGTTGCTCTTATGATTGTATACATTAATAAATTTTATTTTCCTTATGCCTTGCATAATTTGACGACGATTACATGGTACAACAAAGCGCTTGCATACATGCATACATAGTATGCTGTACCTTTGGCAATATGTGTGGTGATCTCAAATTGCAACGTGCAAAATTTTCATCTATTGATCAGCAATCAATTGATTGTCCAATTGGGGGCTGACGTACAACATCTTCACCAACTAACAAATGCCTGGACGAGATTGAATTTAATTGCTTATCCTTCACTTCCTGAGGAGTCTTGCAAATAAGTTGATCGGATGATTTAAATAGGGGTAAAAGAAGCAGGCTTGACAAACGCAGAGTATGGATTTACAAGAGGGAGTGCGGTATTGGATATCTTATACTTTATACAAGTAATCTATTTTAGAAGCATCTGAACTACTAAAAGATAAGGATGGATCTATAGTCATAGGGGCAATAGAAGTAGTTGGTTTTGTGATGTTGGACAAGATGAGAATTATTCTCTAGTCTACTAATGTGTCATCAAAATTTAATAAATCTTCAATGGGCTGCGTTTGATAGTTCGAACTGGATAATTTGTTATCTTATTTGGTGTTCTCAGACATCCTCTGAACTAGATAAATCTGGATATGTCCAAACAGAATTTGGGGAAAAAATCCTGGAAGAGAGTAGGATAGACACGAATTGGATAAGAAATGTAAAACAAATGACAAAAGGAAGGAAAACAAGAAGTTGCTGCTTGCTGCTTATGAAGATCAGGGCTGCCATGAACGCCAGTGGTGGTGCAGCGTGCAACCACCGCAAGATAGAGAACCTCTCCATCCGGCAAGTTGCGCAGATGGAAAAGCTCGTCGGAGTAGCACGACGAAGATCTTTGCATGAGGAAAACGAAGACTTCCGCACGGCTTGACAGAGACCTCTACGCGGCCATGCACGAGTGACGCTGGTGCTCGCCTGAAATTCCGTCGCTCTATTGCGATCTCAAATCAACGGATCTGAGGCACACTCCCCAAGCAACGGTCGTAATTTATAACTAAATTTATTTAACTTACGAAATCATATGTAACTAAATTTAAGAAAACTTTCCCAATAAATAGGGTGAAGAAAGTTTTCATAGTTAGATATGATAGGGTGAAGAAAGTTAGAGAAAAAAAAGGGTGAAGAAAAGATTATATTAGTTAATTTCCCGAATTCACATGATATGAAAAAAAAAATCATTTATGTTATTATATTTAGTTATACGGAATTGAAGCTAAAAAAATAGCATGAAAAGCATCAAGGAATAAACGAACGAAGATTTGTCTGCATGTTATATCTTTTAAGGAGCTAGCCGACTCAAACTTTTGAGTGGGACTTTTGTACAACAGATCTTATTAGCTTTGCAACAAAAGGTCTTGATCATGCAATGATCGCACTATATGGAGAGAGAATTACGTTAATGGCTATGGGAAGATACATAACATGTTGAATCTAGATATTCTCGTAGCTATTTCGATGAATTCTATTCTACAGTAACAGAACTTAAGGATATTTGACCATCTAGCTTTATTCTATCTGTCTAATTTGGAGCAAATAAGCAGTTGTGAGGGCTTTTGCAATCACTGACATATGCTTTGAAGGGAAAAAAAGAAGAAGAGAGAAATGATTGCATAACAGTTTTTAATTTACTATTACAATAACAGTCTATTTTGGATTACAAAAAATCAATAATAAATAATTATAAATTGTTGTGGGCCTACTCATTTAAAAATTTGTGACTCACAATAAACTGTTATTTTCACAATAGCCCAAAAAACCTTTCTCTTTTTTTGGGCTTTAATAGCATAGAAGATTTTGGACTAATATGAGAATAACAGTTTATTGTGAGCCACAAATTCTTAAAGAAGTGAGCCTCACGATAATTTATAATTATTTTTTATTTTATTTTGGTAAGAAAATGAGGAAGTGCTGTAGCAGGACCCTTGACTCTTATGTTACCTTCAATAAAAAAAATAAAGTCAATAATTTGTAAGATTAATCCCTTTTAATGTGAAATTCTTCATTAAGATGTTTGAGAATTTTATGTACAAGCATAATCTCTTATAACTTGCTGACAAAATAAATAATTTACCAGCCTCAAGGTTCGTCATAGTAATTGTATGACATAAGGTCAAATATCATTAAGTAAATAAAACCATAAAGATTGTTGTAGACAAAGTCAACATTTTGAAGTTAAAATTCACAATATCGCAACCCATGTGGATCCATGGCGAGGAACCGTTAGCTTGGCTAGGCACCTCCATAATTTCAAAAAATTATAGGAAAGTAACCTTCTGTTCTATAAAACACATTATGCTACTCTTCTATGTGGATGATATGATTATTACTGGCAATGATTAGACTGACATTTTACTTTGTAAATAGTATGAAATGAAAGATTTTGGGTGACTAAGCTATTTTCTAGGCTTGGAGGTTGCGTCTAATGCTTCTGATTATAATCTCTCACAAGCAAAATATATCATTGATCTTGTTTCTCGAGCTGGGCTCACTAATAACAAAATTGCTTCTACTCCCATTGAGTTGAATGCAAAATTTAATGACAAGGATGAAACTCTTTCTCCAAATTCTACACTTTACAGGCAATTGATTGGTAGTCTTACATATCTCATTATTAGCCGTCCTAACAATGCTTATGCTCTTAACATTGTTAGTCAATACATGACCATGCCTTGTACAACTCATTGTTTGACAATGTTAATTTTTTTTTCCCAAACATGTGCTCTCTCTCTCTCTCTCAAAAACGAGACCAGTTATCTCTCATTTGAAAAGCATGACTAGTGCGGTGGTCACGGCCACAGACCTTAAGAAACTGTGGTTGCCATCACCTCGCAAGCCTCATACAACAACGGCCACCCGGTTGGCGTCCTCTCTCTCTCTCTCTCCCTCTCTCTCTCTGTGATTTGAAAATCAAGACCGGGGTGGTGGTCAAGGCTGTGAAGCTAAAGCAATGGTTTTTGTCATCACCTCGCAAGTGTCAGACGACGGCCACCTTGCGGGGTCTACTTCTACTCTCTGTGGACAACACTACAATCCACTTCTTGACTGGTTTGCTTGCACTCCTTTCCGGACCAGATGTTTGATTCAGCTTTCTGGACTTCTTTTTGGTATTCCAGCTGGACAAAGCTCATTTTAAGTCTGAACCGGCGTGAATTTAAACTGAAAGGTCATTCAGTAATTTCAACGAGCAATCGCTTGAGGACGCCGAAGTATTGGACAAAGACAGTGACTCGCGGACCAGGATGCTGGTTGAGATCACAAGGAAGGAAGGATGTCAGTTCGAATCACGAGCAAGGACGCCAGTGGAACCGAGAATGCAGAAGATTGAAACGCTGGATGGTTGGTTGAACGCCGCGGACGCTGGCGGATGTCAGTGGTAGATCCCAGGACAGCGATGGAGAAGGCTACGGGATAGAGAGGACCACCGGTTGAAGAATACTGTAAGACTCGAATACAAGACTCGAATACGAGACGCGGACCCCTAGAGTGCCATAACTTGGCAGAAAGGGACACTTAAGTACCATAGCTTACGAAAGGTACACTTAAGTGCCAAAATTGGAGCAAAATGAATCACTTGAGTGTCAATCTGGCCAAAATCCAGTCAAATTGAATATGTGGCATTTTTCCGGCGAAGCAAGTACGAAACAACGCCGTTTTGCACGTTGATGTAGCCAAATAATGCAAAAACAACGTCGTTTTGGGCTGACGTGGTAAAAAAATAATATAAAAAAATTAAATGTGGCACCCCGAAACACCTAAGGTCGCCACAAGTACCTATCGCTATACCTAAAGAACACTAGTTACATCTCTTAGTAGAAGCATCGCGGTTCATAGGCATTTTTTTTTTTTTGAAAACGGTCCCAGCGCAACTTATTAGCGGAAGCATAATTGAATATCACCAACTCTCCCTCCAACAATCATGATACAATGCACACTACTAAGCATCATAGGAAGATAGAGCCGAGCCACTCTTTATTTACATATTTTTCAAGATGGATTTCACGGGTCGGTACAACCAAAAGGAAAGCCAAGACTCTTGGCTAGACTTGGCCACAACTCAAAAGAGACAGCTTGACCCTCTATGTCGATCGCATGTCATTCTCCATCTATCGTGTCGGCTATGTCCAAAAGTGTCAACTCCCACTCCTCACGCGGGCCGTCACACCCATCCCGGTGCGTCAGGCGGTGGTGGCAGCAACATCCCCCGCATCACTCCGTCACGGCGGACGTGGACAGATACGAACTCCTAAATGACCGGGCCCCCAGCCAAGCCCACGTCATACATCACCAGTGCATGAATCCGAATAAACGTCAAACCAGGGATGGTGGGACAGTCGATCTCCATACACTCGACCTCCATGTCAGATGGAAGGCCGTAAAAAGTGCCCCGTGTGACAGTAGGGAGTGGCATCTTTCTAATCTGAAATGTTGGTCCCCGAAGGGGTGAGTACAGCCACTCAGCAGGTAAAAGATCTAATAAACTACTCAATGCATCACACAATACAATCATAACAATCATAGCACAATATATGTCATTCATGCATCCAAGCAAAGCTTACCTTATGGCCATGCATATGTCATCATACCACATGTACATACATCCTCATGTACTCATCATCATCATGTCATACATGTATCATCATGCCATAGGTGCACATACAACCATGCACTCATCATCATCATATCATGCATATACCATGCCATAGGTGCACACACAACCATGCACTCATCATCATCATGTCATACATGTAACATCATGCCATAGGTGCACATACAACCATGCACTCCTCATCATCATATCATATAGTCATGCATATGTCACCATATCATACGTGCATGATTCAATTTCCACTTTTATCTTTCAATTTGATCACCACATCTTTCTTTCCCGGGACCATTAATTGCATCCCACATTTTTATCACTCGCACCCCAACCTGGCATCACGAGAAACCTCCGGCACACACCACCGGGCATCCGGCACCCCCACATTCCGGGCATCTCGCATCCCAACTGGCATCACGAGGCATTCCTCGGGCACAAACCTCCGAGGCTTCCGGCACCCAACCATTCCGGGCATCTCGAAACTCCCGAGGACATCCGGGCATGTATCACAATACAACCGGGCATCCGGCACCCCCCATCCCGGGCATCCTGACACTCCCAGGGCATTATCGACCCTCCTCCAACAGTTTCCTCATTCATCATAATTCATATTCACCAATTTATGTCTCAACCATCAACATGGCACATGATGTAATGACAACAAAGTCAAATTCAGCATTTGATTCTATATGCAATGCCAAATATCATCACATGCTCAGCAAGATTCAATCACCTCAACCAATATAATTAATAGGGCTCATCTAAAACAGAATAATCATAATTTCAGCATTTGAAATTAGCACAATCCAGCTTGCACAGTTTTAGAAAATATTTCCATTAAATACCCGAATGGTCTTTAAAAATTATAAAATTCGAACATGTGATAGTCAAGACATAATGGCAGATATTTTATGAAGGACACTGCACCAAAAGACCCTCATACAATTTGATATAGATCACGCATCACAGCATTTCTATTCTATCAATACAGCTTGCACAGTTTTTGAAACATTTTTGGTTAAATAGGCAATTGAACTTCAAAAATTATGAAATTTGAATATGTTGCAGAGAAGACATACAGAAAGATACTTCGTGAAGAACACATTGCCGAAAGAGCTTCATACAAAAAGATATGACCCATGCATTGAAACTGACTAAACCGAACGCGTCAGATTACTCGGTTTTTGAAATATTTCCGATTAAATACTCTAATGACCTTCAAAAATTATGAAATTTAAATATGTGGTAGTAAAGACCCTAAAGTAGATTTTTCATGAAGACACCGAAGTCATATTTGTCCTAGATAATTAATTATGAACGGTCGAAGCCCCTGTTCCTAGTATCAAACATTTCAGGTTTAGCCGTCTCCGAAAAAATCGTGATTTCACCTACTTATCTTCCATATTTTCCTCTGAATTTTTATATGTTTTTCCTAAAGAGGTATACTACAACTTTCATCAAGGAATCAAGGTGAGATTGTTAAAGGAAAGTCACTTTATAGTCCACGAAGTCACTGGGGTTCAGTTCAACATTTCCAGATCTAACATCTTCAAAAGAGAAATCGTTTCACTAGGCTATACTTGTTCGTTTTACCCCAAATTTGAGTATGTTAGTCTTCAAGATGTTCTATATAACTTTCTTGAAGAAATAGAAGTGAAATTTTCAGTAAAAAGTTACATGCAACACACAAAATCACCAAGAGGTCAACAAAACAGCTTCAGATCTAACATTTTCGTAGAGGGAGGATTTCACCCCTCAAAACTCAGCCATTTTGTCTCAAATTTTAGTATGTTACACATAAAGATGTTATCTACAACTTTCATGAAGAATTCAAAGCCAAAATCCGACTTAAACATCGCATACAAGCCACTACAACATTCTGGGTCAGACGGTTTACTCGAGAACAGCTTACTACTTCAAAACAACACACTCAAAACTTCGGTTTTTCACACCCTAGACATCCGAAATTCATCACCATTCAAACACACATGCTAGATACAACATGCAAGAGCAGATTAAGGATCCCAACTTGCCTCTATACCGAGCAAACACGAGTACACGGCGGCGACGAACGACGGACGAGCAGGCGGACTTCTTCCTCGCGCGGTCTCTTCCTCCTCTCTCTCGGTTCCTCACTCTCTCTCTCTCTTTGGACGAACCCCTCTCTCTCCCTCTCTTTCTCGCTTAAGCCGGCCATCATTTCCCTTAATTTTTCTTCCCCTCAATGATGAACAATCATTGGATGTGCATGGGGAACCCTTGGCAGCTAGGAGGGACAAATGGCCTTCTTCATGCAAGATGGGCCTCCATCTTTCGGCTGGGCTTGGGCCAGCCATGGGCCGGCGATTCCTCCTCCTCTCTCCTTGGTCGACGGCAGCCTTTTATGGCTCTAATGGGCCAGCCAATTGGCCCATCTTAGGCCTATCCCCCTTGGGCCTAAGACCCAAACTTAAGTAGCCCATATTTACTTTTAATAATTCACCTTAATTACCTCTTCTACAATTTCCAAATTTACAATTTCATATAGCCGTAAAACTTGTAACATTAAACTATAGGAATCAAATCTATGAGGTGCATAGCCAAGAACAAATTCTTCTTATCAAATTATTCTATATTACTAATTTTAATAACCCATGAACACAAGATACATTTCCATCCACATAACACTCGGTCTTAAAAGAAAATCAATGGCTAAAGCATAAACCAAAGGCAATTTCATTACCTAATCATAGTCTTTAATACATCTAGAGGTTGCCTTGAATTTTTTTGGGATGCCACATTAAAAAAGGGGGAGGTGGCTGAGCCACCGCGGCCACCTCCCCGCCGTCGCAGGGGAAGGGCCGGCGACGGAGGGGGAGGGTTGGCTGGGGTCGCCGGGCCCGGCCGGGGACCGACGACCCCGGCCAACCGGCGGTGAGGGCTCGCAAGCCCTTGCCCCAGATCGGGGAGAGGGTTGCAGCCCTCGCCTAGATCCGGTGAGGGTCGGTGGCCCTCGCCCGGCCGGGCCAAGGGCGGGCCCCCGGTGGGCGGCGGCCCTTGGCCCGGCCGGGCGAGGCCGCCGACCCGCGCCGGATTCGGGTGAGGAACGCGAGCCCTCACCACCGGCCACAAATGGGCGAGGGTCGGCGGGCGGTAGCCCTTGGCTTGGCCGGGCGAGGGCCGTCGACCCTCGCCGGATCGGGGAGGGCTGCAACCCTCGCAGCCGGCCGACCCTCCCCCTCCATCGCCGGCCCTTCCCGGCGATGGCGGGGAGCGGCGGCGCCTCCCTTTTTTTTTTTTAATTTTAAAATTATTATTTTTAAATATTTTAACTAAATCTAATTTTAAATTTAATTTAATTAATTTTTATATTATTTTTTTACCACGTCAGCCCAAAACGACGCTGTTTTTGCATTATTTGGCCACGTCAGCGTGCAAAACGGCGTCGTTTTGCACTCGCTTCGCCGGAAAATTGACACGTCAGCGTTTTGGCCAGACTTTGGCCGGAGTGGCACTTAAGTGATCCGTTTTTCTTCAAATGTGGCACTTAAGTGTACCTTTTGTAAGTTATGGCACTTAAGTGTCCCTTTGTGCCAAGTTATGCCACTTGAAGCATTCTTTTGCCACTCGAATACGTAATGAAATGTGTATGGAGAGTCGACGATAGGAAGGTGAAGAGAACGTAACCTTGGGGCGTGAAAGCTTCCCCCACATTCTGAAGATGCAAGTGTCCTGTCTAGTGTCTCCTCGGCTGAGACAAAATGATGTTAGGATCTTATGATAGTGCTTTCCTATTATTTTTTAGAATCTCGAGGTCCAATCTCCGAAAACCCAACCAATCTCTCCCAAATCTTCTTTCTCTGGGTCACAACCGAACGCAAATTAAACTTCACCAAGTTTGGCTCCCATAAATTCAACCATTGAGTCCTCGATCAAATTGACATTTTTCCTCGCCAATAGATCCAACTTGCAACCCAATTGCGCGATAAAGACGGTCCCCTGAGTTTTTCGGTCGAAAATGGCCCCGATATCGACTTTTTGCCAAAAATCTTGGTTTGCAAAAAAAATCTTCGGAGGATGAGTCAACATTCCTAAAATGACTCGTGACATGACAGAGCTTTAAATTTCTGAAATCGAATTCAAATTTGCGGTTAATTTCAATCTAGCGTGATTTTAGCGTAACCTAGCCTATCAGGTAGCTTTCAGAAATTTTTCGTGCAAATGACCTATGGTTGATTTTCTTTGAGCCACAATGAACCTCTTCAACACATTAGCGATTCTCGGTATTCGTGAAAATCTCGAGGTTTCAATTGCGGACACAGGGTACCAAAATGACAAAAAAATCAGTTTAGTGCCGATCGACGAGAATTTTGCAAATTGGTGGAATTACCCACGTTTAGCCACACATTTCAGTCGAACCGATCTATCTATGATCTCTAATCGATCTTTACTGTGCCGTAATGATCTCTGTAGATGAGCACGGTCGAGTAGCCGATTCCAAGTCGAATTCTCAAGTCTAATGCGTTAAAATTCCTTAATGACTTTCCCAGATAGTCTAGTTATCTCAAAATGATTAGCTCTAAGAACAGCACTATAGGCACGTCGATGAAAGGCCCGGTTTATTAAATTGAAAATAGAACTGAAAATTTCATGATGTCATAGTACGAGTAATCTAATGCATGAATTTACTCTGGCAGTGTACAAACTATTTATTCATGATTTTCTACTTCCTAGTTTTGTAGCCTGATGGCTTAATTAAATATGCAAATTCAATTCCTAGTTCGGTATAATAACAACGTAATTTCACTTTCGAGTTTTTTCTTTTAGCATGGTAAGGGCCTATGACATCTATTTAAAAGAGCGATTTAGAGCTACCACACCTTTGTTATCTCCGCCGCGCTTGAGGAGAGTTTCGCCTTTGAAGGCCTTCGAGGCTTTCGGTGGAACCTTTAGAAGAAGAGACCAAAACAAGTAATATTAAAAGAAAAAAAAGAATGAGGGAGATTTCAAAGTACGAGGGAGAGAGATGAGAACTCATCATGGATCAACATAAGGGCGAAGGCGCCTACTTATATTCCTAAAGAAGTGGTCGGCTCACCTAAGCTGGATCAGGTGAACAAGATTCAAGGTGAGCCATATTTCAACTTAATTCGTGGAGAATTAAGTGCGGTGCTACCTTAAACCGGGTGACCTCCATCTGATTTGGGGTGACCCAGATCTGCTAAAATGACAGTTTCTGATTCGTTGTTTCCAAATTTCATGTTTTCATTCATAGTTCATATCTTTCTAGAAAATTGTCGGATTGGCGTGATTCTTACACCGTTGGAATGCTTGTGATGCGTAATTTTCAAATATTCATCCGAATCATGTTCCCCAATTGGGATTTTGAATATGATTCGTCTTTTGACTACTTAGATTATCGAAATCTAGTCGGTCTTTCAAAAAGTCGAAATAAAGTTTCGAAAGTTATTGTCAGATTCTGTACCCTAGTTGATTTTGAGTTTACTCTCTCTCTCACAATTCGTGGAAGGTCTAAAGTTTGTCTCAAAACAGCTCGCTTTTTGGTCCTTTTATTTGTTTTGTTCTTACTTCGTTTTTCCATTTGAAAAGGTTTGAGATGACATGATTTCTCCTTCGTTAATATAACCTTGATACATTGAAAACGCGTCATTTGAATTTTACGAAAATTTCTTTAAATTGGGAGAACACCTCACGATAGCTAATGTCATTGCGATCGAACAAAAGATACCCTCGACGAATGCTATTCAATTACAACATCTGATTGGGCTACATTTGAGGTTGGATCAAAGTAGGTCAAAGTATGGTCAGATCTAAAAAATTCTCAGGTCAAAATTGAGGTTTCATGTTGTTAAAAATGAAAACTACTTGCTAGGATAATGCTATAAAATCGGAAAAGTAAACGAGAAAGTACAAAATAAAATAATAATAATAATAATAATTATGCAAATCTCTTACGTTGGATCTCCTACTTAATTGCGTTGACGATTTAAAAAAAAAAAACTACAAATTTGATTACGGACATATTGTTTTAAATGGATTTAACGAGATGCAAAATGAAAGTGCATCTCGTTAAATCCATGCACGCGAAAGAAGACCAACCACTATGAATAAGGATAATTGTCCGTGTGAATTAATTATTATATATTCACCATTTGATGGTTGACAGTTCTATTTAGAGTTTATATTGTAATCAAATTCTTTCACATGTCAAGCATCAACTGTTAAGCATGTAAACTAATTTTCAAATTGACAGTGGATCTAATAAAAAGCCAAATAAAGAAACAAAGCCTCTTTTTGAGAACATGTGCTCGCGGTTACCTTCTCTCTATTGAGGGTGGTATCTGTAAAGAAGTTATTATCTAACTCATTTTACTACACCTAGCCGCAAATAACGAGTCTATCTCAATTTTTCAAAAGCATATGAATTCTTATGTGTATTCTTTTATATGATTGACTCTATTCATTATGTCACTTATGAAATGGTTCTATAAATCTTGTGCATATATGCCTAAGATTTTTCTCTTTTTCTTCCCTTTTCTTGCTAAACATGCAAAAGGTCATAAAAAGACTTAGTTTTTTCCACCATATTAGTCTTATCTCAACTAAGACTACATTTGTTTCATAAAAACAATTGATTTGGACAACATTTTCCTCTAAATGATTGTTTGTATCGCTTGAAATGATTAGTTAATGAAAATTGTTTCATTGCCGATAACAGTTTATATCTAAATAGTTTCATTATGAGTGAATTTTTTTTCATTCGTTTAATTTTTTAAGCAATACAAGTGATTATTCTTAGAATTCTTTTTTTCTAAATCATTCATTTTCTACAAAATAAACACATCCTAAATAAATGAGTGGGGTTGCAATTTTAACAGTCCTAGGGAGGACCAACCATAAATTTGGGGAATCCAAGTGTGGAGGGCTTTTACGATCTTTTGCTCAATTCACCATCATAACTAACATGTCCTGTTCTAATGCATTTTTTTGTTCGTAATTCCTACATAAAATCATCGTATCATTTGCATTTATAAAGTGATCAAATGGAAGACCGATGGTCTATTTGTTTCTCCAAAAATGCACGTTTGAGAAAATATTTTTCTAAAAATGATTGGTTATATCACTTAAAATAATTAATCAATAAAAAATATTTTCATTGCCAAAAATAATTTATATTTATATTTATATTTTTTGGATAATAAAGATATTTTTTATTCATTAATAAGGGATGAATTTTTAAAAAATATTTTTAAAAATATTTATTTTTTTGCGAAATGAATGAATCTTGAAATCTAGTTATATTTATGATTTTAATGACCACAGATCCTACGCAAAATCCGCGGCAATTGCTTTGTTGCCAGGGACTGCTCTTTGTCCGCACCTGCAAAAGTTTGTTGCTTGCAGGTCTTACCGTGTGAAAATCGTGAAATCGGGTGCCGTCCGGAACAGAAAAAATGCACTTCCTGAGGCGCAATAAAGTTTCATGAATGCTGCATGGAAAGGGAAAAGGATTTCTGTTTAGGTCAACGTAACTGAAATCAACAAAATCCGATCTTTCGTGCATGGCAGAGGCCATTAATGCCATCCTAGATCTCCCAAGTTAATGACCCACGAAGAGCTGTATATATACCAGGTGGAGCTGAGTAATGCAGCATTGTGCCTGCTTTGATTGTCAATGGCTTTCAATAAGGTAGCTGTTCTTAGTCTTGCACTGGCTTTGATTTTCTTTTCTTCTGTGCCTGGATTGTCTGAAGGAAGGAAATGGAGGCTGGAGAAGAACAATTTCCCCTCAATGTCGGGCACTGGAGAATATGAGGTGATGGGAGAAGAGGACAACAACAATCACGATCTCTCACAACCACGGGTTGCGTACCCTCAAGCGCCGGCTCCATCAGTAGAGGCATTTATGCCTGCTAGTTTAGGTCATACTCCTAGAGTCGGACACGCAGTACATCCTCCGATGTCGATAGGCGGCAAACAAGAGGTGATGATGGCTGAAGAGTACAATGGCGATCATGATTTTCCCATGCAACCACATGTTGTGAAATCTCCAGCACTGGCTCCAATAGAAGTGGCAATTAGCCCTGCCGGTCCAGATGATACAGAGCCTGGTCATAGTCCTGGGGTAGGACATGAGTTACCTCCCCTAGCCCCCTAAATCCCTATCATGTGGTTTCTCACCACCCCTAGTTGAGCATGGAGCGATAGAAATGTCGCCGTGTTCATCATGGTGGCGTTTTTGTTGCTCTTATGAAGACATACATTAATAAATTTGATTTTCCTTATGCCTTGCATAATTTGACCATGCTAACATGGTATAACAAAGCGCTTGCATAAATGCATAGATAGTATCTTGTTCCTTTGGCAATATGTGTGGTAATCTAATATTGCAACGGGCAAAATTTTCATTTATTGATCAGCAATCAATTGATTGTCCAATTGGTGGCTGATGTACAACATCTTCACCAACAAACAAATGCCAGGACGAGATTGAATTTAATTGCTTATTTTTCACTTCCTGAAGAGTCTTGTAAATAAGTTGATCGGATGGATCTAATAGGGGCAAAAGAGGCAGGCTTGGCAAACGCAGAGTGTGGATTTACAAGAGGGAGTGCGGTATTGGATATCTTATCTTCATCACCAAAATAAGAAACTTTATGCAAGTAATCTATTTTAGAAGCATCTGAACTTTTAAAAGATGAGGATGGATCTATAGACATAGGGGCAATAGAAGTAGTTGGTTTTGTGATGTTGGACAAGATGAGAATTATTCTCTAGTCTACTAATGTGTCATCAAAATATAATAAATCTATAATGGACTGTGTTTGATAGTTCGAACGGGATAATTTGTTATCTTATTTGGTGTTCTCAGACATCCTCTGAACTAGATAAATCTGGATATGTCTAAACAAAATTTGGGGAAAAAATCCTATACAGGGAGTAGGATAGACACGAATTGGATAAGAAATGTAAAACAAATGACAAAAGGAAGGAAAACAAGAAGTCGCTGCTTGCTGCTTATGAAGATCAGGGCTGCCATGAACGCCAATGGTGGTGTAGCGTGCAACCATCGCAAGATAGAGAACCTCTCCATCGAGCAAGTTGCGCAGATGGAAAAGCTCGTCGGAGTAGCACGACGAAGATCTTTGCACGAGGAAAACGAAGACTTCCACGCGGCTCGACAGAGACCTCTACGCAGCCATGCCCAAGTGACGCTGGTGCTCGGCTGAAATTCTGTTGCTCTATCGCGATCTCAAATCAATGGATCTGAGGCACACTCCCCAAGTAACGGTCGTAATTTATAACTAAATTTATTTAACTTACGAAATCATATGTAACTAAATTTATGAAAACTTTCTCAATAAATAGGGTGAAGAAAGTTAGAGCAAAAAAGAGTGTGAAGAAAGATTATATTAGTTAATTTCCCGAATTCACACTATATGAATATATATATATATATATATCAATTATGTAATTATATTTAGTTATACGGAATTGAAGCTAAAAAAATAGCATGAAAAGCATCAAGGAATGAATGAACGAAGATTTGTCTGCATATTATATCTTTTAAGGAGCTAGCCGACTCAAACTTTTGAGTGGGACTTTTGTACAACAAATCTTATTAACTTTGCAACAAAAGGTCTTGATCATGCAATGATCACACTATATGGAGAGAGAATTACGTTAATGGCTATGGGAAGATACATAATATGTTGAATCTAGATATTCTCGTAGCTATTTTGGGGTTGATATCCTTATATTGATGAATTATATTCTACAGTAATAGAACTTAAGGATATTTGACCATCTAGCTTTATTCTATATGTCTAATTTGGGATAAGTACACTATCGCCAAAAGTTGTGTGTGGCACTCACTTTGGTGCCAAAAGTTTCTGTCGGATCACTTAAGTACCAAATCGGAGGAAAAACGATCACTTTGGTGCTACCAGTGAGAGATTCCGGCCAAAATGATTACGTGGCTTTTATATTAAAAAAAAAATCGACATGGCTTTTAAACGACATCGTTTTCTGTCCTCCTTAAGAAAATGACGTCGTTTTGCCGTCATATGTGGATGGTCTCACAAAAACGACGCCGCACAGCTCATATGGGATTGAAATTATGGTTTTTTTGTTCAATCCTCGCCCAACGCCAACCTAGCTCGCTCACCGTCGCTCGGCCATCGTTGCTCGGCCATCGTGCTTGGCCACCGTTGCTCGGCCTCGGTCGTAGTTGCTCGACTAGGTGAGCAAAGAGAGGTTGAGGTTGTTTCTCAGGCAAGAAGCAACGGGAAGAATAGGAGGCGAGGGCGGAGGAGGAGGAGGAAGAATGGGGGTCGAAGGTGGAGAGAGAAGGCGAGGAGGGCGAGGGAAACAAGGAGGGCGCAGATGGAGATGGTGGA
This sequence comes from Eucalyptus tenuipes, assembly GCA_014182365.1. Taxonomy (NCBI): domain Eukaryota; kingdom Viridiplantae; phylum Streptophyta; class Magnoliopsida; order Myrtales; family Myrtaceae; genus Eucalyptus; species Eucalyptus tenuipes. Next base: position 16,974,222 of record CM024541.1, on the reverse strand, counting down.
TTGGGCTCGCTCAAGGAGTGGCTGGTGCTGGTGTTGTTCTTCGGGGAAGAAGACGACGGGGAAGCCCCCGCCATGCCTTCTCTCTCTCTCTCTCTCTCTCTCTCTCTCTCAATTTGGGGATTTAGGGGTTTCACTTGGAGGAAAGATGCCAAACGACGTCGTTTTGTAGTTTAGATGCTGATTGTACTCTACGGCAAGCCATATCAACTTCAAAAATTTATAAAAAAGTGCCACGTCGGATTTCTGGTCAATCAAATCGGAGTTGACACTAAAATGATCATTTTTCAAACTTTTTGGCACTTAAGTGATCCAAAATAAACTTTTGGCACCAAAGTGAGCGCCGTAAACAACTTTTGGCACTGATAGTGTACTTACCCCTGTCTAATTTGGAGCAAATAAGTAGTTGTGAGGGCTTTTGCAATCACTGACTTCTGCTTTGAAGGGAAAAAAGAAGAAGGGAGAAATGATTGCATAATAGTTTTTAATTTACTATTAGAATAATAGTCTATTTTGGATCACAATAAATCAATAACAAATAATTATAAGTTGTTGTGAGCCTACTCATTTAAAAATTTGCAGCTCACAATAAACTATTATTTTCACAATAGCCCAAAAAACCCTTCCTTTTAGGCTTTACTAGCATAAAATATTTTGAACTAATGTGAGAATAACAATTTATTGTGAACCACAAATTCTTAAATAAGTGAGTCTCACAATAATTTATAATTATTTATTATTTGATTTTGGTAAGAAAATGAGGAAGTGCTGTAGCAGGACCCTTGACTCTTATTTTACCTTCAACAAGAAAAAAAATAAAGTCGATAATTTGTAAGATCAACCCCTTTTAATGTGAAATTCTTCATTAAGATGTTTGAGAATTTTATGTACAAGCATAATCTCTTATAACTTGCTGACAAAATAAATAATTTACCTACCTCAAGGTTCGTCATAGTAATTGGATGTTATAAGGTCAAATATCATTAAGTAAATAAAACCATAAAGATTACTGTAGACAAAGTCAACATTTTGAAGTTAAAATTCACAATAGTCACAACCCATGTGGATCCATGGCGAGGAACTGTTAGCTTGGCTAGGCACCTCCATAATTTCAAAACATTATAGGAAAGTAACGTTCCGTTCTATAAAACACATTATGCTACTCTTCTATGTGGATGATATGATTATTACTGGCAATGATTAGACTGACATTTTACCTTAGTAAACAGTATGAAATGAAAGATTTTGGGCGACTAAGCTATTTTCTAGGCTTGGAGGTTGCGTCTGATGCTTCTTATTATAATCTCTCACAAGCAAAATATATCATTGATCTTGTTTTTCCAAATCATACACTTTATCAGCAATTGATTGGTAGTCTTACATATTTCATTATTAGCCGTCCTAACAATGCTTATGCTCTTAACATTGTTAGTCAATACATGACCATGCCTTGTACAACTCATTGTTTGATGATAATTTTTTTTCCCAAACATGTGCTCTCTCTCTCTCTCAAAAACGTGACCAGCTCTCTCTCATTTGAAAAGCATGACTAGTGCGGTGGTCACGGCCACAGACCTTAAGCAACTGTGGTTGACATCACCTCGCAAGCCTCATACAACAACGGCCACCCCGTTGGCGTCCTCTCTCTCTCTCTCTCTCTCTCTCTCTCTCTCTGATTTGAAAATCAAGACCGGGGTGGTGGTCAAGGCTGTAAAGCTAAAGTAATGGTGTTTGTCATGACCTCGCAAGTGTCAGACGACGGCCACCTTGTGGGGTCTACTTCTACTCTCTGTGGACAACACTACAATCCACTTCCTGACTGGGTTGCTTACACTCCTTTCCGGACCAGATGTTTGATTCAGCTTTCTGGACTTCTTTTTGGTATTCTAGCTGGACAAAGCTCATTTTAAGTCTGAACCGGCCTGAATTTAAACTGAAAGGTCATTCAGTAATTTCAACGAGCAATCGCTTAAGGGCGCCGAAGGATTGGACAAGGACAGTGACTCGCGGACCAGGATGCTGGTTGAGATCACAAGGAAGGAAGGATGTCAGTTCGAATCACGAGCAAGGACGCCAGTGGAACCGAGAATGCAGAAGATTGAAACGCTGGATGGTTGGTGGAACGCCACGGACGCTGGGACGCTGGCGGATGTCAGTGGTAGATCCCAGGACAGCGATGGAGAAGGCTACGGGATGGAGAGGACCACCGGTTGAAGAATACCGTAAGACTCGAATACAAGACTCGAATACGTAATGAAATGTGTATGGAGAGTCGACGATAGGAAGGTGAAGAGAACGTGACCTTGGGGGTGAAAGCTTCCCCCACATTCTGAAGATGCAAGCGTCCTGTCTAGTGTCTCCTCAGGTGAGACAAAATGATGTTAGGATCTTGTGATAGTGCTTTCTTATTATTTTTTAGAATCTCAAGGTCCAATCTCCGAAAACCCAACCAATCTCTCCCAAATCTCCTTTCTATGGGTCACAACTGGACGCAATTAAACTTCACCAAGTTTGTTGTTTTGGTTTTGCCATTATTAGACCTATTAAACAGGTGAATCGGGTCGAAAATGATCAAGTCCAAATTAACTCATTTAACCCGTTATGATCCATTTCCATATAATATAAATTTAGTGACCTAAACTTGGCCTGATTCATACCAAACTCATACCCAACCCAACTCATATTACTAAAATACTTATATATTTAATTAATTAAGGAAAACTCATACGAAGTGAACAGATGCGGGATTGACTGAGAGCAAGAGGTAGTCATAGAGATGGGTTGGATTTATATAAGTTGTGAATTCATTTAATACCTATAAAGTTTGATCTAATCTCATTTACTGAATAACTAGCCCATTTAACAAGCCAACCCATCAAATATGGGTCAAGAAATGGATCTATGTCCCATTTTGGTAGATCTAGCTATTATTCATTTGGCGGATTTCACTTCAAGCTCGCTTTCTGATCTCCATTTCTATTCCAATTTCACCAAATCATGCGTAGAATTTTATGAAGTAGACTCCAACGAATTTGCCCCCTTTATTAATCTTTAAAACTGGTCATTTAATCCTTCTAAACCGCTTCCCCCCCCTCCTCTTCATCATACCAAACACCCCGCAGATTATGGAACAAAATTTGGAAAATGCAGACCACTCCCAAAATTCGTATTTTCATGTGGTCCTTGTGTCAAAATGCGTTATCTACCAAAGCGAACCTATATCACAGGCACATCACTCTAGATCTGGTATGCCAAGTATGTATAGATCAAGTACCAGAAACGACATTACATATTTTCTTATCATGTACATGGACGCAAGCAATATGGTCCCATACCCACCTCCAATTGACGAATCATATTCGAGATGTTCAATGAATTGATGCCTGGCTAACAGATCTACTCGACACAAAGGATACCATACCTGACATGGAGACTGTGGCTTCTGTATTGTGGCACATATGGAAGGCCCGAAACAGCCTTGTCTTCCGCCAGCTAAGACCGGTTCTTGATCGGGTTGTCCAGTTAGCTCTCGCCCACGCTAGATCCATCAAGTGCAGCAATGGTAGGCCCCCGAAACGTAACATGCAAACATCAGACCTTGAGCATATGTGGCGTCCACCAGAGATGGGTGTTCTCAAAATCAATATAGATGGTGCTTACCCTACGTCCCCCAACGAAGGCGTCGTTGCTTATGTGTGTCGTGATTCCTCTGGCCACCTGATCACTGGTTTTACCCGAACCATCACTGTGGGTTTAGCTCTGGAAACCGAGACACGGGCCCTAAATCTTACACTCAAATTTCTGCAGCAGACAGGGAGAACTTAGAATAGCATCTTGCTGGAGTCTGATTGCTTGGTGCTCGTGGACGCCGTTAAAAACCCTAGCCTGACTCCTTGGGAACACAGAGCTCTGTTTGTAGAGATAATGGCGTTGTTGCCCTGTTTTCTTCTTCTCCAAATCACACACTGCCGCCAGACTGAAAACTTCTTAGCTGACTGGGCTGCCAAAACCCACGGGTTGTCTTTCCTTCCTCCAAATTGGGCTATCTCTCCTCCTAGTCATCTCTTAGATCTCCTCAACTCGGAAGCTTTGTATAAAGACTGTTCCTATGTCTGTTAATATATATTTGTGTTTTCGACCAAAAAAAAAAAACCGCTTGCCCTCCTCTTCGAATCGGCCAAGATTTCTCCTCTTTGTAATATTCTCTTTCACTTGCACTTACGGTCATCTGTTTGTTTTGCTTTTAAGAGTTCAAGTTCCAGTTGCTCCATCATATTTATCTTTTCCCCTTTTTTCAAGCTTTTACCTTATAAACCCCCATGATCCTATTCCTTATCCCACCATTTTTATCCTATTTTATCTCTATTTCCTATCTTGATGTCCAAATTAATCCTAGAATTCAAATTTGAACAAACGAATCAAGATTGTGCCAACATTATCTGCTTTGCCCCTACGACCATGCAAATGAGTTAGTCTCAAATGCTATTAGTACCTACATGCAATGTGATGCAATGCCAAATGTAAGCAATGCGACTTTGATATTTTTGTTTAGGGGTCAAGTTGATTCCTAATTTTATGGTTTAACAATATTTTAGGTATTGACGGTCCATAAACTTTTGTTACATATTTAATTCAATTCTCAAATTATGTGAAAATGTTCAATGTTATCCTTCTATTATTTTAAATCAACGTAATTTATTGATTTGGCTTCCAATCAGGTATGTGTGAATGATGGACAAAAAATTTTGCTGAACATAGATTCCCATGTAATATATTTAACTCAAAGTAAAATATAATAATTCATGTAATTTGTTTAATTTGATCGATTTGGAAAAGTAATTATCCATGTTATTGATGACTTAGATAATTTTATCTTCAGTTGAGTTGACTATCTCATGGGCATAATCCATGTGTCAGGCTATTCTTCTATACACCATTCAAATTTACCGGATTGGAAGCCTAATCAACAATTTACATTAATTTAAATTAATGGAAGGATAGTGTTAGATATTTTCATTTAGTCTATAGACTATATTAAATATTTACAAAAAAAAATTAGAGATTGCATTGAATAAATTAAAAGTCCAAGGACAACATTGTACATTAGGCAAAATATCATAGACCACACAACAAGTTTAAAATTCAAGAACGACGTTGCATATTGGGCCGAAGTTTAAAAATCCTTTGTGCAGCTATCCCATGAAAAGTTGGCAACCCAAAACTAGTAATTAACTTAATTTGATAAAAGCTAACAAGTCGTTCTAACTTAGGTTGGTAATTTTACATAGGAATTATTAAATTCAAGTGTTAATAACTTATGTATATAAAAGTTGGTAAAATTGTCTAATATTTGGTCATTTAGCAAGCTAACAAACAAGAAAGTTTATTTATTAAATCTAATGGTAAATCACTAAAAAATTTACCTAGAAAAAAAGTGACGTCTTTTTTTAAATCAATAACTTATTTACACTTATCAACATTTGTTGAAATTTATCAGTATTTAAAAAGAATCCAAACCTTTTAACACAGAATAATAGAGTTCCACGTAGCCATAGCCACGTGGAGTCGAAGGCAAACTAGAAGAATATAATCCTAGACAACAAAATAGTTCCAGAATTAACAGGCAATAATTAAAAAAGAGTTTCACTTCATAAATTGCTATCTCAATATCTCCATGCATTGGCACGTAAAAGAGAGCATTTCTCATGACAAGAAAAAAGATCCATCTTGATGTCGACTTTTCCTTTCACTTCTTTGAGGATAAGATGGGTCAAGAATTTGGGACCATGTCCGAAAAGAAACTACACAAGAATTGTTCTGGCATATACTGCTTCTTCTCCCCAGCATATCTGAAAATTTGTGCGAACAATGGTTTTATAAAAGAGGAGGTTTGATCAATCCGAGGACTCGAGCTAAGCCAGTCAAAGCAAGAGAGACAGAGTGGGGTTTTGACACAACAGTGCAATTCTCCTTTGGCAGAATAGAGGCATTGTATGCAAAGGTCTTGAATAGCTTCTGTTCCGCCAAAGGACAATTGCCCTGTAATTCAGACTCCACCAACAACAAGTTGATTGCTTAAAGAAAGATTATCAGCGCAAGTTAGGGTTTCTTCTTTTCCCTTTTCCCTAGCACTGACAAAAGTATTATGCCATCTAGAAACCATCTCAATCTATTTGCTTCCTTTTTATTTTCAACAAGAAAAGTGAGTTCCAAATAGATATGTCCATTTCTTTCCATACATAATATACTTCGTAATGCATTTTTATGAGTAAAGTAAATCATATCTCATCCTTTTGGCAACAAAAACATGTCTCTTACATTGGGCAAATTCTTACCTAGACTTGGGTGCACATGGACCCGATTAATGTCTTTTACAGGGTAAATTCTTACCTAAACCTGGGTTCACTTGGACTAGGTCCAACATTGCCATTATTCGTACAGTTTGAGGTCTGTGATTTGGTTCCACAGAAGTCCTTTCATATTGAAATACTCTTATCCGGCATTTATAGTAAGCCCCTTGATGAATGAAAATTACTCTAATGATCGCTCTTTCCTGTAAAGTTTTGCGATACAAAGTTTAAACAAATAGTCCTGCTTAGTCTTGCTTAATTCATACTCGAAACAAATTATTATCTCCTTCCAAAGATGTGAAGCCAAAGATTATCTTTAACGAGTAATGATTTCTGAAGGTACACATAAACTTTGTTCGAAGAAATATGATTGCTTTGACATGCTAGCCCGGAAGAGCTTTTATAGCTCGGAGCATTTTACCTCTTTTTGTCAGGAAGGAGCATCCCATCCTCTTCACCAAGAAGTGCAGCCATAGCCCTGATCGTTTTCTTCAACCGGAAATGCTTTTGTAGCCTGTAGCGTTTCACCTCCTTTTAGCAGGCAGGAAGTGCTCCTCATAGACCTGAGTATCCCATCCTCTCCATCAAGAAGTGCTGCAATAGCCATCAGCGTATCTTTGTCTGGAAGTGCTTTTGTAGCCCGGAGCTTTTCGCCTCTTTGCCAGGAAGTGCTGCTTGTAGCCCTGAGCATTCCAAGCTCTCTGCCAGGAACTGCTGTTATAGCCTTTTTATTATTATGATGTTTCCTGCACAAAAGTGTTTTTTGTAGCCCAGAGCACTCCGCTTCTTTTTGCCAGGAAGTATTGTCCGTAGCCCCCAGCGTCCCATCCTTTCCACCAGGAAGTTCATAGTCTTGTATTCTCATTCCTCGCACTTAAATTTTAGGACAGGATGCCGATTAAATATCTATTTGAGCGAAATCGCGAATATTATGAACCAAACATCGCCCGCATCTCTCTCTCTCTCTGTGAAATGGAAAGTAAGCATGCCATATTTAAGCTACCTCCAGCTAAGGTAATTGATCATTGCTGCATCTGAACAAGGAATAAGAGAGATGGGTGAGGTAAAAGGAAACTCACAAAGAGGGAGAAGAGAGAAAGAATCAATGAAAAATAAGGGAATCTCAGCCAAATAACAAAGGGAAATGAAAGAGAGAAAAAGAAGAAGGGGAAAGATTGAGGAGATCACGAGATTCTGAAAACAAAGGGAAGTCTGGAATTTCTTTTCATAAAAGAGCATCGACCATCATTCGGTGAAAACGGAGATTCTCGTGCATATTAGAGTGAGATGGCAAAAAAAAAAAAATCCAGAGAAAAGACATAGAATTATTGAAAGAAACCTTGTGGGAATGCAAGTAAAATTAATTTGCCAAAAAAAAAAAAAAAAGCCCTTTAGGCCCTCGCCGTCATCATCACACCATCCTTGCAAAATTGCCGGCAATGATGGGGTGATGGCTAGCAACCCTTGTTGACAACGAGCAACAGCCCGGTGACTCTTGCCCAAATCTAGCCAAGGGGTCAGTGAGGGTTTCAATGATTGCTGAAGCCCTAACAACCCCACTAGCCCATTCCGGCGATGGTGAGCAGTTGTGAGAGGGTCCACAGGCCTTGGCCTGGTTTTTTCTTCATTTTTTTTAGATTTAACCTTTTGTTAACCTTATTTAAGTAAGATTTGGGGAAAAAAAGATTTACACCATAACAATGTTGATTTAACCTTATGTTTCATGTTTTTGTAAGTTGACACCACGAAGAGAGAAGATAACAAGAAAAAAATATGTCAGCATTTTTTTTGTTAGCCAAGTTAAAAGGAGTTATCAAAAGGACTTGATAATATCAACTTAATAAGTTTTAGGACTTAATTGCATTTATGAAAATTTTAAGGCGTGCACTTTATGACAAATTTTAGGACTTTTGGGCTTATCTAGAAAATTATTTTAGTCACTTAAATTAACACCAATAACGTTTTATAAAAAGTTTGGAAATTTAAGGCATGGTTAAGAAAATAAATAATGGTTGGTAATAGATTAGAAAAATAATAATTAAAATAATAAAATGTCGTAGGTAACTTAAATGACAATTGATAAGTCAAAGCTAATTAGTAACTTATTTGGAGAGTATTTGGCAACCGTAGTTAAAGTTAGTAATTCCGAGTGTTATGAAATTTAAGATGTCGGTAATATTGACAAATAAAAGTTTGTAAGCATCAAAGAATAGTTGACATATTAAAAAAAAAAATAGTGTCGGTATAAGGCCCTGTAATATTATAAAAAATTAAAATCTTTTTTGTGCTTTTCAAAAAGGGGCAGATCATATGGAGGTAGGTTTAACCGTGTTGATTTTTCTTCAAAGATGAAATAACCGCAACCTCCCTCCCTCCCCCTCCCAAAACCTTCCAATCCTTTTCTCTCTTTCTCTCTCAAAAAAAAATATTATATAGGCCAATCTTGCCATGTAGGCGATAACACGCTCCATTTGGTGCTCGACACATGCCCAGATGGGCCCACTAGTTAGTCTTTTTATCTCTCTTTATTACACCTTGCGTTTATCTTCTTCTTCATCAAACTTTTTGGACTGTTGATAAGGTGTATTGGAAGCAAATTGAAACAATCAGCATAGGACACATCTAACGCCACATCTTGTTGAGCGTCTCAATGGACGAAGTTAACATAGGGATGCTTATAACAAAACAAAAGGAGACCAAAGATGAATATTCTTTTAAATGTACTAGTATTATTTTAAAACAAACAAAAAAAAAAGGTAATCTGGACAATTTTGAATTTCAAACAATAGTATGGGCAGGGTTGGAAATCCATGTCATCTCAAAATAAGTCTATAGCATCAACTCAAGGACAATGCATTTAATAAACAATGTCTAGCTACCTCAACACAAACATGACACATGGTACAAAACAACTAACACAATTATAAAATGTGTTATCTTGTCTCGTATTAAATGACACGATTCATGTTTGTGAATATATGTTAACCTGTCCACATAATAAACACGTAAAAACAGCCATGCACATTAATTTTGTGTTAACAAGTTTAAAACAAATCTAAACAATAGGATTAATTTCACTTCATATCACATCTAGAGTGTCTTATTGAGTTAGTATACTTTCATGTATAATGTCTTTTGTAGTCTTATATATGTTTTTACTTTACTTTTTATTCTTTTTAAGATGGGTTCAACTTGTAAGTATTAAAAAAGTGTTTAAATATATTTGTATTGAAAGTGTCCAATCATATCATGTTAAGAGGAACTGCACAATAACACATTAATTTAATCATGTCAATTCCAGTTTATATGGGTTTAGCAAATCAATCGACCTAAGACACAATTTTTCATTACACTAACTCTTTGCAAACGCAAACCTGTTCAATTGTGTGCAATGTCATGTCATACAAACTAGTCTTGTTGAGAATTGTTGACCATATTATAGGACTTCTAACAATTAGTCACGTTGAGAATGGTGGACCCTAAGCATAGGGACTTTTGGCAATATTATCTCATTAAAAAAATAATTATAGTGGGAGTAATTCAATTGACAGTTAGTAGCCCAATACCATGTGGTAATTTAATAGCAGAAAAAATTAGCGAATTACGTTGATTTAGGTTAGTAATCTATATATATATATATATATATATAAGAGTACATTTAATGGGTCATTGGCCGAGGAAAATAAAAGTTGTTACCCAATAAAATAATTGATGAATTAACAATATATAAATATTAGGAAGCGAAATGAAAGTTGATAATCCAAAATTAATAGGTTACTTAATCCGACAAAGTTCATAAGTCCCTTGGTTGATAATTCATATAAGACTTAGTAAATTTGAAAGTTGGTGTCATTTGCAAACTATCAAACAGGCATGGCAATTTCTAAAAAGTATTGGTAAGCTACCAATAACTTTACTGAAAAAAAAAAGTGATTTATTAATTATTTGACTAATTATTTTTTTTACACTTATCAAAATTTATCGGTATGGGAAAAAAAGAAAACCATACTTTTTAGCACGGTATCTTAGAATTCTGCATAACTATAGCCAGATGGAGTCAAAAACAAATTAGAAGAAAATAATCCTAGCCACAATATAATAGGACTAAGATTGAAAAGCAATAACTAGATAAGTCTGCAATTTGTCTCAATATCTCTCCAAGGAGTGGCACGTAAAAGATAGCATTTCTCATGAAGAGAAGAAAATATCCATCTTGATGGCGACTTGTCCTTTCACTTCTTCGAGGAATGGATGGGTCAAGAATTTGGGACCATGTCTGAAAAAAACTTACGCAAGAATTATTCTGGCATATACTATTCCGCCTCCCTGGCATATCCTTAGTATGTGCGGACAATGGTGTTATAAAAGAGGAGGTTGGATCACCGCAAGGACTCAAGCTAAGTTAGTCGAAGAATAGAGAGAGAGAGAGAGAGAGAGAGAGAGAGAGAGAGAGTATGTGGTTGTGAAATTACAGTGCGGTTCTCCTTTGGCAAAAGAGAGACATTGCATGCAAAGGTCTTGAAATAGCTTCTCTTCCGCCAAAGGAGAATTGCCCTGTAATTCCCACTCCACTGTCAACAAGTTGATGGCTTAAAGAGAGATATAGAGTGGGTGCAAGTGACGGTTTCTTTGTCGCTTCTTTCCCTAGCACTGACAATTTTTTATGCCATGTAGAAACATGTTAATCTGTATGTTTCCACTATATTTTCCTGGAAACAAGAAAAGTTAGTTTGAAATAGATATGTACATTTCTCTCCTTACATACCATGATTCATAATGCATCTTCATTGCCATTCCCATGTACATCTCTCTTCTTGCCGTTGAAACAAGAAAAGTGTTTTAAAGGATTAATTCTTACCTAGATCCATGTCCATGGACCAGACACATCGTTGCCATTATTCACGAGCGCCACACTTGTATTCCATGTTATCAACGGTCGTAACTGCTCTGGTACGTTGGACCCGATTCAATGTAAGAGTCTCTTCTTTTTAAATTGATTAATCTTGCTTCTTCATTGGCAGGTTTGCGTCGTGCCTTTGCAAGCTGTTTTTACAGGTGAAGCTTGGCTCCGACAGGACTAATAATCCTCAGGAGGTTGGTTAAATGGCAAATCAACTGGTTTGAATGTGGTAGATTTCATGATCGGATTACGATGTACATATCTCACTAAGATAATCTTGTGGAACATAGTTATATCTATGAACCTAATAGATTTTTTTTTTTTTTTTTCTAGCTCCTTGTTTAAATATGATCAAAGCTAATTAGCATAAATGTCCTAAATCTGGCCATGGTCTGTTTGCCATTATCCAATTTATTCGAATTGTTGTTGATTGGGTATTGTGCGTAAAAGTGATCGCTGTTTCCTTACAAAGGTGAAAACCAACTTCAAATTCAATTCCAGTGGCATGGAGAGCTTTTTCTTGAGTTATTCAATTATATTATTCATTTCTTACTATGTTTTTGTCTTATACTAGCTTAATTGATATTAAATTAGCTACATCTCACGTCACGGAAGCAAGTTAAGAGTAGTTAATGGCTGATTCTGAAAGGTAAATTTCATAAAATAATTTAGGAGGACCCACCCCATTTTGGGTAGACACTGATTTTCTAGTGAATTCTGGCTGATTCTGAAAGGTAAATTTCATAAAATAATTTAGGAGGACCCACCCCCATTTTGGGTAGACACTCAATTTTCTAGTGAATTCACTCTCTCTCTCTCTCTCTCTCTCTCTCTCTCCCTCCCTCCCTCTCCCCATTTGTTTTCTTTTTCATCCCATCTAACCAAGAAAACTAACTTTTGTTATCGCCTCTCGTTACTTTCACAATATAAATGCCTCATCACTCCCAGCAAGATACTATTTTCTCTAGTATCCTCTTATCAGTTGGCCTATAGAAGGTTATCAATTTAAATTTATGATTTCATATTTCGAATCACAAAAACTCCATAATAAGATTTTATTTTCATGATGGCATATGAATAAACAATTGATTGCCTATTATTTTTTTAAATAGTTTGAGCGAAACTATATTTTAGAAAAGAAAATTAAATTTCAATCTAGTTATCTAATTGACATTGACCTTGTGAGCGTTGGCCAGATAAATTAGTAGGTTTCTATCAAGAAAGATGACTTACTTTGTGTTTTACTTTAAGCTTTTAGACATTCTAATCTGAATTGCAAAGGGAGTTGAAATTCTAATTACACATTCTTATTGTCAAACTCACGTCACGTTATTTTAGAGGAAATTTTTAAGGTTTTGATCCACTAGCTATGAGATTGAATCTACAATTAATATAATTATATTCTTTATAATGTTAGAAGTAGAACAGCAAAAATTCTCTTTATGTTTTTTTCTTTCTGTGCTTTTTTTTTTTTTGTTGATATTCAAATATGATATAAATACATTTTAACATCTCCTACGCTTCTAACAAATTAACTTTTCCATATTATGATGATTTTTTTTTTTCCATTTTGAAGAAAAAAAATACCAGTCTACTTCTTCACGTACGGAAAAAAAAAAAGAAGGCAATATTATAAAATAGTTTGAGATACGAAAACGGTTTCTCATAAATTAGGAATGACAGGAAAAAAGTCTATCAATAAATGTATGACCAAGCCTACTGTTACAGGGTATTTTAGCCCGTCACCTCAAAAAGGTGCATTTTAGTCAAAAGGAGTGTGGAAATAGCACCGCCAAAGTTTATGGGTTTGCTTAATATGTTTTCAAATTTGGGCTACTTTTGATAACAAGAGGTGCAATTTTTTTTAATACATGCTGGACTTTGTACAAGAAGTTTCGTGAAGGAAAAAAGGATTTGTCTTCAAGCGAATGCAACTGGAATCTAATCATCGACGCATAGCAATGCCATTAGTACCATTTCTAGATCTCCCAACTTAGTGACCAACAAAGTGCCATGTATATAATTAGTCGAGGTGAGCTGCATGCTTTGATTTTCAAAGGATCAGAATAAGGCAACTGTTCTAAGTCATATACTTGCTTTGATTTTCCCTTTTTGCGCTCGGATTGACTGAAGGAAGGAAATGGAAGCTGGAGAAGAACAAATTTCCGCTCAATGTTGATCAGCCGAAAATATGAGGTGATGATGGCCGAAGAGGACCATAACAATCTCGTTGATCTAATACAATCATGCATTGGGGCATCTCCAACGCCTGCTCAGAGTTCAGGTCGTTGTCCTGGATTTGGACGCTCCTTACCTCTTCCGAGTCAGGGTCAAGCTGAAGCATTTATGTGATATCCTTATTTTCCATTTCTGCTTTTAATAAAATAAGATGGGCATTTCATCTAAGCACATATAGTTCTTTTCCTTGAGCTGGCCACTCACGTGAAAACTAATCTATCAGGTGAAGCCGGTAAGAGATTCTAATGCATTAGACTCAAGAATTTGACTAGGAAGCGACCTTTCAACCGAGCTAATCTGCAAGGGTCATTACGGCACAATTAAAAATCGATTAAACACCGGAGATAGGTCGACTCTACAGAGGCATGTGATCGAGTGTGGGTGATTCCATCAGATCGCACTATTCTTCTCGGTTGGCACTGCACCGGCTTTTCTGTTGATTGGGTACCCTGTGTCCGTATTTGAAACCTTGAGATTACCCCGACAACTAAGAGTCGCCAGTGTGTCAAAGATGTACATTGTGGCTTGATCAACCACATGTCAAATGCACGAAAATTTCTAAAAGCTACTAGGTAGATTGGGACGCGCTAATATCGTGCCAGAGTGAAATTAACCGTAAATTGAGATTGAATTCAGAAATTAGAAGTCCGGTGGTGTCACAAATCATTTTAGGAACATTGACTCATCTTCGGAAGATTTTTCATGCAAGTCGAGTTTTTCAGCAAAATAATCAAAGTATGGTTAATTTGGTTTAGAAAATTGGTAGGCCCGCTTTTGGTTGTATTTTTTAGATCAAGATGGTTCTATGGTCGAGTAATTATGTGAATTGAAGTGTGGTGACATTGGATTAATTTTATGGACTTCAATTGGACTCAATTGGAAGAGAATTGAATGGAATTGAAGAAATTAATGCACAAGATTTCATGCCACGACGGAAAAGGAAATTGCACCCATTGGAATAAGGTTGTGGAAGATTGGAGATAGTGGAGTGTGACATCATCAAGTGATGTCATGGTGGGGCTAGAAGTGCCTAAGATCTTGACAAGTGGAGGGTGAGGATTTGTTCTTCAAAAGGTGGGATGTCACTTCCAACCAATCTCCATCATCTTCAAGCTTGGCTCCTTGGATTTCAAAATGGGAAGAGGGGGGAGAGAATCCGGCCGGCCAGCAGCTACTTGACGCCGCCCCTTCGCCACTCGGTCACCCGCCGTTGCCGTCGCCATCGCCGCTCGCTCGACGCATGCCACCTGGTGCCGCTCCTCCTTTGCCCGTGCGACCTACCAGCTCGCGTGCTGCTCCGCCACTGCTCGCGCGACCGGACCTCCATCCGCTGGACCAGCTGCTCGCTCGCACGTCGCTACCGCTCCGCACGCGCCGTCCCGCGCACCCGCGCGCCTGACTAGCTCGTCGCTCGCCAGCCGCAGCTCCGCCTTTGTCCGCCGCCGAGCATCGTCGTCCAACCGTTTAGATGCCCGTTCGTTGTCACCAAGGCCGCCGGAGGCCCCGCTAGGCTACCGTGAGCCACCTCCGGAGCTACCGCCCCTTTCCTCCGGCCTTTCCGACCAAAACCGACGCTGGATCCGCCCTTCTCGGCCCCAAATAGCAGCTGGTTTTGGTGGGTTTCACATCTCGATTTTGGCCCGTTTTGGCCGGCTTCCCGACCCCGAAAGTTAGGTCCGCCTTTGGGAAAGTCGGTCCCCATTGCGTCCCCGTCGTTTGGAACTACTCGGCTCGCTAATCGGGTGAGTTTAGCTCACTAAACCTTGATTAGCGAGTTAATTATACTTAGGGTGTTCTTAGTTAAGCTAAGTAGGCTTAGGTTGCTAGATTAGTTTAATTAGGCGTGGATTAGATTAAGGGGTGTGATTAGTTTAGCGTATGTTTAATTAAAGTTAAATGGGTGTTTATGTTAGTTTAATGATCATTTGACTTAAATATATAATTTTGAATTATATATGCATTTCGAAATTATTTAATTATTTAATAATATAATATATTACGAAAATTATTAAAATATTATTATTTAATTAATTTTGGAATAAAATTAATTATTTAAGAAATTCCGAAAATCGTTTCGGGATCTTATTTTCTCAAAATTTCGCGCCGATTGCTTTTGTGTATTCAGATTTTGAATTTGATTATTGGATATTGCAAATTGAGTGTTGATTGTGAAAAATATGGATTTATTCAGAAAAATCCGAGTGTCGGGTTTGGCACCGAAATTGGACTTTTAAGGATTACTATTGTAATGAGAGTATTTGAATGAAATGTAAAGTGTCCGGGGGTCAGTATTGAATTGTCGTGTGTTGGTTGAAAGACTCGGTCGTAGTAGTGGGTAAGCCAACTGGACTTATACTCCTTTAGAAACGCCGTCAACATAGTGACGAGGCTCGGGTCGCAGTAGAGGCTAGGCCAACTGGACCTATGCTCCTTCGGGAATGCCATCGACATAGTGACGAAGCCGCGCTCCAAGGGGGAGGCGATGCCTAGCATTAATGTTAGTAGATAGCCGAACTGCGAGTAGGCTATGCCCTTGTGTGGCAGTGAATGACAATTGGATCACATGCTGAGCGTTATTGACGGGTCGGATTATGGGACGGAATCATGTGGTATGGTATGGGACGTGTCATAATGGTTTGGTCTTATAATCCGAACTCCTGTGGTCGTTTGAAATGAAATTGTTGGCGTTCCAGTTATTTAAGTTCTTATTATTACTTATGATTGAGTGATACAAACTATGCTAACCTGTAGGAAGGAAATAAGGCGAGGTGAGTCTTCTATGTGATGTGGCTAGGCCACCCTTGGGTGTATTTTCTTTCTAATAGGGGTTTAGGGGGTTGAACTTGCTGAGACAATGTCTCACCCCGGTTGGTTGAACTTGCTGAGACAATGTCTCACCCCGGTTGTGGGCTTACATTTTCAGGTCCCTAGTGAATGGAGCGGCTAGTTTGTTATGGTTGGCCTTGCGAACGGAGTGGCCAGTTGCAGAGGTGAAGTCTATTGGATTGGAGATCGTGTCCAACTTGTAGGTCGTAGGACAGTTTATTTTTAAGAGCCAATCTTTTGTAGACTTTTCGCTGTAGACCTCTGTTTGTAAACTCCGTTGGTTTATGAAAGTGTATTGTGGTGAAATTGCTTCTTGCTTTTCTATCCCGTATTTTACTGTTAGGTGTTTTATAACACACTTCCGCATGTGCATTAAAGAACTAATTGGGTCGGCGACTTAACCTGGGAACATCGCATTTGAATGACCATGGTGGGATGTTGGCGCGCCCGAGGTTCGAGGTGTGACAACTTAGGCCAATGAGTCCTAGTCATGGTCCTAGGTTGGACACTCCAGACATCCTCCAAATCAAGTTGAAGCATTTAGGCCATTAAGTCCTAGTCATAGCCCTGGCGTTGGACACTCCACACTTCCTCCAAGCCAAGTTAGAGCATATAGGCCAAAGTCTTGGTCATAGTCTTGGAGTTGGACCCTTCATATCTTCTCTGAGTCATGGTCAAATTGAAGGATTTAGGTCGGCAAGTCTAGGTCATAGTCCTTGTCCTAGGACTAGTCATAGCCCGGGTCATTCTCCTCCAGCACCCCTGAAACCCTAATATGTCTTTTCTTGCTACCCTAAGTTGAGCATGGAGCAATAGAAATGTCATATTCATGGTGGCATTTTTTATGCTCTTAGTATTGAATACTTTGATGACCTTAACATGGTAGAGTGATGCGATTTCATACATGCTTAACCAGCTTCATCAACAAACTATAGAAATTTCAAAATATTTCTTATTAGCTTTGCCTAACAAGTTTTCTGTACTTACGGCAATATGTATGGGATCCAAAATATCAATGTGCAAATTTTTCATCTATTAATCATGTGACATCCCGTGACATCCTAATTTTCCATTTCTGTTTATAATGAAATGAGACGGGCATTTCATCTTCACGCATATAGTTCTTTTACTTGAGTCGGCCACTCATGGGAAAACTAGTCCATCAGGTGAAGCCGTTAAGAAATTCTAATGTATTAGACTCAAGAATTTGACCAGGAAGTGACCTTTCGATCGAGCTAATCTGCAAGAGTCATTACGGCACAGTTAAAAATCAATTAGAGACCGGAGATAGGTCGACTTGATAGAGGCATGTGATTGAGTGTGGATAATTTCACCAAATCGCACTATTCTTGTCGATCGGCACTAGACCGGTTTTTCTATCGATTGGGTACCCTGTGTCCGTATTTGAAACCTTGAGATTACCACGACAACCGAGAGTCGCCAATGTGTCAAAGATATACATTGTGGCTTGAAAATGATCAACCATAGGTCAAATGCATGAAAATTTCTAAAAGCTACCCGGTAGGTTAGGACACGCTAGTATTGTGCTAGAGTGAAATTAACCGTGAAGTTGAGACTAAATTCGAAATTGGAAGTCATGTTGTGTCACAAATCTTATTAGGAACATTGGATTAATTTATGGACTTCAACTGGACTTAATTGGAAGAGAATTAAATGGAATTGAAGAAATTAATATACAAGATTTTTATGCCACGGCGGAGGAAGCAATTGGACCCATTGGAGAATTGTTGTGGGAGATTTGAAGTTAGTGGAATGTGATGTCACCTTATGTCATGGTGGTTGTGGCCAAATTGAAGAGGATTTTGACAAGTGTAGGGTGTAGATTGGCCCTTAAAAAGTGGGGCTTTCCCCTCACCCATCACCATCATCTTCAACCTTGGGTTTCTTTTTTTGATTTTGGAGGAGAGAGAAGGGAGAAACGGATGGAAACCAGGCTGCCCGCACGCCCTCTTTGCCCGCTCGACGCCGCCGCTCGTCATCGTCGCCGTCGTCACTCGTTCCGCGCGCGGGGCTCCGCTCGCCGGCCAGCCGCTACTCTACCTTCGTCCACCGCCCAGCATCACCTTCCAGAGTCTTCAGCTGCCTGCTTGTCATTCCCCAGCCACCGTCGGGCCAGCAAGCTTCGCCGGAGTCGCCGCCGGTCATAGCTCGAACAGCCACCGTCCCTCTCTACCAATCCCGCGCACCACCGGCCGCCGTGCAACCCTCCTCCTAGCTTGGACAGCAGCTGGAAGTTCCAGCCCTAGCCGAACCTTCAAGGCCCGTTTTAGGCACCTTTCGGTCCTCTTTTGCTGCCGCCTCGAGGAGATTTGTCGACGGCCTCGCCATCCTCTTTGTCGGAGACTCGTCGGAAAGCGATTCCGGTGAGTTTAGCTCACTAAACCTTGATTAGAGGGTTAATGATGCTTAGGGAGGTTTAGTTTATGTTAAGTGTTGTTAGGTGGTTAGTTTAATTTATTTAAGTGTAAATTAGATTAAGAGTATGATTAATTTAAAATAGGTTTAATTAAGGCTAAATAAGTTTTATATTAGAATAAGCCTTGATTTGACATTATTGATTTATTTTTTAATAAATAAATATTTCGAAATTGTTTAATAATTTAATAATATATTATTATTCGAAATTATTAAAATATTATTATTTAATTAATTTCGAATAAAATTAATTATTTATTAAATTTCGAAAATTATTTTGGTACCTTAATTTCTCAGAATTTCACGCTAATCGCTGCTGTGTATTCAGATTTTGAATTTGATGAGTGGATATTGCAAATTGAGTGTTGACTATGAAAAATACGGATTTTATTCATCAAATCCCAATATTGGGTTTTGATACCAAAATTGGATTTTAATGATTATATTATATAGTGGGGTCTAAAAAGTGAGATATTGGCTATTTGGTTTGAAATTAACGTGCCCCCACACACGTGATTAAATTATGGAATATTTTTAATATGAAGAAAAATGGTCGGGATCACTATTTTAAGTGGAAACATTGAGTGAAATGCAAAGTGTCCTGGGGTCGAGCATGATTTGGTTATGTGATAATTAAGAGGAAATTGTCCTGAGCTGTTGAGCCGGACTTGCCCCTATATGGGTTGCCCCTTACAACGGGCTCGGGTAGTAGTTGATTCTGGGCTTATGCTCCTTCGGGAGCGCTCGTTGACGTAGTGACGAAGCTACGCTCCAAGGTGGGAAGGCGATGCCTAGCATTAATGTCAGTAGATAGCCGAACTGCGAGTAAGTTATACCCTTGTGTGGCAGTGAATAACAATTGGATCGCATGCTGAGTGTTATTGATGTGTCGTATTATGGAACGGAATCATGTGGCATGGTATGGGACATGTCATAACGGTTTGGTCTTATAATCCGAACTCCTGTGGTTGTTTGAAATGATATTGTTGGCATTTTAGTTGTTTAAGTTATTATGACTACTTGTGATTTAGTGATTTGAACTGTACTAATTTGCTACAGGGAGGAAGTAAGGCGAGGCAAGTCTTCTGTGTAGTGTGGCTAGGCCACCCTTGGGTGTATTTTCTTTCTAATAGGGGTTTAGGGGGTTGAACTTGCTGAGACAATGTCTCACCCCGTTGTGGGCCAAAATTTCAAGACCGTAGATGGTGGAACCCCCGGAGGATGATCAATCAGAAGTGGGATCAAAGAACGAGTTCGACTAGTAGACTTACCCTTTTTTTATATATATGTAAACTCTAGAGTGAATATCTATGAAAGCATGTTTGTTTATGAATGAGTTGGTTTCCTTCTTTTCCTATCCCGTGAGTTTTTGTCAAGATTTTTATAATACGTTCCGCTTGCGCAATAATAAATGAATGGGGTCAGCGACACTATCTGCGAATGTCGCATTTGCATGACCATGGTGGGTTGTTCACGTGCTCGGGGTTTTAGGGCGTGACAACCCCGTTTAAGTGGTATCAGAGCATGGTCTGTGTATGGAGTGATAAGGTGCGATGAGTCATGAGATAATTAGTAGGAAAAGCTTTTAATATGCTGATGCATGTGGTTGATAACTATTTGGTAGTGTGTTTGCGGGGTCACTCAAATTCTAACTTGATGTTGAAATTTAAAAATAGGTGTCTGTACAAAGCCTGTAGCATGAGTGACCAGGAGTGGAGAACTCCTTGGAGGAGGTCGGTAGGACTTGTATCTCAGGGTAGGACGCTGACAAGAGTCGGTACCCGAGGTAGAGCGCAGGCTCAGACCAGCGCGAGTGTGAGAGTACTGCCGCAAGTCGGTACTGTGAGTGTAGCAACACCGAATGATCCTAGGTTCGACGGGATCGTTCAAGCGCTAGAGTACTTGGGAAGCATTTTAGGTCAGCAAGCACAAGATCAAGCCGCCACTGTTGCCACTGTCACTGCCGCCGCTAATGCCGTAATCGCCGTTGTTGCTGCACCTGTTGAGGCCCAACTTGGAATTGTGATAGGGGAAAGAGCATCTGCATCTGAGTCAAGATTAGGTTCCAACAAATATGGCAACCGATTCGGGAAGAAACCGCAAACAGAAGGAAAGCACTTCAGACGTCCCACTCGAAGGAGTATAATGGGAAAGCCAGCATCCAACCTGAAGGGCGTGTGTCTTGCCTGTAGGAAAAGGCATGGGTCTTCCCCGTGTTTTAAGAGGACGAGAGCTTGTTTTAAACGTGGCCAACAAGGCCACCAATTTAAGGATCGTTCGTGCAGGCAGATGGGACAACCGCTGCTACTATCACTGCCACCAATGGATCAGAATAGAGAAAATGCGCCACAAGACGCACAGTGGGGTACTTGGATAAGGCCCTCGGTGCAAGAAAGAGTGCATGCTATCATCCGACAGGAGGTAGAGGACTCACCAGACAGGTGCCGAGTTTGTAGAAGGAAGCATGGACTGACTCAATGTCCAGGTATAACGGGAGTGTGCTATGGATGTGGCCAGCACGGCCATCAAGTGAGGAACTGTCCTTGTAGGTCTAGGAGAGCACCGGCACCGCTACCGCAATTAGGGTGCCACTAGGATGGCGAAAGGAACAAGAATGAATCATACCATGCACCGATCAGAGGAAAAATGTTTTGGGGTGAATTTATCAGGGTAGTGCAGCGGAATTTTGGTTAAGTATGGAGAACTTCAATTTGTTGTAATAAAGTTGTAGAAAGGAGAATCGCTGACTAGAGTTGTACTTGACTAGTTTGTTTATGTATAACTATGATGTTATATATGAAAAGGTTTGACTTGAGGAGCTTTTTGTTGTAATGACTTATTGTTGTAATATAGTACAGTTTGACCCGTTGATGGATAAAAGTTTCAAGTTTACTGGGAGTTGAGGAAGACCCTCGATTTCTTTCTATCTCATTGCTTGAGGCAACCCATTTGTTAGATGGGGGTTGTCAAAATTACTTGGCGACTGTCGTGGATACGATAGTAGAGGAGTTGAAGTTAGAAGATATTGTTGTAATTCAAGAGTTTCCGGACGTTTTTCCAAAGGAATTGTCAGGTTTGCCACTAGAGAGAGAGATAGAGTTCGTGATTGAGTTAGCCCCCGGACCGAGCCAATCTCTAAAGCTCCTTACCGGATGGCCTTATCAGAACTTAAGGAACTGAAGGTGCAAATGCAAGAGTTGTTGTATTGACTTTCAAGGCCATTTCCTCTCTCCCTCATCCTTTGCATGCCAGCTCGATCGATTCCTCTCTCCTTCGCTGCTTCCGCTTTCATTTCATTTCCCTGTAGCTTCATCTTCTTCGGTTTTCCTTCGAAGCAGCCCTCTCCATGTCGTTCTCTCTCTCTCTCTCTCTCTCTCTCTCACGCCTATAGCTCGTGAACTCCCACCATCTTTTGTCTCTCTCCGCCAGCGCCTTCTTTCGGCCACGTTTCCTCCAGTCAACACCAGCGGTCGGTTGACCGCACGCCTCCACGCCAGCGAAGCCCACCATCTGACCGTTCCACTCCACCAAATCTCCACCAAAGTTGCTACTCGACCGCTTCAACCCACGCCAGCAATTCCAGTCAGCCCACCATCCTCGCGTCTTCCCCCTCCATGTTGCAGCTTCGCCTCCGCTAGTTGAGCCCAGCCGCAAGCTTGTTCGAAGCCGACCCATAGCCCTCCGCAAATCAGGGCCGAAGCTCAGCTTAGTCTGAGATTTGTTAGGCCGTTTTCAGCCCGATCCGAGTTCTCGTTGGCGCCCTTTGTAAGCCCAAGTTTCGGCCGTCGTCGCCGTGAACCGGTTTTCATGCTAAACCGGTGAGTTTACTCACTAAACCTTGCTCAGGAGGTTAATTATGCTTAAGGGGTGTTTATTTTAAGTTAATTAGGGATTATGTAGTTAGTTAGATTGGATTAGTGATTTAATTATTCATTTATGCATGTTAGGTGGTTAGATTAGATTAATTAAGGACTAGATAGGATGTACTATTTATATAGGTTGGTTTGGTAATTTTCCGGGCTCCTTTCGGTATTTAATTAGGCATTTCTAGCCTAAGTTAGCCTCTTTGGTATTTAAATTTATTTATTTAATTTATTTTGGTAATTATTTAATATTTTTCGGAAATTAGATTGGGATAGTCCGTGACCGGAATTTCGTGCTGATTGCAATGTTGTGTTTAGTTTATGCAATTGGATGTTAATTTGTGCAAATTGAGTGCTGATTGGAAATTTGGTCAATTATTCCAAAATTTGTGAATTTCGATATTTATTTAGAAAATCTCGTGTGTCGGGTTTCAACACCAAAAATGATTTTATATACTATATAAAACAGTGGGATTTAAAAAAGAAGGTTATGAATTTTTCGGGTTCGATCTGACCGTGTACCCACACACGGCTATTTTCACCGGGTATTTTTAATACAAAGAAAATAGGCCAGGATTACTATTTTAATTGTGGCATTTGAGTGCAATACACGGTGTGTTGGGCCGAGATTGAATGGTCGTGTGTTGGTTAAGAGAAACCATCCCAAGCGTTTATGCCGAACATTTCCTAATATGGGATTTGGGTTGTAGTACATTCTTGACCTATACTCCTTCGGGAAAGCCATCTTTGAGAGACGTAACCGTGCTCAATGGGGTGAGACGATGTTTGGCTATGCAAGTAGATCGCCGAACTTAGGAGTAGGCCGTACCCTAAAGGGGTGTAATTATCAATTGGAACGCATGTTTAATTGAGTTAGATGCACTTGATTATGAGATAAAACTGTGTGGCACGGTATGGGACGCGTCAAAGTGGTTTGAGACTCCTGTGATTGATTGAGTTGATGAGGCGTTTCAATTGTTGTGTGCTGTGATTATATGTATTGTGTATATGAACTGTGCTGACGTGCAGGAGGGAATTGAGGCGAGGTAAGTTCTCTGTATTGTGTGGCTAGGCCACTCTTGGGTGTATTTCCTTCCTAATAGGGGTTTGGGGGGGTGAACTTGCTGAAATAATGTCTCACCCCATTGTGGGCTTATCTTTTCAGGTACTTAGATGGTGGTTGTGGAGGACTCGAAGCCCCGGAGTCTGTGGAAGCAGAGTTCGAAGAATCGGCATATGTGTTCGACTAGTTTGTCGTAGGATAGCTTCTTTTTGAGAGCCGATCTTTTGTAGACTTTTGACTAGACTTATTTTGTACCTAAACCCAGTTGTTTATAAGAGTGTGGCTTTTGTGAAATGTTGCCCTGCTTTTCTATCCCATGTTGTTTGCTGTCAAGGGTTTATTGTTTCGCTTCCACATGTGCTTAAATGAATTGGGTCGGCGACGAGTCTTGGGAACGTTGCATTTGTATCGATCACAAAGGGATGTGCGCACGCTCGAGGATTAGGGTGTGACAAATCACCAACCAATTGAATGTCCTATTCATGACAAATCCTTTCGAAGCTGGGACAATGAAATCTTCTCTCATCATTTACCACTTTTTATCTGTTTTTCTTACCCATGCCTTTTCATCACTCTCTTTGACAGCATCCAATGATTTAGAATGCTTGTCGTCGGTCAATCAGGTCCTTCACAAACCCTTTCCCAGTCCCCGCACAAGAGCCACTGCATTGAATCGTTTACAAACTAATGGACTTACCAAAGACCATATGAAATTAATAACCATTATTTGTGTGACCGGTCAAATCTTTTCCAATTAATTTACCTATTGATTAGTAATTACTGACTTTCATTTGAATTACTTATAGGTATTTAATTTTAAAATGTATCAACCTTTTGTTTTGTTGTTTACTAACTTTTGGTTGCTTTACTTACCAACCACTAAATTCACAATCCTTTTCAAAGAAACTAGAAACCTAAATTAGAGTAATTGTCAACCTTTTTTTATTAAATTAGTAATTAGTTTTGCGTTGACTTTGATTTGAGTTAGTTATTCATGTTAATTTGATTTTCATTTCAATTATCAAGTTTTTCTATCTCTACTAATGAAAGAAAGAAAAAATTTCTTTTATCTTTTACCGACGGTTATGTACATTTCTTACCAACACCTTATATTTAACAATATTTATATGAAATTTCCAGCACTTATTTGAGCGAATTACATGCTTTTTCTCCAATTACGCTACTAATTAGCATTGTGTTACTCACTCTCAATTGAGTTACCTACCAACTTTTATCATTTTAATTTGCAAATTATTCTTATCTTTTATCAACTTTATTTGCATATCTTATCCATGCCTACTATTTTAACTTATCAGCACTCATTTGAGTTATTTACCAATTTTTATTTTTCAAAAAAAGCACTAACATTTTATCATTTACTAATTCCTTTTGTTTCTTGTACAGGTCTTACATATATTGATTCTATATAAATTCACAAGCCCTTATGTATATGGTTTAGTAAATTTTCTCCCATTAGGTTACCAATTTTTTGTCATCAACTCTAAAGTTAATATAACTTCAGGACAAACTTGAAAACTTTTCATAATATACATATTTATTTGAAAGCAACTTCTTCAATGGTCAAGCGGGAATATGGTGAAGTAACACTGAGCTAATGCGAGTTCGAAGTTCTAGTGGATGGACGCAAGACAGATCGAGATAGTAAATATAAGATATCAGCAATCAACGTAGCAGTTGCTAAATATTGCCTGATTCCTTACCTAGACACAACCATCTGAAATATGTGAAGTCTCTTAAATTGTGACCGTTGAATTTAGATAAGAGTAGCTAACTTTAAAACGAAAGCAAGCTACTATAAAACTTGGAAACTTCATATATGCATGAATCAGTTGAAATTGATTAGTGTATCGCATCAATTTTGCTAACCAAAAATTAATCGTACCTACCAACCCGAAAGTTTGGTAAGTCGTGCAAACAAAAACTAATAAACTTGTTGCACTCATATACTTTTGTAAGTTCGTCTAGAAAGTAGGTTAATAATTCATGCACATGGTAGCCTAAATCTAAATAAGTCAATTTGACCAAAAAAAAAAGTTGGTAACCCACTAAAAGAATTATTATATTAAAAAGTAAGTAATTAACTTATATTAAAATTGGTAATCCACAACTAATCTGTAACTTAATTGGAATTTTTTTTTTGGTAAAGTTAATTGGAAAAAATTGATAAATCATTAAAATAAAGTTAGTAACTTCTTATCAGAGTTAGTAAATTTGATACATAGGTAAACAACATGAATAAGAATTTGTAAAAGATAAGAAAAATTGGTAATGAATAAAAATGAAAATTGATAATAAAAAGCTCATTAGTAGCTTATTTGGAGAAAAGTTAGTAACTCTAGTATTTTTATTTTTATTTTTTATAGTGGCTCTGGTTATGTCACGCCCCGATTCTCGAGCACGCGTCCATCCCTCACCTAGTCGATTAAATAACGACGTCCCAGGACGCATCGCCGACCCTTTCATTTTAATACGCAAGCGGAATCATATAAATAATCCCTAAACAATAAAACAATGGGATAGGAAAGTATGACTAAAAATCTTGAGCCTGAAAAACAAACACACATATACAATGCAAACCATTATGCATATATATACAAGGCCAATTATTAAAGCCAGGTTCTACTCAAATTAGTTCAATACACAGTCTAGCAAACAAGAGTGGGTCTCAATCTTCATAGGGGCCATCCTCTGGGTCCTCCTCTAGATCCTCCTCTAGGTCCTCCTCCTCGACAATCTCTCCTTCTTCCTAGCTCCAGCTGGAGCCCACACTAGAGTATATCGAAGAGTCAGAACCGCTTTCCAGCTTTGGGTCCTTCGCGTCAATCATCGATCCACCCTTGGGATCCGCTGATCCCTTCCCGAACGCCACCTCCAATGCGTCTAGAGGTACATCAGTCTCTAGGCACTGGACCCTCTCTTTGCCCATCACTGTAGTGGCGATACCACGATCGGTACTCATGGGGCACCTTGTGAGATAAACCCTCATCAACCCAGATAGTAGCTTTTACCAAAACATACTCTAATCCATCAAGGTGGTGGTGTATCGAGATGTGATAACCTATCTCGGTGAATTTCTTAGGTTGGCCAAACCGTTCAGGAGGTGGTGGAGGTGCTGTCATCTATGGGCTTGAAATGTTATCCCACAATGGGGTGAGATGACGTCTTTCAGCGAGTTCCACCCCCTAAGACCCGATTAGGAAGTCAATACACCCTAAAGGCTGCCTATGCACAACACGGCTCAAAGGACTTACCTTGGCCTCAACTCCTCCTTGCAATTCAACATAGTTCAAAATCTCATCGAGTCGCATTGACAAATCAAATCATTCACTCAGATCGACTCATCGATCAATCGACTTAGTCGATTACATGTCAATCAGACCATTCCCCAATCATTTCATTCAATATTATTTATTCTCCAAGATGACATATTAAGTCACCGAGCCAGTATAATATAATGTCTTTTTCCGAGATGACATACCGAGTCACCGAGTTGACATAATATACTATTTATTCTCCAAGATGATATATCAAGTCACCAAGCCGGTATAATACAATGTCTTTCTCTGAGATGACATACCGAGCCATCAAGCTGACATAGTATACCGCCTTTCTCCGAGATGACATACCGAGCCATCGAGCCAGCATAATATATTGCACAATCAATTTCCTATTTTTATCATGCCTGATAAAAATACACGTGTGTGGGTACACGGCATGTCTTAGCCAAAATACAAGGTTTTCACTTTTGAACCTCCCACCATTTTCAGCAGTCCCAAAATAGATTTTTGGCACTATAGATCGACGCCCGATAATTCTCCAATTAATTACCAAAATTACAAATTTTTGGAATAATCACCCACAACCACTAATCATGCTCAATTTGCACAATCCGGTACTCAATCAAATAAACAGAGAGCACCACTACAATCAGCACGAAATTCTGGTCACCGGCTATCCCGGTCTAATTTTCGGAAAATAAATAAATAATTAATTAATTATGAAAAATATTAAATAAATGTCAATAAATCCAACTTAGGCCCGTAATGCCTAATTGGAAGCTGAAACGGACCAAAAAAAATTTTCAAGTCACTATAGATAAATACTAGAGCTCATCTAGAACCTTAATTGCACTAACTATTCACCTAACATGCATTGGTAAATCATTAAATTAACTAATCTAATCTAATCTATCCACCTAAACCATGCTTAATTTAATCTAATCAACCCCTAAGAATCATTAGCCTAGTAAGCGAGGATTAGTGAGTTAAATTCACTTGTTTCACGATTCGATCGGCTCAAATCGTCGGGGACGCAACGAGGAACAACTTTCTCCAAAGCGGGCCTAACTTTCGGAGTCGGGAACAACCTCAAAACGGGCCTAACAGCAGCCACGAGACCCACACTTTTCTGTTCTGATCTTGGCTGGAAAAGACAAATCAAAGGCTCAGTTGAAGCAACAACGGACCGGGAAAGGCTAAAGAGACTAAATCGGGTTCAAGCGGGGACTCACGGGGGTTGGAGGCGGGCCAAACAACTCCGACAAAGGATGAAACGGATGCTGGAATGCAGGACAAAGCTGCTGGGTTGTCGAGGTCGCACGGTGGAGGCGGAGAAGCGACGGGCTGGCGTAGTGGCGTGCGAGGCGGCGGGGCAGCGTTCCGGCGCGACAGTGAGGCCGTGTGACGACGTAGGGCTGCTCCGGTGGTCTCTCTGGTTTGCTGGTTCCGAAAATTGCACAATGAAGAAGGCAAAGAGGGTGGTTGGCAGCCTTGAGGGGGAGAGGGAGAGGATAAGGGGGACAAGGGTCCTACCATGGCCATAATTTCCAACACTTGGTCCCCTTGACCATTCTCATCGACCAGCTGAGTTCCTAGGCCACAAATCAGCCACCAAGGCTTATCTTAGGACTCTTGAAATGGTCCAAAAACCACAGGCATAGGGGGGATACGAATTTCAAGGATTTCTCCCTCAATTGGACTTGATTTCCTTCTTAATTCAACACAATTCAGCCTTAATAAAATCAATCGACACCTCAACGATCCAATTGGTGTTTTTTCTCACCAATTGATCCCACTTGCTTCCCAATTGCGTGATCCAAATACGATCCTTGATTTTTTCTTGACAAAAAGGCCCTAGGACGACTTTTTCCCAAAAAGTCTCGGGTTGCAGAAAAATTTTCTAAGACTGAGTTGACACTCTTAGAATTAGTTGTGACATGACAAAACTTTCAATTTCTGAAATCGGACTCAAATTCGCGGTTAATTTCCATTTGGCATGATTTTAGCGTGGCCTAGGCTACCGGGTAACTTTCAGAAATTTTTAGTGCAAATGACCCGTGGTCAATTTTCTTCGAGCCACAATGAACCCACTCGACACATTGGTGACTCTTGGTTGTCGTGAAAATCTCGAGGATTCAAATACGGACACAAAGTACCAAAACGATAGAAAAATCAATCTAGTATCGGCCGATGAGAATTTTCCAATTTAGTGGTGTCACCCATGATTAGCCACACATCTCAGTCGAACCGACCTATCTCTGATCTCAAATCAATTTTTAACTGTGCCGTTATGGCCTCTAAAGATGGACACGGTCGAATAGCCGATTCCTGGTCGAATTCTCAAGTCTATTGCCTTAAATTTGCCTAATTGTTTCCCTAGATAGTCTAGTTATCTCGAGAGTGATCAACTCTGAGAACAGTCCTATAGGCGTGTCAATAAAATGCCCGATTTATTCAATAGAAGACATGATCGAAAATCCGGGATGTCACAAGTTAATTGTTGATAATTTTTAAATAAAAATAGGATGTTTTTAACGGGTCGATAGGAAAAACAGACAAAAATTTGTAAATTATATTAAAAAAATTAATAAAGTAAAAAGAAATAATGTCATCATAAG
This sequence comes from Eucalyptus tenuipes, assembly GCA_014182365.1. Lineage (NCBI taxonomy): Eukaryota > Viridiplantae > Streptophyta > Magnoliopsida > Myrtales > Myrtaceae > Eucalyptus > Eucalyptus tenuipes. The sequence goes on along the minus strand of CM024541.1, from coordinate 16,944,632 downwards.
TCCCTCTACTAATATAAATTTGCAATCTTCTTTGTTATGCTTCGTTTTTTGACCAAATCCAATAGGGGTTTGCAAAGAAACTGAGAGCTAGCCAAACATCTTGGTACCGAATCAAACTAGTTCAAAATCAGTGAGTACTAGTCCAGTTCCTAATCCCAAGTATGGAACTACCCAACCATCCATTCGGACAGGTACATACATATATATATTTATTTATATATATTTAAGTCTAGCTCACTTATAGTGAAAGTGAGCCTTTCCCCTTTTAATTTTTTAGTTCCTACCGTCGTATCCACAACATTCTACATTCACATCTCTCTTAACTCTCTGCGACTGGTCCCCCTCCCTCTGTGATGTTCTCTCTTTTTTCTCGCATTTTTCCTCTCTGTCTCACGTGCCAATTGTTGGATGGAGCGAACTGAGGCATCTTAGCAAACGTCAATCTCGTTTGTCATCTTCCCCTGCGATTTTCCTTCCTATAGTCGGCGAAAGCTTTCTCTCCGGTGCCGTGGTTTCCCCTGCACATCCGAGCTGAGGCATCTTCAGATCCGTGGCCGCGGGATTGAGGAACAAAGATTGGCATTTCCTCCGAGCTGCGTTTGGAGGGCGGGGTTTTGATCTTGATAGAGTTTCCTGCGCTGGTGTTGGTAATGTGGGGAGTTTGATTGGTTGAAGCGTTTTGAGTTCAAGGGGTTTTGAGAGAAGGATGAGTTGAGATGGCGTAGCGGACTATTGCTTCTTACTACGTGTTTTATTAATTGATGAATGTAATTTTGTAGAAATTAGGGATGGGTTCCATGAACCCATCCAAAAACTGGACCAATGGCTCAATTCTCTGCTCCAGTTTTTCGAAACCAATATTTTGTGGATGGTTCTCATTTCTATGGTGGCAACTGCTTGCCTAGACTATACTCACCCCTAAAATTCAATGATGAGATTTTCCGATGTGGACTTGATGGCATAAATATTTTTTCTAACATGGACTTTCTGTCCACACCCCCCGCCCACGACATTGCCTTACAACCGCCTTGTCAAGGTCATCATCTATCTCCGACCTAAATGTTCAATTCAGCTCTCTGGACTTCGTGTGAACTACCCATCTAGACCATACTCATCCCTAAAATTCAATGATGAAATTTGCCGATGTAAATTGATGGCATAAATATTTTTTTCTAACATGGACTCTCTCTCCTTTTGCCCCCGGGACATTGCATTGCAAGCCTTAGATGATTACAACCACCTTGTCGAGGTCATGTCTATCTCCAACCTAAATGTTTAATTCAACTCTCTAGACTTTGTATTGATATTCTACTTCAACAAATCTCAATTTAAGTCTGAACCAATCAGACTTTAAATTGAAAGTTCATTCAATTTCGACGAACGATTGAGCTTCATTCTCTTCCTCTAGTCCTTCATCGCATGACTCTCACCAAACGAGTTTCTCTAACTAGATCACAAGGTCAAATTGTTCAAGAATAGAGAGAGATGGAGAGATTCTGGAGAAATTTATTCATCACATCATCATTTAACAATAACAAGAGAGAATCCCAAAAATGAGGCGGCCCCACCACGAGGTGGTCATGATTATCACTTGGGGCAACAGCGAGCACATCAGATGGTAGCCTCCATCGCGGCCGACCTTAGTAGCCTTGTGGACCACATGACCCATTTTTTGTCTCAAAATCAATGGGCTCGGCGAGACATGAGTTGTTTGAAAATTTAAAAATTGGTTAAAGTGGGTTCACAATATCAAAGCCCACGAAGACCCATATCTAGTTGGGCTTTGATATTGTGAACCCATATAACATGTTTTTAAATTTTCAAACGACTCATATATATCATCCATGAACCCATTTTGCTAGCTCTCTCTCCACTACCTGGTTGGCGTAGAGTTGAGAGAGAGAGAGAGGACTATCGTTGGCTGTGGTCCACAAGACTACTATGGTCAGCCATTGACGATGTCGCATTATTAATGGAGTAAGCTTGAATTAACTAAAGTTCGTATTCGAATTGACCGTGCTTGATAATCGATGCAAGCTCTCTCTAAAAGGAAAAACAAGCAATTTCATGGAGTGTTTCATAAGCTCATACTAGAATGAAAAACTAATTAAGTTTAAGCTCAAGTTCAAACAATAATTTTGTCACTATAGCAAAATAGAAATAACGATATATTACAATTCGAAAAATCTAAATATAGTTAATATATCAGAATCCAACATTAACTATGCTCATGAGCTTTTCGAATAAAAAAATTCACTTTCATTCAAGTGGGCATCCAATAACTGAGTTAATTGGCCTCAATCATATAAATCGAGATAGAATTGAGTATGACTTGAATAGTCCTCAAGGTGATATTGAGAAGAACTCATGTGCAGTTTGCCCGTGCTTCATAAAAATATGGTTAACGGTCTAAGTTCAAAAGATTTAGGTCAATCAAGTGTAGAATCATAGAGACTTTAGTTGCCTAGCATTTACAATTTGATGTTGCGTTTCATCTTTGTAAGAAACATTCATCACTTTTATATGCAATACCCAATCATCAAAACTGTATAATTAAATAGTGCAATTTGATCATATTTGATTATTCCTAGATTTGAAACATTAATGTTAATAGATTTGATCACATTTAAACAATGAGCTGTATTAAAAAAAGAAAAAAAGAAAAAATAGACTAGACTCCTAGATAGTAACTATGATTCTCAAGATTATTTTGAGAAGGAGATGTGCTTTGTAATCTAATAATGAAATCCCGCATCCAAACCAATCAATTTTCCAATAAACCAATTTCCTTTGGATTATCACTTCTATTTAAGCCAAGCTTCACCTGAAAACCTACTTCGAGAGGCACAACGTACACCTGCCAATGAACAAGTGAGATTAGTCACTTCAAAAGGAGATACTCTTGCATTGACTTGGATCCGTGTGCCGAGTGCAATCGTGGTTGATGATGTGGGCACACATAGGGCTCTCACAAATAATGGCAATGATGAATTTGATTCATATGAACCCGAGTCTAGATAAGAATTTACCCTTTAAAATACAAAAGTTCTTGTTGCCAAAGGAAAGATGATCTACTTTACTCATGAGGATGCATTATGAATTGCATTATGTATGGAGAGAAATGTTCATATTATTTTGAACTCACTTCTCTTTTTACTCAAGAAATAAAATGGAAGCAAGTAAATCAAGATGGTTTCTATGTGGCATGAAAATATGTTAGTGCTTTGGAACAAAAAAAGAAGAAACCATAACTTGCACTGACTATTTATCTCTCTCTCTTTTTTTTTTTTTTTTTGTCAGAACTCTTTCTCTCCCTAAGCCATCAACTTGTTGATGGAGTGGGAATTACAGGGCAATTCTCCTTTGGCAAAACAGAAGCTATATGATAAAGATCATGGGCTTTGCATGCAATGTCTATGTTCTGCCAAAGGAGAACAGCACTGTTATTTCACAACTCCTCTCTCTCTCTCTCTCTCTCTCTCTCTCTCTGTGCGCACCCGCTTTGATTAACTCAGCTCGAGTCCTTGCCTTGATCCAACCTACTCTTTTATAACACCATTTGTTCACACAAACTTTCGGATATGCCAAGTAGATGGAATAGTATATGCCGAAAAAATTCTTAGATAGGTTCTTTCCGGACATGGTCCCAACTTCTTGACCCATCTTTTTCTCAAAGAGGTGAAAGGCCGAGTCAACGTCAAGATGGATATTTTTCTTTCGTCATGAGAAATGCTCTCTTTTACGTGCCATTGCATGGAGAGATACTGAGAGAGAGCAATTTATGAAGTGCAATACTTTTCTAGTTATTGCTTTTTAATTTGAGAGCTATTATGTTGTGGCTAGGATAATTTTCTTTTATAATTTTCCTTTGACTCCAAGTGGCTATAGCCTCATAGAATTATATTATTTGGTAGTGATGGAAACAGATTTTTTTTTAAGGGCAAATTTCAGCAAGGTGATAAGTGTCAAAAAAATAGTGATAAAAAAAAAAAACAAAGATAAGTCATTTTTGTTTCAAAGATTAATATCATGAAAAACTTTAAGCTAGTACACCCTCAAACTTAAACCCAAAATTGATGCACTTTTAACAAATTTATTTTCCATTAGTTTCCGTTAAATTTTGTTGATAAATTATTAAGTTAGATAACACATTACAGTGACAAGTGCACCAATTTAGATTTTTATTATCCATTTGTCATTGGTGTACTAGTTTGCGATTTTTCATGGTATTAATCTTATTTAATAGAAATTAATGAATGATAGATTTGTTGCAAATATACCAGTATGGTGGTCAAAAAATTATTTGGAGTAAATTTGTCGTAAGTATACCAATTTGAGATTTTTGATGATCAAAAAATTAACTTGGGGTAAATTTATCAAATATATATTATTTTATTTTTTTTTTTTCATGATATTAATCCTTGTTTCAAAATAATTCGAGTACTTTTTAAAAATATCACCGATAATATCTTAACTAACAAATAGTTTCAGTACTTTTTAGAAAAAGCACCAAAAATCTCTCAACAAACTTGTGTTGTTATTAGAGTTTGTATAATTAAGTCTGAGTGTTGATGAGAGAGACAGAGAGACAGAGAGAGAGAGAGAGAGAGAGATGAGAGAGAGAGAGAGAGAGAGAGATGAAGACTGTTACATTTGCATGTGGGACTGTTGTCGGCCAAATTGTCGTTGGTGCTGACAATGCCAATGAAGAGACCAACCAATTGAGCGACATCGCCGATGGTGGAGGGGCATCATCGGTAGCGGTTCTCTTCACTCTTCCTCCCTCTCTTCTTCGATATCGTCAGTTATTTGTATCATTTGTTTTCTTCTGCTAATAAAGTTTTTGGGCTGAAATGGGTTGAAAATGGATCATTTTAGATTCATTAAGACCTACATTTAGTTGGGCTCTAATACTGTGAACCCACTTTAACCTATTTTGAATTTTCAAGCATCCCATGTCTGAGCTAGCCCATTGAATTTGAGTCACAAAATGAGTAATGTGGTCCGTAAGACTTCCAAGGCTGACCACATGCCGACCACGATGGTGGTGACCATCTGATGTGCAAGCTGCTCCTCAAGTGGTGATGATTATGATCATATTGTGGAGGGCGAAATTGTCCCAAAATCCTAAAACTATTGCACTTTCATTTACTCGATTCTAAATTTTTTAATTTTACCAATTGAATCCTAAACATTTTCACTTTTTATCAAGTGGGTCAATCCGATCAATTTTGATTGGAAATTGCTAACTATTGACGTGGTAATTTTTAAATAATATTTAATGATATTTTAATAAATTTTTGAACCTTTTATTTATTTATTTTTTTTTTTTTTACTTTTTTTTTTTTTTTTTTTTAAAGGTTTTGGAGAGAAGGCTGACAAGGGTGGTCGGCCAACCCTTGCCAGCCACAACGAGAGCCATTGACCCCCGTCGACCATAGGCGAGGCATGGCTGACCCTCGCTAAGAGCCAACAAGGGGCTATGACACCCTCGTCGATGAAAGTGAGGGCGCATGAGCCCTTTACTAGAATCAATGAGGACCGCGATACCCTTGCCAAATCTGGCTAGCGAGAGCTTAGTGGCCCTTTTGGCCCCAAGTGTCGCGGTCCTCTTCGGTTTTGGGCGAGGGCTCACACGCCCTCACTTTCGTTGATGAGGGCATTGCGACCCTTGGCTAGAGCTGGTGAAGGCCTGCCTAGGGCTGGTGAAGGTCGGCCACCCTCGCCGGCCTTCTCTCTAAAACCTTTAAAAAATAGAAAAGTAAAAGAAAAAAGAAAAAAATAAAAATTCAAGAATTTAATAAAATAATATTAAAGATTAACACATTAGCGCCGGCTGTCCACATTAGCAATTTCCAACAAGAATTGGCCAAATTGACTCAATTGGCAAAATTGAAAGTTTAAGACTGAATTCACAAAAGTACAATATATTTATGACTTTTTGGACAATTTTTCTTCTTGTGGAGGGGTTGTAGGATTATGTGATATTAGTAGTTCACGTCATTTTTGGGGTTTTCTCTCTCTTTATCGTTAAATGATGATGAGATGATTGAATTTCTCTAAAATCTCTCCATCTCTCTCTACTCTAGAACAATTTCACCTTGTGATCTAGTCAGAGAAGCTCATTTGGTGAGAGTCATGCGATGAAGGACTAGAGGAAGAGAAGAAGCTCAACTGTTCGCCGAAATTACTGAATGGATTTTGCATTTAAATTCTAATTGGTTCAGACTTAAATTGAGCTTCGTCGAAGTAGAATACCAACATGAAGTCTAGAGAGCTGAATGAGCATTTAGTTCAGAAAGAGTGTCCATAGAAAGAGAGAGAGAAAGTCTTATGAATTCTCAAGCTCAAACTCATCACTTATCGATTCTCGATTTCTAGTGCTCTATGTGAAGGTGATTATATATCTGTGTTTTATGCGTTCGTAAGCCACCGGATGCTAATGGTTGCATGGTCCAAATGAGGAGGACCAACTGTCATGCCTCAATCCTCAAGCGCGTGCCCATCCCTCGGTGGTTGATAAGAAAAATGCGACTTCCCAAAACGAGTCGCCGACCCATACATTTTAATGCACATGCGGAAGCGAATTACTAATCCCGTTACATCAACAGCTTTGGATAGAAAAGTAGGAAATAGATTCATAAACAAAACATGATTTTATATACACACTGAGTCATATACAAAAGTCTATAACTAAAAGACTTCAAAAGACTACCTCTAAAAAATGAACTGTCCTATCTAACCTACACTTCAAATCCTCTTAGCTCGGCTCCAGGTCCTGCACCCTATGGTCCTGAAAAGTTAAAGCTCACGATGGGGTGAGATATAAATCTTAGCGAGTTCATGCTCTAAACCCCGATTAGGAGGGTAATACGCCTAGAGGCGTCCTAACCACACAATTATACAACCACAAAGACTTACCTCATCTTCGATCCTCCCTGCAGGTCGGCACAGTTTATATCATAGACATATGTAGTATTCATACTTAGTCAATTAGAACCACAATGCATTTTTTAAACAATCATAAGGGTCCCGATTATAGGGCCAAATCGTTATGACACGTCCCATTCTATACCACACAATTTTGTCCCATAAACCGGCGCATCTAACTCAATCAATCATAATCATGCCCTTCTAGGGCATGGCCTACTCCTAAGTTCAGCGGTCTACTGGCATAGCCAGCCATCGTCGCACTCCATTAAGCATGGCTATGTCTCTCAAAGACGGCTTTTCCGAAGGAGTATAGGTCCAGAATCTACTACGACCCAAATCCTATATAGGTAACGTCCGGCGTAAACGCTTGGGACGGGTTCTCTCAACCAACACATGACCATTCAATCTCGGCTCAGGACACCATGTATTGCACTCAAACATCTCAATTAAAATAGTGATCTTGGTCTATTTTCTTCGTATTAAAAATACACGGTAAAATAATTGTGTGTGGGTACAGGTCAATTTGTACCGAAAAACTGATACTCTTCTTTTTAAAATCCAACTGTTTGATATAGTCTTTAAAACTATTTTCGGTGTCAAAACTCGTCACCTGAGATTTTCTGAATAAATATCGAAATTCCCAAATTTTGGAATAAATAACCAAAATTTCAATCAGCACTCAATTTGCACAAATTAACACTCAATTGCAGAAATCAACCACACCATTGCAATCAACACAAAATTTTGGTCAGCGGCTCGGTCTAATTTCCAAAAAATATTTAATAATTAAATAATTACCAAAATTAACTAAATAAATCAATTTAAATACCAAAAAGGCTAACTTAAGCCGAAAATACCCAATCAAATACCGAAACGGGCCCGGAAAATTTCCAAACCTATCTAAATAAATATTACAGCTTATCTAGTCTCTAATTACGCTACCCTAACCACCTAACATGCATAATTAACCAATTAAATCACTAATCTAATCTAACTAACCACATAATCCCTAATTAACTTAAACTAAACACCCCTTAAACGTCATTAACATCCTAAGTAGAGTTTAGTGCATAAACTCACCGATTTAGCGTGAAAACCAGTTCACCACGATGGCAGCGCGACGGCGGCCGAAACTTGGGCTTGCGGAATGTAACCCCCCTGGATCTCACATGATTTCACATGACTTACTTTAATTTTAGGAATTATAAAATAAATTGCAGTCAAGCTGAATCATAAGAAACTGAGCTGTACTCGCTCTATTTATCATAAAACTTTGTTTCTTTACACGTAAGGAGATGAGGTTAAGAGGGGGATTTCTACAAAAATACTAGGAGCCACAAACACTAAACATCCGGCCTCCCGTCAAGTATGTACATGCTGTCAGAACAACCAAAAACAAAATTCTCCCACAAGTCGAGCACTCCTCGGCCACCTCCTACACCGCGGGACTACCACCATGACCCGGTCCGTCATCGTACAGCGCCAAGGGCCCCACCAGCCGACCATCCACACGTGCGTAGAGGGCTACGAAGGCCATGTATGCCGGCCCTGCAGGTGCCCTCGTGTCTACCATCAAATAGGATGTGCATTTGACGAAGACTACGCCTGGGAAGTGTCGGTTATGGATTTCCTCTTGCCGCGATACAAAATCGGTGGGGGAGCCATATAGGATAGTTGTCGTGGCAACAGGCGGTGTAGGCGGTACAAAAGACATCTTCTAATCTGAAGAAATAACATAATAAACAAGTGTGAGTTTTTAAAATAAAAACTTAGCAAGTGGGCGGTTAGTCCTAACTTGGATTTGGCCAATAGCACGACAAATAGATAAACAAGCTGTCGATTTGCTGAATCCACAGAAGTCTAGCTGCAACAATCATCCAGGGGGAGACGATACTCCGCCCTGAACCCCTCGCATCCAACCTAGCATCACGAGGTCCCCTGAGAAGCTGTTCAACCCTTCTCATACCTCTGGAAAGAATACCATTACTTCTTTTCATCCCTCTCCAGGCATCCCAACACCCGGGGTCTCAGATTGGCTCTTTAGCCAACCACACATTCATAATTCCACCTTATTGCAGCACCAACAACTCTTGTACGCTAACAATCACATCAAGGTCTAAACATACATTATTAATTACTACAAGGTATACAAGAACCCTCATTAGAGGCGACAAAGTAAGAGTCCAACCTTTTCTTGCAAAAAAACTCAGAATCTACTAACCTGGACAGAACTAGGTAAAGGCTACTAAGACACTAGACTCCATACGTGTCATGAGAATCAAGTACAAGAGACGCAACAACTATTGCATATTCTCGGATCAAAGAAGTCTATGGACTAAAATGAGTAGTTTCAATCACAGACACAGAAAGTATATCTAGCCTTATCGTAATGTTACGAAATTTCAGTATGTTATAGGAGAGGCATAGATTAACATTTTCTATGAAGAAACCTAAGTCTATATCTTAATTTATTAAGAGCAGTAATTTCTGTCTTCTTTCTAAAATCCTGCAGCAACTTCCAGATTTAGTACCTACAGAAGAAAAATCATTTCACTAGCCAAACCTTGTTCATTTGTTCTCAAATTTTAATATGTTATTCCTAAAGATGTTTCCTACAACTTTCACTAAGGGTTCAAAGTCCAATTTTATCTAGATAATTACAGAAAATTCACAGTGCCATCGAAGGTCTTGCTGTTTTCTACAAGACAGCTTATTGTTTCAAAGAGAATTACTTCTACTTACATGTTTTTGCATTCATATAGCTATAACTAAAAGTCGAACTCAATCTAATGGATGTTCTCTTAAGTAAAATGGTTCTTTTCCTTTTCTTCATCAATAGAAATCAAGGCAACACAAAATAAAAAGCTTTCCATCTATATTTCTCTAGAACAGAAACATCTTATACCGTTTTCTTCGTTTCTAGTTCAAACAAACCGTAAATTTCTCTACCAATCTCTTTTACAGCACCTCAAGACTCTTCCACAGCATCTAAAAATAATCATAGTAGGTCTTTACTTACAACTCAGTACAAAGCAAATGTTCACAATACGCATGGCCTTCTATCAAGCAAAACAACGTATCTCAGCTTCCTTGCAAAGTTTCTACCCCTATGCTGGCCATTAATCCGACAGGCAACTTGCAAAAAGCACACCATCGGTGAAGCCGAACCAAAATAGAACCGAAGAAGAGGAAGACGCACTGGATAACATGCGACAGCACCTCACCCAATAACCAAAGGATTTCCTTAGTCTAGTGCAAAGGAATTGAACTTGAGTCACTCACATTCCAACTCCCAAACCGAGCTTTGGTTCCCAAATTTCTCACACCCAACCTCGAAATCTACCCCGATTTTCACATGCACAACTAGGCACAGCCATTTCGTGAACCCAGTACACTAATCATAGCCCCACTTGCCTGGATCTTTCATCGGCATAAGAGGGAGGAGGCGTTGGGCGAGTTGGGGCTTCGTGGCCGATAGCGGGGCTCCGAACGGAACAAGGCAGCGACGATTCTGCTGTTGGACGGAGGCACAAGGCTAAGAAGGGCAGAGATCAGGTCGGACTTTTGGCGGGACGAAGCAAGAACAGAGGAGAGAAGAAGCGGGCGTCTCAACTAGCGGGAGCAGCCGTTTCAGAGAGAACAAAAGAGGGAAAAGATAAAGGAAATAAAATAAAATAAAAATACAGGTGTAGCCTTCCCCTCCCTTTTTCAGCTACACCTGGATGCTACGTGGGGGAAGAAAGAAAATAATTTCCTCTCACTATAATTCCCTTTCCCCCACATACGAAGTGGGTCTTCGCTAGAAATTTAATTAATTAATTAAATTTTTTCTTTAAATAGCCTCAAATATGCTCATTCTAACTAATGAGGAATGAAACTAGAATTTGGGCATCACACGGTAGCGCCAACGGAGGCTCAGGAGGGCCCGAAAATGGCCCAATAAATCTCAGCCTAAGCTAAGATTCGTTTTTGAATTGAGCTGGAACAAAATTAGGCTGAAGCGGGCTGCACGCGGCTGAAGACGGGCTGAGCTTGCAGGTTGTTGGGGTCGGAGAACATTGATAGAACGGAGCTACTACAGGGACTACGGACGGTGAAATGAAGACGGATGAAGGAGAGGAGCTGCTTCGGTGGGGCTTACGAGTTAACACCGGGGAGAATTCTACCAAAGTTTGACTTGGTGGGACTTCTTGCATACGGGGCAGCGGATGAAGAGAAACAGTGGTGGGATGAACGCTGGCAGTGGGGCAGCGCAAAAGAGAAATAAAGGGTCGGTGGAGAGGGATGACCGATGGGGGAGTAGATGTTGGGATGAGCTGGCACGGTAGAAAGAGGGAATTTCGGTGGAAGAGCTGCTGCAGGGGGAAAATTCGATCGTGGGCTGAGTGGAGCTGGTGCTGGCAATTCGACAGAGTCTGAGGGGAGTTCGGTGGGGGGAAATAGAGAGCGTGGGCTGCAGAGGAATGTGCAAAGAATGAAAATAAAACATAAGCTGTAGAAGGGGAAGTCGATGAACATGGCATGCACGGGAGAGAGACTGAAGGAGAGAAGCAGTTGGCGAGGCTCACGGGTGGGGGATAGGCAAAGAAAAATATCCCCTTAATTAATTGTTTGTCCCCTCCTTATTACTTTCTTGAAATTAAATCCACAAATAGCTCAATTTGGTGCCAAAATTCCAGCCCCAAGCCTAGCTCCGAATTAACTCAATTTGGACTTCAATTTCATCCCCAATCTCTCCAATTTGAGGTCCAATTTTGATGAAGAATAAGTCCATACAATTTCTGCAAGTCCCCTTTGCCAAATAGCTCGGTAGGGAGGCCAAAAATCCCTACAATTTGGCCCATCCGAATTTCTATTATTTTCCTAATTGTCTGAATTGATTTTCCGTAAAAATCTTCAACTCTCCGCAAATTTTTCGGAGGATAAGTCAATGTTCCTAAAATAAATCATGACATGACAGAACTTTCAATTTCTAAAATCAGGTTCAAATTCATAGTTAATTTCAATATGGCGCGATTTTAGCGTGACATAACCTACCTTGTAGCTTTTAGGATTTTTTTTTTGTGCAATTGACCTATGGTCGATTATTTTCAAGCCACATTGTACATTTTCAACACATTGGCGACTCTCTGTTGTCATGAAAATCTCGAGATTTCAAATACGAACACAAGGTACAAAAATGACAGAAAAATTGGTCTAGTGCCGTTCGACAAAATTTTTGCAATTAGGCGATATCACCCACACACTAATCACATATCTCAGTTGAATTGACCTATCCCTGATCGATTTTAACGGTGCCGTAATGACCCTTGCAAATTAGCACGGTCGAGTAGTCATTTCCTAGTCGAATTCTCAAGTCTATTGCGTTAAAATCCCTTAAGGCTTCACTTGATAGACTAGTTATCCCGTGAGTGATCAGCTCAGGGAAAAAGACTACATGCACGTCAATGAAAGACCCTATTTATTTAATTGAAAACAAGACTGAAATTCTAGGATGTCACACCAACGATGGAGATTCCTTTTATTTTTCGTTTATTTATTTCCAGAGATCTATTTGACATTTTTCATTATTTTTTGGATAGGTTATGTGGGTGAAAGGGTGAGCATGATCCAATTGGGCAGTTCACACTCAAGAATCTAGAACTGTCTACTAAGGATCAGTTTCGAAAAATTGGAATTGGGAGCTGCTCATTGGTTACATCGACCCACTTGGGAATCAGACCGTAGTAGTGGTCTAATTCCTAAGTGGGTCCATAGAATCAGTTCTACCAAGCTTCACGCTTTTAGTGTGACATTTTCCAGCAAGATTAAATAAAGAAAAAAATAAAGAACTTCCCTATTCTTAGTTGCAATATCAATAAAAAGATTGAACTCATATTAAAAGTTGAGAGTCAAGGCCATAAAATCGATGTTGTGTTGAGTTTGAGAGTAAAGACCGTGAGTGAGAGAAAGTGATACAAATCAGACGAGGTATGAGTGGGACGCGAGGAGCACTCATTTAATGGTTATTGAGCTCTAAATTAAGGGTTTTATGATTTTCATTTTTCTTAAATTATTTTTTGGTCTGAAAATTTCCTGAAAAATTAAATATATATTTATATATTACCGGTTAAGTTTGGATGGGTGGCCGGACGGTTCCATACCTAAAACTAAGAACCGAACCGGTACCCACGGGTTCCAATAAATTGGAGCCAAGAACCAGATCGGCTTCCTTGGGAACCGCCTATTCCGACCCAATTCGATCCAATTCCGAGTAGTCCGGGTGGTTCCCAATTCTTTAACACATCCCTAGGTGAGGTTGGATTGACCTAGGTTGTGTTGGGTCTCTCTTTCTCCCCCACTAACATTTAGGCTTAGTTATACGAAATCGAATAACAACACAAGTTAGCCAAGGGATTATCGATCGTTTTTCTAAAAATTAGTGGAACAATTTGTTAGCTAAGGGACCATCAGTGTTTTTCCAAAAAGTACCGGAACTACTTTTCTCACACCCCGATTCTCAAGCACGTGCCCATCCCTCGGTAATCGATTAAATTTTTGCGACATCCCAGGACGCGTCGCCGACTCATTCAATTTTTTTTTAATGCACATGCGAAAGCGAATAAATAAATCCCCAGACAACACCAAAATAGGATAGAAAAGCAGGGCCACAATTTTGAAAACCACAACACACCTTTATACAAAACAGACTAGGTCATTTACAAGCTAGTCTATATTCACAAAAGTCTACAAAGGTCGATCCTCAAAACGAGCTGTCCTGTAACTAGCTAACCGGACTCGTTCGCCGATTCTTCAGTCTTCACAGGAGCCGAGCGGGACATCAGGTTCTCCACTACGCCATCGAGAGGGTCAGCTGGATCCTCGACCAGAACAGCATTAATTACCACAACGGGAATATCAAAAGTCCTAAAGGGACCTAGCCTGACACCATTGGGTCCATAACGAAACCATGCTCTAAATCAATGAGGGAACACATAACGTGGACGCTCTTCGACCTAGACAGTGGTCACCACAAGTTTATAGACCCAAAAGCTTCAGGGATTGGGATAATTATAAACTCGCTTGGTGACTCTCATCGGCCAACCATAACGCTCAGGGGGATTTGCCATCTAAAAATGTAAAAAGTTAAGCCCATGACGGGGTAAGACAATATCTCAGCAAGTCTATCCCTTAAACTCTGACTAGGAAGGAAATACACCTAAAGGCTACCTATGCACACATAAGACAGAGGACTTACCTTTATCTTAGTTCCTTCCTACAAGTCAGTACGATTCAATACTCAACCAATCACTTCAATTTAATCAAATCATTGACCAATCAATCCATTTGATTCCATATCATCAATACCATCCATAAAATTCAATCGATTCAAGCATTGCTCACCCTAAGCTAATAATAGATGGTATAGCTCACAAAAGCTTATAGATATATAATAATGCTCACCAAAGCTGCTATATATATATGTATTGCTCACAAAAGCTATGCGATACTTATAATACTCTGCCATACAACGCTTCGAAAGGAGCCATCTGAATGCTCTACTGGTAGCTGTTATTGTAGGCAAACTCGACAAGATGAAGCTATTCCTCCTAGCTTCCCTTGAAATCCAACACGCAAGCTCGCAGCATGTCTTCAAGGGTTTGAATCATCCTCTCAGACTGGCCATTCGTCTGAGGATGATAAGCCGTATTGTATTGCAGCTTCGTCCTTAAGGCGGCCTGCAAACTTTTCCAAAAGGCAGCTTGTAAACCTTGGGTCTCTGTCTAAAGTAATCGTAACCGGCACTCCATGCAAACGAACAATATGATGCACATACAACCCTGCATGCCTATCCAAATCAAGGTCCTTTTGTACTACGATGAAGTGAGCCGACTTCGTCAATCTGTCAACCACTACCCAAATAGAATCATTTCCTCTTTGACTCCTTGGTAAGCCTATCACAAAATCCATTGTAATGTGTTTCCATTTCCATTCGGGAATCTCGAGAGGTTGCAGAAGTCCTCCCAGCTTACAATGTTGTGCCTTCACTTGCTGACATGTCAGACACTTGGCGACATGCTTAGCGATGTTCGCCTTCATACCAGACTACCAATAGTGTTGACACATATTCTGATACATTTTCGTGCTTCCGACTCAATTCCAAGAGTGGCCATAAGATTTGAAAGGTGGCCTACCTCAAACTTGAAAACCGAATCTCGAGCCCTCTCAAGTAAAATCCATTCCTTAAGTACCATTTGCGCTACTAAAAACTTCCGACTCAGTGCATCTGCAACCTTGTTCGCCTTTCCCGGGTGGTACAGAATATCACAATCATAGTCCTTCAGAAGTTCCATCCATCGACGCTATCTCATATTCAACTCTTTCTGAGAGAATAGATACTTGAGACTTTGATGGTCCGTGAAAATCTGGAATCTTTCTCCGCACAGATAATGTCTCCAAATCTTCGAAGCGAAAATAATTGCTGCGAGTTCTAAGTCATGCATTGGGTAATTCAGCTCATGAGGTCTCAACTGACAGGATGTGTATGCAACAACTCTACCATGCTGCATTAGCATGCAACCTAATCCTCTAAACGACGCATTACTATAGATCTCGTATCCTCCAGGATCAGATGGTATGGTCAACACAGGTGCGGTAGTCAGTTTCTATTTAAGCTCTTCGAAACTACTTTCGCACTTGTCCGTCCACACGAATTTCTCTTCCTTCTTCAGTAATCGAGTCAACGGCAAAGCTAACGCTGAAAACCCTTCCACAAACCGTGTGTAGTACCCTGCTAAACCCAAAAAGCTTCTAATCTTTGTCACGGTAGTAGGTCTTGGCCAGTTGATTACTGCTTCAATCTTGGACGGGTCCAAGGAGATTCCTTTGCCTGAAATCACGTGACCTAGAAAAGCAACACGAGTCAACCAAAACTCGCACTTGCTGAACTTAGCATATTACTCATGAATCCTCAGAGTCTGGAGTACCATCCTCAAATGCCTCTTGTGTTCCTCAGGACTTCTCGAGTACACCAAGATATCGTCGATGAACACAATCACAAACTAATCTAAGTATTCCTTGAACACTCGGTTCATCAAATCCATGATAGCAGCTGGGGCATTCGTTAAACCAAACGGCATTACAATAAACTCATAATGGCCGTATCGAGTACGAAACGCTGACTTCGGTATATCCTTCTTTATGATGATATCTCGTCCTCAAGTCGATCTTAGAAAATATCGACGCTCCTTACAACTGATCAAACAAGTCGTCAATCCTCGACAATGGATACTTGTTATTGATTGTCACTTGATTGAGTTGATGATAGTCGATGCATAGACGCAACGAACCATCTTTCTTCTTCACGAATAGAACTGGTGCTCCCTAAGGTGATGCACTGGGACGTATGAATCCAACAATTCCTACATCTGCACCTTCAGTTCTTTCAACTCCGATAACGCCACCCAGTAAGGAGCCTTAGAGATTGGCTTTGTCCCAAGGACTAGCTCAATCACGAACTCAATCTCTTTCTCTGACGGCGGACCTAGCAATCCCTTTGGAAACACGTTTGGGAACTCTTGCACTACTAAGATATCTTCGATCTTTATCTATTCAACTGTCGTATCTACGACAGTTGCCCAGTAACCTTGGCAACCCCCATCTAACAAATGGGTTGCCTCAAGCGACGAGATCAAGGTAATCGAGGGTCCTCCTCAACTCCCAATAAACTCGAAACTTTCACCCGCTAACAGGTTAAACTGAATCGCTTTACGATAACAGTCCATCTTAGCCCGTTGCTTGGTGAACCAGTCCATGCCAATTATCACATCGAAATCATACATGGCTATGACTATCAAATCAATCCTCCCCTCTCGCTCACCAATCGCTAACTTGCACCTAGGACAACCTATTGTAGCTAACACCTTATCCTTTAACGGTGTAGATATGCTACCACTGACTCCAACAACAAAGGAATCAATCCTACCAACTTAACATATTGCTCGGCTATAAACGAATGAGTTACACCAGGGTCAAATAAAGCATAAGCAGTGTGGTCGTTCAACGAGATCGTACCTGTAATCATATCAGGCATATCCTCAGCATGTCCTCTCGTGATAGCATACATCCTTCCTTGAGCTGGAAGTCGGTTCAAACCACCCTGTGGTGCATTCAGTGCTGCGACTCCTCGAATCTTACCCATCGGTGGCGGTGGCGGTAACTACGGTCCCATTTGTCTTCTGGGACAATTCCTTGCTATGTGATCATGCTAGCCATACACAAAACAAGCACCCATCTTAGCAAGGCACGAGGCTGATCCATGTCGTATCCAGTAGGTACAACACACTCCATTCTGGTTTGCTGACTTTCCTATCCCACCCTTCCTGTTGGCTGGAACAGGATACCTTCCTCCGGTCATCAGTCTCTTCCCAAACCGATTCCTATCTCAGTTCGAATCAAACCGCAACCCAGATGCAACAACTTGTTCATTCTGGTCTCTCTCTCTATCAGCTGGGCTCGTTCGTACAAGCCGTTGTAGCCCTTCAAATTGAACCACACCAGCGAACTCCTCAACTCCTGTCTGAGTCCATCTCTAAATCTCCTAGCTTGGTCTACCGGATCCTCGACTAATCTAGGGGCGTATTACGACAGTTCAGCGAACTTCGCTTGATATTGATCCATTGTCATTGTACCTTGGCAAAAACGCTGAAATTCCGTCATCTTCAGCTCTCTAACACTGTCAGAAAAGTACTTACCGTTGAACACGTCAACGAAGGCGTTCCATTCCGGAACCACACCTTCAAGGAATACTATTTCTTTGGTGACCCTTCACCAAGTACTTGCAATCCTCTGCAGCTAATAGATTGCAAGGACGACCTTCTCCATCTCAATGCACATCAGCAGTGCAAATGCCTTCTCCAAACCCTAGATCCATAGGGCTGCAGCTTGGGATCTCCTGCGCTAGTGAACTTTGGCGGGTTCAACTTCAGAAATTACTCCACTAGCATATGCATCAGCCTCACAGCGAACCATGTTCCCATAGGTGGAACCTTGGTAGGTATGGCAGCAAGTGCGACAGAAGAGAAGTCGCGAACAAAGGAGGATCGATGGGGTTGACTGCTAACCAAATGGGAAGGAGCTGCTTCAAACGTGTGGCGGTAGATGGTGGAGGACGGTTGCTCACTGGGTTGATTTGGTGCAGAGAGACAAGAGAAGGTGGAGCAGCTGCAGAGGGGTAGAGTAGTCCGGTCCAAGCGAGAAGAAATGAAAGCAAAGCAGAACACCGAAGGAGTTGCACGTTTCTTTGAAGGAAATGAGAAAGGGACAGAGGCGGTGAAGGAGGAGGGCGGCAGATTGGCGTGCTCGAGAAGCTGGATGAGGGGGAAGCAAAAGTCAACAAAAAAATTCAAAATCATTAATACAAGGTCCCACAAGCCTTCATAATAATCCCCTTTGTCCCCCATAATTATTTCTTGCAAATTAATCCACAAAAACTCCATTTTGATGCCAAAATTGCAGCCTACCAACCAGCCTCCGAATTTCACTAATAGAACTTCACCAAATTCCCCAATTTGATGCCCAATTTTGCTAAGGTGGAAGCCCACACAATTTCTGCAAGTTCTCTTCACAAATAGCTCGGTAAGGAGACCAAAAATCCCTTCAATTTGGCCCATCCGAATTTCTGTTCTTTTCCGAATCGTCTGAATTGATTTTTCGTAAAAATCCCGAGCTTGCCGAAAAATCTTCCGAGGATGAATCGACATTTCTAAAATGACTTGTGACATGACATAACTTTTAATTTCTGAAATCGGGTTTAAATTCGCAGTTAATTTCAATCTGTCGCGATTTTAGCGTGACCTAACCTACCGGGTAGCTTTTAGGAATTTTTAGCGCATTTGACCCGTGGTCGATTATTTTTGAGTCACATTGTACATCTTCGAGATATTGGCGACTGTCGGCTGTCATGAAAATTTCGAGATTTTAAATATAGACACAAGGTACGAAAATGACAGAAAAATCGGTCTAGTTATCCCGTGAGTGGCAACTCAAGGAAAAGAACTATAGGCGCGTCGATGAAAAGCCCAACTTATTCAATTGAAAACAGAACCTGAAAATCAGAATGTCACAAAAAGTTTGTGCCAATAATGGTGTTATAAAGAGGAGGTTCAACAACACAAGACTCAAGCTAAGCTAGTCAAAGCGTGCGCAGAGAGAGAGAGAGAGAGAGAGAGCAAGAGAGAGAGAGAGAGAGAGAGAGAGTAAGGAGTTGCAAAATTACAGCGCAGTTCTCTTATGTTAGAAAAGAGATATTGCATACAAAGCCCTTGAACATCATCAAATAGCTTCTACTCTGCCAAAGGAAAATTGCCGCCAAAGGAGAATTGCTATGTAATTCCCACTCCAACGTCAACAAGTTAATGGCTTTGAGACACATATAGAGTCAATGCAAGTTATGGTGTCTTCTTTTCTTCTTCCCGAGCACCGACAAATTTTCGTGCCATGTGGAAACCATCTTGATTTACTCCCTTCTATTTCATTTTCCATGAAACAAGAGAAGTGAATTTGAAATATATGTATATATGTACATATATCTCCATACATAATGTAATTCATAATGCATCTTCATGAGTAAAGTAAATTGTATTTCTTCCTTCTAGCAACAAAAACTTGTGTTTTTTAAAGGGCAAATTCTTATCTAGACTCGAGTCTACATGGATCAAATTCATCATTGCTGTAAACGCTAGTACGAGCACTTAGAGGGGGTGAATAGGTGCGAAAACAATTTTTTGCTAAGTAAACCAGAAATTATAATTTCAAATCTGTTTAGCAATAGACTTTAAAATGGAAATTAGACTCTAACAATTAAATAGAGTTACGATCAAGGTAAAAGGGTTTAAGGAAGAGAATAAGAACACAAGGTTTATAGTGGTTCGGCTTAATCCAAGCCTACGTCCACTCTCCCGCACTGACAGCCCACCGGCTGGATTCCACTATGAATCAAAAGAGTCGTTACAGTATCACTTCCTTGATTCCATAGTGTAGAGATTCTACTACACTTCCTCAAGGCTTCACAAAAGTATAAACTCTCTTTTGAGTACAAGTTTACGCTCAACAATTGAATTGACAAAGAACAAGAAGCTTCGACTTTGGAATTTATCTCGTCTCGCACACACTCAAATAACCGAGCGTCTTCCTTATATACTCCTCCATGCCTTCATAACCGTTGGCACCTTCCAAAGGAGTTCTTCTAATCTACCCGTTGGATAGAATCAATTAGGGAGATCTCGAGTTACTTAAGGAATGTGAAGATAGCCCACCAATCCTGCTCGCCCATACAATCAGGATCTAGGTTTCCAAAAGTAGAACCTTCCAAGTATACTTCGCCAATCAACGAATCCAATTTATTCTAATTTGAATCAAACCAAATAATCGATCTTGAGGTGCTATCTCCAGCCGTGAGATCCGCTCGAATCAAATCCTTAAAGAAGTACTTGAATCTGGATAAATCTTCTTCGTCGGTCTAGAAACTGTCAATGAGGGCAGACTTTACATCTTGAGTCCGGTGGTCTGGTGATCTTCGACTTTGACGATCTTCGACTTTGACGGAAGAGTCTCGCGAGTCTTCGACTTTGTCGAGTAAGTCTGCAAGTCTTCGACTTTGTCGAGTGAGTCTCGCAAGTCTTCATATTAGACTGAAAATGTTTTGTCGACATCAAAACAAGTAAGGAAGTTTTCTCCAACAATCTCCCCTTTTTGATGGTGACAAAACTTTTCTCGCAGATTTGGATATTTTAACCCGCAAGACAATACTTAAGCAAACATTGATATCTCATAAATGGATAAAGATAGTATTGAATCTGCATCCACGAAAAATGTGTTAGTCCAAAGATAAAAACTTAAACAACTATCTTTGCCAACACTTAAAGTACGCAAGCAAGCATTAAACAAATAATCCAAATCCACACATTAATCTAAATTCAAATCGGTCACAACCTGCACAAAAGTAAAGTTTAAAACAAGAGTCGAAATAAGTCAAATCCAATCAAATCTGATGCACTCAGCTTCTCCCCCTTTTTGTCATCATTAAAAAGGAAGAAATGAAAAGAGAATGAAGTTAGGATTGTCTTGGAATGCGAACAAGTTGGAAATCTCCTATTGACTGGACAAAGTGTCTTCCAACTTTTTCAAATCCTCCTTCAGCTTTTCTATTTCATGACTCTTGGCAGTGGCTTGAACTTGAAGACTAAGAGTCTGTATTTGATCATTCAACGAAACTGAAGAGGCTTTACTGGCATTCCGCAGATTCTGAACTTCATATCCCAGTGCATAAATCTGACCTCTCATCTCCATAAGAATGTCAAGCACTCGTCGAAGGTCTACCGAGTTATCGGGCCCGAGTGCTTGCCTCGGCATGGTCGATTGAGGAGTATTTGCGTAAGATGGCATCTCGAGCATGAGTATCCAGATTTGGAGAAGAAGCCTCATGACCTTCCTCGGAAATTGAGATGCATAGACATCTTCCGGATCTCGCAGTGAGCGGCTCACATCTTCACTAGCAAAAGCAAATGAAGAAGTACCTCTTTTCTCGCAACTCCCCCTTCGTTTCGGTGCCTTCGGTGGAGAGAAGTATTCCTCATGCTCGTCTCCTCGTCGGTGACATGATGCTGCGGTTCTCCTTGCTCCTCTTCTTCTGAGGATCTGTCTTCCTCTGCCTCTTCCCTTAATGATGCCCTTTCTTCTTCCCTCTGCTCTTCCTCTTCTCTGTCTTGATTTTCTTTCTCCTCTATCTCTGGAACAGAATGCTGAAGATTGCTTAATGCAAGAGCTGATATGGTTACATCTTCCTCATCCTCTTCATCCTCCAAGATGAGTACTCTTCTTTTCTTGGATGGAGCTGTCATGGGCTCCTTTCCCTTTCTTTTTGCAGCGAAGAGACTTGATGAGTCTTGACAGGAGTCTTCTCCTTGAATCGCTCCAAAGCTTTGTTTAGCTCTTTCAGACGCATCTTGGAAACCATCTTCAGTCCCACCACCATTTGATCACACGATTGAACACAAAGAGTATTGGGAGGCTGAATGTGAAGGTGTCTGAACAGCTTGGAAACAAGTGCTGAGTAAGGAAGTTGGCCCTTGTCCTTCACCACCTATCTGTACATGTGAAATATTATAGTGTGTGGTAGAGAGAACTTCTTGCTAGCGTTGATGGCATACATCAGCATTGCTTCTGAATTTTAAACATCAGTCTTTAAAGTCGATTTTGGTCTCAGACAGTTGATTACAATCTTGTGAAGCAGGACATTTGAGGCATTCAACCTCACGTACGAGATTCGTCCTTCGGCCATCCCATCTCAAACGAGTTCCACTGTTGCCCGGCCAATAGACACGCCGATTGATTGAAACTCCCCTCTTTCAACCCCAATCACATCGGCCAGGGTGTCCATGTCAACCACATAATCCCGATCTCTAACGCTGAATGAAAATCTATTCGCATCCAAAAGCTTAGATTTGAATAGAAATAAGCAAAGTAAGTTCCGGATGTGCTACCGTTGTCTCGGAGCAGAATCTATCAAGTTGAAGTAATGCGAATTTCTCCCGCAAGTTCACCTTCGAGAGTCTAGAAAATCAAAGTCTACACTCCTTGGGTTCATCACCCCTCTCTTCAGAACTTAGTATAATGTCGCTTGTGTTCCTCGAACGAAACAAATCTGTTCTTGCTTCTAACATTCGCAGCAATACCCATTCTAGACTTAAAATTGGTGAACATTTTCTCATCATCATTTCCTTCGGGTTGATTATGTCCACTAACACGTGGATCACTTGAAATATTCGCAAAAGCTCTATCTGCTGAGCCCGCAGGAGCGATTCCCAAGCGTTCCATTGTGCGCAAAAATGGGTTTCATTCCTATACCCCTTTTCTACCAAAAACTCGTCAATGAAACTCAAAGCGGAGCCTCCTTCTTTTAAAGCAGTGTACAGTTTGTAGGTAAAAGCGGGCTTTTGAGACCTTACAGGTGCGACATCCACGACGGTTTCTTCCTACGCTTGCTGTTGTGATCTAGCCTGAGAAGAGCGGCGCGGTTGAGAATGTTGTGGGCTCTGCTGTTGTCTCGGAGAATCTTCTTCCTGGGTGAGATCAAAATGCGTAGGACCCTCACGCAAAGGCGGTGGCCCCCTGCTTGCAATTCTTGAGGACTTTCTTTGAGAAGCCATTATCACAGTCTTTAGGAGATTCCAAACTCGATTCGCGAGAAAGGTGAAGACTTTAAGATTAAACTAGAGAGAAAATGTGAGAAAGTGAAGTTCTCGTGCTTCTAGGGTTTGTGAGGAAGACGATCGGTATATAAAGCAATCGAAACAGGTTATACGAATCGTCGCAAAAGGAAAATAAAAAATACCTTTTCAAAAAATAACTGCCTTTTTGAAACATGTATAACTGTCAAAAAGATAATTTCTTTTTTCGAAAAGGAATGATTGCTATAATTCCGAATATTTAGAAAGATAACATCAATCAATTACAGATTAATAAATGAACGTACCTTTTCGAGATTTTGTCCAAAAGATAAATTTCCAAAATAGAAATAACTTACAGTAGTAGATCTTGATCTCTTGAGTCTGAGCCTCCTTAAACTTTAGTCCCTAAGTCTGAACTTCTTCAGACTTTAAGATATTAAGTCTGGAGCGAATAGACTCAAATTGGCTTTTCTCCAATGGCTTAGTAAAGATGTCGACCAGGCTGATTCTTTGAGTCGATGAAATGAATCAATACTTCTCCGTTTTGAACATGGTCTCTAATAAAATGATGTCGAATCTCTATATGCTTTGCTCTTGAATGAAGAATTGGATTCTTGGTGAGATTAATTGCGCTGGTATTGTCACATTTGATCTCAGTGCATGAGTCTTCGATTCCAAAGTCTCTTAGCTGTTGTCTTATCCATAAGATTTGAGAACAACAACTTCCAAGAGCCACGTATTCTGCTTCGTCGTTGAAAGAGCTACGTACTTTGCTTCCTAGAAAACCAAGATACTGTTCGTTCCCAAGCAATTGACAGTGCCTGAGGTGCTCTTTCTATCAACTCGCATCCTGCTAGGTCTCGCGTCTCGAGTAACCAAGGAGAGTAAGATCTCCTTCTTTAGGACACCGTAGACCAAACTTTGAGGTTGTTGCAACGTATTTGATGATGCGTGTTGCAGCACTTAGATGAGATTCTTTTGGATCATATTGGAATCTGGCACAAATACATACACTAAACAAAATGTCGTCTAGAAGCGAAGATAAAGAAGTGAACCAATAATACTCCTATATAGCTTCTGGTCAATTTTCTTTCCTCCTTCATCTTTGTCCAAATTTCGAAGAACTAGACATTGGTATATCGCCTTTTTGCAATTCTCCAAACCGAACTTTTTAACAAGATCTTTAGCATATTTTTCTTGGTGAATGAAAGTCCCTTCCTTCAATTGTTTTACTTGTAGTCCAAGGAAAAAGGATAGTTCACCCATCATGCTCATCTCAAATTCATCCCGCATAGACTTAGAAAATTTCTTGCACAGATTTTCGTTAGGTGATCCAAAGATAATATTATCAACATAGATTTGTAAAAGTAAAAAGTTTTTATTTTCTTTTTTAATAAACAGGGTAGTATCTACTTTACCTTTAACAAATCCATTTTTGATTAAAAATTTACTTAACCTATCGTACCAAGCTCGAGGTGCTTGCTTTAATCCATATAGTGCCTTTTTCGGTCCGAATACGTAGTCCGGCTTCCTTGGGTCTTCAAATCCGGGAGGTTGTTCCACATAGACTTCCTCTTGGATAAATCCATTTAAGAATGCGCTTTTGACGTCCATTTGGAATAACCTGAAATTCTTATAACAAGCAAAAGCAAGTAATAATCTAATTGCTTCTAACCTTGCTACCGGTGCGTAAGTCTCATCATAGTCTATTCCTTCTTCTTGCGTATATCCTTTGGCCATGAGTCTTGCTTTGTTCCTTATAACTTTTCCTTTTTCATCCATCTTGTTCCTGAAAACCCATTTAGCTCCAATAATAGATTTACCTTTTGGTTTAGGAGTCAATTCCGAGACATCGTTAATGCTGAATTGCCTGAGTTCTTCTTGCATGGCTTCACTCCAACTTTCATCAGTTAAAGCTTCTTCTATGCTCTTGGGTTCTATTTCAGAAACAAGTGCCACAACACTAGACTCTTCATGCCTTTTGGATATTGTTCGGATTCCTTCATCAATGTTGCCAATTATGAGTTCTTTGGGGTGACTAGACTTGTGCTTCCAGTTGCTAGTTGGTCTGACAGACTGATCTTTCTCTTCATCTGATTCTTCAACGTTTGTTCTTTGTTGGTCTTCTTAAGTCTGAGTTGCTTCTGGGGGTTTAGACTTTGTAGAGTCTGGAGCAGGTTCAGATTCTTCAGGTTGAGTCTGGATCGATTGAATTTGTATGAAGTCTTGAAATTTAACATTCATTGATTCCTCCACTGTTTGAGTCTTTTTGTTATAAACTCGTAAGCTTTGCTGGTGGTTGAATATCCAAGGAAAATACCTTCATCTGATTTTTCTTCAAACTTACCAATTCAATCATTTGCATTTTTCAATATAAAACATTTGCAACCAAACACATGAAAATAGGAAACAATTGGTTTCTTACCTTTGAACAATTCATAGGGAGTTTTCTCCAAAATAGGTCTTAAGAAAACTCTATTAATAATATAACATGCTATAGAAACTACTTCAGCCCAAAAGCGAGAAGAAATGTTGCTTTCAATTAAAAGAGTTCTAGCCATTTCTTGCAGTGATCTATTCTTCCTTTCCACAACTCCATTCTCGTTGGAGTGTATGGAGAGGAGAACACATGCTGAAAACCAGATTCATCACGAAATTTAGCAAAATCTTGATTTTCAAACTCACCTCCATGATCTGTTCGTATACAAGAAATAACATACCCCTTCTCATTCTCGTACTTTCTTTGCAAACTTTATAAAATAAGAAAAAGTTTCAGACTTACTTGCCAAGAAATATACCCAAGTAAATCGTGAGTAATCATCTACTATTACTAGGCAATATTTCTTACCACCAATGCTCGGGTTTTGGTTGGTCCAAAGAGATCCATATACAAGAGTTGCAGCACACGATTAGTGGAAACTTGATTTATTGGTTTGAAAGAACTTCGACTGTTTTCCCAAAGACGCATGGGGTGCATAGATCGGATCTTTGGTATGTCAGATTTGGTAGTCCACGAACAAGCTTCTTTGCAGAGATCTTGGCTATTTGCCTCATGTTGATGTGGCCAAGTTTCCTATGCCATAGATTAGCTTCCTCTTGTATTGAAATTAGACATTGGGATTTTTCTGGTTTGATGTCCGAAGATAGATGTTCCCATGTCTTCGTCCCGTGAAAGTCCGAGAGGAATCTTTGCTGGTTCCCGAACATATTCCTTCTTGAAAGTTAATTTTGAAACCCGTATCGCACACAGTTGGCGATACTTAACAAGTTGTAGTTAAGTCCTTCTACTAAAGAAACGTTGCCGATTGTGAGACTTCCAATCTTTACTTGTTCCGCGTCCGACAATTTTGCCTTTACTATTTCCTCCAAATGAAACTTTTCCACCATTAACTTGCATAAGCTTTATGAAACAACTTGAGTCTTCTGTCATATGTCTTGAGCATCCACTATCCAAGTACGATTTGGCCTTTTTCTTGATAGTGACCTACATTTAAAAAGAAAACTCAAGCCTTTTTGGTACCCATATTTTCTTGGGTCCAATGGTGTTAGTGCAATATACGGTCTTTGCCCAAACCTTCTTAACAGGGTTTCCAAACCATAGGACATTCTTTCTCAAAATGTTCTGAACTATTACACTTAGAACATTTAAGAGCACTGCGACCTCTTGGTTTTACAAAGGCTTTTTGAAAATGAGTTTTATAAAAGTCTTTTGTAGGTCTTTGTTTGATTCTTTCCTTCACTTTTGGAAAATCAATTAGAGGAATGGTTTCAGCAAGAGTCATTCCTAAGCCTGATTTGTTAAAGTAAGGTCTTTGTGCTAAAAGAATCTTTTCCAATTTCTCGATCCTACGTAAAACCTTTTGAGATGCTTGAAATATCATTTTTCAAAAGTTCATTTTCTTTAGAAAGAGAGTCTGCATTTTCTTTCAAGGTAATGACACTTTTATCTAAATTTTCGATCTTTTCTTTCCAAACAGTCTCCTGTTGCTTCAGTGCAGAATTTTCCCTTTTTAGTTCGGAAATCCTCTTGAGAGAGGTTTTGAGACTAAGACACGCTTCATCAATATATTTAGAAACTTTAGTAGGAATCTTAAAATTACTTACCTTAATTTCACCGTTTGAGTCTCGAGTCCGAGTCCGAATCTGTCTCGCAGTCTCGAGCCGATTCGATTGTGCCATTAGACAAATATTGGCATAGTCATCATCACTCTCTTCGCATTCGGTATCACTCCAAATTTCTGCTTTGAGAGCCTTTCTGTATTTCTTAGCTTTTCCTTTCTTTTTCTTTAGTAAGGGACAGTTGGGTCTGATGTGTCCCTTTTCTTGCATTCAAAACAAATCACATCTTTATTGGATTCATCATCCTCTGTTGATTTGTTTTGAAACTTTTGAGAGCTTTGTTTCTTCCAATTGAATCTTCTTCCCTTTTTGTTCGCTTTTTCTGAACTTTCTTATCATGAGAGCAAGCTCTTCATCGTCCATATCATCTTCGAATCAGTAACTTCGAGTCATTGTTAGATTTTAAAGCAATAGATTTTTTACCCTTGGGATCTTCATCTTCGTTGTTTTGCTCCACTTCATAAGACTGAAGAGTGCCAACCAATTCGTCAACAGAAAGTGGCATGATTCTTTGTGTCTCCCTTATTGAGGTCTTTACATGATTCCAATCTTTGGAAAGTCCACGCAGCTTTTGTTGAACTTCATAGGTCCAGAGATTGGTTGACCTTGATACTCAAGACCATTCACGATTTCTGTAAAACGACTAAACATGTCAGTGATAGATTCTCCTAGTTTCATCTTGAAGGCCTCGTATTGACTGAGCAGAATATTGATTTTGGTTTCTTTCACTCGATCGGTTCCTTCATAGGTGATGTTTAATCTATCCCAGACTTCTTTAGTTGTTTCACAAGAAGATATTCTGTTATATTCAGTAGGAGATAATGCACAATATAAGGAATAAATTGCTTTTGCATCGAGAGCTTGTCTCTTGGTTATCTCTTCTTGAGTCATCCCGCCGGACTCAATAGCTTCCTTTCCCCTTTCGAGACTCAAGTAGCTTTAGGAGTGATTCCTTTGTCTACCACGTCCCATTCCATAGGATCTTTAGATGCCTTCATCTTGTTTTTCCATATGCTGTAATCCTTTCCATCAAAATAAGGCGGTCTTGCGTTGCTTTGCCCTTCAACCGGACACTGAGCTAACATACTAGCCATGGATCGTTAACTCTGAAGTAAAAACACTTCAATTTAAATTAGTACACGGGCTCTGATACCAATTGTAAATGCTAGTACGAGCACCTAGAGGGGGTGAATAGGTGCGAAAACAATTTTTTGCTAAGTAAACCAGAAATTATAATTTCAAATCTGTTTAGCAATAGACTTTAAAATGGAAATTAGACTCTAACAATTAAATAGAGTTACGATCAAGGTAAAAGGGTTTAAGGAAGAGAATAAGAATACAAGGTTTATAGTGGTTCGGCTTAATCCAAGCCTACGTCCACTCTCCCGCACCGATAGCCCACCGGCTGGATTCCACTATGAATCAAAAGAGTCGTTACGGTATCACTTCCTTGATTCCACGTGTAGAGACTCTACTACACTTCCTCAAGGCTTCACAAAAGTATAAACTCTCTTTTGAGTACAAGTTTACGCTCAACAATTGAATTGACAAAGAACAAGAAGCTTCAGACTTTGGAATTTATTTGTCTCGGACACACTCAAATAACCAGAGCGTCTTCCTTATATACTCCTCCATGCCTTCATAACCGTTGGCACCTTCCAAAGGAGTTCTTCCAATCTACCCGTTGGACAGAATCAATTAGGGAGATCTCGAGTTACTTAAGGAATGTGAAGATAGCCCACCAATCCCGCTCGCCCATACAATCGGGATCTAGGTTTTCATAAGTAGAACCTTCCAAGTATACTTCGCCAATCAACGAATCCAATTTATTCTAATTTGAATCAAACCGAATAATCGATCTTGAGGTGCTATCTCCAGCCGTGAGATTCGGTCGAATCAAATCCTTAAAGAAGTACTTGAATCTAGATAAATCTTCTTCGTCGGTCTAGAAACTGTCAATGAGGGCAGACTTTACATCTTGAGTCTGGTGGTCAGTGATCTTCGGACTTTGACGATCTTCGACTTTGACAGAAGAGTCTGCGAGTCTTCGACTTTGTCGAGTAAGTCTGCAAGTCTTCAGACTTTGTCGAGTGAGTCTGCAAGTCTTCAGATTAGACTGAAAATGTTTTGTCGACATCAAAACAAGTAAGGAAGTTTTCTCCAACAATTGCCATTGTTCATGAGAGCCCTACATGTGTCATCAATGACTGTGATTGCACTCAATACATGGACCCAAGTCAATGCAACTCCTTTTGAGCCACTAATCTCGCTTTTTCTTTGGCACAAGTACATAATAAGGTAGTTGTTGCAGGTGAAGCGTGGCTTGAATAGAAGTTTACTATCCTCAAGAGATTGGTTAAGTGGCTAATCGATTAGTTTGGATGTGGCAAATTTCATAAACAGATTGCAATCAACATCTCCCCCTCAAAATAATCTTGAAGATCATGGTTGCTATCTGGAAGCCTTATCAACATTTACTTTCTCCTTTTTATAGCTCATCATTAAATATAGGCAAAACTATTAATATTAACAAATATTAATAGCTAGGCCACAAAAGTCTCTTGATTTTACTCCTTGATCGACTTATATCTTTTAAACCAAGATCATCAATTGTACTTAGTATGAGCCATAGGCAAACTATGCGTGAGTTCTTCTCATTATCGAGATGCAAATGCTCCTTCTATGAAATTTTATGGAAGAATGGAAATATATATTTGGGGAGACAAACAGGGACATGGAAGATTTGAATTTGGAACCTCCCAATTTGATACCAAGAAAAATTTTGTGGAACCACTATGGATAATTCTAAAAGCTTAAACTATTAGATTGAGACAATTTATTATTTAATATCTTAACACCTGTAAATATGCAAGTGAAATTTTTTATTCAAATAGCTTGTGATTTGTGCGCATAGTTAAAAAGTTAGACTTTCATATCTTTACTATATTTAGACTTTTGGAATTGTAATATGTTATTTTTTCTAGTTTTGATCTACTAATAGTACTTGTGTTTAAATTTGAACTCAAACTCCATGAACTCCTTTTTCCTTTGTAGAGAGCTTGAATCGATTATCGAGCATTGTCAATTCGAATAGGAACTTCAACTCAGGAGGAGGAGATAGCAGCTATGATTGGAGGAGAAAAATTGAGATGATAAGGAACTTCAAAATAGTTTAAATAAATTAATACCATGTCGTCCTCTAATATGATTTAAAATTTTTAAAATAGAAATCTCCTGGTTCTATGAATCTGGTGCATTCCCTTTTCTCGCTAAACATGCAAAAGGTCATATAAAGACTTAGTTTTTTCCACCATATTGGTCTTATCTCAACTAGGACTTCATTTGTTTCATGAAAACGAATGATTTGGACAACATTTTCCTAAAAAGGATCATTTATATCGTTTGAAATAATTAGTTAATGAAAATTGTTTCATTGTCGATAACAATCTGTATCTAAATAGTTTCATTCTCAATGATTTTTTTTTTCATTCATTTATTTTTTTAAAGCAATACAAGGGATTATTTTTAGAATTTCTTTTCCAAATCATTCATTTTCTACAAAATAAATGCATCCTAAATAAATGAGTGGGGTTGCAAGATTAAAAGTCCTAAGGAAGACCAACCATATATTTGGGGAATCCAAGTGTGGAGGGCTTTTATGATCTTTTGCTCAAGTCACCATCGTAACTAACATGTCATGTTCTAATGCATTTTTTTTTTCTTCGTAATTCCTACATAAAATCATCATATCATTTGCATTTATAAAGTGATCAAATGGAAGAGCGATGGTCTTATTGTTTCGCGAAAAATACACGTTTGAGAAAATGATTGGTTATATTACTTGAAATAATTAACCAATAAAAAAATTTTCATTACAAAAAATAATTTATATTTATACTTTTTCGTGGATAATAAAATTATTTTTATTTATTAACAAATGATCACTTTTTAAAATATATTTTTAAAATTATTTATTTTTTTGCAAAATGAATGAATCTTGAAATCTATTTGTATTTATTATTTTAATAACTATGGATCCTACGCAAAATCCGCGGCAATTGCTTTATTGCCAGGGACCGCTCGTTGTCCGCACCTGCAAAAGTTTGTTGCTTGCAGGTCTGACCGTGTGAAAATCGTGAAATTGGGTTCTGTCCGGAGCAGAACAAATGCATTTCCCGAGGCGCAATAAAGTTTCATGAATGCTGCAAGGAAGGAAAAAGGATTTCTGTTTAGGTCAACGCTAGGGGTGAGCGGTTTCCAGATTCCGATTCGGTTCCGTTTGGAACCCGGAACCTACTCTCGGATACATGTTCCTCATTTTTTGGAACCTGGAACCTATCCGTCAGAACCAAGAACCTGAACCTATCCCGTCATAGGTTCCAGGGTCGGTTTCAGGTTCCAATAGGTTCCTTTTTTTTTTTTTGTCATTTTCAGATTTAAACTATAACATACGCGCATACTCTACGGTAATTTCCCACATCTTAGCAAACATACCAATGCCAACTGCCAATAATTTGGACATACATAATCAAAACCAATAAGACTAATTTGGAATTAGCCCTTTCTCTCCCTTTTTCATTTTAAAAAGCCCTAAAAGGGCTCAAAAGGCTTCACAAGGAGAAAGCTTGCGCTCTAGTTTTCAAGCCTAGCGAAGCAATTTTTCCAACTTTTTTTTAGCTTGATCCCCACAAGCTTGAAAAGACTAATTGGATTTAAAGCATAAAAGGGTTATTCCTTTCGTAAAGAGAAAGCAGCTTGAGCCCTTGGTTTGTATCTTTACAAGCAACTCTTTTTGCACTTTCTCAACTTTAAACTTTGCGTACCCATCATATACCACAACTAAATTTGAGCAAAATAAGTGTAGTCTAAGAGTACTTCATTGTCGTATTTGTATAATGTATTCACAACTTTAGAACCCGAACACTTCATTTCTATTACCGATCACGCATCCCGTGCATACCCAAGAAGAGAAATGATCCACAGCACTCGACGTCTATCGGCGATCTATTCGCAAATGTGGAATCGGTGAAGATTGTGTAACACGCCATGTGTGCCACGACTTCTCAACGCTCCACCACACCAAACTTGCTGAAAACAGATAATTGAAGCTGTACCTTTTGACCACATGATCCTTGATCCACGTCGCTCGTCCTCTTTTTGCTCTCTCTTCCAAACTCCATAATGAAAATCGCAAGTGCTTTTATGGTTCCGCGACCGATTCCGGTTCCGGTTCCGCAAGCGGTTCCAGTTCTGGTTCCGATTGGAACCGGAATCGCCGGTTCCCGGAAAAAAGGAACCGGGAACCGGAACCGGTCCTTTAAGAACCGGGAATCGAACTGGAACCTCCGGTTCCCGGTTCTACCCGGGAACTGTGCTCACCCCTAGTCAACACAACTGAAATCAACAAAATCTGATCCTGCATGCATCCATTAATGCCATCCTAGATCTCCCAATTTATTGACCCACGAAGAGCTGTATATATACCGGGTCGATTGAGTAATGCATCATTGTGCATGCTTAGATTTTCAATGGCTTTCAATAAGGTAGCTGTTCTTAGTCTTGCACCGGCTTTGATCTTCTTTTCTTCTATGCTTGGATTGTCTGAAGGAAGGAAATGCAGGCTCAAGAAGAACAATTTCCCCTCAACACCGGAGAATATGAGGTGATGGGAGAAGAGGACAACAACAATTGCGATCTCTCACAACCACGGGTTGCGTACCCTCAAGCGCCGGCTCCATCAGTAGAGGCATTTATGCCTGCTAGTTTAAGTCATACTCCTAGAGTCGGACACGCAGTACATCCTCCGATGTCGACAGGTGGCAAACAAGAGGGGATGATGGCTGAAGAGTACAACGGCGATCATGATTTTCCCATGCAACCACATGTTGTGAAATCTCCAGCACTGGCTCCAACATAAGAGGCAATTAGGCCTGCCGGTCCAGATGATAGTCATGAAGACGGACGCCCCATACATCCTACAGATGATAGACCGACAAGTCCTGGTCATAGTCCTGGGATAGGACATGAGTTACCTCCCATAGCCCCCAAAATCCCTATTATGTGGTTTCTCACTACCCCTAGTTGAGCATGGAGCGATAAAAATGTCATCGTGTTCATCATGGTGGTGTTTTTGTTGCTCTTATGAAGATATACATTAATAAATTTAATTTTCCTTATGCCTTGCATAATTTGACCATGCTAACATGGTATAACAAAGCGCTTGCATAAATGCATTGATAGTATCTTGTTCCTTTGGCAATATGTGTGGTAATCTAATATTGCAACGGGCAAAATTTTCATCTATTGATCAACAATCACTTGATTGTCCAATTGGTGGCTGATGTACAACATCTTCACCAACAAACAAATGCCAGGACGAGATTGAATTTAATTTCTTATCCTTCACTTCCTAAAGAGTCTTGCAAATAAGTTGGTCGGATGGATCTAATAGGGGCAAAAGAGACAGGCTTGGCAAATGCAGAGTGTGGATTTACAAGAGGGAGTGCGGTATTGGATATCTTATCTTCATCACAAAAATAAGAGACTTTATACAAGTAATCTATTTTAGAAGCATCTGAACTGCTAAAAGATGAGGATGGATCCAAAGATATAGGGGCAATAGAAGTAGTTGGTTTTGTGATGTTGGACAAGATGAGAATTATTCTCTAGTCTACTAGCGTATCATCAAAATATTAAAAAAAAAAAATTAGTGGGCTACGTTTATAGTCCGAATGGGATAATTTGTGATCCTATTTGGTGTTTTTGGACATCCTCTAGACCAGATAAATTTGGATATGTTACAAACAAAATTTGGGGAAAAATTCCAAGAAAGGGAGTAGAATAGATCCGAATTGGATAAGAAATGTAAAACAAACAACAAAAGGAAGGAAAACAAGAAGTTGCTGCTTGCGGCTTATGAAGATCCGGGCTGCCATGAACGCCAGTGGTGGTGCAGCGTGTAACCACCACAAGATAGAGACCCTCTCCATCGAGCAAGTTGCGCAGATGGAAAAGCTCGTTGTAATAGCATGACGAAGATCTTTGCACGGGGAAAACGAAGACTTCTGCACGTCTCGACAGAGACCTCTACGCAGCCTGGCACAGGCGAGGTTGGTGCTTGCCTGAAATTCTGTCGCTCTGTCGCGATCTTAAATCAACGGATCTAAGGTGCTCTCCCCAAGTAACGGTCGTAATTAATAACTAAATTTATTTAACTTACGCAATCATATATAATTAAATTTATGAGAACTTTCTTATTAAATAGGGTGAAGAAAGCTTTCATAATTTTAGTCACATATGACAGGGTGAAGAAAGTTAGTGGAAAAAAAAAAAGGTGAAGAAAGATTATATTAGTTAATTTCCGGAATTGACATGATATGAAAGAAAATATCATTTATGTAATTAGATTTAGTTATACAGAATTAACAGAAAAAAACAAGCATGAAAATCATCAAAAAATGAACGAAGGAAGATTTGTCTGCGTATCGAATCTTGTAAGGAGCTAGCCAACTCAAACTTTTGAGTGGAACTTTTGTATAACAATCTTATTAGCTTTGCAACAAAAGGTCTTGATCATGGAATAATTACACAATATGGAGAGAGAATTACATTTATGGCTATGGGAAGATACATAATATGTTAAATTTAGATATTCTACTAGCTATTTTCAAGTTGACATCCTTATAGTTGGATGAATTCTATTCTATGGTAGCAGAACTTAGGGACATTTGACCACCTAGTTTTATTCTATGTGTCTAATTTGGAACAAATTAGCAGTTGTGAGAGCTTTTGCAATCATTGACTTATGCTTTGAAGGGAAAAAAGAAGGGCTTGATAGATTTTGGGTTACTGTGAGAATAACAATTTATTGTGAGCCACAAATTCTTAAAAGAGTGGGCTCCATAATAATTTATAATTATATGTTGATTTTTTTTTACTGTTTAAAATAGACTATTATTCTAACAGTAGATTAAAAATTGTCATGCAATCATTTCTCAAAAAAGAATTTTCATTTGGCAAGAAAATGAGGAAGTGTTGTGGCAAGACCCTTGACTCTTATTTTACCTTCAAAAAAAAAAAGTAGATAATCTGTAAGATTAACCCCATTTATTGTGAAATTCTTAATTAAGATGTTTGAGAATTTTATGTACAAACATAATCTCTTATAACTTGCTTACAAAATAAATAATTTACCTACCTCAGGGTTCATCAAACTAATTGTATGACATAAGGTCAAATGTCATTAAGTAAATAAAACCGTAAAGATTTCTATAGACAAAGATTTTGAAGTTGAATTACCCAATATTGCAACTCATGTGGATCCATGGTGAGGAACTATCAGCTTGGCCAGGCACCTCCATAATTTCAAAATTTTATAAGAAAGTAACCTTCCATTCTATAAAACACATTATGCTACTCTTCTATGTGGATGATATGATTATTACTAGTAATGATTAGACCGACATTTTATCTTAGGAAATAGTATGAAATGAAAGATTTTGGGCGACTAAGCTATTTTCTAGGCTTGGAGGTTGCTCTGATGCTTTGGGCTAAAATCTATCACAAGCAAAATATGTCACTAATCTTATTTCTTGAGCTCGGCTCATTGATAATAAGATTGCTTCTACTCCCATTGCGTTGATTGCAAAATTGACAAGGATGGAACTCCTCTTCCAAATCCTACACTTTATCGGCAGTTGGTTGGTAGTCTTACTTATCTCGCTATTGTTAGGGAAATCTCTTATGATGTCTTGAAGATGACAAAATAAATCAAAGGCTACTAACGTGTTAAATGGTTGAGTAATAGACTATGCATATGATAGAGTGCGTAAATGATATTGTCCAAGTTTATACTTGAAAGAACTAGAAGATAGACTCTATGTTGAAGTTGAACTTATTCAGACTATGTCTAGACCTTAAAGCTAAATATGTTCAAAAGCAGAATATGTTCAGACTTATGTCCAGATTGTAAAGTCTACTTCAGAGGGAAGACACTCAAACTTTACGTCAGACGGAAGACACTTTATTTTCGACAAAACGCACTCAGACTTTATATCCAGAATAAGACACAAGTCTAGAACGTGACAAGGTCTAGGACGAGACACAAGTTCACAACGTAGCAGATTCAAAACGAAGCATGTTCACAAAGAGACAACTTGACAAAAAGTAACACAAGCCCCAAACATATAACGCCTAGTGATCTGGTTTGGATTCTACATCAAGATAGATTTGATTAACTCAATCTAATTGATTCACAATTGGATCTTGAAAATAAGAACTTTCTAAACGGAGAAACTCTACTTATGGAAACCAAGATTCTGTTTTTATATTTTGCTCTAACGAAATGGAAGGGTCCAAATTCATGGATACCAAAAAGGAAATGAGTTCATGGCTGGAAATTCTATAAGGGAAGAATGATTGCAAATCTACACAAATCATGGTGCAATCAGAAAAGTATCTCATGCGAAGATTGGCAATAATCATTCTTTAATCAATGGTATATTTCAAACATATACCTTGGGTGGCAAAAGAATCTTTCATATTGATTTTGGAAAGCTCAATTCGAAAATCATGGAGATTCAATACTATTTTTTTTATGCTAAAAAATTCTCTTCCTTGTGCAAAGTTCTTGCAAATTATTGAGGAAGTCCCTAATGTGTCATATGAAAGGTTGAGTAGCTCTGAATTTATTTAATTGATAATTTTATATGTACTATTCGATTTATTTATTTGAAAAAAGTCCCTTCTATATTACGTGGATATTATAATAGCTTATTTGTGCAAAAAGTTTGTTAAGTTTATGCAGGTTGAATTCGAGACGAGATTGATTGAAGAAAATAATTTTTTTGTCTCGAATTTCAAAAAGCAAACGATCATTGTGGATGTTGTTGCTACGAAGGAAATAGTGGAAAAATATTCCGTGCACAAGCCGCAATTAATTCTATTCCCAAATATTGTCCTAATGAGGGGGGAGAGAAATTGAATCAAAAAGAAAGGGAAAGAATCGTGATCACCTAAAAAAGGCAATAAATCGAGGGGGACCATTAATCAATTATGGAAAAATCCTTTTGAATTGACCATGATCTTGATTGTTATGGAAGGAAGGAAAAGGTAAATATGTCTGAACTTGTTAAGTTCTACAAAATATAGTTAGTGCATCTTTTATTTACATTATCATTTTATTATGACAAAAAAGGTAAGTGAATTTTATAATGCATCCGTGATTTTTATTGGATATTTGCTGATATATATAAGATCGAAGTGAGATATTACATATCTTTGATAATCGACTTACTTTGTAAAAGCTGATTTTTTGGAAATTGTGTTTCATGCAAGATTTTTGTGATGTTTTATATTCTCTACGTGATACTTTTTCCATTGTTATCACTTTTTTATTATGACAAAAAGAGTAAAAGAATATAAATAGGCATATGTGTTGATATTAGTTATTGAGCTACGATTATCTTTCCATATATAATTATGCCCAATCCCTTGAAAAAGGAAGGAAAAAGAATTTCTGTTTAGGTCAACGCAACTGAAATCAACAAAATCTGATCTTTCGTGCATCCATTAATGCCATCCTAGATCTCCCAAGTTAATGACCTCCCAAGTTAATGACCCACGAAGAGCTGTATATATACCGGGTCGATTGAGTAATGCATCATTGTGCATGCTTAGATTTTCAATGGCTTTCAATAAGGTAGCTATTCTTAGTCTTGCACTGGCTTTGATTTTCTTTTCTTCTGTGCCTGGGTTGTCTGAAGGAAGGAAATGGAGGCTGGAGCAGAACAATTTCCCCTCAATGTCAGGCACCGGTCCAGATGATAGTCGTGAAGACAGACACCCCATACATCCTACAAGTTATGATCAAGTTGCAGCATTTAGACCGACAAGCCCTGGTCATAGTCCTGGGGTAGGACATGAGTTACCTCCCCAAGTTGCAGCATTTAGACCGACAAGTCCTGGTCATAGTCCTGGGGTTGGGCATGAGTTACCTCCCCAAGTTGTAGCATTTAGACCGATAAGTCCTGGTCATAGTCCTGGGGTAGGACATGAGTTACCTCCCCTCGCCCCCTAAATCCCTATTATGTGGTTTCTCACTACCCCTAATTGAGCATGGAGTGATAGAAATGTCGTCGTGTTCATCATGGTGGTGTTTTTGTTGCTCTTATCATGATATACATTAATAAATTTGATTTTCCTCATGCCTTGCATAATTTAACCACGCTAACATGGTATAACAAAGCGCTTGCATAAATGCATAGATAGTATCCTGTTCCTTTGGGAATATAGGTGGTAATCTAAAATTGCAATAGCCAAATTTCCATCTATTGATCAGCAATCAATTGATTGTCCAATTGGTGGCTGATGTACAACATCTTATCCAACAAACAAATGCCAGGACGAGATTGAATTTAATTGCTTTTCCTTCACTTCTTGAAGAGTCTTGCAAATAACTTTATCGAATGGATCTTATAGGGGCAAAAGAGGCAGGCTTAACAAACGCAAAGTGTGGATTTACAAGAGGGAGTGCAGTATTGGATATCTTATCTTCATCACGAAATTAAGAGACATTATATGTCATGCCCCGAATCCCGAGCGCGCGGATATCCCTCGGCGGTCATGTGGCATCCGGAAATTTTGACAACCCTCGAATATGTGACGGTCCGTGACTAATCGACGGGAGTATCGTCGAATTGTGTTGCTGACATTGTGTGCAGACACCATTTTATTTCATCATCGGACTGATATGTCACATTTAGTAATAACTCGGCCGTCAAATGAGTTATAGCCTCGTTCCGATGTACTATCTCTAGCAAGACCAAGTCATGAAAGTAAATATTTTTTTTCAGCACTTGCACCTGACAAAATTTAAAAGTCAATTATGGAGAGATTGAACAGTGCGTGAGGACCATGCACGTTTCTTCACTTGCGCGATCATGCTTGAAGGATCAATTAGTCATGCCAAATTTTCTTTCTTCGTGCAGCAATTGGAAACCACGATTTTAAGAGTTGACCGAAGAAGCCCTTCTGATCCATGCCAACCGATTGAGTACCCCTTCCCCGCATAAGAATTTGGCCACATGCAAGTACGTGTGGCAACCAACTAAACGAGATTTGTTGGATCTCTTCATGAAGACCCGTGGCTGTTCACGGTGGCCAGCGAAGGAAGAGCTCGAGACAGCTGCCACCGACCGTGCCTCCAAGTAGCAAAAGGAAATTGCCACACTTCCTCCACTTGTCCATTGTTGCTACAGCCACCAAAAGATCAACATGCAAATGACTAATTAGTGAAATTAATTGAGAAGCAAAAGGGGCGGATTAGTTGAGGGAGAGAGAGAAACCTACCGAATAGAAATTCGAGAGAGAGATTAAGTGAGAGAAGTGGGTGCGCGGGTGTGAGCGGCGAAGGTAGAGGAAACAGACTACCCCTTCATTCGTACGCTGCCGCTGTTGACACAACTCGCCTTCGTCGCCGTTGAGCCGCGCCCGTGAACTATAAGCTTCCTGATTTGCTTGCCGTTGAGCTGTAGGACTTGAGGCAAGTTGAAATCTATTGAACTATACAATGTAGTGCTATTGCTGTCTTAGGAAGTGTATTGATAGACTGGATTGTTAGATTTTGATGTTGGGTGATGGTTTATTGAGCAACCGAGACTGTTTTGAGGTTGAGCGATTGATGAAGTGTTCCGGTTCCTCATGCATGTGTTTGATTTATGGCTCATTGAGGAATCGAGATCATTTTGAGGTTGAAAAATGGATGGACTGTTCGGATTTTGCATGCATGTGGTTGATTCTCCGAATTTCAGCCAAAACAGATTTTGGCAACTATAAAATTTTGAGGAATTCGGCCATTGCTTCGATTTTGGAAAGGAAAACCTCCTGACTTGTCAATATACCAAATTCAAATTCCGTTTTGAAAACTCTTTTCAAATTTTGTACGAGAATTGTGAGCATGGTTTATAGAATCACATATGATATTTTTAAACGATGCATTGGATGGTTAGCCATGGGAGTAGACCTACGGGCTTGATGCTTTATTACTGAGTTTAGTTCATTGATGATTCGAAAACGATTTGGCTTATCATTTCAAAGCTTATTATTGCATTGAAAATGTTTTGGCATTGAAACAATTTGGCCGAGACACCATGGCCGAGATGTGTTGTGATTGATGCCGTCGGACCTTTGAGTCAACGATGCCCCGGGAGTGTCAGGATGCCCATAGGATCGCATGAGGCGATGCTGCTGGATGCCTGGGGTCCGTAGTACCCCGGAGGTCCCCCGGGAGTGTCAAGATGTCCGGTTGTATGTCGGTACGTAAATCCGAAGGGTAGGGGTAACCATTTTCATGGCGAGCCCCGGCGATTCCTCGTGATGCTAGGTGGGATGCGAGATGCCCGGAGGTGTGATGGAACACGCTCTGGATGCCTGGTGGCCCTAGTGGCTGAATGCTGGAGGCTTTCGTGATGCTAGGTGGGATGCGAAATCCCGGAGGGATGCAAACACTAGTCCTCTAGGCTAGACATAGCAAAA
Source organism: Eucalyptus tenuipes (assembly GCA_014182365.1). NCBI lineage: Eukaryota > Viridiplantae > Streptophyta > Magnoliopsida > Myrtales > Myrtaceae > Eucalyptus > Eucalyptus tenuipes. The sequence goes on along the minus strand of CM024541.1, from coordinate 16,903,839 downwards.
TGAAAATGCACTAAGTTTTTTTTTTAAAAAAACAATGACCCTGCTAATAATTGTGCTTGTTTGTGGGACTAAATTATTATGGCATGGTATGGGACGTGTCGTTATAGTTTGGCCCTATAATCGGGACCTGTGTGCGATTGAAATGATGCATTCTGATTTTTTTTTTTAAACTACACTTGTTATTGCTTTCAAAAGTTTTACTAATTCGATCCATACTTATTCTTTTGACTACTCATTTTATCTATCTTGCATGAACTTGGATTGTGATGGCTTGCATAGTGTAGCTTAGTAGATTTTCAACTGCTGGGTGGTTGTACTCACCCCTTTTGGGGACTAACATTTTAGACTAGATATCATGCCTCTGCTGCCTGAGGTTCGTAGTACCCCGGAGGTCCCCCGGGAGTGTTGGGATGCCCGGTTGTATCTCGGTACGTAAATCCGGAGGGTAGGGGTAATCATTTTCATGGCGAGCCCCGGCGATTCCTCGTGATGCTAGGTGGGATGCGACATGCCCGGAGGTGTGACGGAACACACTCTGGATGTCCGGTGGCCCTAGTGGCTGAATGCCGGAGGCTTTTGCGATGCCAGGTGGGATACGAAATCCCGGAGGGACGCAAACACTAGTCCTCTAGGCTAGACATAGGAAAATGAAAATGCACTGAGTTTTTTTTTTTTTAAAACAATGACCCTGCTAATAATTATGCCTATTTGTGGGACTAAATTATTATGGCATGGTATGGGACATGTCGTTATAGTTTGGCCCTATAATCGGGACCTGTGTGCGATTGAAATGATGCATTCTGATTTTTTTTTAAAATTGCATTTGTTATTGCTTTCAAAAGTTTTATTGATTCGATGCATACTTATTCTTTTGACTACTCATTTTATCTATCTTGCATGAACTTGGATTGTGATGGCTTGCATAGTGTAGCTTAGTAGATTTTCAACTGCTGGGTGGTTGTACTCACCCCTTCTTGGGGACTAACATTTCATACTAGATATCATGCCTCTACTGCCTGGGGTCCGTAGTACCCGGAGGTCCCCTGGGAGCATCAGGATGCCCGGTTGTATGTCGGTACGTAAATCCGGAGGTTAGGGGTAACCATTTTCATGGCAAGCCCCGGCGATTCCTCGTGATGCTAGGTGGGATGCGAGATGCCCGGAGGTGTGACGGAACACGCTCTGGATGCCCAGTGGCCCTAGTGGCTGAATGCCGGAGGCTTTCGCGATGCCAGATGGGATGCGAAATCCCGGAGGGACGCAAACACTAGTCCTCTAGGCTAGACATAGGAAAATGAAAATGCACTGAGTTTTTTTTAAAAAAAAAACAATGACCCTGCTAATAATTATGCCTGTTTGTGGGACTAAATTATTACGGCATGGTATGGGACATGTCGTTATAGTTTGGCCCTATAATCGGGACCTGTGTGCTATTGAAATGATGCATTCTGATTTTTTTTTTTAAATTGCATTTGTTATTGCTTTCAAAAGTTTTACTGATTCGCTGCATACTTATTCTTTTGACTACTCATTTTATCTATCTTGCATGAACTTGGATTGTGATGGCTTGCATAGTGTAGCTTAGTAGATTTTCAACTGCTGGGTGGTTGTACTCACCCCTTCTTGGGGACTAACATTTCATACTAGATATCATGCCTCTACTGCCTGGGGTCCGTAGTACCCCGGAGGTCCCCTGGGAGCATCAGGATGCCCGGTTGTATGTCGGTACGTAAATCCGGAGGTTTGGGGTAACCATTTTCATGGCAAGCCCCGACGATTCCTCGTGATGCTAGGTGGGATGCGAGATGCCCGGAGGTGTGACGGAACACGCTCTGGATGCCCGGTGGCCCTAGTGGCTAAATGCCGGAGGCTTTTGTGATGCCAAGTTGGATGCGAAATCCCGGAGGGACGCAAACACTAGTCCTCTGGGCTAGACATAGGAAAATGCAAATGCACTGAATTTTTTTTTTTTTTTAAACAATGACCCTGCTAATAATTGTGCCTGTTTGTGGGACTAAATTATTACGGCATGGTATGGGACATGTCATTATAGTTTGGCCCTATAATCGGGACCTGTGTGCGATTGAAATGATGCATTCTGATTTTTTTTTAAACTGCATTTGTTATTGCTTTCAAAAGTTTTACTAATTCGATGCATACTTATTCTTTTGACTACTCATTTTATCTATCTTGCATGAACTTGGATTGTGATGACTTGCATAGTGTAACTTAGTAGATTTTCAACTGCTGGGTGGTTGTACTCACCCCTTTTTTGGGACTAACATTTCAAACTAGATATCATGCCTCTACTGCCTAGGGTCCGTAGTACCCTGAAGGTCCCCCGGGAGTGTCGGGATGCCCGGTTGTATGTCGGTATGTAAATCCGGAGGGTAGGGGTAACCATTTTCATGGCGAGCCCCGACGATTCCTCGTGATGCTAGGTGGGATGCGAGATGCCCGAAGGTGTGACGGAACACGCTCTAGATGCCCAGTGGCCTTAGTGGCTGAATGCCGGAGGCTTTCGCGATGCCAAGTGGGATGCGAAATCCCGGAGGGACGCAAACACTAGTCCTCTAGGCTAGACATAGGAAAATGAAAATGCATTGAGTTTTTTTTTTTTAAAACAATGACCATGCTAATAATTGTTCCTGTTTGTGGGACTAAATTATTATGGCATGGTATGGGACATGTCATTATAGTTTGGCCCTATAATCGAGACCTGTGTGCGATTGAAATGATGCATTCTGATTTTTTTTTAAACTGCATTTGTTATTGCTTTCAAAAGTTTTACTGATTCGATGCATACTTATTCTTTTGACTACTCATTTTATCTATCTTGCATGAACTTGGATTGTGATGGCTTGCATAGTGTAGCTTAGTAGATTTTCAACTGCTGGGTGGTTGTACTCACCCCTTTTGGGGACTAACATTTCAGACTAGATATCATGCCTCTGCTGCCTGTATCTCCCGGTTCATTTTATGGACTTCCGGTCGACCTATAGTGTGAGTTGTCGGAGCATCACCATCCCGAGGTACGAGGGCTGGTCTTCATATGTGGCATCCTAAAATTTCATGGCGACCTCCAGATACACTATGACCTATGGAAAGGTGATGGATGTGCCATCGGATTATGTTATGGCCTTTCAACCAAGGGATTTCAATAGATTAAGGCCAAGCATTTTAAGGGACAATTATTAGATTGGAAATATATCATATGTCCATGAGTGATAAAAAATCTTGCTAAAGGATAATTCGATAAGAAAGATTTTGTTCTTGGTCGTGCACTTTATAAGGTTGATTTTATGGATTTATGTTACAAAATATTATGGCCAACTAAATTGCAATTAAGTATTTTTATAGGTGGGGAATTTAGGTTAGATTATTAAAAGGAGAGTGGGCCGAATTCTTAGGCCAAGCTGACCCAAAACCCAGCCCACAAGCTCCCACCGTTCGGCCAAGAAGCTTGGCCCATGAAGCCCAAAAGGGGGCTGCCGTCGACCAAGGGGGAGGGGGAAACCGGCTTGCATGTCCCTCCATTTGTTCCATGAAGAAAGCCAAGTGTCAATGCATGCAATCTAATGATTGCTAATCATTGAAAGGAAGAAATTAGAGAGGAGAGAGGGGGCGGATTACTCGAGAGATTGAACCGAGAAAGAGAGAGGAGTGTTTGTGCGCAAGGAAGAGAGGAAGAGAGAAAGAGAGAAAGCGGGCGTGCGAGAGAGAAAGAGGAGGAGAAGACCGGTTGCCGTCGAGCTCGCCTTGTCACTGTTCTTGCTTGCCGAGATTTTTCTTGGATTAGAGGCAAGTAGAGTCCATTAATCTACCCTTTGCTTACTGTGATATGTGTGTAGTGTATGGTAAACTTCGGATGTGGTAGAAGGGATGAATTTCGAAGCTTTGGGGGAGAAGTGTCTTATTCTAGAAAGGCAGTCCGACCTTTGATGGTTTCGTGAGCTGCATGTAATTTTCTAGTTAGAATCTCGCTTGGACTTCTTGATGAAAGTTGTAGAAGACTTCTTGGAGAGAAACATATCAAAATTTCAGAAGAAATGAACAAGTATAGACTGGTGAAACTATTTTTCTTTGAAGAAGTTAGATCTGGAAATCGTGATTCTGACCTAGTGTGATTCTGTGAATTTTATAAAATTATCTGGTTGAAATTTGATCTCATGTTCTTAATAAAAGTTGAAGATGACATGTTAAGGAGTAATATACTAAAATTTTAGAGGAAATGGACGAGTTTAGGTTGGTGAAACAATTTTTATCCGAAACGGTTAGATCTGGAATTCGATGCCGAGGATTATGGACGGTTATGGTTATTATAGTTTTTAATCTATCACTAATTTGATTTCGAGCTCTTCAAGAAATATTTACTTCTTTTCAGAATTTTTGGAACTGATTTAGGATTTTTACTGAATTTGTGAATGAAACTGTGTATGGCAATATTCCGAAATTATAAAGACTGTGATGCGTGGACTGTTCCGAATTGTATGATGTTCTTTTGATATGGTGTTCTTCATGAAATACTTTCCTTTAGATCTTGTATATAACATGTCGAATTTTTTTAAAATTTATTAAGGCTGTTTACTAATTTTTAAGAATTATGACCAAAGGAGTGCATTCTATTGTTATCCGAAAATTGCTGCATTTTCAAAAATAAATGAATTTGCTCTATGAGATATAATGTCTTGAGTGATTGATTTTGCTGCATATGTGGTGACAATTGGTATGTCATGTAACATCAAAAGCCGGATTTGACCTTTGATATTATTGCATCAAATGCCATGTTGAAAATGAGACACATATGTGAATATAAATTATGATAATGATGATACCGTCGGAGGGGTGAGCCGACGATGCCTCGGGAGTTTCGAGATGCTCAGAGTGTGGGTACCGGATGCCCGGAGTGTGTGAGCCGGATGCCCCGGGAGTGTCGGGATGCCTGGAGGTGTGTGCCGGAAGCCCTGGAGGTGTGTGCCGGGGGGATTCCTCGTGATGCCAGTTGGGGTGCGAGATGCCTGGAGGTGTGTGCCGGAGGCTCCTCATGATGCCAGGTTGGGTGCAAGTGATAAATGGGGGATGCAAACACTAGTCCCTGGGAAGAAAAATGATGAGATCCAATTGAAAGATAAAATTGGAAATTAAATCATGCGCATGGATGTGTGCATATAGCGTGGGATGAACCTCATGGAAATGCAAGCACGAAGTGCATGGTGGTATATGCACGTTGCATGGTGATATATGCATGGCTGCTTGATGATATATGTACAAGTGCATGGTAGTATATGCACGTTGCATGGTGATATATGCATGGCTGTATGGTGAGGTATGCTCAAATGCATGGGTGATATGTGCTTTATTCGTGATACCTTGATTGTTCTGTCTGACGCATTGTGTAGCTTAGTGGATCTTTACTGCCGAGTGGTTGTACTCACCCCTTCTGGGGACTAACATTTCAGATTAGAAGATGCCTCTATCGCCTGTCACGCGTGGTACATTTTATGGCACACCGTCTGATGTTGAGGTCGAGTGCTCGAAGCACCCCTGCGCTGGTGTACCTGGTCTGGTGTTTATTCGAGTTTGTGTCTTGGTTATGTACAATGTGGGTCTTGCTGATGGCCTTGTTATCCAGGAGTTTTTGTCTGTTCATGTCCGACGTGATGGAGTGATGATAGAGATGCTGCCACCGCCTCCGGCCAATGCACCAGGTTGGGTGTGATCGCGTGTACGACTGGTAGAGGATGACACTTATTTTTGGATAGCCGACACTTGATGATGGATAGGTGTACATGTCTGATGTAGGGTCGAGTTCTTTTGGGTTATAGCCGAGCATAGTTAAAAGCCTTGGCCTTTTGTTGTACCGACCCGAGATGTCCATCATAGTTATGTAAATAAAAGTGACTCGGCTCTATTTTTTTATCTGATGCGTAGTTGGTGTGCATTGCATTAATGTTGTTGGAGTAGGAGACAGGCAGATTTGATTATGCTTCCATTATATGAACTGCGCTGGGACCAATTTTTTTAAAAAAAAAAATTAACCCCCAGGTTTTATGGACCCGTTATAATGAAATGGTATCAGAGTGGTATGTTAATAGGATAAGTGAATGGTACTTGTGGTGACCCAAACGGATCGGGGGCCGTCGAGGGGTGCCACATCATACGAGTACGGGTGCTAGTAGTGTTTGATGTTGGTTCTCCCGCCGGCCCAGTACTTTAGGAGTTTCTTACAGTCATTGTCCGTCTAGATGGAGATACACTAGGGCCGTTGCCACCACCGCCAGCTGATGGACCGGACGGGTGGGTGTGACCAAGGGTGAAGGACAACAGAGGAAGCATTTTTGGACGCCGACACTAGTGATGGACTTTTTTAAGATAATCTGCTGGAATGGTCAAGTATCTTTTGGAAGTAGCCGAGTATAGAAAAACCTCGGCATTTTGTTTTACCGACTTGTATCGTCCATCTAATTATGTAAATAAAAGTGTTAGGCTTTAACTTATAAATATGTTTAGTAGATGTGCATCATTTTAAATTTTCAGGAAGGGAAGTTGATTAATGTGCTTCAGTTATATAAACTGCGCAGGGACCGATCTAAAATATATAAACCCCCAGGACTTATTGGTCTATTATAATTTGTTTGGTATCAGAATAATATATTATCATGTCAAGAGAAAGGCGAATGGACTGTGGTGACCCTAACGGATTGGGGGCCGTTCGAGGGTGCCACAGGTCGATTAAAAATGCGACGTCCTAGGACGCGTCGCCAACCCATTCTTTTTTTTTTTCTTTCCATTAAGCACATGCGGAAGTGAATTAAATACACCACCCAGTCAATCATCAGAAACAGGGATAGTACAAACACACCATAAAAGTTGCCGAAAACAACTTATTCAATTAACCACTGTTGTCCCTAAGGAGTTTAATGAGTTACCAGTCCTTACGCTGTCAACTTCCAACCGACCCTCTCAAAAACCTTTAGGGATCAGGGTCACCCTAAATGTCACTGGCGATCGGGCCAGCCAAAGGTGTCGCCTCTCGCGCCCACCACATCGCACTCAGCAATTCTCCACGCTACGGCCCTAAAAAAGGTTAGCCCACGACAGGGTGAGATAAAAATCTCAGCGAGTCAAAACCCTAAGCCCCGATTAAGACGCAAATTTGCCTCGAAGGCGGTCCTAAGCACGCACCATACAGAACTTACCTCGCCTCGGCGCGTACCTACATGTTAGCTCAACATATATACCATCATCAGTGCAACAAGCGCAATTAATAAGCAGAACACATCATTTTCATCCTGCAAACAATCACATGGGTCCCAATTATGAGGCCAAACTGTTATGACACATCTCATACCATGCCACACAATTTTGTCCCACAATCAAGTGCAGCTATCACAACTATTCAGGCATGTTCCAGTTATTACGACCCATAGGCCACGGCTAACTCGAAAGTCGGCGGTCATCCGGCATAACCGAGCATCGTCCCGCTCCGTGACCACCGCAATGTCTAGAACCCCCGCCTAAATGGCATTTCACAAAGGAGCATCGGTCCGGCCTCCACTGCGACCAGCTTCCGAACCCCCACCGGGCATCCAATAAAAATCGGGCATTGTCCCCAACATCCCATTGGGTGACCAGTTCCACTTAGTGACCATGCAAGCACGCATCAATCAAACCCATTTCTTATCTTCCGTCAATTAGCTAAAAATACCAAAATTCTTTTTAAAACAAAAACCTTGCAACCTTTTTTTTTGTTCAAAACCTTCCGAAATAAATTCATGCGAGGTCACGTATTTGAAATTAACCCGTGAAAATTTGCACACTTCTACCATAAAACCTCATTGTTTTATTGAGCAAATAAAATTTGGCGTCCAAACCCGACACCTTATTTATTTTCTATTTTCTTTCCAAACCACCCTTTTTGAAACTAAACTTGGGTAATCCCCCTTTTTTTTGTTCAAAGCTTTTGGAAAGAAATTCGTAGGTGCTCACATACTCAAAATTAATCCGTCAAACTTCATACGCACCTAGTTTAAAACCTCATTGTTTTGAGGAGCAAATAAGTTTTGGTGTCAAACCCGACACCTCATTGTTTTTCTAATAAATTGCCCATAAGGCCATCTTTTACAATAACAATAAACCATCACCATAGACCAACCATTCACATAATATCACAAATAAATTCTAGGCATGCTAAAATTCAACCACATCACCAAATAAACATTATCTAGCAAGCAAGATACCAAGAACAACCACAAAACCACAACCGGCCCTAACCGGCGGAAACCGGGTCCACTCGCATGTCTACAGAATTAATTCTAGAAACCTAAACAAACGAGTTTAGAAAATTCTCAAATTTGACTAAGTTATAAACGACACATAAATGACCATTTTTCCTGAAGACACCTTGACCCAGATATTTCTAGATTAAGAGAAGTAAATCGCTCAATCCTTTAAAAAAAATGTGTCCGTTTCCAGAAATTATGTTTTCCAAAACCAGTTTGGTTAGAGGTCCAAAACCTATCCTTTTGATCTGAAATTTGACTATATTAAAATAAAAAATGTGATGAACAACTTTTATGGAGAAACTCTTTCGAAAATCGCATGCTAAGAGTTGAAAAAAATCCTTTGAACACCAAAAGGTCACAAGTTCTTGCACCAACCCGAGATTCTGTTTTGCAAATGACAAGGCTGAAATCTCATTTTTTTTTAAATCCCTAAAATATGGAGTAAAATATATATCATAGCTGAAGATGTCTAGAAAATTGTTCAAAGGAAGCAGCCTCAATCAAGCTAACACCAAGGGTCTAGTAAACTTATCCAAAGAGAAATCCACTAAACCAAGCTAAACCACTCTCATTAGCACTAATCAAACCAACTAGATTAACACTAATCCATATAAAGGCTAATCTAACCAAACTATATTAACACTAATCCATCTTAAGGCTAATCAACACTAATCTAACCCACTAAGCGCAATTAACAACCTAATCAAGGATTAGGGAGTTAACTCACCGGAATTCGACGGCGACGGGCTCACGGTGACAATGGCGCGAAGGCGGTGAGGACCCGAGACTACCGTGTCTCGAACGGAGGCTTTGATGGCGACGAATATGGGCCTACAAGCTCTCGACTTAGGCTGGTTTCGGCGAAGGTGGCTGTTGGTCATGGAGTTGAACGCTAGTGGTTGCTGGCTGGTGATGTCGCAAGTGGTGGCTGGCGATGGGCCGCAAAGGAGCTGCTAGGTGGTGTGGGCTGCTGGATGTGTTGGCGGTGGAGATGCGGTGATGATTGGAGTTGGCTGCTGGTTGGGCGTGGGCTTGCTGCTGGTCGTTGGACTGTGGGCTGGTGAAATGGTCGTGTGGTAGCTAAAGAAAGGGAATGGAGATGGAGCAGTAGGTTGTGGAGTTGGGGCGTGGGTGTTGGTGAAGAGTCACGGCGGCCAAATTGAAAGGGAAATGGAGAAGATGAAGGGAAAAGGAATGTGGGATGTTCTGCAGAGAGGACGGGACTTCACTCGTGAGAAGAGAGAGGGAGAGAGGGAGAGAGAAAGGGAAAACAAAGTCAAGACAGCAGCCACTAAAAAGCCTTGGAAAAATATCTCACCGAGTCAAGTGCTAGCCTCAAAAGTCTTCAGCCATTTTTGTCAAGGGGCCAACCACTTAGAAAATAGTCATAATTTCCACAAACAAAACCAAAATGAAGGTAGAAAATTCCGTTTTTCTCGACCATCCGAATTTCCTTATTTCTTTTTGCCGAAAACCGATTTTTCTGCAAAATTCCAGGTTCGATGGAATTTCTCCGAAAGATGAGATGACGTCCTATAAATAAATCGTGACACGCTCGAATGTCCGATTCCCAAAACCGAATTAAATTTCGTGGTTAAAATCGACCGAACGCGATTTTAGTACGACCTAACCTATCGGGTAGCTTTTGGGGATTTTACCGCGTTTGACCCATGGTCGATAATTTTCTATGCACGTTTATGCATCTCCGACTCGTAGGCAACTCTCGATTGTCGTAAAAAATCACAAGGTTTCAATTACGTGTACTGAGCATAAAATCGACAGAAAATCGAATTTGTGCCATACGACGTGAATTTCGCAATCATGCGGAATCACCCGCAATTCAATTATCTGTTTCCGTCGAATCGAATTTTATTCGATCACAATTTGATTATAACAGTATAGTGTGGCACCCCTCGACAGCCCCCGAACCGTTAGGGTCGCCACAGCTCGATTACCATTCTCTTGCTTGACCTGAAGGTCTATCAATCCTGGGGGTTTACATCTTTTAGATCGGTCCCTGCGCAATTTATATGGCGGAAGCACATCCATCAACTGCCTTCCCTATATTCAGAAAACGATGCACACCAACTAAACATTTATAGGTAAAAGCCGAACACTTTTATTTACTTAAACCAGATGGACATCATTCATCTGTACATCAAAATGCCGTAGTCTTCTATACTCGGCTATACTTCAAAAGATGACTGACATCTTTTACAACAGTCGTATACTTAAAGTCCATCGACCAGTGTCGGCGTCCAAAATTTCCTTCTTTTGCTATCCTCCTCCTCACGGTCATATCCAACCACTCGATCCATCTATTGGTGGCAGTGGTAACAGAGGTATCTTGTCTAGTCTGAAATGTTAGTCCCCAAACGGGGTGAGTACAACCACTCAGCAGTAAAGATCCATCAAACTACACGATGAAACAAGCAAGACAATCATAATATCACAAGTGGAGTACATATCATCCATGCTATTGAGAATACATTACCATACAGCAATGTGCATATACCACCATGCACTTGTACATATATCATCAAACAACCATGCATATATCACCATGCAACGTGCATATACCACCATGCACTTGTGCAAATATCATCAAGCAGCCATGCATATATCACCATGCAACGTGCATATACCACCATGAGATCCATTCAAGCCTTCATGATCGCATTCTCAATGTCAAATAGCATCAATTTACTTTCATAAGCAGATCATGCATCATGCCATATGCACACACCCATGCGCATGATTCGATTTCTAGTTTTATCTTTCAAAAGGATCTCATCATTTTTCTTCTAGGGACCAATGTTTGCATCCCTCATTTATCGCTCACACCCAACCTGGCATCTCGAGGAGCCTCTGACACACACCTCCGGGCATCCGGCACACACCTCCGGGCATCTCGTACCCCAATTGGCATCACGAGGAATCCCCCCGGCACACACCTCCAGGGCTTCCGGGATTACGTACCAACATACCACCAGGCGTTCCCCCTGGAATTACGTATCGTATACCACCGGGCATCTCGAAACTCCCGAGGACCCTCCAGAATTACGCCACTGGGCCACCGGGCATCCGGCACACACACTCCAGGCATCCCGACACTCCCGGGGCATCGTCGACTCACACCTCCGACGGCCTTCTTATCATTACAATGCATATTCTCATATATCTCATTCTTCAATTACACATTTGATGCAAAAATGCCAATGATTGGAATCAACCCCTTTTAAAATCATATAATATGCATTGGAAAAATACCCTTTGATGCAATGGTTTTTGAAAAGCTTCATTGAATTCATGAAAATCCATCAATCTTTTGATGTCATATGAAATGCATGAATGTTACCACATCATTGCACGATTAATAATCCAAAATATCAAGATTTATATAACAATTCAAATAATCAGTAAGTAAAACAATTTCCAGCTTAAACAGAAGGCATGCTATTCATGAAATATTCTGGAAAATTAGTAAACAATGGAAATAAGTTCTGAAAATTTACCACATTGTAGATAAGATCTAAGAAATCACATTTCGTGAAGAACACCATATCAAACAAGGCTTCACAGAATACGTACAGGTCCGTATATCACTGAAAAAGGATTTTTAACATCACCCATGCACAGTTTCGAAAACAATTTCAATTGAACCCTTAAATGAACTCAGAAAATTCTGAAATTTAGATACGTTGTATTTAAGATCTATAGATACAAGTTTCATGAAGAAATCGAAGTCCAATTCGTTCTGGATTAAAAGTTAAAGTCGATTTACTTTTCCTGCTCTCAGTACCGTTTTCCAGATCTACCCGTGTTGAAGAAAATTCGTTTCCTTGGTCATTACTGGTCCATTTATTCTGAAATTTTTGTATGTTGTTCCTCAAGATATTATCTACAACTTTTGTCAAGATCATGAAGTCAAATTCGAACTGTAAGATTTTATAAATTTCACAGAATCGTAAGAGGTCAAAGAACAGTTTTCCAGATCCAGTATTTTCGAAGAAAATGGGTTTCACCACTCAATACTTGTCCATTTCGTCTCAAATTTTAGTATGTTAATAATTAAGAAGTACTCTACAACTTTCAGGAAGAGGTCGAAGTGAAATTCCAAATAAAATGTCACATGCAGCACGCGAAATCACCGAAAGGTCAACATAACGGTTTCCAGATCTAGTTCCTTCAAAGGAAAATCATTTCACCAACCAATACTTGTCCGTTTCATCTAAATTTTTATTATGTTAATCTTCAAGAAGTCCTCTACAACTTTCATGCAGAGGTCAAAGTGAAATTCCAAATAAAAAGTCACGTGCAGCACACGAAATCACCAAAAGGTCGGACTGTTCCTACATGCAGTGACTCACTTGGAGAAATCACCACCATTCCTTCGAGTTTCCAGCACTCAACATCATAGCTCAAGCATTTCCAGCATTCAACATCACAACCACAGCAAGCAGGGTGTAGTTTCACGGACTCTACTTGCCTCAAATCCAAAGAAAACACAGCAAGACAACGGAGGGGCGAGGTGGGCTCGACGGCGGCGGCTAGGCGGACGTACGGCGGGGCAAGCCTTCTTCTTCCTCTCTTGGCGTCACTCTCTCTCTCCCTCTCAGCACCTAGCTCCCCCTCCCCTTTTTCCTTTTGGTTGATTAAAAATTCTTGCATGCTTCAATTTTGCATGGAGGGACACTTGTCTCAAGAAGGAGACAAGTGTCTTCTTCTTGAAGACACATGGAGGAGGCCATCCGGCTCCTCCCCCTTCCTTGGGTCGACAGCCCATGGGGCTTCTTGGGCCGGGCCCCTTGGCCCACATTGGGCCCAACGCCTTTGGGCCTAAAGTCCAAATTCAATTGGCCCAAAAAAATAAAATCAAATAAGCCCATACTTGCTCTTAACAATTTACTTTAGTCCCCACTTAATATAAATACCTAATTACAAATTTATATGGCCATAAAACTTTGTAACATAGGTCAATAAAAATCCAACTTATAAAGTTCATGGCCAAGAACAAAATTTCCTTATCAATTTGTCCCTTAGTACAATCCTTGATCACTCATGGACATAGGTTATAATTTCCAACAAAATAATTGTCCATTCATTGCTCGGCCTTGATCTATTGTAATTCATTGGTCTAATGGCTATAGTAAAATCCGATGGCGCTTCCATCACCTATTCATGGTTCATGGTATATTCAGGAGTTGCTATGAAATTTTAGGATGCCACATATAGTATTGACCCTTGCTGATTTTTATGGTCGAGCAGTCGATTTCCGATCGAATTCTCTAGTCTACCGCATTTATATCCCTTAACGACCTCACCTAATATATTAGTTAACTCGCAAGTGATCAATTCTGAGTAAATTAACCATAAGCACGTCGACGAAATGTCAATTTCATATTATCGAGACTAGGTCGAATTTCAGGATGTCACATTATACAAATAATCTATTTTAGAAGCATCCGAACTGCTAAAATACGAGGATGGATCCACAGATATTGGGCCAATAGAAGTAGTTGGTTTTGTGTTGTTGGACAAGATGAGAATTATTCTGACGAAGATCTTTCCACGGGGAAAACGAAGACTTCTGCACGTCTCGCCAGAGACCTCTACGCAGCCGTGCACAGGCAAGGTTGGTGCTTGCCTGAAGTTCTGTCGCTCTGTCGCGATCTCAAATCAACGGATCTGAGGTGCACTCCCCAAGTAACGGTCGTAATTAATAACTAAATTTATTTAACTTACGCAATCATATATAATTAAATTTATGAGATATTTCTTGTTAAATAGGGTGAAGAAAGCTTTCATAAATTTAGTCACATATGACGGTGAAGAAAGTTAGTGGAAAAAAAAAAGGTGAAGAAAGATTATATTAGTTAATTTCCCGAATTGACATGATATCAAAGAAAATATCATTTATGTAATTAGATTTAGTTATACAAAATTAACAGAAAAAAAATAGCATGAAAATCATCAAAAAATGAACGATTGAAGATTTGTCTGCTTATCGAATCTTGTAAGGAGCTAGCCAACTCAAACTTTTGAGTGGAACTTTTGTATAACAATCTTATTAGCTTTGCAACAAAAGGTCTTGATCATGGAATAATTACACAATATGGATAGAGAATTACATTTATGACTATGGGAAGATACATAATATGTTGAATTTAGATATTCTACTAGCTATTTTGAAGTTGATATCCTTATAGTTGGATAAATTCTATTATATGGTAGCAGAATTTAGGGACATTTGACAATCTAGCTTTATTCTATGTGTCTAATTTGGAACAAATTAGCAGTTGTGAGGGCTTTTGCAATCACTGACTTATGCTTTGAAGGGAAAAAAGAAGGGCTTGATAGATTTTGGGTTACTGTGAGAATAACAATTTATTGTGAGCCCCAAATTCTTAAAAGAGTGGGCTCCACAACAATTTATAATTATATGTTACTTGATTTTTTTTTTTTTTACTGTTTGAAGTAGACTATTATTCTAACAGTAGATTAAAAATTGTCATGCAATCATTTCTCAAAAAAGAATTTTCATTTGGTAAGAAAATGAGGAAGTGTTGTGGCAAGACCATTGACTCTTATTTTACCTTCAACAAAAAAAAAAAGAAGTAGATAAGATGTAAGATTAACCCCATTTATTGTGAAATTCTTAATTAAGATATTTGAGAATTTTATGTACAAACATAATCTCTTATAACTTGCTTACAAAATAAATAATTTGCCTACCTCAGGGTTCATCAAACTAATTTTATGACATAAGGTCAAATGTCATTAAGTAAATAAAACCGTAAAGATTTCTATAGACAAAGATTTTGAAGTTGAATTACCCAATATCGCAACTCATGTGGATCCATGGTGAGGAACTATAAGCTTGGCCAGGCACCTCCATAATTTCAAAATTTTATAAGAAAGTAACCTTCCATTCTATAAAACACATTATGCTACTCTTCTATGTAGATGATATGATTATTACTAGTAATGATTAGACTAACATTTTATCTTAGGAAATAGTATGAAATGAAAGATTTTGGGCAACTAAGCTATTTTCTAGGCTTGGAGGTTGCTTTGATGCTTCGGGCTAAAATCTATCACAATCAAAATATGTCACTAATCTTATTTCTCGAGCTCGGCTCATTGATAATAAGATTGCTTCTACTCCCATTGAGTTGATTGCAAAATTTAATGACAAGGATGGAACTCCTCTTCCAAATCCTACACTTTATCGGCAGTTGGTTGGTAGTCTTACTTATCTCACTATTGTTAGAGAAATCTCTTATGATGTTTTGATGATAACAAAATAAATCAAAGGCTACTAACGTGTTAAATGGTTGAGTAATAGACTATGCATATGATAGAATGCGTAAATGGTATTGTCCAAGTCTATACTTGAAAGAACTAGAAGATAGACTCTATGCTGAAGCTGAACTTATTCAGACTATGTCTAGACCTTAAGGCTAAATATGTTCAGAAGCAGAATATGTTCAGACTTACGTCCAGATTGTAAAGTCTACTTCAGAGGGAAGACACTGAGACTTTACTTCACATGGAAGACACTTAGACTTTACTTTCGACAGAACGCACTCAGACTTTACATCCAGAACGAGACACAAGTCCATAACGTGACAAGGTCTAGGACGAGACACAAGTTCACAACGTAGCATATTCAAAACGAAGCATGTTCAAAACGAGACAACTTGGGAAAAGTAACACAAGCCCCAAACATATAATGCCTAGTGATCTGGTTTGGATTCTACATCAAGATAGATTTGATTAACTCAATCAAATTGATTCACAATTGGATCTTGAAAATAAGAATTTTCTAAACGGATAAGCTCTACTTATGGAAATCAAGATTCTTTTTTCATATTTTGCTCCAACGAAATGAAAGGGTCCAAATTCATGGATACCAAAAAGGAAATGTGTTCATGGCTGGAAATTCTATAAGGGAAGAATGATTGCGAATCTACACAAATCATGGTGCAATCAAAAAAGTATCTCATGCAAAGATTGGCAATAATCATTTTTTAATCAATGGTATATTTCAAACATATACCTTGGGTGGCAAAAGAATCTTTCATGTTGATTTTGGAAAGCTCAATTCGAAAATCATGGAGATTCTATACTATTTTTTTTATGCTGAAAAATTCTCTTCCTCGTGCAAAGTTCTCGCAAATTATTGAGGAAGTCCCTAATGTGTCATATGAAAAGTTTAGTAGCTCTGAATTTATTTAATTGATAATTTTATATATACTATTCGATTTATTTATTTGAAAAAAAGTGCATTAGATATTATGTGGATATTATAATAGCTTATTTGTGCAAAATCGTTAAGTTTATGCAGGTTGAATTCAAGACGAGATTGATTGAAGAAAATAATTTTTTTTGTCTCGAATTTCAAAAAGCAAACGATCAGTGCGGATGTTGTTGTTACGAAGGAAATAGTGGAAAAATATTCCGTGCACAAGCCGCAATTAATTCTATTCGCAAATATTGTCCTGATGAGGTGGGAGAGAAATTGAATCGAAAAGAAAGGGAAAGAATCGTGATCACCTCAAAAAGGCAATGAATCGAGGGGGAGCATTGATCAATTATAGAAAAATCTTTTTGAATTGATCATGATCTTGATTGTTATGGGAGAAAGGAAAAGGTAAATATGTCGAACTTGTTAAGTTCTACAAAATCAGGTTAGTGCATCTTTTATTACTTTTTGTTAGTAACAAATCTCTTATTTACATTATCATTTTAGTATGACAAAAAAGGTAAGTGAATTTTATAATGCATCCATGATTTTTATTGGGTATTTGCTGATATATATAAGATCAAAGTGAGATATTACATATCTTTGATAATCAACTTACTTTGTAAAAGCTGATTTTTTGAAAATTGTGTTTCATGCAAGATTTTTGTGATTGTTTTATATTCTCTACGTGATACTTTTTCCATAGTTATCACTTTTTTATTATGATAAAAAGAGGGAAAGAATATAAATAGGCATATGTGTTGATATTATTTATTGACCTACGATTATCTTTCCATATATAATTATGCCCAATCCCTTGAAAAAGGAAGGAAAAAGGATTTTTGTTTAGCTCAACGCAACCGAAATCAACAAAATCTGATCTTTCGTGCATCCATTAATGCTATCCTAGATCTCCCAAGTTAATGACCTCCCAAGTTAATGACCCACGAAGAGCTGTATATATACCGGGTCGATTGAGTAATGCATCATTGTGCATGCTTAGATTTTCAATGGCTTTCAATAAGGTAGCTGTTCTTAGTCTTGCATTGGCTTTGATTTTCTTTTCTTTTGTGCCTGGGTTGTCTGAAGGAAGGAAATGGAGGCTGGAGCAGAACAATTTCCCCTCAATGTCGGGCACCAGTCCAGATGATAGTCGTGAAGACGGACACCCCATACATCCTACAAGTTATGATCAAGTTGCAGCATTTAGACCGACAAGTCCTGGTCATAGTCCTGGGGTAGGACATGAGTTACCTCCTCAAGTTGCAGCATTTAGACCGACAAGTCCTGGTCATAGTCCTGGGGTAGGACATGAGTTACCTCCCCAAGTTGCAGCATTTAGACCGACAAGTCCTGGTCATAGTCCTGGGGTTGGGCATGAGTTACCTCCCCAAGTTGCAGCATTTAGACCGACAAGTCCTGGTCATAGTCCTGGAGTAGGACATGAGTTACCTCCCCTTGCCCCCTAAATCCCTATTATGTGGTTTCTCCACCCCTAATAGAGCATGGAGCGATAGAAATGTCGCCGTGTTCATCATGGAGGTGTTTTTGTTGCTCTTATCATGATATACTCTAATAAATTTGGTTTTCCTCATGCCTTGCATAATTTAACCATGCTAACATGGTATAACAAACCGCTTGCATAAATGCATAGATAGTATCCTGTTCCTTTGGGTGGTAATCTAAAATTGCAACAGGCAAATTTTCATCTATTGATCAGCAATCAATTGATTGTCCAATTGGTGGCTGATGTACAACTTCTTATCCAACAAACAAATGCTTGAATGAGATTGAGTTTAATTGCTTTTCCTTCACTTCCTGAAGAGTCTTGCAAATAAGTTTATCAATGGATCTAATAGGGGCAAAAGAGGCAGGCTTAATAAACGTAAAGTGTGGATTTACAAGAGGAAGTGCAGTATTGGATATCTTATCTTCATCACGAAAATAAGAGACATTATATGTCATGCCCCGAATCCCGAGTGCGCGCATATCTTTCGGCGATTGATTAAAAATGCGACGTCCTAGGACGCGTCGCCAACCCATTCTTTTTTTTTTTCTTTCGATTAAGCACATGCGGAAGTGAATTAAATACACCACCCAGTCAATCATCAGAAACAGGGATAGTATAAACACACCACAAAAGTTGCCAAAAACAACTTATTCAA
The DNA here is from genome assembly GCA_014182365.1 of Eucalyptus tenuipes. Lineage (NCBI taxonomy): Eukaryota > Viridiplantae > Streptophyta > Magnoliopsida > Myrtales > Myrtaceae > Eucalyptus > Eucalyptus tenuipes. Next base: position 16,885,141 of record CM024541.1, on the reverse strand, counting down.
TTAACAATTGTTGTCCCTAGGGAGTTTAATGATTTACCAGTCCTTACATTGTCAACTTCCAACCGACCCTCTCAAAAACCTTTAGGGATCAGGGTCAGCCTAAACTTCACTAGCGATAGGGCCAGCCAAAGGTGTCGCCTCTCGCGCCCACCACATCTCACTCAGCAGATCTCCACGCTACGGCCCTGAAAAAGGTTAGCCACGGCAGGGTGAGATAAAAATCTCAGCGAGTCAAAACCCTAAGCCTCGATTAGGATGCAAATTCGCCTCGAAGGAAGTCCTAAGCACACACCATACAGAACTTACCTCACCTCGGCGCGTATCTGCACGTTAGCTCAACAAATATACCATCATCAGTGCAACAAGCGCAATTAATAACTAGGACACATCATTTTCATCCTGCAAACAATCACATGGGTCCCAATTATGAGGTTAAATCGTTATGACACGTCCCATACCATACCACACAATTTTGTCCCATAATCAGGCGCAGCTATCACAACTATTCAGGCGTGTTTCAGTTATTACGACCCATCGGCCATGGCCAACTCGAAAGTCGGTGGTCATCCAACATAACCGAGCATCGTCTCGCCCCGTCGGGCATGGCAACGTCTAGAACCCCCTCCTATACGGCATTTTACAAAGGAGCATCGGTCCGGCCTCCACTGCGATCAGCTTCCGAACCCCGTCCCCAAACTCCCATTGGGGGACGGGTTCCACTTAGTGAACATGCAAGCACGCATCAATCAAACCGATTTATTATCTTCCATCAATTAGCCAAAAATACGAAAATTCTTTTTAAAACAATAACCTTGCAACCTTTTTTTTTTTGTTCAAAACCTTCCGAAATAAATTCGTGGGGGGTCATGTATTTGAAATTAACCCGTCAAACTTTGCATACTTCTACCATAAAACCTCCTTGTTTTATTTAGCAAATAAAATTTGGCGTCCAAACCCGACACCTTATTTATTTTCTATTTTCTTCCCAACCACCCTTTTTGGAACTAAATTTGGGTAATCCCCCTTTTTTTTGTTCAAAGCTTTTGGAAAGAAATTCGTAGGTTCTCACATACTCAAAATTAATCCGTCAAACTTTGTACGCATCTAGTTTAAAACCTCATTGTTTTGATGAGCAAATAAGTTTTGGTGTCAAACCCGACACCTCATTGTTTTTCTAATAAATTGCCCATAAGGCCATCTTTTACAATAACAATAAACCATCACCATAGAACAACCATTCACATAATATCATTCTGGGCATGCCAAAAGTCAACCACATCACCAAATAAACATTATCCAGCAAGCAAGATACCAAGAACAACCACAAAACCACAACTGACCCTAACCGGCGAAATCGGGTCCACTCACGTGTCTACAGAATTAATTCTAGAAACCTAACCAAACAAGTTTAGAAAATTCTCAAATTTGAATATGTTATAAACGACACTTAAACGAACATTTTTTTCTAAAGACACCTTGACCCAAATATTTCTAGATTAAGAGAAGTAAATCGCTCAATCTTTTAAAAAAAAATTTGTCCGTTTCCAGAAATTATGTTTTACAAAACCAGTTTGGTTCAAGGTCTAAAACCTATCCTTTTGATCTGAAATTTGACTATATTAAAATAAAAAATGTGATGAACAACTTTTATGGAGAAACTCTTTCGAAAATCGGATGCTAAGAGTTGAAAAAAATCCTTTGAACACCAAAAGGTCACAAGTTCCTGCACCAACCCGAGATTCTGTTTTGCAAATGACAAGGCCGAAATCTCATTTTTTTAAATCCCTAAAATATGGAGTAAAATATATATCATAGCTGAAGATGTCTAGAAAATTGTTCAAAGGAAACAGCCTCAAAATCGCAGTACATTTCCATCCACGAAAATAGCAAACACCAAGGGTCCAGTAAACTGATCCGAAGAGAAATCCACTAAACCAAGCTAAACCACTCTCATTAGCACTAATCAAACCAACTAGATTAACACTAATCCATATTAAGGCTAATCTAACCAAACTATATTAACACTAATCCATCTTAAGGCTAATCAAAACTAATCTAACCCACTAAGCGCAATTAACAATCTAATCAAGGATTAGGGAGTTAACTCACCAGAATTCGACGGCGACGAGCTCACGGTGACAGTGGCGCAAAGGCGGTGAGGACCCGAGACTACCGTGTCTCGAACGAAGGCTTTGATGGCGGCGAATACGGGCCTACAAGCTCTCGGCTTAGGCTGGTTTCGGCGGAGATGGCTGCTGGTCGTGGAGTTGAACGCTAGTGGTTGCTGGCTGGTGATGTCACAAGTGGTGGCTGGCGATGGACCGCAAAGGAGCTGCTAGGTGGTGTGGGCTGCTAGATGTGTTGGCAATGGAGATGCGGTGATGATTGGAGTTGGTTGCTAGTTGGGCGTGGTCTTGCCGCCGGGTCGTTGGACTGTGGGCCGGTGAAATGGTCGTGTGGTAACTAAAGAAAGGGAATGGAGATGGAGTAGTAGGCTGTGGAATTGGGGAGTGGATGTTGGTGAAGAGTCACGGCGGCCAAATTGAAAGGGAAATGGAGAAGATGAAGGGAAAAGGAATGTGGGATGTTCTGCAGAGAGGACAGGACTTCACTCGTGAGAATAGAGAGGGAGAGAGGGAGAGAGAAAGGGAAAACAAAGTCAAGACAGCAGCCACTAAAAAGCCTTGGAAAAATATCTCACAGTCAAGTGCTAGCCTCAAAAGTCTTCAGCCATTTTTGTCAAGGGGCCAACCACTTAGAAAATAGTCATAATTTCCACAAACAAAACCAAATTGAAGGTAGAAAATCCCCATTTTCTCGACCCTCCGAATTTCCTTATTTCTTTTTGCTGAAAATCAAGTTTTTCACAAAATTCCAGGCTCGACGGAATTTCTCCGAAAGATGAGACGACGTCCTATAAATAAATTGTGACACACCCGAATGTCCGATTCCCGAAACCGAATTAAATTCCATGGTTAAAATCGACCGAACGCGATTTTAGTACAACCTAACCTATCGGGTAGCTTTTAGGAATTTTAGCGCATTTGACCCATGGTCAATAATTTTTTATTCACGTTTGTGCATCTCCGACTCGTAGGCGAATCTTGGTTGTCGTAAAAAATCGCAAGGTTTCAATTACGTGTACCGAGTATAAAATCGACAGAAAATCGGGTTAGTGCCGTACGACGTGAATTTCGCAATCATGCGGAATCACCCGCAATTCAATTATCTGTTTCCGTCGAATCGACTTATGTCCGATCACAATTTGATTATAACGGTATCCTATTGACCCTTGCTGATTTTTATGGTCGAGTGGTCGATTTCCGATCGAATTCTCTAGTCTACCGCGTTTATATCCCTTAACGGCCTCACCTAATATATTAGTTAACTCACAAGTGATCAGTTCTGATTAAATTAACCATAAGCGCGTCGACAAAATGTCAGTTTCATAATATCGAGATGAGGTCGAATTTCAGGATGTCACATTATACAAGTAATCTATTTTAGAAGCATCTGAACTGCTAAAAGATGAGGATGGATCCATAGATATAGGGGCAATAGAAGTAGTTGGTTTTGTGATATTGGACAAGATGAGAATTATTCTCTAGTCTACTAACGTATCATCAAAATATAATAAATTTTTAATGGGCTACTCTTATAGTCCGAATGAGATAATTTGTGATCCTATTTTGTGTTTTTGGACATCCTCTGGACCAGATAAATTTGAATATGTTACAAACAAAATTTAGGGAAAAAATCCAAGAAAGGGAGTAGAATAGATCCGAATTAAGAAATGTAAAACAAACGACAAAAGGAAGGAAGACAAGAAGTCGCTGCTTGTGGCTTATGAAGATCCGGGCTGCCATGAACGCTAGTGGTGGTGCAGCGTGTAACCACCACAAGATAGAGACCCTCTCCATCGAGCAAGCTGCGCAGATGGAAAAGCTCGTCGTAATAGCATGACGAAGATCTTTCCACGGGGAAAACGAAGACTTCTGCACGTCTCGCCAGAGACCTCTACGCAGCCGTGCACAGGCAAGGTTGGTGCTTGCCTGAACTTCTGTCGCTCTGTCGCGATCTCAAATCAACGGATCTGAGGTGCACTCCCCAAGTAGCGGTCGTAATTAATAACTAAATTTATTTAACTTACGCAATCATTTATAATTAAATTTATGAGATCTTTCTTATTAAATTGGGTGAAGAAAGTTTTCATAAATTTAGTCACATATGACAGGGTGAAGAAAGTAAGTGGAAAAAAAAAGGTGAAGAAAGATTATATTAGTTAATTTCCGGAATTCACATGATATGAAAAATTATCATTTATGTAATTAGAGTTAGTTATATAGAATTAACGTTAGAAAAAAAAAAAAAAAGCATGAAAATCATCAAAGAATGAACGAAGGAAGATTTGTCTGCATATTGAATCTTGAAAGGAGCTAGCCAACTCAAACTTTTGAGTGGGACTTTTGTATAACAAATCTTATTAGCTTTGCAACAAAAGGTCTTGATCATGCAATAATTACACAATATGGAGAGAGAATTACGTTTATGGCTATGGGAAGATACATAATATGTTGAATTTAGATATTCTCCTAGCTATTTTGAGGTTGATATCTTTATAGTTTGATCAATTCTATTCTATGGTAGCAGAATTTAGGGACATCTGACCATCTAGCTTTATTCTATATGTCTAATTTGGAACAAATAAGCAATTGTGAGGGCTTTTGCAATCACTGACTTATGCTTTGAAGGGAAAAAAGAAGGGCTTGATAGATTTTGGACTACTGTGAGAATAACAGTTTATTGTGAGTCACAAATTATTAAAGGAGTGGGCTCCACAACAATTTATAATTATTTGTTACTTGATTTTTTATTTTTTATTTTTGCGATTTAAAATAGACTATTATTCTAACAGTTTTATTAAAAACTGTCACGCAATCATTTCTTAAAAAAGAATTATCATTTTGGTAAGAAAATGAGGAAGTGTTGTTGCAAGACCCTTGACTCTTATTTTACCCTCAACCAAAAAAATAAAGTCGATAATTTGTAAGATTAACCACTTTTAATATAAAATTCTTCATTAAGATGTTTGAGAATTTTATGTACAAACATAATCTCTTATAACTTGCTGACAAAATAAACAATTTACCTACCTTAAGGTTCGTCATACTAATTGTATGATATGAGGTCAAATGTCATTAAGTAAATAAAACCGTAAAGGTTTCTGTAGACAAAGATTTTGAAGTTGAATTACACAATATCGCAACTCATGTGGATCCATGGTGAGGAATTGTCAGCTTGGCCAGGCACCTCCATAAATTAAAAAATTTATAGGAAAGTGACCTTCCATTCTATAAAACACATTATGCTACTCTTCTATGTGGATGATATGATTATTACTAGCAATGATTGGACTGACAATTTATCTTAGTAAATAGTATGAAATGAAAGATTTTGGGTGACTAAGCTATTTTCTAGGCTTGGAGGTTGCGTTTGATGCTTCTGGCTAATATCTCTCACAAGCAAAATATGTCACTAATCTTATTTCTCGAGCTCGGCTCATTGATAATGAGATTGCTTCTATTCCCATTGAGTTGATTGCAAAATTTAATGACAAGGATGGAACTCTTCTTCCAAATCCTACACTTTATCGGCAATTGGTTGGTAGTCTTACTTATCTCACTACTAACCCTCTTGATAATGCTTGTGCTCTTAATATTGTTAGTCAGTATGTAACCGCGCCTTGTACAACTCATTGTTTGACGATGTTAATATTTTTTTCCTAACATGTGCTCTCTCTGTCTCTCTCTGTCTCTCAAAAACGAGACCAGCTCTCTCTCATTTGAAAAGCATGACTGGTGAGGTGGTCTCTCTGTCTCTCTGTCTCTCAAAAACGAGACCAGCTCTCTCTCATCTGAAAAGCATGACTGGTGCGGTGGTCGTGGCCACGGACCTTAAGCAACTATGGTCGCCATCTCCTCGCAAGCCTCAGATGACAACGGCCACCCTGCTGGTGTCTTCTCTCTCTCTCTCTCTGATTTGAGAATCAAGATCGGGGTGGTGGTCATGGCTGTGGAGCTAAAGCAATGGTGGTTGTCATCACCTCGCAAGTGTCGGACGACGGCCACCTTGCTGGGTCTACTTCTAATCTCTGTGGACAACACTATAATCCACTTCTTGACTGGTTTGCTTACACTGCTGTCCGGACTAGATGTTCCATTCAGCTCTCTGGACTTCTTTTTGGTATTCTAGCTGGACAAAGCTCATTTTAAGTCTGAACCAGCTTGAATTATAACTGAAAGGTCATTCAGTATTTTCAAAGAGCAATCGCTTAAGAGCGCCGAAGGATTGGACAAGGACAGTGACTCGCGGACCAGGATGCTAGTTGAGATCACAAGGAAGGATGTCAGTTCGAATCACGAGCAAGGACGCCTGTGGAACCGAGAATGCAGAAGATTGAAACGCTGGATGGTTGGTGGAACGCCACGGACGCTGGGGTGCTGGCGGATGTCAGTGGTAGATACCAGGACAGCGATGGAGAAGGCTACGGGATGGAGAGGACCACCGGTTGAAGAACACCGTAAGACTCGAACGCGTAATGAAATGTGTATGAATAGTCGACGATAGGAAGGTGAAGAAGAGAACGTGACCTTGGGGCGTGAAAGCTTCGCACACATTCTGAGGATGCGAGCGTCCTGTCTAGAGTCTCCTCAGGTGAGATAAAATGGCGTTAGGATCTTGTGATGGTGTTTTCTTATTATTTTTTAAAATCTCAAGATCCAATCTCCGAAAACCAAACCAATCTCTCCCAAATCTCCTTTCTAGGGTCACAGCTTGACGCAATTAAACTTCACCAAGTTTGTTGTTTCAGTTTTGCCATTATTAGACTTGTTAAACAGGTTAATCGGGTCGAAAATGATCCAATCCAAATTAAAATGATCCAATCCAAATTAACCTATATAACCCGTTATGATCAATTTCCATGTAATATAAATGTAGTGACCTATACTTGGCTTGATTCATAGCAAACTCATACCCGACCCGACTCATATTACGAAAATACTTATATATTTAACTAATTAAGGAAAAGTCATACAGAGTGAACGAATGCAGGATTGATTGAGAGCGAGAGTCATAGAGATGGGTTGGATTTATATAAGTTGTAAATTCATTTAATACCTATAAAGTTTGATCTAATCTCATGTACTAAATATAACTAACCCATTTAACAAGCCAACCCATCAAATATAGGTCAAGAAATGGATCTATCTCCCATTTTGGTAGATCTAGCTATTATTCATTTGGTGGATTTCACTTCAAGCTCGCTCTCTTATCTCCATTTCTATTCCAATTTCACAAAATCATGCTTAGAGTTTTACGAAGTAGACTCCAACGAATTTGCCCCCTTTAATAATCTTTAAAATGGTCATTTAATCCTTCTAAACCGCTTGTCCTCCTCTTCGAATCGGCCAAGATTTCTCCTCTTTGTAATATTCTCTTTCACTTGCACTTACGGCCATCTGTTTGTTTTGCTTTTAAGAGCTCAAGTTCCAGTTGCCCCCATCATTTTTATCTTTTCCCCTTTTTTCAAGCTTTTACCTTATAAACCCCCATGATCCGATTCCTTATCCCATCATTTTTATCCTATTTTATCTCTATTTCCTATCTTGAAGTCCAAATTAATCCTAGAATTCAAAATTGAACAAACGAATCGAGATTGTGCCAACATTATCCGCTTTGCCCCTACGACCTACTTAATGCAAATGAGTTAGTCCCAAATGCTATTAGTACCTACATGCAATGTGATGCAACGCCAAATGTAAGCAATGCGACTTTGATATTTTTGTTTAGGGGTCAAGTTGATCCCTAATTTTATGGAACAACAATATTTTAGGTATTAACAGTCTTTGAACTTTTGATACATATTTAATTTAGTTCTCAAATTATGTGAAAATGTTCAATGTTATTCTTCTATTATTTTAAATCAACGTAATTTATTGACATGGCTTCCAATCCGGTACATCTGAATTATGGACCAAAAAAATTGTTGAACATAGATTCGCACGCAACATATTTAACTCAAACTAAAATATAATAATTCATGTAATTTGTTTAATTTGATCAATTTGCAAAAGTAATTATCCATGTTATTGATGACTTAGATAATTTTATCTTCATTTGAGTTGACTATCTCACGAGTATAATCCATGTATCAGGTTATTCTTCTATACACCATTTGAATTTACCGGATTGGAAGCCTGATCAACAATTTACATTAATTTGAATTAATGGAAGGATAGTGTTAGATATTTTCATATGGTCTAGAGACTAGATTAAATATTTACAAAAAAAATTAGAGATTGCATTGAATAAATTAAAAGTCTAGGGACAACATTGTACATTAGGCAAAATATCATAGACCACACAAGAAGTTAAAAATTCAAGAACAACGTTGCATATTGGGCCGAAGTTTAAAAACCATTTGTGCAGCTATCCCATGAAAAGTTGGCAACCCAAAACTAGTAATTAACTTAATTTGATAAAAGCTAATAAGTCGTTCTAACTTAGGTTGGTAATTTTATACAGGAATTATTAAATTCAAGTGTTAATAAATTATGTAAATAAAAGTTGGTAAAATTGTCTAATATTTGGTCATTTTGCAAGCGAACAAACAAAAAATTTTATTTATTAAATCTAGTGGTAAATCACCAAAAAATTTACCTAGAAAAAAGGTGACGTCTTTTTTTAAATCAATAACTTCTTTACACTTATCAACATTTGTTGAAATTTATCAGTATTTAAAAAGAATCCATACCTTTTAACACAGAATAATAGAGTTCCACGTGGCCATAGCCACGTGGAGTCGAAGGCAAACTAGAAGAATATAATCCTAGCCACAACAAAATAGTTCAGAATTAACACGCAATAATTAAAAAAGAGTTCCACTTCATAAATTGCTCTTTCAATATCTCTCCATGCATTGGCACGTAAAAGAGAGCATTTCTCATGATAAGAAAAAAGATCCATCTTGATGTCTACTTTTCCTTTCATTTCTTTGAGGATAAGATGGGTCAAGAATTTGGGACCACGTCCGAAAAGAAACTACACAAGAATTGTTCAGGCATATACTGCTTCATCTCCCCGGCATATCCGAAAATTTGTGCGAACAATGGTTTTATAAAAGAGGAGGTTTGATCAATCCGAGGACTCGAGCTAAGCCAGTCAAAGCAAGAGAGACAGAGTGGGGTTTTGACATAACAGTGCAATTCTCCTTTGGCAGAATAGAGGCATTGTAAGCAAAGGTCTTGAATAGCTTCTGTTCCGCCAAAGGAGAATTGCCCTGTCATTCAGACTCCACCAACAACAAGTTGATTGCTTAAAGAAAGATTATCAGCGCAAGTTAGGGTTTCTTCTTTTCCCTTTTCCCTAGCACTGACAAAAGTATTATGCCATCTAGAAACCATCTCAATCTATTTGCTTCCTTTTTATTTTCAACAAGAAAAGTGAGTTCCAAATAGATATGTCCATTTCTCTCCATACATAGCATACTTCGTAATGCGATTTTATGAGTAAAGTACATCATATCTCATCCTTTTGGCAACAAAAACATGTCTCTTACCTTGGGCAAATTCTTACCTAGACTTGGGTCCACATGGACCCGATTAATGCCTTTTACAGGGTAAATTCTTACCTAAACTTGGATTCCCTTGGACTAGGTCCAACATTGCCATTATTCGTACAGTTTGAGGTCTGTGATTTGGTTCCACAGAAGTCCTTTCATATTGAAATACTCTTATCTGGCATTTATAGTAAGCCCCTTGATGAATGAAAATTACTCTAATGATCGCTCTTTCCTGTAAAGTTTTGCGATACAAAGTTTAAACAAATAGTCCTGCTTAGTCTTGCTTAATTCCGAAACAAATTATTATCTCCTTCCAAAGATGTGAAGCCAAAGATTATCTTTAACGAGTAATGATTTCTGAAGGTGCACATGAACTTTGTTCGAAGAAATATGATTGCTTTGACATGCTAGCCCGGAAGAGCTTTTATAGCTCGGAGCATTTTACCTCTTTTTGTCAGGAAGGAGCATCCCATCCTCTTCACCAAGAAGTGCTGCCATAGCCCTGATCGTTTTCTTCAACCGGAAATGCTTTTGTAGCCTGTAGCGTTTCACCTCCTTTTAGCAGGCAGGAAGTGCTCCTCATAGACCTGAGTATCCCATCCTCTCCATCAAGAAGTGCTGCAATAGCCATCAGCGTATCTTTGTCTGGAAGTGCTTTTGTAGCCCGGAGCTTTTCGCCTCTTTGCCAGGAAGTGCTGCTTGTACCCCTGAGCATTCCAAGCTCTCTGCCAGGAACTGCTGTTATAGCCTTTTTATTATTATGATGTTTCCTGCACAAAAGTGTTTTTTATAGCCCAGAGCACTTCGCTTCTTTTTGCCAGGAAGTGTTGTCCGTAGCCCTCAGCGTCCCATCCTTTCCACCAGGAAGTTCATAGTCTTGTATTCTCATTCCTCGCACTTAAATTTTAGGATAGGATGCCGATTAAATATCTATTTGAGCGAAATCGCGATTATTATGAACCAAACATCGCCCGCATCTCTCTCTCTGTGAAATGGAAAGTAAGCATGCCATATTTAAGCTACCTCCAGCTAAGGTAATTGATCATTGCTGCATCTGAACAAGGAATAAGAGAGATGGGTGAGGTAAAAGGAAACTCACAAAGAGGGAGAAGAGAGAAAGAATCAATGAAAAATAAGGGAATCTCAGCCAAATAACAAAGGGAAATGAAAGAGAGAAAAAGAAGAAGGGGAAAGATTGAGGAGATCACGAGATTCTGAAAACAAAGGGAAGTCTGGAATTTCTTTTTATAAAAGAGCATCGACCATCATTCGGTGAAAACGGAGATTCTCGTGCATATTAGAGTGAGATGGCAAAAAAAAATCCAGAGAAAAGACATAGAATTATTGAAAGAAACCTTGTGGGAATGCAAGTAAAATTAATTTTTCCAAAAAAAAAAAAAAAAAAAAAAAACCCCTTTAGGCCCTCGCCGTCATCATCACACCATCCTTGCAAAATTGCCGGCAAATGATGGGGCGATGGCTAGCAACCCTTGTTGACAACGAGCAACAGCCCGGTGACTCTTGCCCAAATCTAGCCAAGGGGTCAGTGAGGGTTTCAATGATTGCTGAAGCCCTAACAACCCCACTAGCCCATTCCGGCGATGGTGGAGCAGTTGTGAGAGGGTCCACAGGCCTTGGCCTGGTTTTTTTCTTCATTTTTTTTTAGATTTAACCTTTTTTTAACCTAATTTAAGTAAGAACTGGGGAAAAAAAGATTTAGACCATAACAGTGTTGATTTAACCTTATGTTTCATGTTTTGTAAGTTGACACCACGAAGAGAGAAGATAACGAGAAAAAAATATGTCAGCATTTTTTTGGTTAGCCAAGTTAAAAGGAGTTATCAAAAGGACTTGATAATATCAACTTAATAAGTTTTAAGACTTAATTGCATTTATGAAAATTTTAAGGCGTGCACTTTATGACAAATTTTAGGACTTTTGGTCTTATCTAGAAAATTATTTTAGTCACTTAAATTAACATCAATAACTTTTTATAAAAAGTTTGGAAATTTAAGGCGTGGTTAAGAAAATAAATAATGGTTGGTAATAGATGAGAAAAGTAATAATTAAAATAATAAAATGTCGTAGGTAACTTAAATAACAATTGATAAGTCAAAGCTAATTAGTAACTTATTTGGATAGTATTTGGCAACCGTAGTTAAAGTTAGTAATTCCGAGTGATGTGAAATTTAAGAAGTTGGTAATATTGACAAATAAAAGTTTGTAAGCATCAAAGAATAGTTGACATATTAAAAAGAAATAGTGTCGGTATAAGGCCCTGTAATATTATAAAAAATTAAAATCTTTTTGTGCTTTTCAAAAAGGGGCAGATCATATGGAGGTAGGTTTAACCGTGTTGATTTTTCTTCAAAGATGAAATAACCGCAACCTCCCTCCCTCCCCCCTCCCAGAACCTTCCAATCCTTTTCTCTCTTTCTCTCTCAAAAAAATATTATGTAGGCCAATCTTGCCATGTAGGCGATAACACGCTCCATTTGGTGCTCAACACATGCCCAGATGGGCCCACTAGTTAGTCTTTTTATCTCTCTTTATTACACCTTGCGTTTATCTTCTTCTTCATCAAACTTTTTGGACTGTTGATAAGGTGTATTGGAAGCAAATTGAAACAATCAGCATAGGACACATCTAACCCCACATCTTGTTGAGCGTCTCAATGGACGAAGTTAACATAGGGATGCTTATAACAAAACAAAAAAAGACTAAAGATGAATATTCTTTTAAATGTACTAGTATTATTTTAAAACAAACAAAAAAAAAGGTAATCTGGACAATTTTGAATTTCAAACAATAGTATGGGCAGGGTTGGAAATCCATGTCATCTCAAAATAAGTCTATAGCATCAACTCAAGGACAATGCATTTAATAAACAATGTCTAACTACCTCAACACAAACATGACACATGGTACAAAACAACTAACCCAATTATAAAATGTGTTGTCTTGTCTTGTATTGAATGACACGATTCATGTTTGTGAATACATGTTACCCTGTCTACATAATAAACACGTAAAAACACCCATGCACATTAATTTTGTGTTAACAAGTTTAACACAAATCTAAACAATAAGATTAATTTCACTTCATATCACATCTAGAGTGTCTTATTGAGTTAGTATACTTTAATGTATAATGTCTTTTGTAGTCTTATATATGTTTTTACTTTACTTTTTATTCTTTTTAAGATGGGTTCAACTTGTAAGTATAAAAAAAGTGTTTAAATATATTTGTATTAAAAGTGTCCAATCATATCATGTTAAGAGGAACTGCACAATAACACATTAATTTAATCATGTCAATTCCAGTTTATATGGGTTTAGCAAATCAATCGACCTAAGACACAATTTTTCATTACACTAACTCTTTGCAAACGCAAACCTGTTCAATTGTGTGCAATGTCATGTCATACAAACTAGTCTTGTTGAGAATTGTTGACCATATTATAGGACTTCGGACAATTAATCACGTTGAGAATGGTGGACCCTAAGCATAGGGACTTTTGGCAATATTATCTCATTAAAAAAAATAATTATAGTGGGAGTAATTCAATTGACAGTTAGTAGCCCAATACCATGTGGTAATTTAATAGCAGAAAAAATTAGCGAATTACGTTGATTTAGGTTAGTACATTTAATGGGTCATTGGCCAAGGAAAATAAAAGTTGTTACCCAATAAAATAATTGATGAATTAACAAGATATAAATATTAGGAAGCGAAATGAAAGTTGATAATCTAAAATTAATAGGTTACTTAATCCGACATAGTTCATAAGTCCCTTGGTTGATAATTCATATAAGACTTAGTAAATTTGAAAGTTGGTGTCATTTGCAAACTATCAAACAGGCATGGCAATTTCTGAAAAGTATTGGCAAGCTACCAATAAGTTTACTGAAAAAAAAAAGTGATTTATTAATTATTTGACTAACTATTTTTTTTACACTTATCAAAATTTATCGGTATGGGAAAAAAAAAAGAAAACCATACTTTTTAGCACGGTATCTTAGAATTCTGCATAACTATAGCCAGATGGAGTCAAAAACAAATTAGAAGAAAATAATCCTAGCCACAATATAATAGGACTAAGATTGAAAAGCAATAACTAGAAAAGTCTGCAATTTGTCTCAATATCTCTCCAAGGAGTGGCACGTAAAAGATAGCATTTCTCATGAAGAGAAGAAAATATCCATCTTGATGGCGACTTGTCCTTTCACTTCTTCGAGGAATAGATGGGTCAAGAATTTGGGACCATGTCTGAAAAAAACTTACGCAAGAATTATTCTGGCATATACTATTCCGCCTCCCTGGCATATCCCTAGTATGTGCGGACAATGGTGTTATAAAAGAGAAGGTTGGATCAACGCAAGGACTCAAGCTAAGTTAGTCGAAGAATAGAGAGAGAGAGAGAGAGAGAGAGAGAGAGAGAGAGAGAGTATGTGGTTGTGAAATTACAGTGCGGTTCTCCTTTGGCAAAAGAGAGACATTGCATGCAAAGGTCTTGAAATAGCTTCTCTTCCGCCAAAGGAGAATTGCCCTGTAATTCCCACTCCACTGTCAACAAGTTGATGGCTTAAAGAGAGATATAGAGTGGGTGCAAGTGACGGTTTCTTTGTTGCTTCTTTCCCTAGCACTGACAATTTTTTATGCCATGTAGAAACATGTTAATCTGTATGTTTCCACTATATTTTCCTGGAAACAAGAAAAGTTAGTTTGAAATAGATATGTACATTTCTCTCCTTACATACCATGATTCATAATGCATCTTCATTGCCATTACCATGTACATCTCTCTTCTTGCCGTTGAAACAAGAAAAGTGTTTTAAAGGATTAATTCTTACCTAGTTCCATGTCCATGGACCAGACTCATCATTGCCATTATTCATGAGCGCCACACGTGTATTCCATGTTATCAACGGTCGTAACTGCTCTGGGTACGTTGGACCCGATTCAGTGTAAGAGTCTCTTCTTTTTAAATTGACTAATCTTGCTTCTTCATTGGCAGGTTTGCGTCGTGCCTTTGCAAGCTGTTTTTACAGGTGAAGCTTGGCTCCTACAGGACTAATAATCCTCAAGAGGTTGGTTAAATGGCAAATCATGGTTTGAATGTGGTAGATTTCATGATCGGATTACGATGTACATCTCTCACTAAGATAATCTTGGGAAACACAGTTACTATCTATGAACCTAATAGATTTTTTTTTCTTTTTTTTTTTAGCTCCTTGTTTAAATATGATCAAAGCTAATTAGCATAAATGTTCTAAATCTGGTCATGGTCTGTTTGCCATTATCCAATTTAATCGAATGGTTGTTGATTAGGTATTGTGTGTAAAAGTGATAGCTGATCCTTACAAAGATGAAAACCAACTTCAAATTCAATTCCAGCAGCATGGAGTGCTTTTTCTTGAGTTATTGAATTATGTTAATTTATTACTATGTTTATGTCTTATACTAGCTTAATTGATATTAAAATAGCTACATCTCACGTCACATAAGCAAGTTAATAGTAGTTAAAGACTGATTATGAAAGGTAAATTTCATAAAAAAGTTTAGGAGGACCCACCCCCATTTTGGGTGGACACTCAATTTTCAAGAGAATTCACTCTCTCTCTCTCTCTCCCTCCCTCCCTCCCTCCCTCCCTCCCTTCCTTTTTCATCCCATTTCACCAAGAAAACTAACTTTATTTACCGCCTCTCTCATTACTTTCACAATACAAATGCCTCATCACTCCCAGCAAGATACTATTTTCTCTAATATCCTCTTATCAGTTGGCCTATAGAAGGTTATCAATTTAAATTTATGGTTTCATCTTTCGAATGACAAAAACTCCATAATAAGATTTTATTTTCATGATGGCATATGAATAAACAATTGACTGCCTATTATTTTTTTAAATACTTTGAGCGAAACTATATCTTAGAAAAGAAAATTAAATTTCAATCTAGTTATCTAATTGACCTTGACCTTGTGAGCGTTGGCCAGATAAATTAGTAGGTTTCTATCAAGAAAGATGACTTACTTTGTGTTTTATTTTAAGCTTTTAGACATTCTAATCTGAATTGCAAAGGGAGTTGAAATTCTAATTACACATTCTTTATTGTCAAACTCACGTCACGTTATTTTACAGGAAATTTTTAAGGTTTTGATCCACTTGCTACGAGATTGAATCTTCAATTAATATAATTATATTCTTTATAATGTTAGAATTAGAACAGCAAAAAGTTCTCTTTATTTTTTTTTCTTTTTGTGATTTTCTTTTGTTGATATTCAAATATGATATAAAGATAGACATTTTAACATCTCCCCACGCTTCTCACAAATTAACCATTTCCATATTATGATGAATTTTTTTTTTCCATTTTGGAGAAAAAAATACCACTCTACTTCTTCCTGTACGGGGAAAAAAACGAAAGAAGGCAATATTATAAAATAGTTTGAGATACGAAAACGGTTACTCATAAATTAGGAATGACAGGAAAAAAGTCTATTAATAAATGTATGACCAAGTCTGCTGTTACAAGAGTATATTAGCTCGTCACCTCAAAAAGGTGCATTTTAGTCAAAAGGAGTGTGGAAATAGCACCGCCAAAGTTTATGGGTTTGCTTAATATGTTTTGAAATTTGGGCTACTTTTTTTTTGGTAAGGGAAATTTGGGCTACTTTTGGTAACAAGAAGGTGAAATTTTTTTTAATACATGCTGGACTTTGCACAACGGGAAGTTTCGTGAAGGAAAAAAGGATTTGTCTTCAAGCAAATGCAAGTGGAATCTAATCTTCCATGCATAGCAATGCCATTAGTACCATTTCTAGATCTCCCAACTTAGTGACCAACAAAGCGCCATGTATATAATTAGTCGAGGTGAGCTGCATGCTTTGATTTTCAAAGGATCCGAATAAGGCAACTGTTCTAAGTCATATACTTGCTTTGATTTTCCCTTTTTGCGCTTGGATTGACTGAAGGAAGGAAATGGAAGCTGGAGAAGAACAAATTTCCACTCAATGTCGATCAGCCGAAAATATGAGATGATGATGGCCGACGAGGACCATAAAAATCTCGTTGATCTAATACAATCATGCATTGGGGCATCTCCAACGCCTGCTCAGAGTTTCAGGTCATTGTCCTGGATTTGGACGCTTCTTACCTCTTCCGAGTCAGGGTCAAGCTGAAGCATTTAGGCCAACGAGTCCTAGTCATGGTCCTAGAGTTGGACACTCCATACATCCTCCGAATCAGGTTGAAGCATTTAGGCCAACGAGTCCTAATCATGGCCCTGGAGTTGGACACTCCATACATCCTCCAAGCCAAGTGAGAGCATTTAGGCCAAAGTCTTGGTCATGGTCTTGGAGTTGGACCCTTCTTCTCTAAGTCATGGTCAAATGGAAGGATTTAGGCCGGCGAGTCCAGGTCATAGTCCTTGTCCTAGGACTGGACATGATCATTCTCCTCCGGCACCCCTGAAACCCTAATATGTCATTTCTCTCTACTCTAAGTTGAGCATGGAGTGATAGAAATGTCATATTCATGGTGGCATTTTTTATGCTCTTAGTATTGCATACTTTGATGACCTTAACATGGTAGAGCGATGCCGTTTCATACATGCTTAACCAGCTTCATCAACAAACTATAGAAATTTCAGAATATTTCTTATTAGCTTTGCCTAACAAGTTTTCTGTACTTACGGCAATATGTATGGGATCCAGAATATCAATGTGCAAATTTTTCATCTGTTAATCACCAATCAATTGAACGTCCAATTTGCGACTAATGTACAACATCGTCACCGACTAACAAACGCCAGGACATGATTGGACTCTTGAACACTTGCTTTCCCGATTATCGCATTAAGCGATTCTCTATAGGATCGTGCTTGCAAGGACAGTGTGGACATGTAAAGTTACATTATAAAACTCATTGGGTTGTGTGATTTGAGTGTGATACAAGACAATTGATAAAGGCCAGCTAATCCAAGTTGAATTTGCATTTTGATATTATGTAATGTGCAACATCAAGCAATATGGTACTACCTTATATGGAGAGGGCGAGAAATTCTGGAGTTCCTTCTTTTCACCGTTTTTTCTGGATGCTTTAGCTATGGAGCCTGACATCCCATCTACAAGCTCGACTGATGAACTATCTTATTTTCATCTAAAATAATCGCACAATTTACACGGTAAAATCTTAAAGGCATATTCATGGAATTGGATTTGGTCACCCCAAATGGCTTCTCTCTCTTCCCTTTTAGAGAGAGAAAATCCTTTCGAAGCTGGGACGATGAAATCTTCTCTCATCATTTACCACTTTTTATCTGTTTTTCTTACTAATGCCTTTTCATCACTCTCTTCGGCAGCATCCAATGATTTAGAATGCTTGTCGTCGGTCAATCAGGTCCTTCACAAGCCCTTTCCCAGTCCCCGCGCAAGAGTCACTGCACTGAATCGTTTACAAACTAATGGACTTACCAAAGACCATATGAAATTAATAACCTTTATTTGTGTGACCCGTCAAATCTTTTCCAATTAATTTACCGATTGATTAGTAATTACTGACTTTCATTTGAATTACTTACAAATATTTAATTTTTAAATTTATCGACCTTTTCTTTTGTTGTTTACTAACTTTTGGTTGCTTTACTTACCAACCACTAAATTCACAATCCTTTTTAAAAAAAAATAGAAACCTTAATTAGAGTAGTTGTCGATTTTTTTATTAAATTACTAATTCCTTTTGTTTCTTATACAGGTCTTACATATATTGATTCTATGTAAATTCACAAACCCTTATTTATATGATTTAATAAATTTTCTCCCATTAGGTTACCAATTTTTTGTCATCAACTCTAAAGTTAATATAACTTCAGGAAAAACTTGAAAACTTTTCATAATATACATATTTATTTGAAAGCAACTTCTTCAATGGTCAAGCGGGAATATGGTGTAGTAACACTGAGCTAATGCGAGTTCGGAGTGGATGGATGAAAGACAGATCGAGATAGTAAAAATAAGATATCAGCAATCGACATAGCAGTTGCTAATTATTGCCTGTTTCCTTACTTAGACACTGTTAAAGGAACAGGATCATCTCACCCTTTTACTATAAAGTCAGCTGGTGACTGTGAGAAAGGAAAAGATAGATCAAGTATGCGAAAAACAGAAATAGAAGAACAAAAACAAGCTGATGATCAACAATGAAAAGCTTGTGATGAAGACTGACATGAGTTGATACAGAAGACATGGATTGCCAAGCTGGCTGACTAATCAACGGTGAAGAGCATGTGATGAAGAAGACACGGATTGCCAAGCTGTCTTAGTTAATGAGTTGTTATTCTGTTATAAACAGCTAGCTAAGTTCTAGAGTTCAGTTTTTTCTGTTACGGGAGAAAGTTAGCTTCTCCCCTTTGATATAGATAGAGAGAGAGAAAACTTCGTAGAAAAGAATATATCAAGCTTGGCTATGGAATGTACATACAATGATACAGAGTAGGAAGAACTGAGGATTTCTTGTACAGATTTTACTTCTTCTGATTCAATTCTTCATCATCATCTGCATCTTCATTTTCTCATGGTATCAGAGCAGGTTCTACTGTATTTGATGAAAAGATTCATTCAGCAACTGATCATCACATCAAGATGGAAGATCTGAAGCGCCAGCAACTTTCAGTATCACGGTAATCGTATTAGAATTCATAGTATTACTGTTATCTTCTTCTTCAAGCTGAAGGATTGTAACAATGGCGATAAGAACACCAAAGTATCCCTTTCCAATACATGTGAACATCTCGAATTTTGTCACAATCAAACTTGCCGAAGACAACTTCCTGTTGTGGCAAGCTCAAATTCAGAGATTTCTAAAAAGTCAAGAGCTCTTTGGTTTTATTAATGGTGATATCCCTTCACCTCCTCGAATGCTGCAAAGTGAGGTTGAAGGCTGTGAATCTGAACTTGTCAATCCAGATTATACTGACTGGACAAGAACTGATCAGTTGATATCGTCTTGGATCAGTGGGGCTGTCACTGAGAATATTTTGAGCCTAATAATTGGATTAGAAACATCTTTTGAAGTATGGCAAACACTTCTAAAACGATTTACACAGAAGTCAATTGCTAGGGAATTCGAACTGAGAGGGAAACTACAATCATGTCAGAAACATGATCAAGCCCTCTCTGTTTATCTCAGAGAATATAAGTCCATATGTGATCAGCTGAATGCAATAGGCAAACCTATGGATGAAATAACCAAAATGTTTGGTGTATTGGAAGGTTTAGGCCCTGAATATGAAAATTTTCGAACCACCATATACTGTTTAAAGCCTCAACCTGATTATGATGAGGTTATTGCACAATTAGAAAGGTTTGAATCAAGGCTGAAGACCTATTCCAGGAATCAGTTCAATCCTAATTTGGCCTATTTTGGGCAAAGACAATCTCAGATACAGCTTAAAGAAAATACTAATGGAGAATCTCTCAAACTTCTGGATTTATAGCTCAAAGAGGAAGTTACGAGAGAGGCCGAAGCTATGGTCGTGGAAGAGCTGCTAATAATAGAGGTCGAGGCTTTGGTTATGCTGAAAGAAATCAGACTTACAGAACAGATGCCTTAATCCAAGGACAAGGAGATCAACATCTCAGACAGAGAAATACTTTCCCTGCAACTAATCAGGGATTTCGACCCTATGCCACTTATTCTCAAAGGTACCAAAGCACCAAAACTTATCCTTCGTAAACTCTAATAAGAACTTACAGATGAGAAAGAAACAGGCAATATTCGAATGGAATGTCAAATATGTAAACGACTGACATGATGCTCTTCGTTCTTGGTATCGTTTTGACAACTCTTATCAAGCGAAGACATTCCAAAGAAAGATTAACAGCAATGCATATTGAAGATTCAACAGAAGTGAATGGTATCCTGACACTGGTGCTACAGCTCACATCAGTGCCAATCCTGGTATGCTTCATACCCTTTTTAAATATCAAGGACCTGATACTGTTATGATTGGTAATGGATCGTGTTTACCTGTTACATACATTGGTGATACTTGGCTAAATACAAAGGGTAATACATTACCTCTCAATGATGTTCTGATTGTTCTAGAAATAAAGAAGAATCTTCTTTCAGTATCTAAGCTTACAGATGACTATCCTTGCTCGTTTATCTTTGACAAAACTGGTGTTTATGTAAAGGACAACAATACCAAAGTAACAGTGAAGCTCGGAAGGAAAACTAGAGGGCTCTATCAAGTAGATACACGCACCACGAAGCTTTTTCACTCGAAGCAAAGGACTCGTGGATGAAGACATATGGCACCGAGATTGGCTCACACAAATTCACAGATAGTGAAACATCTGCAGAAACAGAAGCTGATCCACTACAACTCAACATCTAAGAATGTATGCAGCAGCTGTCAAATAGCAAAAGTACAGCTCTATCCTTTTCTTTGTCGATTCTACATCGAATTTTCCATTAGAAAAGGTCCATTGTGACATTTGGGGACCCTCACCGCAAGCTCATTTCGAAGTTCAAATACTATGTGATTTTTGTTGACAATTTTTCTCGATATAGCCGGTTATATCCTATGAAGTTGAAATCGAGTTCTATGATATATTTGTCCAATTCCGAAGTTGGTTGAAAGACAATACAATCATCAAATTAAAACTTTCCGAGTGATGGAGGAGGAGAGTTTGTAAGTAACGAGTTTCAAAATCATCCGAAGAACTGTGGATAAAACAGCTTATATCCCGTCCACACACACCGAACGTAATGGGGTCTCGAAAGAAAACATCGACACATAGTTGAATTGGGATTAGCTATGTTGTATCACTCTAAAGTTCCACCGAGATTCTGGGTAGATGCCTTTGTGACAGCTAACTACATTGTAAATATACTCCCCACACCAAAATTAAAGATGGATACACCCTATAACAAAATTCATAATAGTCCGCCAAGGTATGATCATTTAAGGGTGTTTGGCTGTGCCTGTTATCCTTGCTTGAGACCATATACAAACCACAAATTTGATCCTCGATCCCTTACCTGTGTATTTCTGGGCTACAGTGAACTGCATAAAGGATATCGATGTCTTGTACCTACTGATAATCGTGTATATATCAGTAGACATGTTGTCTTTGATGAAACACTTTATCCATTCACAAAGAGGTTGATCAATGAGTATGGACAGTATACAACCTTATATAAACAATGGATTGGAGAAATTCAATTGTTCGAACCTCCAAGTACTGGCTCAACAGATAATAGTCCTCTTCATCAGTTAGCCAAAAGTCAATATAATCCTGAAATGGGTGATTATTATAGTCATCACCTATATAGTGGACAGGAGCCACAGACTACTTCCTTAGCACCAATGCAGAATGAATTCACAACAGAAGCACAACCAGTGTTTACTTCAACAGATGTTGTGTCTACAGATATCTCTACTGATCAAGAACAACATAATTCCAGCTCTTCATCTTCACAAAATTATCTACCTACTAACATCAGTCCTGATCAAGAACAACACAATTCTAGACTTTCTTCTTCTCAAGGTACTACTGTTGATCATCATATGCGGACTGACAAATCTGGGATTAGAAAACCAAATCCAAAGTATGCTTGTCTAGCTGAGTATCAAGTTCCTATGGAACCAAGATCTATTAAATCAGCCTTAGCTGATAAAGCTTGGTATAATGCAATGGAAGAAGAAATAAGTGCACTGTATGAAAATCAAACCTGGATATTAGTTCCCAGAACTGAACAGATGAATGTAATAGGCTGTAAGTGGGTGTTTAAGACCAAACTCGCACCTGATGGTAGCCTTGACAGACTAAAGGCTCGACTAGTAGCCAAAGGTTTTCACCAAGAGGCAGGACTTGACTTTACTGAGACCTTCAGCCCTGTTGTAAAACATGCAACAATCCGTATAGTGCTGTCTATAGCTCTGATGAAACAGTGGCCAATACATCAACTTGATGTTAAAAATGCTTTCCTCCATGGAGATTTGAATGAGACTGTATATATGGAACAGCCACCTGGCTTTATACATCCTCAAAAATCAAGTTATGTCTGTCTGCTCCAAAAGTCCTTATACGGCCTTCGACAAGCCCCAAGAGCTTGGTTCGATAAATTCAGCAAATTTCTCCTCGAAACTGGCTTCTTCAGAGCACAGCCAGATCTTCCTTATTTGTTCTTCATCTTTGAGTCACATACGGTGTTATTACTTGCTATATGTCGATGATATAATCTTGACTGGTAGCTCATCTCAATTTTTAACTACCTTGATTCGTAATCTCAGCCTTCACTTCCGTATGAAGGATCTTGGATATCTTCACTACTTCTTAGGCATTGAAGCCAAACGTACTTCACGAATCTATTTCGTGTCAAACAAAATATGCCACCGACTTACCAAACGAGCTCATATGGCTGAGTGCAAACCAATCTCAACACCCTTGCCACTTCGATCATTTTCCATGATCAATGCTACAAATCAGCTAACAGATCCTGTTGAGTACAGAAGCTTGGTAGGTGGTCTTCGCACTTAACTATTACTCGACCAGACCTGGCTTTTGCCACAAATCTTCTTTGTCAAAAGATGCAACATCCTACATTGGCAGATTTTTATCAATTAAAGAGAGTCCTTCGATATGTCAAAGGCACCATACATCTTGGGGTCTATCTACATTCTCAAAGTTCACTAAATCTCTACGGGTTTTCAGATGCTGATTGGGCAGGGTGTACTGTCACACGACGCTCTACAACTGGTTTTTGTACCTTTCTTGGATCTAATTTGCTTTCTTGGTCAGCCAAGAAACAACCCACTGTTTCAAGATCCTCCACAGAAGCAGAATACCGGGCACTTGCATCAACAACTGCTGAACTTACTTGGATAAGCTTTGTATTACGTGATATTGGTATTTCTCTTCCATCAGCTACATCTTTATTCTGTGACAACAGATTAGCAATTTCTCTCACAGCCAATCCAATACTGCATGCTCGAACTAAGCACATCGAAGTCGACTTCCACTTCGTACGTGAGAAAGTTTCTTCTGGATCTATTCGTGTTCAATATATTCCTAGTCATCTTCAATTAGCTGACGTCTTTACTAAATCTCTCTCACGATTAGCTCATGTTACTCTTCGAACCAAATTGGGAATGGGATTTTTCACCCTTCCCAATTTGAGGGGGGATGTTAAAGGAACAGGATCATCTCACCCTTTTACTATAAAGTCAGCTGGTGACTGTGAGAAAGGAAAAGATAGATCAAGTATGCGAAAAACAGAAATAGAAGAACAAAAACAAGCTGATGATCAACAATGAAAAGCTTGTGATGAAGACTGACATGAGTTGATACAGAAGACATGGATTGCCAAGCTGGCTGACTAATCAACGGTGAAGAGCATGTGATGAAGAAGACACGGATTGCCAAGCTGTCTTAGTTAACGAGTTGTTATTATGTTATAAACAGCTAGCTAAGTTCTAGAGTTCAGTTTTTTCTGTTACGGGAGAAAGTTAGCTTCTCCCCTTTGATATAGATAGAGAGAGAGAGAACTTCGTAGAAAAGAATATATCAAGCTTGGCTATGGAATGTACATACAATGATACAGAGTAGGAAGAACTGAGGATTTCTTGTACAGATTTTACTTCTTCTGATTCAATTCTTCATCATCTGCATCTTCATTTTCTCAGACACAACCTTGTGAAATATGTGAAGTCTCTTAAATTGATACCTTTGAATTTAGATAAGACTAGCTAACTTTAAAACGACAGCAAGCTACTATAAAACTTGGAAACTTTATATTTGCATGAATCAGTTGAAATTGTTTGTGTACCGCATCAGTGTTGCTAACCAAAAATTAATTGGTACCTACCAACCGGAAAGCTTGGTAAGTCACACATATACTTTTGTAAGTTCGTCTAGAAAGTAGGTTAATAAGTTAATTTGACCCAAAAAAAAAAAGTTGGTAACCCAATAAAAAATTATTATATTGAAAAGTAAGTAATAACTTAAATCAAAATTGGTAATCCACAACTAATCTGTAACTTAATCGGAAAATTTTGATAAGTCATTAAAATAAAGTTAGTAATATCTTATCAGAGTTAGTAAATTTAAGACATAGGTGAACAGCATGAATAAGAATTTGTAAAAGATAAGAAAAATTGGTAATTAATTAAAATGAAAATTGATAATAAAAAGCTAATTAGTAGCTTATTTGGAAAAAAGTTAGTGACTCTAGTTTTTTTTTTTTTTATAGTGGCTCTTGTTAACTGTCAATAATTTTTAAATAAAGATAGGATGTTTTAAGGGGTCAATACGAAAAACAAACAAAAATTGTAAATTATAAAAAAAATTAATAAATTAAAAGGAAATAATGTGATCATAAGTCCCTATGCTAACATAAATTTGCAATCTTCTTTGTTATGTTTCATTTTTTTACCAAATCCAATAGAGGTGTGCAAAAAAAACGCGAACTGGCCAAATTGCTTGGAACCAAATCAAACCAGTTCAAAACTGGTGAGTACTAGTCTAGTTCCTAGTCCCAAGTGTGAAACTAACCATCCATCTATTCGGATAGGTATATATATAAATCAAACTTCACTTATAGTGAAAGTGAACCTTTTCCCTTTTATTTTTTATTTCCTACCTCCTATTCCACAACGTTCTACATTCACATCGCTCTTAACTCTTTGCGACCGGTTCCCCTCCCTCCGTGATATTCTCTCTTTTTTCTCACATTTTCCCTCTCTTTCTCGCGTGCCAATTGTTGGATGGAGTGAACTGAGGCATCTTAGCAAACGTCAATCCCGTTCGTCATCTTCCCCTGCGATTTTCCTTCCTATAGTCGGTGAAAGCTTTCTCTCTCCTGTAGTGGTTTCCCCTGCACATCCAAGCTGAGGCATCTTCGGATCCGTGGCCGCAGGATTGAGGAGCAGCGATCGGCATTTCCTCCGAGCTGCATTTGGAGGGCGGGGTTTTGATCTTGATAGAGTTTCCTGCACTGGTGTTGGTAATGTGGGGAGTTTGATTGGTTGAAGCGTTTTGAGTTCAAGGGGTTTTGAGAGAAGGACGAGTGGAAATGGTGAAGCGGACTATAGCTTCTTACTATGTGTTTTATTAATTGATGAATGTAATTTTGTAGGGGATTGGGGATCGGTTTCATGAATCCATCCAAAAACTGGATTAGTGGCTCAATTCTCTGTTTCAGTTTTTTGAAACCAGTATTTAGTGGACAGGTCGAAATGGCCTACTTGGACTGTACTCACCCCTAAAATCCAATGATGAGATTTGCCAATGTGGACTTGATGGCATAAATATTTTTGCCGATGTGGACTTGATGGCATAAATATTTTTCTAACATGGACTTTCTCTCCACATCCCCCCCCCGGCCCAACATTTCCGTGCAAGCCTTAGACGATTACAACCGCCTTGTCAAGGACATTGTCTATCTCCAACCTAAA
Organism: Eucalyptus tenuipes; assembly: GCA_014182365.1. Taxonomy (NCBI): domain Eukaryota; kingdom Viridiplantae; phylum Streptophyta; class Magnoliopsida; order Myrtales; family Myrtaceae; genus Eucalyptus; species Eucalyptus tenuipes. Next base: position 16,859,057 of record CM024541.1, on the reverse strand, counting down.
TGTTCAATTCAGCTCTCTAGATTTCATGTAAACTGCCCGTCTAGATCATAGTCACCCCTAAAATTCAATGATGAAATTTGCCGATGTGAACTCCATGGCATAAATTTTTTTTTTCTAACATGGACTCTCTCTATGCAAACCAACCCCCCGCCCCTGGACATTGCGTTGCAAACCTTGGATGATTACAACCGCCCTGTCGAGGTCATCCTATCTCGAACCTAAATGTTCAATTCAACTCTCTAGACTTCATGTTGGTATTCTACTTCAACAAATCTCAATTTAAGTCTGAACCAATCAGACTTTAAATTGAAAGTTCATTCAGTAATTTCAATGAACGATTGAGCTTCATTCTCTTCCTCTAGTCCTTCATCGCATGACTCTCACCAAACGAGCTTCTCTTACTAGATCACAAGGTCAAATTGTTCAAGAATAGGGAGAGAAGGAGAGATTGTAGAGAAATTTATTCATCGCATCATCATTTAACAATAACAAGAGAGAATCCCAAAAATGAGGCGGCACTACTAATCTCACATAATCCTACATCCCCTCCACGAGGTGGTCATAATTATCATCACTTAGGGCAACAGCGGGCACATCAGATGGTAGCCACCATTGTGGCCGACCTTAGTAGCCTCGTGGACCACATGACCCATTTTTTTACTCAAAATCAATGGGCCGGGCGAGACATGAGTTGTTTGAAAATTTAAAAATAGGTTAAAATGGGTTCACAATATCAAAGCCCACTAGATGTGGGTCTTAATGGGTCTTAATGGGTCTATAATGAACCCATTTTCAGCCCATTTTAGCCCAAAAACTTAATTAGTTGAAGAAAAGAAAGGACACAAATAATTGACGAGATCGAAGAAGAGACGAAGATCTACGCATGATCAAAGAGACGAATACAATTATTTTTGCTTGCGGGACTCTTGTCGCTATATCTTTTTTTTTCCCCCTTCAGATAATAAATGTTTAGGGCTAAAAAAATTCATTTTAGACCCACGAAGACCCATATCTAGTTGGGCTTTGATATTATGAATCCATATAACATGTTTATAAATTTTCAAACAACTCATATATCATCCAGTTTGAGTCCAAAAATGGGAAATGAATCCATTTTGCTAGCTCTCCACCGCCTGGTTGGCGCAAAGTTGAGAGAGAGAGGACTATCGTTTAGACTATTGCGGTCGGCTATTGACGATGTCGAATTATTAATAGAGTAAGCTTGAATAAACTAAAGTTCGTATTCGAATTGACCATGCTTGCTAATCGATTCAAGCTCTCCTAAAAGGAAAAATAAGGAATTTCATGAATGTTTCATAACCACATACTAGAATGAAAAATTAATTAAGTTTAAGCTCAACTGCAAACAAGAGTTTTGTCGCTATAGCAAAATAGAAAAAAACGATATATTATAATTCGGAAAATATAAATATAATTAAAATATCGGAATCCAACATTAACTATGCTCATGAGTTTTCGAATATTAAAATTCACTTTCATTCAAGTGGGAATCCAATAATTGAGTCAATTGGACTCAATCACATAAATCAAGATAGAATGGAGTATAACTCGAATAGTCTGCAAGGGGATATTGAAAAGAACTCATGTGTAGTTCGCCTGTGCTTCATAAAAATATGGTTATCGGTCTCAGTTCAAAAGATTTAGGTCGATCAAGTGTAGAATCATAGAGACTTTAGTTGCCTAGCTTTTACAATTTGAAGTTGTGTTTCATCTTTGTAAGAAACATTCATCACTTTTATACGCAATACTCAATCATCAAAACCGTATAATTAAATAGTGCAATTTGATCATATTTGACTATTGCTAGATTTGAAACATTGATGTTAATAGATTTGATCACATTTAAACAATGAGCTATAATTTAAAAAAAAAAACTAGGCTCTTAAATAGTAACTGTGATCCTCAATATTATTTTGAGAGGGAGATGTACTTTGTAATCTAATAATGAAATCTGGCATCCAAACCAATCAATTTGCCACTAAACCAATTTTCCTTCGGATTATCACTTCTATTTGAGCGAAGCTTCACCTGGAAACCTACTTTGAGAGGCACGACGTACACCTGCCAATGAACAAGGGAGATTAGTCACTTCAAAAGGAGAGACTCTTGCATTGACTTGGATTACATGCAATCGCGGTTGATGATGTGGGCCCACATAGGGCTCTTACAAATAAGGGCAATGATTGAATTTGATTCATATGAACCTGAGTCTAGATAAGAATTTTCCCTTTAAAATAAAAAAGTTCTTGCTGCCAAAAGAAAGATGATTTACTTTACTCATGAAGATGCATAATGAATTGCATTATGCATGGAGAGAAATGTACAAATTATTTTGAACTCACTTCTCTTTTTAACCAAGAAATAAAATGGAAGCAAGTAAATCAAGATGGTTTCTACGTGGCATCAAAATATGTTAGTGCTCAGGAAGAAGAAAAGAAGAAACCAAAACTTGCACTAACTATTTATCTCTCTCCTTTTTTTTTTTGGGTAAGAACTCTTTATCCCTCTTGAAGTCATCAAATTGTTGATGGAGTGGGAATTACAGGGCAATTCTCCTTTGGCAAAACAGAAGCCATATGATAAAGGTCACGGGCTTTGCATGCAATGTCTTCTGCCAAAGGAGAACTGCACTGTTATTTCACAACTCCATTCTCCTTCTCTCTCTCTCTCTCTCTCTCTCTCTCTCTCTCTGCGCACTCACTTCGATTAACTCAGCTCGAGTCCTTGCCTTGATCCAACCTCCTCTTTTATAACACTATTGTTCGCACAAACTTTCGGATATGCCAAGTAGACAGAATAGTATATGCCGGAACAATTCTTGGATAGGTTCTTTTTGGACATGGTCCCAAATTCTTGACCCATCTTTTTCTCAAAGAAGCGAAAGGCCAAGTCGACATCAAGATGGATATTTTTCTCTCGTCATGAGAAATGCTCTCTTTTATGTGCCATTGCATGGAGAAATACTAAGAGAGAGCAATTTATAAAGTGCAAGACTTTCCTAGTTATTGCTTTTTAATTCGAGAGCTATTATGTTGTGGCTAGGATAATTTTCTTTGTATAATTTTCCTTTGACTCCATTTGGCTGTAGCCTCATAGATTTATATTATTCGGTAGTGCTGGAAACACTTTTTTTTTTTTTTTATGAGCAAATTTCAACAAGTTGCTGAGTGTAAAAATATTAGTGATAAAAAAAAAAAAATATAAGTCACTTTTGTTTTGAGGGTTAATACTTTGAAAAATTCTAAACTAGTACGCTTTCAAACTTAAATTCCAAATTGATAGACCTTTAACAAATTTATTTTCTGTTACTTTCCATTAAATTTTACTGTTAAATTACTAAGTTAGATGACACGTTGTAATGACGAGTGCACCCATTTAGGGTTTTATTATCCATTTGTCACTGGTGTACTAATTTATGGATTTTCGTGGTATTAATCTAATTTAACGGAAACTAACAGATGATAAATTTATCGCAAATATACCAATTTGGTGGTCAAAAAATTGTTTGGAATAAATTTGTTATAAGTGTATCAATTTGGAACTTTTTGTGATCAAAAAATTAATTTGAGGTAAATTTGTCAAACATATACTATTTTGATGTCTTTCATGACATTAATCATTGTTTCAAAATAGTTCAAGTACTTTTTAGAAAATATCACCGATAATATCTTAACTAACAAAGAGTTTCAGTACTTTTTAGAAAAATCACCAATAATCTCTCAATTAACTTGTGTTGTTATTAGAGTTTGTATAATTAAGTCGGAGTGTTGATCTGTGAGAGAGAGAGAGAGAGAGAGAGAGAGGGGGGAGGGGGGAGGGAGGGCGGGGCCAAATAAATTTTTAAAATTAAATAAAGAAAAATAAAAGAAATCGCCGGTCGTTTCCAATTGCGTCATTGCTCCTCTCGCGTTGCCGCCCGCTCCGTTGATCACTAACGTCCTTGGTCCTCCTTGTTCGACCACGCAGCCATAGGCACTCGGTGGCTCACGGACACATAGAGAACCGATAGATAACCTACACATAGAGCACCGAAATCGAGAATCGAAAAGTTACGAAGAATTTTAGCTTGAGAATTGATAATCACCTTCAGGTTGTTCAGCTTATGTAATAGTCGAACACGATCAAGAACATCCTTTCATTGAGAGTTATGTCGCACGATTGAGAGAGAGAGAGAGATCTATACCATGATCAGAGAGATGAAGACCGTTACATTTGCATGTGGGACTGTTGTCAACCAGATTGTCGCTGGTGCTGACAATGCCACTGGCGAGACCAACCAAGTGGGCGACATCGCCGATGGCGGAGGGGCATCATCGGTGGCGGTTCTATTCACTCTTCCTCCCTCTCTTCTTCGATATCGTCAGTTATTTGTATCATTTGTTTTCTTCTGCTAATAAAGCTTTTGGGCTGAAACGGGTTGAAAAAGGGATCATTTTAGATTCATTAATGCCTACATTTAGTCGGGCTTTGCTATTGTGAGCCCACTTTGATTCATTAATACCTATTTTTAAATTTTTAAGCATCCCATGACTCACCCAGCCCATCGAATTTGAGTCGAAAAATGGGTAATGTGGTCCGCAAGACTTCTGAGGCCGGCCACGATGGTGGCTACCATCTGATGTGCAAGATGTTGCCTCAAGTGGTGATGATTATGACCCGTCTCATGGAGGGAAAAATTGTCCAAGAAGTCATAAATCTATTGCATTTTTGTCAATTCGATCTTAAATTTTTCAATATTACCAATTGAATCCTAAAATTTTTCACTTTTTGCTAATTGAGTCCATTTGATCAATTTTGGTCAAAAATTGCTAAGGTGGAGTCTACTATTGACGTGGCAATTTTTAAATAATATTTAATGATATTTTAATAAATTTTGATTTTTTTTTTACTTTTCTTTGCTTTTTTTTAAAGGTTTTAAAGAGAAGGCCAATGAGGGTGGTCAGTTGACCCTTGCCAATCACAGGCAAGAGTCGGTGATCCTCGCTTGCCATAGGTGAGGGTTGGCTAATCCTCACCAAGATTGGGCAGGGTTGCGACGCCTCATCGGCGGAAGCGAGGGTGCACGCACCCTCACCCAGAATCGATGAGGGCTGCAACGCCCTCACCAAATCTAGCCAAGCGAGGGCTTGGTAGCCCTTGCTAGCCCCAGGTATGGCGACCTTCATCGGTTTTGGGCGAGGGCTCATCCACCCTCGCTTTCGTTGGTGAGGGCGTCGCGACCCTCGCCTAGAGCTGGTGAAGGTTGGCCAGCCATCTCACTAGCCTTCTCTCTACAACCATTAAAAAAAGTAAAAAAAAAAGAAAAAAGAAAAAGCATAAAAAATTTAAAAATTTAAAAAATATTATTAAAAATTGCAACAATAGCGCCAGCCGTCCACATTAGTAATTTTCGGTCAAAATTGGCCGGATGGACTCATTTGGCAAAAGGTGTAAAGCTTTAGGACTCAATTAGCAAAATTGAAAGGTTTAAAACTAAATTTGCAAAAGTGCAATAGGTTTAGGATTTTTGGACAATTTTCCCTCTCGTCGAGGGGTTGTAGGATCATGTAAGATTATTAGTGTGGCCTCATTTATTATTAGTGTGGCCTCATTTTTGGGGTTTTCTCTCTCGTTATCGTTAAATGATGATGGGATGATTAAATTTCTTTAAAATCTCTCCTTCTCTCTCTATTCTTGAAGAGTTTGACCTTGTGATCTGGCCAGAGAAGCACATTTGGTGAGTCATGCAACGAAGGACTAGAGGAAGAAAATGAAGCTCAATTAAGAGTTTGACCTTGTGATCTGGCAAGAGAAGCTTGTTTGGTGAGAGTCATGCAACGAAGGACTAGAGGAAGAAAATGAAGCTTAATTGTTTGTCGAAATTACTGAATGAACTTTCCATTTAAATTGTGGTTGGTTCACACTTAAATTGAGTTTCTTTGAAGTAGAATACCAACATGAAGTCTAGAGAGCTAAATTTAACATTTAGTTCAGAAAGGAGTGTCCATAGAAAGAGAGAGAAAGTCTTATCAATTCTCAAGCTCAAACTCCTCATCACTTCTCGATTCTCGATTTCTAATGCTCCCTATGAAGGTGATTATCCATCTGTGTTTTATACATTCGTGAGCCACTGGATGCTAATGGCTGCGTGGTCCAAATGAGGAGGACCAACAATGAAGATTCCTTTTATTTTTCTTTTATTTATTTTTGGAGATCTATTTGGCCTTTTTCATTATTTTTTGGGTAGGTTATGTGGGTGAAGGGGTGAGCATAATTCAGGTGGGTGGTTCACACTCTAGAATTGGGAACTCCCAACTAAGGATTGGTTCCGAAAAATTGGAACCGGGAACCGCCTGTTGGTTCCATGGACCCATCGGGGAATCGAACCACACCAGTGGTCTAATTCGTGAGTGGGTCCATAGAACCGGTCCTACCAAACTTCACGCACTTAGTGTGACACTTTCTAGCAAGCTTAAGTAAAGCAATAAACAAAGAACTTCCATATTCTTAGTTGCAATATCAATAAAAAGATTGAACTCATATTAAAAGTTGAGAGCTGATGCTGTGAGTCAATGCGTGTTGAGTTTGAGAGTGGAGGCTGTGAGTGAGAGATAGTGAGACAACTTAGATGAGTTAAGAGTGGGACGAGACGAGCACTCATTTAATGGGTGTTGAGCTCCAAATTAAGGGTTTCATGATTTTCATTTTTCTTAAATTATTTTTTGGTTGGAAACATTTCTTAAAAATTAAATATATATTTATATATTACCAATCCAGTTCGAATAGGTGGGTGGATGGTTCCACACCTAGAATTGAGAATCGGACCAGTACCCACTCGTTCCAATAAATTGGAACCGAGAACCAAATCAGCTCCTTTGGGAACCGCCGAATCGGGTCCGATCCAATCCAATTCCGGGTGATGCCAAGTTCGTTTGCACATCCCTAGGTGAGGTTGGATTGACCTAGGTTGTGTTGGGTCTCTCTTTCTCCCCCACCAACATTCAGACTTAGTTATACGAACTCTAATAACAACACAAGTTAGCCTGAGGGACTATCGATCGTTTTTCTAGAAAGTAGTGGAACAATTTGTTAGCAGTGTTTTTCTAAAAAGTACTGGAACTATTTTGAAAGAAAAGTGACTTAGCTTTGTTTTTTTTTTTTTTTAACACTGATTTTTTGACACTTATCAACACACGTTAAAACTGGTACAAAAACATTACATATCTTTTAGTACGGAATGATATAATTCTATGAGGCTAAAACCACTTGGAGTCAAAGACAAATTAAAAGAAAAGAATCCTAGATACGCATAATAGCTCTAGAATTAACAATCAATAATTAAATAAGTCTTGCACTTCGTATTTCTCTCTCTCTCCCTCTTCCCCCCGCCCCTTCCCTCCATGCAATGGCGCACAAAAGAGAGCATTTCCAATGACAAGAAAACTAGGCCTAATATCCTTAAAAATCTCCAAATTTAATTTTTGTCTAAATTCTACCTTTTGTCTCATAAAAAAACCTATGACTTTAAGTCATGTCCCAATTCTATCTCAAACCTTTTTTTTATCTCATGAAAAATCCACAACTTTAGGTCTTATCCCAATTTCACCTTCTAGCCCCCATTTTACACTACAATTTTTAGTCACATAAAAACACAAACTTGTACTTGAGTCACAAATTTGCCCCATGAACCCTCTGTCCAAAAATTCTCATTGAACAACCAAGAGATGAAAAACTCCCAAGCACAAGCTATTTGAAAGTCTAGAGCATGACCTATCTGATTGTGAGAGATGAAACATCTCAAACATGAGAAATCAAAGATCAAGTGCAAAATAATAGGGGCGATTTTAACGGAGGGTCAATGGAGACAAATTTGGGACTCAAATAGAAGTTAATGATTTTTTATGAGACAAAAAAAGTTGATGATGAAATTAGTACTAGACCTAAAGTTAATTGTTTTTTATGTGATAAATAAAAAGTTTAAGGTAGAATTAGGACTCGACTGAAGTTGAGGGTTTTTTATGGAACAAAAAAAGTTTAAGGTAGAATTTGGACTAGATCTAAAGTTTGAGGTTTTTTAAGGTATTAGGCTAGGAAAAATATCCGTCCTGACGTTGACTTGTCCTTTTGCTTCTTTGAGGAAAAGATGGGTTAAGAATTTGGGACCATGTCCAAAAAGAACCTACACAAGAATTGTTCCGACACGTGCTATTCTGTTTACCTGGGATATCCAAAAGTTTGTGCGAATAATGGTGTTATAAAAGAGCAGGTTCAACAATGCAAGACTCGAGCTAAGCTAGTTGAAGTGGACGGAGGTAGAGAGAGAGAGAGAGAGAGTAAGGAGTTGTGAAATTACAGTGTAGTTCTCCTTCGTCAGAAAAGAGATATTACATACAAAGCCCTTAAAGTTCACCAAATAGCTTCTACTCTGCCAAAAGAGAATTGCCCTGTGATTGCCACTCCACCGTTAACAAGTTGATGGCTTTAAGAGACATAGAGAGTCAATGCAAGTTATGGTGTCTTCTTTTCTTCTTTCCAAACACCGACAAATTTTCATGCCATGTAGAAACCATCTTGATTTACTCATTTCCATTTCATTTCCCATGAAATAAGAGAAGTGAGTTCGAAATATATATGTACATATCTCTCCATGCGTAATGTAATTCATAATGCATCTTCATGAGTAAAGTAAATTGTATTTCTTCCTTCTGGCAACAAAAATGTGTACATCTTAAAGGGCAAAATCTTATCTAAACTCAAATCCACATGGATCAAACTCACCATTGCCCTTGTTTGTGAGAGCCCTACATGTGGGCCCACATCATCAATGACTGCGATTGCACTCAATACATGGACCAGAGTCAACGCAACTCCTTTTCAAGCGACCGATCTCACTTTTTCATTGGCACAAGTACATAGTAAGGTAGTTTTTGCAGGCGAAGCTTGGCTTGAATAGAAGTTTAATATCCTCAAGAGATTGGTTAAGTGGCGAATCGATTAATTTGGATGTGGCAAATTTCATGAGCAGATTGCAACCAACATCTCCCCTCAAAATAATCTTGAGGATCATGGTTGCTATTTGGAAGCCTTATCAACATTTACTTTCTCTTTTTTATAGCTCATCGTTAAATATAGGCAAAACTATTAATATCAACAAATGTTAAAAGCTAGGCCACAAAAGTCTCTTGATTTTACTCCTTGATCGACTTAAATCTTTTAAAACTGAGATCATCAATTGTACTTAGTATGAGCCATAGGCAAACTACCCATAAGTTCTTCTCAACATACCTAGTCGAGCGGAGTAATGCAGCATTGTGCCTGCTTTGATTGTCAATGGCTTTCAATAAGGTAGCTGTTCTCAGTCTTGCACTGGCTTTGATTTTCTTTTCTTCTTCGCCCGGATTGTCTGAAGGAAGGAAATGGAAGCTGGAGAAGAACAATTTCTACTCAACGTCGAGCACTGGAGAATATGAGGTGATGGGCGAAGAGGACAACAACAATCGCGACCTCTCACAACCATGGGTTGCGTACCCTCAAGCGCCAGCTCCATCAGTAGAGGCATTTATGCCTGCTACTCCAGGTCATACTCCTGGAGTCGGACACCCAGTACATCCTCCGACGTCGACGACGATGATCTTTGCACGAGATAAATGAAGACTTCCGCACGTCTCGACAGAGACCGCCATGCAGCCGTGCACATGCAATGCTGGTGCTCGCCTGAAATCTGTCGCTCTGTCGCGATTTCAAATCAAAGGATCTGAGGCACACTCCCCAAGTGACGGTCGTAATTTATAACTAAATTTATTTAACTTACGAAATCATATGTAACTAAATTATGAAAACTTTCTTATTAAATAGGGTGAAGAAAGTTTTCATAAATCTAGTTACATATGATAGGGTGAAGAATGTTAGAGACAAAAGAAAAAAAAAAGAAGCTAGCCAACTGAAAGTTCATTCAGTAATTTCAACGAAGTATTGAGCTTCATTCTCTTTCTCTAGTCCTTCATCGCATGACTCTCACTGAACGAACTTCTCTGACCAGATCACAAGGTCAAATTGTTCAAGAATAGAGAGAGATGGAGAGATTTTAGAGAAATTTAATCATTGCATCATCATTTAACTAACGAGAGAGAAAACCCCAAAAGTGTGGTGGCACTACTAATCTCACATTATCCTGTACCCCTCCACGAGGTGGTCATGATCATCACTACTTGAGGCAACAGTGTGCACATCGGATGGTAGCCCCCATCGTGGCCGACCTTAGTAGTCTTGCGGACCACATTCCCCATTTTTTGACTCAAATTCAATGGGCTGGGTGAGACATGGGTTGTCTGAAATTTTAAAATAGGTTAAAGTAGGTTCACAATATCAAAGGCCCACTGGATGTGGGTCTTAATGGGTCTAAAATGAACCCATTTTCAACTCATTTCAGCCCAAAAACTTTATTAGTGGAAGAAAAGAAAAGGTACAAATAATTGACTATATCGAAGGAGAGACGAAGATCTACGCATGATCAAAGAGACGAAGACAATCATTTTTGCTTGCGGCACTCTTGTGGCTATATCTTCTCTCTTTTTTAGCTCATAAACTTTTAGGGCTAAAATGGGTTCATTTTACACCCACGAAGACCCATATCTAGTTGCCTTCGGTATTGTGAGTTTTAAATTTTGAAACAACCCATACATCATCCAGCCTATTGAATTGGAATTAAAAAATGGGTAAGTGAATCCATTTTACTAGCTCTCCACCATCTGGTTCGCGTAAAGTTGAGAGTGAAATTTGAGTCAAAAAATGGGTAATGAACCCATTTTGCTAGCTCTCCACCACCTGGTTCGAGTAAAGTTTAGAGAGAGAGAGAGGGGACTATCGTAAAGTTTAGAGAAAGAGGGAGGGGGACTATTGTCAGCTGTGGTCCACGAGACTATTCAGGTCGGCCATTGTCGATGTCGAATTAACAGAGTCGGCTTGAATTGACAAAATTTCGTATTTGAATTGACCGTGCTTGATAATCGATGAAAGCTCTTTCTAAAAGTAAAAATAGGGAATTTCATGGAGTGTTTCACAAGCTCAAACTCGAATAAAAAGTTAATTAAGTTTAAGCTCAAGTTCAAACAAGAGTTTTGTCACTATAGCAAAATAGAAACAATGATATATTACAATTCAGAAAAATTTAAATATGGTTAAAATATCGGAAATCTAACATTAACTATGCTCATGAGTTTTTCGGATAAAAAAATTCACTTTCAATCAAGTGTGAATCCAATAATTGAGTTAATTAGACTCAATCATATAAATCCAAATAGAATGGAGTATGACTTGTATAGTCTGCAAGGCGATATTGAGAAGAACTCATGTGCAGTTTGCCTATTCTTCATAAAAATTATCGTTAACAATCTAGTTCAAAAGATTTAGGTCGATCAAGTGTAGAATCATAAAGACTTTAGTTGCCTAGCTTTTACAATTTGAAGTTGCGTTTCATCTTTGTGAGAATCATTCATCACTTTTACATGCAATACTGAATCGTCAAAACTGTATAATTAAGGAGTGCAATTTGATCATATTTGGTTATGGCTAGATTTGACACATTTATGTTAATAGATTTGATCACATTTAAACAATGAGCTATAAAAAAAAAAAAAAAAAAAAATAGTAAAAAGAAAGAAAACATTGGCTAGGCTCCCAAATAGTTACTGTGATCCTCAAGATTATTTTGAGAGGGAGATGTGTTTTGTAATCTAATAATGAAATCCCGAATCCGAACCAATCAATTTGCCACTAAACCAACTTCCTTTGGATTATCGCTTCTATTTGAGCCAAGTTTCACTTGCATACCTACTTCGAGAGGCATGATTTACACCTGCCAATGAGCAAGCAAGATTAGTCACTTCAAAAGGAGAGACTTGTGCATTGACTTGGATCCATGTACCAAGTGCAATCGCAATTGATGATGTGGCCCACATAGGGCTCTCACGAATAATGGCAATGATGAATTTGATTCATATGAACCCGAGTCTAAATAAGAATTTGCCCTTTAAAATACAAAAGTTTTTGTTGCCCAAGGAAACATGATTTACTTTACTCATTAAGATGCATTATGAATTGCATTATATATGAAGAGAAATGTGCATATTATTTGGAACTCACTTCTCTTTTGTCCTAGGAAATAAAATGGAAGCAAGTAAATCAAGATGGTTTCTACATGACATGAATATATGTTAGTGCTTAGGAAGAAGAAAAGAAGAAACCATAACTTGCACTGACTCTTTATCTCTCTGTTTTTTTCTTTTTTCTGGGTTAGAACTCTTTCTCTCTCCTTAAGCCATCAATTTGTTGATGGTGGAGTGAGAATTACAAGGCAATTCTCCTCTGGCAAAATAGAAGCTATATTATGATCGCGGGCTTTGCATGCAATGTCTCTCTTCTGCCATAGGAGAACTGCACTGTTATTTCGCAACTCCATACTCTCTCTCTCTCTGCGCACCCACTTCAACTAACTCGGCTCGAGTCCTCGCCTTGATCCAACCTCCTCTTTTATAACACCAATGTTTGCACAAACTTTTGGATATGCCGAGTGGATGGAACAGTAATGCTGGAACAATTCTTGGGTAGGTTATTGTCGGACATGGTCCCAAATTGTTGACCCATCTTTTCCTCAAAGAAGCAAAAGGGCAAGTCGATGTCAAGATGGATATTTTTCTCTTGTCACAAGAAATGCTCTTTTTTACGTGCCATTGCATGGAGAGATACCGCGGGAGAGCAATTTATGAAGTGCAAGAATTTTTTAGTTATTGCTTTTTAATTCAAGAGCTATTATGTTGTGGTTAGGATAATTTTCTTTTATAATTTGCCTTTGACTCCAAGTGGCTATAGCCTCATAGAATTACAATATTCGGTAGTGATGGAAACAAATTTTTTTAATGGGTAAATTTCAACAAGTTGATAAGTGTCGAAAATATTAGTGATTAAAAAAATAGATAAGTCACTTTTGTTTCAAGGGTTAATATCATGAAAAACTCTAATATGCCCTCAAAATTAAACCCCAAACTAGCACATCAATAATAATTTATTTTTCATTAGTTTCCGTTAAATATTATAATTAAATTTGTTAAATTAGAAGACATATGGCAGTAACAAGTGTACCAGTTTAGGGTTTACCATCCATTTGTCACTGTTATATTAGTTTGTGGTTTTTCATAATATTAATCTAATTAAATAGAAATTGACAGAGGGTAAATTTGTTGGTCTTGATAAAATAGCAAACCTAGAAGAGATAAAATCTAAAAAAAAAAATTACAAGTCCCTAAATTCGCATAAATCAGTTAATACAGATGCCTCGAAACTGAGAGAAATGGGAAAGAAGGAAAATAACAATGGAAATCCATGCCTTCTAGCCGGCCAAAGAAGAGCTGATGTCAGACCTCTCCCAGCAAATTCATTAGAAGAACCATGGACCCGTCCAGCAGCATCTTTGCTTTTAAATTCTCCAGGATATGACCAGACTAGACAGGGAAGAGGACCCTCTTGTAATGGATCATAGTTCGGTGGCAGATAAGGTGTTACTGTAGCCTGAACCCCATCCTTCCCCTGATATCGTATCATCTCTTTTTGGAGAGAGGCCAATTGAGGATAAGGATGAGGAAAATTTGTAATTTGGCATGCTTTCTTATCTGGCCAGCCCATGATATAGTACTGTGTATTTTCAGTTTCTGACTCTTTTGAAGTTAAGATCTTCAATTGATCAAGACTAACATCCCCATCATTTTAATCGGTCACCCCATCATTTTAATCGGACGTTAAAGCAACAACAGTCTCAAAATACTTTCCTTTGTCACTCTGCCATATTCGTTCCTTGCTGCCGGTATTTCTGAACGAACATGAGTCAGAAAACAATGCCAATGCTTGAGAGCTAAAAGGAAAAAAAACCTGCTGGAGAATGGAGAGCATGGACTTACAGAAACCTACATTTCAAACAAATTAAGAAAGGGGATGTTCCCTTCTTGTGTTGCACCACTCCCATTCAACAGGAGATAAGTGCCTTCATCGTTTCCCTTCTTCACTTTTGCAATGACATGGGTCCCAGCAGCCATTCTTCGGGGCATTGGAGAACAAGGATCTGAGTAGACATCTTCAGATGACCTATCAAATAGTATGTGAAGCTTTGTGTCCTTGGATCCAGGAGAAATAACCCAGGTTCTTGTCCTCCGGGTCTTGTACCGAGACTCATAAACCAGAGCCAATGAATCATCACACCATGAAACTCCTCTGAACAGAAAATTGACAAAATGTTACAATGTTTGCAACATAAGGCAAAAGTAGCCATTTGAGTCTCTTGTAGTGGTTGGCAAATCATGTAGCAATTATTCATTACTAAATCACTTTGCATTAAGTATATAATGTAGAATATTATCTACATAAAAAAAATAATCAAGAACAATCGGATCCATATATAACTGTGAAACACCAAAAAAACGATATGCACAGTGGAATTAAAACGTACATGTTTGAACCATTCCTTCACTTGAAGAAAAATAGATCAACCTGTTTAAAATTAAAGATTTATTGGAATGCCAGATCTTCCTCTCTATAACATATTTCAGTATAGCAGTTTTAAATGAGATTAAGCGATTGATAGGCATAAACTACCATTTTTAGGCTAGAGAGGAAACCTAGAAAACCACAATCAATAGTGTGTCAACTGAACCTCTCCCATTATGAGCTTCAGTCAAACACAATTGCCTACACTTTACTGCTCAACTAGGCCTGTTATTAATAGATTCCAAATGTAACATCCTCGATTCCAAGCCATGAGAATAAGGTATGAGGGTCGATCATAGAAATCAATGACATAAACCTTGGATAGACCAAGACATGGCATGTTCGGCCATGGACCCGGTCCACTCGACCGAGACCCGGTTAGGGCAAATAACTAAGACCAACCACAAAGCCTATTTTAAGATATTCAATGGACCAATTCTAATTGAAAATTGTTATAGACAAGTTTAAGAAAGCTACCAACTTGGTCACACTCGTTTGTTTAAAGTTTAGTAAATTTTGGCATAAATCTCGATTCTCAAAGAACAGTCAATCGTGTATAAATATGAATGACTTCCCTGATTAGGCGACACCTTATGTTAGTCTCATGATTGCCTTGGATGAGATTTTAACACAAATCAATTAATGCAGGAATAAATCATTGGACAAGTGTCAAGAGGTAATTGGGGGTCTAGAATCTTCCATAACATTTTACCATAGTCTATCCTTATCCATTATATGCCACATGTCAATTGGGAGGAGAGAAAACTTGCTTCTCAAGTAGCTTGGTAAAAATATCTAGGCCTCATTTAATGATTTTGGACTTTAGCTCATTAATGGCATAAATGAATCACCTACTTAGGTGTCCTTTAGAATCTTAGGTGAATCTTAGGTTATGATGGCCCTAGATTATAACCTTGGTGAACAAGTCAAGAACTAGCCAATTAGAAGAAGACATGACGCATCAAAATGCTTATGTGTCTCCTTAGGCACTATAGGCAATAACAACCTAAAATGAGCCTGGGAGAACAAGTCAATATGTGAACCAATCACAAATGAACACCAAGGGACTCAGGCGCCAACTCAAGAAGATAGCTAGACCAACTTGCCACTTAGGTGTAATCATGAGCTTGCAATAAAATTCTAAGAGGAGAGGCCTATAAATAGGATGAGTCATCTTCACATTTTAAGGCTTGGCCTTTCTCTCTTTTCCTCTCCCTTTCTCTCCTTTTTTTCACGCCTTCCTCATCAAGCCGCCTTGAGCTGTCCAGTCACCAAAGGAGCATCTTGGAGCTAGGTTCAAAAGTTATAAGTAAACTTTCCTTACTCTTTGATATGGTAATGTGCTACTCGTATCAATTTAGAATATGTCATCACTTGCTTGTGTTTGCTTGTATATTGTGCTTGTTGTGTGTTTTCAATTACTTGTCTTTGCATCAAGTAAATCATGGTCTCGCGTGGGTGTTGAGCACACCCGAATGGCAAGGAAAGGTCTCGGCAAATTGGATGTGTGCCGAGGTGGGTGCATGGCCCACACTTGATCTCAAGACAACATTGAAGCGTGTTGTTACTTGGGACAAGCATCAGGTCAATGCCAAAGCCAAGGTGAACAATTCCAAGTCAAGACCACAAGCTCGAATCGCATCTAGCATGAGTCAAGTAATAGGGCACAAAAGTCATTAATTCACTTTGTATGGCACGCCTTCGGGCCTTTCATTTAGCTAATAATTCAAGATAAAAATGGATTGATTGATGTTTGAACGCATAGATACACGATGGACTTTTATTGCCGATGCTAAGGTATGCCGGGTTGTTGCCTAGGGTAAAGCCCTAGTTGCTGTCCCGATATTGAGATCATGGACAATACCAGCCCGAGTGAGGCCAATGCCTGGGGGTCACCCTAGATGCCATCCTAATAATGAGATTAGGACGATGCCGGCTGCCAAGGAGGGGACCGATGCGCAGTTGATACCAGGAGAGTCGATGGATTTCAACTAACTGAACTGACTAAAATAAACTGGAAGTCCACGTGTGGTCCATGACTGATGCATGTGTGATGCTTGAATTGATGCTTGCACCGATACTGGAACTGAGGCTTGCAAAAGCTGGGTTTTGATATATATTGTGGAGTCCTTACATCAATTTGAGCATATGTTAGCATCAGGTCATTTAGTGCTTGAATGAGTTTTATGTGATGCACGCATCCCTCTTAATAACTAGAATGATCGTAAGCCACAGATCTTTGGAGGACTTATTTTTATGCACTAACTCCTTGTCTTTGATACTTAAAAGCACATAGCTGATTGAGAGCCCTTCATATGCATAAGCAAGGCAAGGCATGAATCTTGCTATTGATTTACCATCGACAAATGGGTGGTGATCTTATATCCAAGGATTGATGGCGAGACGTCCTCCTATAGGAGAATTAGGGATTTCTGCTTACAGAGTCATCAACTCACTCTTATTGTTTTCACCATTTCAGGGGTGAAATGGATGAACCAGCCTTACCGCTTGTCCATTCCGGTCTTCCAATTGATATGGTTACTACTATGATGGATATAGTAGACTTAGAAGAGGACGTCACTTACCGGAAGTATATTACCACTGTATGGGTCCAAAAAGAGGTAGACAACTTGGTTTCCCCTGTGTGGAAGGCTTGGTGCCTCATTTTTTATGAGGATGTTTTAGGTCCCATCCGAGGCCTCATCCTTCTAGTGGATCCTACAAGAGCATCATAGAAGAAAGGCCTAGGATGAAGGCCATTTTTGGAGGAGCTTGATAGAAGAACTAGGCTACCCCAGCCTTTTATTCGTCGATGTGTGGTAATGAAGATAAGTAGCCTAGGACTAAGATGGGCATGTAATCGTAATAACTTTTGATATGTGTATATATGTATGAATATATATTGCTTTTGTTTGCTTGGCTCATATAGATGTTGCCCGACTTCCATGTTTGTTTGTATACGGAGATTGTTTTTAATTCGCTTCCACATATACTTAATCAAAGATAAAATATTTTTGGGACGATTGACATGCCTGGGACATCTATGCTGACCCATTGGGTCACGCTCTTGTACCAAGGGTGGGGCGGGAGTGTGACACCAAAATCCAATTCAATAAGATCACTTAAGGGTTTAACATATATTGAAATATCCATTAACCCAATTATTTAAAACCTCGCATTGATTCAGAATTATTTTGGGCTGCTACCCGATTATAGCAGATATTGGGGGAATGGTAGTTGAGGGGTTGCTAGGCCTAACTGGTGCCCGAGGTAAAGCTAAGTAATGTCCAGTACTTGGCATTGCGTTTTCTTGGCTTGAGTCTGTTGATGTGTAGGCTGTGGAGGCATGCCCAAATGATGCATCTATGTTGATTTTGAGTACGCCAGGGCTCAGGGGTTGCCATTTGCTATGTAAGTTGTCGCCATGCTTCGACTTTTTGGTTTAGGATTCCATGTTGCGTAGCTTTCTTGTAATGTTCTGGCTCTAAACAGAGTGTGACGAGAATTGAGGGGGCTCTTTCGGAATATGAAATGGTTTCTATCCTTCCATATGCACCATAATGCAATCGCAATCAATTAAAAGGTTTGTGAGTTCCTTGGTCTTGTGTGAACTTTACACAACCATTTATTAAAACGGGTTAAACCCACTCGGTTCACTTCGACTTGCAGGGATGGGTCATTCCATAGCTGTGTTGTCCAAGGGCAGAGAATGAGTGTATGCTCGATTGTCTTTGGTTCAATTTTGCATATTGGACAAACAGGTGCAGGTACTACCTTCCTTTTGTATATGTTATCCAATGTAGGTAAGGCATTCTAACATGCACTCCATAGGAAGAATTTTATTTTCGGTTGTATAGCTGCATTCCATATTTGTTTCCATAGGTCTAGGTTGAACTGGTGGGATGTTGTTGGCGTGTGATCTCGTGGAGTCATTGTATGTTTTCTATTCAACAAGTATCCACTCTTCACCATGTAATTTCCGGATTTATTATTTATCCATACCAGTTTATCTTCTGTAGTAGGGAGGCTGATATAGATTGCGAGAATTTCCGTTACTGTCTGGTTATCAAACATTGACCGCAAGAGGGCTTTTTTCCATTTAGCAGCTTCAAAATCTATCAAATCCGCCACTTTGCAAGGTTCATTTCTTCTTGCTGGTCCTCCGATTGGTCCTCTATTCAGCCATTTATTTTCCCTAATTGAAATTCTTTGTCCATTCCCCACTACCCACATAACCTGAGGGCGATCGCTTCTCTTCCTGCTAATAAACTTTGCAAACCCGATGATGGGCGCGAGCCTTTCCCTGCTTGCCACAAGTCACAGTTGGGAAAATATAACCCTTTCATGATTTGACTCCATAGAGTATCAGGGTGTTGAGAGAGACGTCAGGCTTGTTTTCTGAGCATAGCGATGTTAAAAGTGAGGAGATCCTTAAAGCTAAGCCCACCCTCCTCTTTTCGGAGCTTAAGAATTTCTCATTTTCTCCAATGTAGACCAATCGCTTTTTTGTTGTTTCTCCACCAAAAGTTAGCTATTTTCTTTTCAATAACTTTGAGAATAGATATAGGGATTTTAAAAATTGACATCGCATACTAGGATATTGCATGCACTACTGCTTTAAGAAGTATTTCCTTACCAGCTTTTGATAGCAGATTTTCCTTCCAACTCTCCAGCTTCACATTTACTCTAGCGAGAATCCAGGCAAACACTTCTTTTTTGGAGGCACCCCAGTCTGAAGGGATTCCAAAATATTTCCCCGTTTTCACAATTTCGGGAACTTGCAACTCTGACGCCATGTTTCTCTATAGTTGTTCTGGACAACCCTTGTTGAAGAATATCCCTGCTTTGTTTAAATTTATAGCTTGACCTAATGCGTAACAATATTGGTGAAGGATAGACGCCAGATTTTGACATTCCAAGATTGTTCCATTTAGGAAGAATATAAAGTCATCTACAAATAGTAAGTGGGAAAGGGTAGGGCAATTTATATTCAGTCGGATACCACAAAGTGTGCCTGCTTCAAGGGCTTGCTTCATCATATGAGAGGACATTAGCTACTATGATGAATAGATAAGGCGATAAAGGATCTCCCTAGCGAATACCCCTAGTTTGCTTGAAATAGGGCAAGGATACCCCATTGAACTTAATGTTGTAAGAAACTATTGTGACACTCTGCATTGTCCACTTAATCCATTCTTCACAAAACGCTATCTTTCTTAGACATTCCTGAAGGAAGTCCCACTCTAAGCGATCATAAGCCTTCTATATGTCGAGTTTAAGGACAACTTGGAATTTGCGTTGCCGGTCGCGAGTTCTTAATCGGTGTAGCACTTCCTATACAATCAGAATATTATCCTGAATTTGCTGACTTCCCACAAAGGCACTCTGTTCTGCTTCAATTAGGTCTGGTAATAGAGGTTTCAGTCTATTTGTGACGATTTTGGATATGATTTTGTAGGCAAAATTGCACAGGCTGATAGACCGATATTGTCCTAACTTTTTTGGGTTTTGGGTTTTGGGGATGAGTGTGATTTGTGTTTTATTCAGGGCTGGGTTTAGGGTTCCTATTTCGAAGAAGTGCTGGACCTCCCGACAGATATCACCTCCAATGTCGTTCCAATGATGCTGAAAGAAAAATCCATTTAACCCATCCGGCCCGGGAGCTTTAGTAGGTCCCAATTGGTGAGTAGCTTCTTTAATTTCTTCCATGGTGACAGGTGCCATTAGTGATTGGTTCATAGATGCATCCACCAAGGTTGGGATGTGGTCTAGAATGGGCTGAAAATTCCTAGGACCTTCGACGTATAAATGTTTTTGAAGAAATTCACCGTCATGTCCTTAAGAGTTTCTTCATTCCTAACCCACTCTCCTTGTTCATTCAATAGCATGGATATTCTATTTCTATTTCTCCATTGAATAGTAGTTGCATGGAAAAACTTTGTATTTCTATCCCCCCATTTCAACCATTTGATTCTTGATCTCATACCCCAGAACATTTCCTCTTGTCGCCATAGTGATTCGATCTCTTGGTTGATGTGCCGAATTCTGTGATGTTCGTACTATATGTCTTGGCTGTTCATCAAGGTTTAAAGTTTGCTTTTCAGCCCATCTATCCTTTTTTGTGCATTGGGGAATCGTTTTTTACTCCAGGCAGTAAGCTGAACAGCCACTAAATGCATTTTGTTAGCCATATTTTTGCTTTGGGAATCTTCCCAAGCTCGTTTCACAATTTGCCTACACTCCTCATCTTCTGTCCAGTAAGCTTCATACCTAAAATCTCAACGTTTTCGACCTGTTGTAGGAAAAAGTGATTATGATCCGATCCGATGGCTGGTAGGGCTACGACTTCTGCAGTTGGATATGCCATTCTCCACTCCATGGTACATAAAGCTCTATCCAGCCTTTTTTTAACGTTTTCTTCTCCATCCCTTCCATTCGTCCATGTGAATGCACACCCCTTGCTTTCTAGGTCTATTAAGGAACATGCATGTAAAAAATTTCTAAATGTTGTAAGACGAAAATTTTCTGCCATCCTCTTTCCCACCTTTTCCCAATTGTACAAAACTTCATTAAAATCTCTTATACACAGCCAAGGTAGATGATTTAAGATGCTTACTCTTTGTAATTCCTCCCACAATGGTACTCTGTCATTAAAATTAGTTGGAGTGTGTAGGAAAGTGAGTCTCATAAGCTGTCTATTGTTGTGAAGTCGGCACTGTGCATTTATAAGGTACGCCAAAGACGAATCCACTGCTATGATAACCATTTCATCCCAGAAAATAGCCAAACCCCCTAAAATACCTTCTAGATTCACCAAAAAGTTGTTTTGATACTTCGCCCTTCTTCTCAATCGCTGCACCATCTGCTCTTGGTTTTTAGTCTCCATTAGAAAGATTACATTAGGCTTTTCCTGAGTCACGAGGACCCTTAGAGCTCGAATTGTCAGGGGTGAGCCCAAACCTTGACAATTCCAACTAAGTAGTTTCATGGATGACCTTGACACCTAAATTTTTGCCCAAAATCATTTTCGAAAAAATGGGAACTTGTTTTTCCACAAAAATATTTCATGTCAAATTCTTGCATATAATTTATCTAGGTGTTTAGTATAGTTTTCTTTTTTTTTTTAAATGGAAGATGTTTTTCCTTTAAAAAAATAATTAAAAAAATATATATAAAAAAAAAAAAAAAAAAGAAAAAAATTTGGGGCCAATGATCTAAATGTGACTAGCCAAGCCCAGGAGGTAAGATTGGAATTAAAATGGCAAATTGGGGCCAAAACGCAATTTCCAAAAGTTGAGGGACCAATTTGCAAATTTTGTAAAATTTCACCCGAGCCCTTAAATCATCATCTTAGCCCCCAATTGAGTTGAAATTAAACTTGGGTCAGGTCTAATTAATCGAATTGGGCAAAAAGGACCAAATTACATTGAATTAGACATTTTCAGGCAAGAAAATGGCCAATTTTGAGGGACTCTCTTGCAAAATTGGGTGGACACAATTGCGAAAAATGATCAAGATCTTAAACTAATATATATGAGCTTGCTAATTGAAAAAAAAAAAAAATCGCAGCCAAATTGATGGATTAAAGCAACCAAACCAGCTACCAAAACTCAGTCCACGAGTTGGTCTCAATTCGGAGTTGCTGAGTAAGCAACTTGGTGGCCCCACCATATCCCACTCAGCCGCCCATCCAGCCTGATCTTTGCACGTGATTGAAGACCATAATGAGTAGTGCCAGTGGACGGAAATTTGCCAGGGATAAGCTGCTGAAAGCACGGGAAAGTCGCAGCAAAATCCGCACACTCAACAGCTGCAGAAGTTGAAAAATTAGCTAAGTCAGAAAGTGGGTGAACTAGCTCAGTTGGCAGGCTTGGTAGGGGGCAAAAAGCCGACCAAGAGATTGATGAATTTGGTGGATAAGATCTATGAAGTAGGCTCTTTTGAGGGATAAGGGGGAGAAGACAAGAAACACGAGAGAGAGCTCACGATCGTGCCCAAGAAACACCCTCAGAAGCAACTGCAAAAAAAAAAACCCAGAAACTCCATCAACCCTTAGAGAGAGAAGTGAATTTTTCACAAACTTGGAGCCAAAATTAGCCAAAACTTTCAACTAGAGAGTGAAACTTCATTCAAAGATCTTTCCAACCATAGGTCATACATCCAAAATGAAGATCGGGAAGACCTCCTAAAGCCCCCCGAAAAGATACCCTCCTGGCGGGCCAAGGGAGTCCTAAGATTTTTCTAAGTGTTGAGCCCGGTTGGTCACGAGTGAGGAAAAGCGAGTGTTTTTGGGAAAATGGAGAGACAAGTGAGGAAATACAAGAGTTACAAGCCAAACTAGAATATATATAGTTTGGGTTGGTTTTAAATTTTCCAACAAAAGAGGTATTGAAGCCTAATTTTGGAGGTCAACGAAAACCTTCGTTGTCAGCTTTTTTCTTCTGCAGATCTCACTTTCAGTTTGCATGAGCCATTTTCCACGTGCCCCCCGGAGGATAATTTCTCATTTCCTTGACCAAGAGTCACTTGGAAAAGAAACTAGGAAGCAAGGTAAGCATCCTAGATGTATTTTTGTTTAAGTTTGAACATGTTTTGATAACAAAAATCAAGAGGAAAACTAGTCCGAAGAACTGATTTTTGAGGTAGAAATTTTTGTAAGTGTTTAAAGCCTCCTCAATACCTCTACATTCTTGACTTGTTATTCTACTTTGCATGCGTTATTTTGTCATTGTGACTTTGATGAATGCTATATGGGAGTACAAATAATGCATAGGACAACCCGGTTTAGTCTTTAAACCTTCTTATGAACCATGAAACCGTCTATAACATGAGCCAAAAACCAAGCCAATCCACATTGAGACATGGTTGGCCAGCGTAGATCATGCATGTATGCTTCTTGGAGGGTTCGTTTTGATGCGTCCGATTGATCATTTTCGGTGATGTTTGTTGCATTTGAAAATACATGTTACCTATTTTCATCCGAATGGAGTAATATTTCATATAGATGTTGCATGTGATGGTTGTCAGGGCTTCAATTTGGGCATATGACATGGCTGTTTGACTTGGGTTCAGCACCAGATTTGCAAAATGGCTCCAACCCGCATATTGGAGGCCGTTTTCAATTTGGTTCATGTGTGTTCTAGGCTGTGATTTCTAGCTAAACCTATTCTTTGTATGTAATAGTATATCCTTGATACTTTGCTTTCGCATGAGATTACTTATGGGTCGAGATTGAAGGCCACGAACATGGCCCGAGGAAGCTGTTTTGAGGAGATTTGATGTAAGCCAAATATTCGATAAAATGTCGGAATCAAGTTTCAACCTTGAAACGGTCGATTTGAGCTCTATTATTGTGATATTTATGTGCTGTGTTGTTTAATGTTAGCATATATCGGTTTAGGGAATTATTATTATTATTATTTAAAAAAATAAAATCCAAAAATTCAAAAATTTCAAAAAATACATAAGTGATAAATGGTATCAAATTAAGGCAAAAATGACATCTATGAAATTTTATTAATTTTATAAGGTCATTTTTCCTAATTTAATGTTGTTTTGATATTTTATAATCATTTTTGTAAATAATCTATTTTGCGTAGATTAAAATTAATTAGAGTAATTTCATGCATTTAGAGTAATTTCATGCATATTTAAATTCCCATTTTGCTCACGGGGTCCTGTCCCGGGCGTGATAACAAGGCCATGTAATATTATTTGCCCGACTTGTATCGGGTTTTCCTTTTACGCATTTATTTTCAAGTCATTTCGATTTCTTGGATGTTTGCTTACGCACCGCTTTTCATTAATTTGAGTGTAAATTTCTCTTCTAAATTATGTTAGGATTAGTCTAGACATTAAGGAAAACAAACCTACAAAAACATTTGCATGGACGTGTAGCGGTTTTATAAGGATTATAATTGGTAATCAAGATTGTGTGGCCACTTAGATGAACAACCTTCCAAGTTAGTGGTACCGCAAGGGCGCTAATAGAAACATTGGCGTAAACAATTCCCCGTTCCTAGAAATCTCTGGTTGCGTAGAAATCAAGACAACACTCCCGCGTCTTGATTGGTTTCTAGCCGACCCCAATAGGCTAGTGGCGACTCCTAGAATTACATAGGTTGTTAAGAACTAAAAATATAAAATCCAACGTCGCGCGAGGTATGGGCTTGGGAGAGCCCGTGCCTAATTTAGGGTTATTGGTCCGCCTCTTTAGGTAAATACCCTAAACCTTCTTTCTTTTCCCCCGAACGGAAAAAGGGAGGTCGCGACAATGACCCGATGGCTTATTAAGGCTAGCCACCGAAGCCCAATGTGTGGAATTCTCCTCCTCGGTAATAGGAATCTTCACTAGTTGTAGCTTATCGGATGCTGGTGTCTTTGAGAATTGTGCGCCATAGGGACAAAATCTCTTCCCTTTTTTCAATGTACAAAGTTTGGTACTTCTGGTTTTGCCCCTGTTTTGGGTTATTTTGGTTGCTGTCTGGTGTTGTTTCTCTTGGTCTTGTTCTTTCACTGTTCATTATAGATAATCATCATAGATTCCTTATCAAGGCAGCTGCTATCTCTCTCCTGTGTTCCTTTTTCTTCCCTTATAGTTATGGCTAGAGAAGAGTGGAGAGGATCATCCTTTTGTTTCGTAGCCTCCGTCGGAAGATGCTGAGTTCGTATGGGTAGAATAGGCTGCTCATTTACGTTTTTCACATGCTGATCTGCACTGGTTTTTGCAGCAAGAGGGGATTCTGGCACCATATCTAGATCTTCAAGGAGTGCAACTTGTTTCCCATAAAAAACTTGTCCATAAGGGCTGAGTTCCCTGACTTCAGCACGTAGCCAATTCCCGAAGTTACCTGGTAAGTCCTCCTCCAGCCTTGTGGTTTCATATGGTATTTCTTTACATGCAGTGGCATAATGCCCTATTCTTCCACAAGAGTAGCAATAGTGCGGGAGTCGCTCATATTTGAATTCTATCCACAATTTTTTGCTTCCCGGGTTAATGACTACACTGTTTTAAGGGGGTACCCAAGTGGAGATTAATCCTGGCTTTGCCGACTTTATAGGTGTTGTTTCCTTTGACTTCCAGTTTTACATCTATAACTTCACCAATCTTGGATGCTTTTCTTTGACTACTTCTTTTGTCACTCTGCCAAATGGAAGGCCATACAGGTGCACCCAAAAGGGGCAATGAGTGAAGTCTTAACATATTTCAAGGAGCTCTAGATCGCATTGTTGAAGCACGAGGTTACTTGAGAAAGACCACGGGCCGGAGTCTAATACTTTCTGCTTTTCAGCTTCAGACTTGAAGGAAAAGGAAAAGAACCCAGGTTCTAGTAAGGTGCAAGATACATTCTCCGTCTTCCATGCCCTTTTCATAGTATTAATAAAGGCCCGAAAGTTCACATCGGGCAAGAGTAGAGTTTTCCAAACAAAGTTATTATGC
This sequence comes from Eucalyptus tenuipes, assembly GCA_014182365.1. Taxonomy (NCBI): domain Eukaryota; kingdom Viridiplantae; phylum Streptophyta; class Magnoliopsida; order Myrtales; family Myrtaceae; genus Eucalyptus; species Eucalyptus tenuipes. The sequence goes on along the minus strand of CM024541.1, from coordinate 16,833,085 downwards.
ATTCTGTCAATTTTTCTTCAGAGATTCCTTCCTTAACATCTATCACATAATCCTTGGACCATAGATTACCCAATCTTCTACACAACACCTCTAATCTACTGTCTTCAGATATCTGATCAGTCATAATTCACTTGTCGGTATAGGTATTGAAAAAATAAAGAGTGGGCTACCTCAGCAATGAAGACTCGGCGGGGACTTTTTCTTTCAAGAAGCAAGATTGTTGTTCTCACTTGATGGTGTATATCGGAATGTGGTTGTTGACGCAACAAAGATCAGACTGGTGCACCTTCCTTCCCTCAACCATGTGCGAAGTTAGTCGACAAGACGGTCCGTGCTAATAAGGACTACTGGACCTTTTCAATATGAGAACAAGGAAAAGCCAACCAAGAGAGGGACAGGATAGTCGATAGTGAGGTAGAGATATGTCTATGAGATTGGACAATATTTAAATTGGCTGGGGGTGGTTAAAGAGTTGCGGCCAGAATGGTTTGTCAGGGGATTGGAATCTCGTTGATTAGGGTTTTAGGGTAGACTCGGGAAAGATATTTAATTGTGGTTGAAGAGGAGCAAATTATCTTACAGTGACGATTTTAGGGTTTCGGTTGGTGACTGATTTGGGAGTAATGGCATGAGGGAAAAGTGGAAGTTTTGGAGATTTTTGGTTTGGGTGATGCAACCCGGGAGGTGGAAACAAGGGTCGAAGAGGTCTCGAGAGAATTCTTCGTGAAGAGAAAGGGGAAGTTAAAGAAGATTGTTGTGGGTGTTGCGATTCAAAACAACTTTGGTGCTACCGAACCGAAAGGGAACTACCATGCAGTAGGGAAGAACCCAGATCGCCTAGGAGAGTTTTTTTTTCTCCATTGTACACCAAGCCATCATTGAAGAAACGAACTTTCTCGAGTCTAAGCAATACCTAGGAGAGATTGTCCACAGCCTCTACCAATTGAAGCGATGAAGCACCCACACCTTCGTGTTATCCGTGACCATGGCCAGCAAAGCCTTCTCCGGATTCCACTCCACCATCTTCACTTGTCAATCGAAAGAAATCCAACCAAAATCTACCATACCGAGTTGGAAAATAGCCTATTAGGAGGTTGCAAAAAGAACACCCGAACGACAGCCGAACCTGAGAAGCCAAAGCAGTCCGTCGGAACTAAAGCTGAAATGGAAGCACGCATGGTGACCCTGCTCCGTCGGTCTCCATTTGCCATAAAGCTCCGCAAGCAGCCGGGAAACGTAGTGTACATGGAGGCTGAAGGGTCCCATGTCACACTTCGATCCCCGAGCGTGCAACAACCCCTACCTCACGGTCGATAGAAAGCAACGTCCCAAGACTCGTCAACGACCATTCATTTTAATCTTTCATTATGCGCAAGCGGAAGATGAACCATTCCCAGTCCAACAGACAATCAAACAATCAAACACGGATAGAGGGATGAATAGTAAGAACCACAGTGACTACTCACTTATACAACTTTAATGGATTAACCTACAGAGGATTGTTTCCAAAATTACAAGCCCACCAAAGGGGCCGATCCATCCTCTAAGCCAGACCAAAAAGAAGTTAGGCTCGGGTAATCCATCTATACAAAAACGAACCCTTGGGTTCAGCACCCCTATTACTCAGACCCATCGGACTCAAGCTCCGTCAGGTTAATCACTGGCAAAGCGAGGGCACAATTCTTCACTGCACTGGCGATTGCGCCAATCTAAGGGCTTGAAAATGGTTATACAATAACCAGTGAGATAAAATCTCAACGAGTTCTCCCCCTAAACTCCGGTTAGAACACCAACTCAACTCGGGGTATCTCTCCAGAACCACCCCTCAAATAGACAACAATCAACCACAAATAATAGCCAGGGTCAACCAACAATCAAATAGTCAGTTCGCATGCAACCTTACCTAGTATGCCATACCATGCACATTATATCTCAGCACAATGCATACAATACATGTCACGCCCCGATCCTTGAGTGCGCGCACATCTCTCTTTGGTTGATAAAAATTTTGCGACTTCCCAGAACGAGTCGCCGACCCTTTCTTTTTATTGCACATGCGGAAGCGAATAATAAATCCCCTGACAGTAATCATTTCGGGATAGAAAAATAGGACAACAGATTTTCAAACAAACATGCTTTCAAATACACACCGAGTCAAATACAAAAGGCTACAACCACTAGACTTCAAATGATTGACTCTTAAAAAGAAACTGTCCTATCTGACCTACACTTCAGATCCCTTCAACTCGGCTCCAAGTCTTCCACCCTACGGTCCTGAAAAATGAAGCCCACGACGGGGTGAGATATAAATCTCAGCGAGTTCACTCGCTAAACCCCGATTAGGAGGGTAATACGTCTAAGACGTCTTAATCACACAATCATACAATCACAGAGGCTTACATTGGCCTCAGTTCCTTCCTACAAGTCAGCACAATTCATATCATAATCATGTGTATATAGCAAATTCACACACCAATTTGGAACTTCCAAACCAATCATTACTCACACGAGCAAGAATCACAATTTAATCAAAGCAAGAATTACCGACACACGCCGGTCCATCAACTCAACTCAACATGCATTTCGATTAATTAACTGTTACTACCCAACACGAGCAGTTTTATCCGACACACGCCAGGGAAGAAATAACTACTGACACACGTCGGGAAAGACTAATAACTACCGACACACTCGGGGAAAGATAATAACTACCAACACACGCCAGGGAAAGATAATAATTACCGACACACGCCGGGGTTAAATAATAATTACCGACACACGCCGGGAAAGATAATAATTACCGACACACGCCGGGGTTAAATAATAATTACCCACACACGCCGGGGAAAGATAATAATTACCCACGCCGGGGTTAAATAATAATTATCGACACACGCCGGGAAAAGATAATAATTACCGACACATGCCGGGGTTAGATAATAATTACTAACGTCCACCAACACACGCTGGGGACGGGTTCTCATAACTATTAACGTCCACCAACACACGCTGAGGATGGATTCTCTTAACTTTCACACGATCATCGAGCATAAACTCTAGGCATATCACATATCAACCATATAACATCAAAGGTGCAATTTCCAGCAATCAAAGCCTCAAGAACCATCACAAACTCAGAACCAGCCCTAACCGACAAAATAGACCCACTCGCACGTCTCCAAGTTTAAATCCAGAAACCAAATCAAACGAGTTCGGAAAATTCCCAAATTTGAATATGTTGTAAAAGACACATAAATGAACACCTTAACCCAAATATTTATAGATTCGGCCCAGTAAATTGCTCAATCCTGTACAAAAACTGGGTCTGTTTCCCGAAAGTCTATTTTCTGAAATCAATTTGGTTCAAGGTCCAAAACATGTCCGTTTGATCTGAATTTGAGTATGTTAAACTAGAAGAAGTGAAAAACAACTTTTGTGAAGAAACCATTTTGAAATTCAAACCCTAAGAGTTGGTAAAAAAAAAACCCTAAAATCCTAAAATGTCACCAATCCCAGTGAAAACTGAGGCTCTGTTTGAAAATGACGGAGCTGATATCTCCTTCTTTTAGATCCCTAAAAATCTTGAGAAAAATATATTTTGTAGCTGAGGATGTCTAAAACATTTCTCATGAAGACATCACTTCAAAATCGTAACCCATTTTGATATACAAAAATGGCAAACGGCGAGGGTCCAGAAATCCAAACTGTAGAAATTCCATTGGATTCGACTAATCCAACATCAACGATACAAATCTCACTAATTAGCTTACACTAATCCATTCTAGAGCTAATCTAACCATTCTAGCTTATCACTAATCCATCCTTAAGCTAATCTAAACAACCCTTAAGCATAATTAACCTACTAAGTAAGGTTTAGAGAGCAAACTCACTGGATTTGCACGCCGATGAGTTCACCGCGATGAGGATGCGAAGGCGAGTGATAAACTAGCCCACAGCGACACCAAGCGAGATCCGGAAGGGCCCGAAATGCTCCACGAAGCCTCACAAGTTGCTAGTTCTTCAGCTTCCGTTCTGGAACTGCAGAGGCTGAACCGGTGGCTCGGCTTGCTGGAAACGGAGAGTGAGGGCTGCAGCGAGTCAAGCAGGCTTAGGCAAAGCTTTGGCTGAGCTTCACGTGGGCCCGAAGGACGCTGGATGACCAGGGACAACAACGGACAAGGCTCGGGACACGGTGGAGGCAGAGGGACACGCGCGGGCGAGCGATGGTGTCTTTGAGGTTCCTGGCAGTGCGGCGAGCGTCAACGAAGGAGGAGGACGGTTGAGCTACAGTTCTGGCTTGCTGGAGGCTTCGAATAGCAGAGGAAGGGGATGAGAGGGTCGACGGATGGGGAGAAAGAGAGAGGAAGGAGAAGAGGGGGACCATTTGGCTAAGGGGGGACCACCACTTGCCTCATCCTCATCTTCTTTGTTCCATTGACTAGTCCACCTTGCAAGCTGTCTTCCTTGGCCGACAATCAGCCACCAATGCCCTTCTAGAAGCTCATTTGAAGTGGTCCACAAGTCATGGATGGTGTATACAAATTTCACAAGTTTTTGCTCAATTGGACTTCAAATGGTTCTTGAATCAAGCCAATTCGGCCTCTAAAAATTTCAATGTCGAGTCAATAATCAAATTGGTATTTTTCCTCGCCAATTGAATCCACTTGCCTCTCAATTGCGTGATTCAAACGGTCCCTGACATTTTCTGGACAAAAACGGCCATACCCTGACTTTTTCCCAAAAAGTCTCGATTTGCAGAAAAATCTTCGGAGACTGAGTTGACGTTCCTAAAATGACTTGTAACATGGCAGAACTTTAAATTTCTGAAATCGGATTCAAATTCGCGGTTAATTTCAATCTTGCGCAATTTTAGCGTGACCTAGGCCACTAGGTAGCTTTTAGAAATTTTTAGTGCAATGACCCATGGTCGATTTTCTTCGAGTCACAATGAACCTCTTCAACACATTGGCGACTCTCGGTAGTCGTGAAAATCTCGAGATTTCAAATACGAATACGGGTACCAAAACGACGAAAAAATCAATCTATTGCCGATCAACGAGAATTTTGCAATTTAGTGGAATCACCTACGTTTAATCACACATCTCAGTCGAACCAACCTATCTCTAATTTCTAATCAATCTTACTATGCTGAAATGATCTCTACAGATGAGCACGGTCGAGTAGCCGACTCCTGGTCGAATCCTCAAGTCTATTGCATTAAAATCTCTTAATAACTTCTAGTTATCTCACGAGTGGTCATCTCAGAGAAAAGCACTATAGGCACGTCAATGAAAGGCCCAACTTATCCAATAGAAATCAGAGCCTGAAAAATCAGGATGTCACAATGCACATGACCATTAGATGATGCAATGCATCAATCACATATGAGTCGCATCACAAGCGATCTCACCTGGCCATTGCCACACCTTGCACGTTATCAATTCAAGCGTGAGTGCCATAAACAGTTCATATGGGTCCCGATTATAGGGTAAAACCATTATGACATGTCAGATACCATACCACACAATTTTGCCCCATAGTTAGGCGCAGCTATCACATCCACTCATGCATAATCAAAACCGATGATGTCATGTTTCTTACACGCTCTCGCATCCACACATGGTCCGATTATTACTATCACCCCCCCCCGAAACTGCTGTCGGGGCGGCGGCGGGTATTTCAACTATCACCTACGAACTCTTGTCGGGTGGCGGGTGTTACTCTATCACCCCTCGGACTCCTGCCGGGGCGGCGGGTATTACCACAACCAAACCTCTGTCGGTGTCTACAATAAATTGGACTATCACCCCCGAACTCCTGTCTGGCGGTGGGTGTTACACTATCACCCCCCGGACTCCTGCTGGGGCGGCGAGTATTGCACTATCACCCCCCAAACTTTTGTCAAGGCGGCAGGTTCAATTTAGTGATCATTCAAGCACAACATCACAACCCACTTATTATCTTTGCATTAGTCAATACACACATGCTTGCAAGCTCAAATCTTTTTCTCATAAAAGCGGTCCATTTTCGGTGTCCCTCTGACAAACCCTTTTCCTTTTTTTTTTTTGTGAAAACCATACGATTCAAGCGGATGTCCATGCAATGACACATCCCATACACATCATAGGATCAAAGCACATGAAATTAGACAATTTTTCACTCTCGGGTGAACAGTGCGCGTGAACAGTACCTCGTGAATAGTATCGCTTGAACAGTGCACGTGAACAGTAATTGTGAACAGTGCACTATGAACAGTGAAATTCCATAATTTAATAATTAATAAATTAAATTCAAAAATTAAGCAAAACCTTAATTAAAATAAACAATCACTTAATTAAGGCAAAACGAGCTTAATTAAACACAAACACAATTAATTAACAAAAAGCAAGATTAGCCTAAACTAATCTTAACCATCTTTCTAATCACCTATCTTAGGGCTAATACAACTTAATTAAACCCATTAAACTAGAATTAAACCTAACTAAACCAACCTTAGGCCAGTTTAGGCACTAAATGAAGGTTTAAGAGCTAAACTCACCCGTTAAGCGGGCCGGAGACACGGACGCGGCGGCGGCGGCAAAGGCGACACACAAGGACCTCAACCATGATGATCCAAGGTGGTTTTGTGGCTGAAACAACAGCCACAACCTCTGTTTCCCTCTGCAACTTTGAAAAACTAACTACCAGAGGAGGAAAATGAGCTAAACTGGCTGGCCGAAGCTCCAGCGAGCGATGGGCCGACAACCGGCGGCACCTGGGGGTCAAGGGGGACTTGGTGGTGGCTGGGTTGGGTAAAGGAAGGGTCGGAATGGGAGAAAACGGCCGAAATTGCGAAACAAGGCAGGCGAGCAGCGAATCAACGGACCGGTGACCGATTTCTTCGGCCGACTCCGTGGGTCGGCCGACGGCTCCGTTCGGTGAGTGGTCGGGCTCTCCTGAACGGTTTGGGCCTTCTGAGCACGATGGTGAATGGAACAAAGGCTGATTCTCACGGGAAGGCAACGAATAACTCAAGTTTTCGGAAAAAAGTCAGTTGGAGCAGAAATAGGAAGAAGAGAAAACAAGGGGAGAGAGAGAGGTCGACGGTTTGGGGCTGAAGAGGGGGAGAGAGAGTGATGTGAAGGCTGGTTGTCAAGCCTCATTAAGGCCCTCACATGCTTACTTCAAGGCCCCAAGCATGACATCATCTTCTCTCTCTTCTTTAGCCTTTTTCTCCCTATAATTAGGGGCAAATTGGTCATTTCACAATGCACAATTCCCATTCTGTCCTTGGGCTGAAAATGATGGGTGGGCCTAAGAAATGGGCTTGGAAATGAATAGGAATGGGCTCGGAAATTTGTTGGGCTTGAAATGGCTAAAGATTGGACGATGGGCTTGGAAGGGTAAATAGGTTGATTGGGCCCAACAGGCTCACTTGCTTGCCTCGGGCCTTCCATGGTGGCTGTCCCACCTTGGGCATGAGGCCCACACTGTCCTTGCTCGGCCTACATCTTCATAGGCTCGCTTCGTCGGTCCGTAAATCCGTTTTCCAAAAACTCAGCTCAACTGACACCGACAACTGTCGAAGTAACGTCTTCCAAAAGTCTATCCCAATAGGTGGCTTCAAGGATTCACGCGAAATCGACTCGTGCCAAATCACGTTCAAGACATCTCGATACATGGACGTCCTTGACTACATGAAATTGCAAAGGATAGATTCTTATTTCAATATACACGATTTTCGAGAATCGACATAGGGTTGTTCGCGGGTTTGATAATAGTAAACAGAATCACCCATTGTTCCATTATGTTCTGCCCACGAATCGACTTCTAGTCGTTCCCTGAAATCGGCCTGCCTATCTATAGGATTGTCCTCATGCAAGTCCCACGGTCAAGTCGTTTTCCCAGGCCAAGTTCTTTAGTCGCACGAGTTCTGTCCTCATTAGTCTTTCCCCTCAACGTCAGTATCTCTAGAGTGATCAATTCTGAGTGAGATCAACCAACAATACATTGACGAAATTTACGTTCATTTATCCCTCAAAGGGCTCGAATTTCATGACATCACATCCCTACCCGCCAGACTCATGAGACGTCACATTGAGGCGAATGGGGTGAATTAATTATTGAAATGTGATTTGGAATAAGGAAATATGACCATCTTCATTTGCTTGAATGACGATTATCACGTTGATGCAAGTGAAAATCCAAAAGTTTTTCTTTGACCCGAACCTAACTGCCATAAGGCCCAATGTTTTAAGCTATTACATGAACCGACAAAAGCCCTAACTTTAAAAAATCCAATATATTCAGTTTGAGTTAAGTTGGTTTGGGTATTTTTGACACCCCTAGCTGATGGGGGTCATCGTGCCGTTTGGCTCTTTGGTGAGTGGTATTTTTTTTTAAATTAATTTGTAAAAAGTCAACTTAATCAATGGACAGAAGGTAATGAAAGCTTATTGGAGAAAACGCGGATATGCTTGTTGAATTTTTTTACTACATATGTACCAGTAACTTTATTCTATGAAATTCCATATGAACTTTCGAGAGATAAGAACACTAATAGTGTCATAATTGTCATACGGCATTCATTTGAGTAATATAATTTTTTTTTCCGCTCACTTGAGTATCACATCGTGTAAAATTGTTCATTTGAATGATTATTTCAACAATTCATCCTAATTGGCTTTCTTACTTAATTTTATATTCCAACGTGGTTTTCTAAGTCCAATGTTTTGTCCAACATGGCGAGTTTTAAAAATGTATGTATCTCTCTCCTTCTCTCTAAATGCTTCCTCTACTGAAATGATAATGTCTCTCTCTAAATGCTTTGTCAAACGATAACAATTCTCTCTCCCCAAATGCTTCCTATATGAAAGTTGCAGACCCCATAGAAGTAAAAGCTTCCTCTCTTCCGTGCGTCTTCTGTCTTCTTCACTCACTCACTCACTCACTCTCTCACTCACTCAATGTCATCTCTCTCACTCAATAGAGACTAAAGGCATGGGAAAAGGCTACAGTGTGGAGGGAGAAATCAGGGCTTGGTACGTGACGAATCTTGTTGGACTTCATAGCCCCAATAGCAAAAAGCTTGACCTTTATCTTGGTTTTTTTTAATATAATGTTGAGCCGTTACTCCTGCTTATGCTCCCCATTGCAAAATTGATAAAGTGTTTTTACCCACGTTGAGGTATTAGGGTTTGGTTAGGGTCAAGAAGAAAAGTTAAATCATTCCCCAATTTCTTTGAAATAGGTTAGGATTCTTTTACTAGATGTCTAAATAACGTCGTTTGCTCTCTCAATTGCTAACTTCATCTTACTAGCGAGCAACATCATATGATTTGTTCTTAATTAATGCCGTGTCAGATTTTCCAACGAGATAAATTGCCAATAGTACTCAAGTGATCGATTTTATATTTATGATATTCCACTAAGCGCTATACGAAAATTTTGACACTCATAGTGTTCTTATCCCGAACTTCCTATAACGTCCCCTTACTTAGGTATTGTAGGAATTTTTATCTCACCTCGTGAGTTAGATGTATGTGTCCATCACTGTAAATTTTATGTATATGCATATACATTAGATTGTTTAATGATTTGGAGACCAAATATTTAGGTTATAGTATAGCTTCTTGGCTTTGAGAACGAATCAAATGAATTAGTAATATTAATTTTATTAATCCAAAAAATAATAATGTAACTGCTATATTTCACCTAAAGTATGCATTAGTACTCTTTCCACAAGTGTGTAAACTGTAATAAAGCTAAATAAATGCCTACATACTTATAATAAAAGACAAATGCACACATACATGCATGCACACTTTTGCGGAAAATGAATGATTTAAAAAACATATTTCTAAAAATGGTCGTTTGTCTCACTCACAAAATAAATGAACAAAAAAAATTCATTTTCCACAAAAATGCTTACCCATAATTTATTGTTACAATGAAAACAAATTTCATTGGTAATTATTTCAATAATATAAATGATCATTTTTAAGAAAATATTTTCTAAATCGTTTATTTTTTACAAAAGAAACAGACCCTTAAATTGACAATTTACTGTCCAATGTACTATAATTCCTTAATCTCTATTATTCTGACTATTGTCCCATTGAAAAGGGTCACCCTCATGTCTCGTGAATACATATTCGATAAAAAGACATGAATTTCTTTTCATTTTGTTTCAACTTTAATTTGTTAACATAACGTCTAAAAAATGGAATTATTTAAATAAAAAAAAACTTGTTTTCGTCAATAGGAACCTTTAAAAATCACAATTAAAATTACATGTGCTTGTTTTCGTCAATAGGAACCTTTAAAAATCACAATTAAAATTACATATGCTTTAATCCAAAAGATCATTTCTAATTTAAATGCAAATGACTTCTAGTAAATATGAAATTATAGAAAGATTGGCAGGATAGGGGCCGTTCGGGGTCGTTGGGCCAATTTAGATCAACACCCTGGCCCTCGTGGTTAAAGACCGTGCAAATCACCAATGTGATCACTAGAAAATGGCTCTAGGAGGCCTCTGCGTGGCCTTCAAGCTTGCCTCAGACAGCCACGAGACATGAATGGATGAAAAGATCTGCTTTCGCTATAATTCTAACACAACTAAATTCTGCTCTGACATTGAGATTTCTTTCCCTTTCTTCAAACTTTGAGATTTGTTACCCTTTAAAGATCAATCTAGGGTTACAAAATTGAACCTGACGGACAACATAAAGACTAAGTATGGTGAGCAATGTTTAATCCTCTTTCTAGAGATTAGAACATTTAGATCTCACAAAAACTACTCTTTCTCCAATCAGAATCAACTTTGGTTTAGAGCTTTTTGCCTTGATTCGCCTAGCTCCAAGGATGATGAGGCTGGAGAACAACCTCCCTCATGAGATAGTCCTTGAAATTCTCAAGAGATTACCTGTGAAGCCTCTCATGAGATTCAAATGTGTATCCAAATTGTGGCTTTGCACAATTGCAGATCCTAACTTCGTGGCCATGCACTTGAAGCGCTCCGCTTTGAGTGGCACGAATTGGTATATTCTTCTTACAGATTGGTACTTTTCTCGAGATCAAAGAAGCTCTCTATATCCACAAAAGTCTCTTACACCGGCTTCTCAGTCAGAAATCGAAGTTCCATTTATTAGCCCAAAGGGCTATTATGGTGTCGTGGGTTCGTGCAATGGATTGATCTGTTTTGCTGAGACTAATGCTGAAGATCACATTCAAAGGATATTTTTGTGGAATTTATTCACTAGAAAGCACAAGGCGATTCTAAGTTCGCTTCCGAATTATCCGTTTGTTGACATGTATGCTGCTCATATGGTTCTAGCATTTGGATACAGCGATAGGATTGATGACTACAAGGTTGTTAGGATTACTTATTTTCCTGATAAATACGGAAGATACTTGGGTGAAATAGATCCTAAAGTCGACGTATATAGCCTTGGTACAAATTTGTGGTGGACAATCGAATTCAATTTCAAGTGCGAGCTAAGCCACTTTTCGAGGGTCTCTTTCAATGGAAATTTGCATTGGCTATCGATGGGTGTCGATGAGGACCGTCGCCGATCCTTTAGATCAATTATCACATTTGAGGTAGCAGGTGAGGTCTTCAACGAAATGGCATTGCCAAAGAACTGTTTCATTGGAATCACGTATAATCGTGCTTATCTAGCAGAACTTAATAGCTCGTTGGCGCTGCTAATTAATCGTAGGGACCTGATAGGTCGATCTTACGAGAAGTGTTACATTTGGGTTATGACTAAATATGGCGTGCCTGATTCTTGGACTAAGCTGCATACCTTGGATCTCAATGAAGGAGTGTCAAGATTTCACGGCTTCACAAGAAAAGGCGAGCTTCTTATGCAAACATACCAACATGAGCTGATTTCGTGGGATCCGAGTGTGGGACTGACCCGACTCCTTCGAAAATTGGGGAGATTTGATCTAGTAACTATGGTGGAGAGCCTGGTTTTCCCATAGGAACAAAATTTGTTGTTACTTTACTATTGTAGACAAGAAGATTAGATGTCTCGATCTAATTCTTGCCAATTATTAAAGAATGATGAGAACCAAGATACTTATATCAACTTGTAATTTATGCTTCTTCATAGGCCATATTCGTATCTATTTGAAATGCAAATTGAATAGCATATTGTTTGAAAGCTCATATTTGCTTTGATTCACTTCTATTAATGGCAAGCATCATGATTCATGTTTTCTTCAACGGCTGTAAAGACAACCAGATGCCCATCTCCGACCGTAGTAATTGTTATGTACTAATTCGACTTGCATGTAGAAAGAGAGAAGTCGAGTTCTTATTGCTGGAGAAACTTAATTCTTGTAAACTAAATATTCCAGTGAAGAAATACTCCATTAATCTTCCAAGCATGAAAGCCTTGTGTGTGATAGTTCTAATTGTATTAGGCCGTCGCAAACAACTCTTCTTGAGTTTTCTGATACCTTTGTCAGACAATAAATCCACCCCTTACTCTGCAAGCTGAGGACGGCACGCTTCAAATCAGAGACTCTCCTGTATCCATCGATTATGTAGTAGATGTTCGCACGCCAAAATCGTAATGATGCTTTGATGAAGCACTTATTTAAAATGTCAAATGCAGATTGTACTTCCACCAACATCCCCCGAATAACTAGTATTCCTGATGGTCGATGTGAAAGGCTTTTAACAAGCTTGTAAAATATTGGAAGATTGAAAACGACGCATTATAGCAGAAGTTGTGACTAGACCGACATTATTTCATCTTACTCCCGTGAGGCCAATAATTTCACTGTTGGACATGGATTCTAGAGATATGCATTCAGCAAAGGGCATGAGAAAACTTTCTTGAGCTTCACTTACACAAGTCGAGATTAGGTGCTTGAAATGCTTTGTGAACTAACGAGAATTATGTCGGTTTCTCAATTGGGAGGATGTTCACATGGTCCAGGGGTATCAAGTTCAGTCATAGGCATAATTACTAGGATATTGTTATGATAATGAGAAATAATTTTCTAATGGCACCTTTCCTCTTTAAAAAGAGATCGTGCCTTCCTTTTCTTTCAATTTCTCAAAGAAATCGATTAAATTGTTTAGCCAGTTTATTTGAGAAATTTGGAAGGAAAATATTCCTTATTGGGATGATGGTGAAATTCCTCCAGGGATAAAGGGTCCGTTTGGTTCGGTTTTGGGAAAATGCCATTGGGAGAATGCAAATACTTTTGAGGTAAAGGGGTTTTCTGAAATGTTACACCATTTAATAAATTGTAGCATTGAAAAGTAACTTAACATAAATACCGTTTGGCAAAACTCACATTTGTAATGGGCTTTTGTTTTTTTTTTTTTTAATCTGAAAGTTAAATCCGGTGGCCGGCTAACCACCGGCCAACCGCCAAACGGCCAGAACTGGCGGCCTGAGGTCGCGACCTCAGGCGGTTCGCACGAGCCAAAGGAGTCGGAGCGCAGAAGCAGGGAGTCAACGCGGTGCTGCTTGTGCTCGTCGAACGGGATGGATCTGCCGCAGAAGAGGAAAGCGTCGACGGCGGAGGTGGAGGCGGCAATAGGGCCAATAGAGAACTCGAAGTTAGGGGCGTCCTAGAGTGGCGGGACGGGAGGGCGGTCGGGTTGGTTGAGGGGGGTGGTCAAGGCCAAATCTAGCTGCCTGAGTTCGCGACCTCAGGTGGTTCGCGCGAGCCGAAGGAGTCGGAGCGCAGAAGTAAGGAGTCGATGCGATGCTACTCGCGCTCGTCGAAAGGGATGGATCTGCCATAGAAGAGGAAGGCATCAACGGCGGAGGCGAAGGCGGCGATGGGGCCAGTAGAGAACTCGAAGTCGGGGGCGTCCCAAAGCGGCGGGGAAGACGAAGACGCATGGGGAAGAAGATGAACAGTATGAACAGTGGAACTTGCTTTTTGGAAATGCTGAATGCTCAAAGCACCTCAAGAGCTGCATTGGGCTTTTAGCATTGGGAATGCTGATATTTGCCCAATGAGCTTTCAAAAATGACTCCCAAACACAAAATATTTTCCCCAAGGGACTTTGGACCCCAAAGCCCCTTGAGAAAGCCAAACCAAACAAGGCCAAAGAAAAAATAAGGAAAATGATTTACGTGGAGAAGACCAACAAAATACCCACAACAATACGAAATTTATCATTATATAACTATTCATATAATCACCAATTGAGTGATCATGATTGAAAGCTCAGATCAAGCAACCATGGCCTTGAGCTTCATGACTTGAAGCTCAAGTGGCCATGGCCATCACCAGCTCAAAGCTCAAGCATCATGGTAGCCTCGAGCTTCGTGGCTCGAAAAGATCTAGTGGACATGACCACTGCAAGCTTCACGATTAAAAAATCTTGCACATATGGCCATTGCAAGCTTAAATTAAGTGGCCATGGCGACAAGCTCGAGTTCCTAAGGCGTCCATAGACCTAAGCTTGAACATCCATGGTTGCCATAAGCTAGAATTTAAGCCTACACTATGGCAGCTATAATGGACTCTATCTCCCTCATAATTTTGTTTTCATTTATATTGTTTAATATGACATCTATTCGGTGTCATATAACATTGTTGAATGATTTGTAACATGACACATATATTCCAACATTCGCGTCAACAATTTTACTATTAAATGTCAACAAAAATTGACTGGCAAGAGAAAAAAATTAAAAGCTTTCTTAAAAGTTGAAAGCGGCTTTTAACATAAATAAATATGGAGGGATATTTTAATTTTTGGAGGAAGATAGAAGAATAAAAGGTGACATTATTCCTTAAATAAAATAAAATCCCAAAACCCTCCCTCCCTTAATTTTCAAATCCGGTTTTCTACATTTCACAAAGTGAAAATTGTGATCAACATGCAACCATTAAAAATTCAACAAGACCATACCGTCATGCTAGCAGGGCCTTATGATCCATTTCCTTCTGTAATCAAAATCTGGCCCAATAAACCAATTGGGCCTCTAGTGTCGGGCCAAAACTCCCTAGACCCATTTCATTAAAAAAACCCAACCCACACTCATTTAAACAAGGCCAAGCCCAAATCTACCAAAACTATCTAGACAGTGATCCAAACCAAATCTAGGCCAGACCTCCCGAATTAGACAAGTCCAAGTTCGTAAAAAATAAACCTACTCAAACCTGCTCTAGGCAAGGCTCAGCGCAAGGCCAGCCTGGCCTTGGCCTGGCGAGGCCGGGTCTCACCGGTGGCTGGGTGAGCTGGCGCAAGGTCGACTCTCACTAGGCCAAGGCGTGGCCAACATCACACTGGCGGTGGCCGGCGACCAGCAATGAGAAAGAAGAAAAGAAAAAAGGGAAGAAGAGAAAAAGAAGAAAAGAAAAGAGAAAAAAAAATTGACTTGATTGTGGAATTGTTCCCATGAACAAAAAAGCAACTCTTTTTTACCTCTTGACTCTGTTCCAAATTTATTCCTGTTCTCAAGAACAAATAAGTTACCAAATGGATTTCTATTCTATTTTTTGGAAAGTTAAAAAATAGAGTCAATTACTATTGACCAGTATATAAACAGACCCGTAGACTAAATCTATTCCCCTCCTTGTAACCACTTGAAGCCCAACTTGTAATCCATTTCCTCCTGCAATTAAAATAGGCCCAATTTTATTAACCATATTTCTCTTCTATCTATTCTTTTCGCCTTCCACGTTTGTTTTCTACTTCCGAAGCAACAGCCTGTTCTAGAAGAACCATGAACCATGAACGCAAAACAACCACCGAGGTTTCGTCCGTTATCTACACTTCCTATACAAACTATGCACCACCATCACTTACCTAAGTTCACCACCGAGCCGCCACCGTCGCCGTGCTCACGGCCACCACCTTCAATGTCTCTACTCATTAAAATGCCCCTGTTCAACGCAAGACCCGCACCAACAACCAACGCTAGACCCCCCTCATTGGCCGGTAAACCCACATCACTCACCCTCTTTTTCAGCCATGACAATGAAGGCGTGAATTAGGAGGCGAGTCTCCACCATTGTCCCGTGGAGCTCCGAACCCAAAGAGTAAGGGATCACTGAGTCGGGCTAGGTGCTTATGTGATCAGCGTCATCGCCTAGGCTGTCGCACCAAGGAGAAGTGGAGGACGATGGTGAGGTCTGCGATTGCTTCTTCACCGTGTGGGGTCGACGATCAAATGGAGAAACGGGAAGGCGAGCCTCCGATTTGGGGTTCTTTCCGCTCGACTAAGTTTTTGGCTTCCGGTAGTGCGAGACGTGTCCCTTTCAAATGCAGTGTGGCGGCTATACAGTGGATCACAAGTTCAAATATACGTACAGATTTTTGGACACCTAATACATCTACGAGGCTAAGATGACGGGGCTTGCTTATAATGGAATGCTTTTGTGGACCTGATCAATGGACGATTCCAGCCGGATCTCGAGCTTGAAATTCGTTATTCAAGCTTGTCCGAAAATATTAATAATCTCCATTTATTCCATTGAACAATCGGGTCTAAATAAGCTCAAGTGGGACTACGCTAGTAAGTTTGAGCCCAAGAAATAAATTGTTTACCTGAGCTAGCGGCCAATCAAGTTTGCAATAGTCTACCTGGAAAAGATTTATTTGCAAGTAACTTTTCCGAGATAATTCTTCATCAAAGAACATGTTCATGATCAAGTATGGCATCTGATAAGCTTAAAAATAGCATATAATTGCTTCAGGAAAAATTATCTAAAAAAGTTCTAAATATATTGCAATTATGCTGATTTAGTCCTAAATTTATTTTTTTCGTCAATTAAGTCCTAAACCTTTTGTAATTGTATCAATCCAATCCCTCCTAATGTAGTTTCGAGCCGGCACCAATAGACAATTTTTAATAATATTATATTTTTTCAAATTTTTTATTAATTTTTTATCTTTTCTTTTTCCTTTTTTGTTTTTCTCTTTTTCTTTTCATCCTCCCTCCTTCCTCTGGCTTTGGTGATCGGCAAAGGCAAGGGCCGATCGCCAAACTCAGGCTCGCCTCACCAATGGCTGCACGAGCTTGACCTCACCATTGTTGGGCATGGGCGAGATAACCGAGCAACTACCAAGGCGAGCCCTCGTCGAATTTGGCAGACATATCGATATGTACTCAAGATTGGAAAACTAGAGTTGTTCATAATATGTTGAAAGTAGATAAATTTCTAACCAAAAAAATAAGGAAAGTAGTGTATAAATCAAATCGAACCAAAATAAGATAGAATTTTTTAATGATTTTTTCAAAGATACCTCATACTATCATATACAAAATCGGTCTATCGTCCCTTCCATTTTCAAAACAAAAAATAGATAAATGGCTGAAAAAATTTTGAAAAATCCATCAAAGCCATACAGTCTGATTGGGGTGGAGAATGTGGAACCCTAAATAATTTTTTTTGAAAGATATAATTCTCCATCGTGTAGCTTGTCCAAACACTCACGAGCCGAACAGAGCAGTTAAGCGAAAAATTTGTCATATTGTTGATACCAATCTTACATTATTGGTCCATGCATCTTTTCCCCTTTAGTGTCAGCCTTTTGCTTTTGAAACCACAATTTACCTCATTAACAAATTACCCACACCACTCTTAAACAACATCTCACCCTTTCAAATAGTTTTCCATCAACAACTGGATTACAAGTTTTTAAAAATATTTGGTTGTATTAATTTCCTTTTATTAAGGTCATACAATTTGCATAAGTTTACAACCCGTTCTACTCAAGTATGTTTTTAGAATATAGTCATTTGCATGTTGTTACTGCTGTTTAGATTACAAAACGGCACACGTATATTGTAAGACATGCTTATTTTATTGAAAATATGTTTCCATTTATCCATTCGCCACACTTGATTCACACCCTTCTAAAATATCCTCACCATCACATCATTGGCTAACGATCTCTGGTATGTCCTCTAACGTGAACCATGGTGTTAATGACAATATCCTACCTTCTACTCCACCCTTTAACACCTCCCCACCCACTTTTGAAAACCATTACCAATATTATCAAATAGTAATACTTCTTTAACGCCTAACACGTTAGGTTTTAGTCCATCTAATGCTATTATAGGTTCTAATGAGGCTCTTTCAAATGCCTCCCCATAGTAGGTTGTTGTGATACCTCCACAGCAGGTTTGTCAAAAAACCAAGAACCCATTTAATGCGGCTACGTCAAAACCCAAACCCCAACACTAAATATCTATTGGCAGATGTGATCCTGACTGAAATAAGCTCTAAAGAAGAGCCACAGTACTTCACTAAAGCTAATAAACATGAAAGTTAGAGGGACGCAATGCTCCAAAAATATAATGCTTTGTTGCATAATGAAACAAGGGTTTTAGTTCCACCAAATCCCAAAGCAAATGTCATGGACTTCAAATGGGTTTCTCAAGTCAAGATACATCCATATGGTTTGATAGACCAATATAAAGCCCACTTAGAGGCCAAGGGCTACAATTAGCAGGAGGGCATCGACTATTCGGAAACATTTAGTCCCATTGTTAAAGCGACCAATGTCCGTACAATTATTTCATTGGTTGTGACAAAGAATTGGAAACTCACACAATTGGATGTTAGAATGGTAACTTGACTGAAGAAGTCTACATGGCCCAACCCCAAGGCTTCATTGATAAAGAAAGGCTAAACCATATATGCAAGTTATAAAAATCCTTATACGAATTGAAACAAGCACCGTGGGCTTAGTTTCATTAGTTTAGCATCTATTTAGAATCACTAGGATTTATCGGATCAAAAAATCATACTACCCGTTTATACTACATCAGCCTAATTTATCCATTTACGTGCTCATCTATGTTAACAACAGTGTTATTACAGGGTCCAATCTGACATTTCTTCAAGACACTATTAACTACTTAAATAAGGAGTTCTCCATATAGGACTTGGGCAAACTTAATTACTTCCTAGGAATTGAGGTAATCAAACATCTATCAAGGCTCCACCTATCACAACAGCAATATGGTACAAATCTACTCCACTGAACCAAAACGGACGATGTTAAATTAGTTCACACATGCATGGCTACAAATACCAAGGTAGATTTTCACTTCATCCTCTATTTCATGAAATCATCCTTGAATAGAAGCTAGAGAAAGTTCCCACTTCTTTCAAAATGTTCTCTTTTACTTCTATTAGTTGTCTCTGATTATTCAGCGTTCATATGAATACATGGAGACTCTTTCAATTGCTCTTTTGCTTAAATCTCACATATTCAGTGCATGTTTGACAAAAATTTTAATTTAGTCAATGGATAATTATCATCATAAAAAAAATGGAAGATTGTTGAGAAAACTTCCCTATATATTTGAGGATGACAAAACCATTTATTCTAATTTTTAATTGACAAGCGCAAATGTTGGTATGATCAAGTGTTGTTGATCTAAGGAAGACTTTGCCAATATTCGTGGTGTCTTCAGCTTACTACGGAAATTAGTCTATAAATAGATAACCCTGGATAAAAGGAGAACACGTATTGTAGAACAAAGCGATCGTGAAGACTTAAAAGGACCATAGAAGGTGAACATCTTGATAGAGTCTTGACTGATGGTTTATTTAGGAAGACCAATAAATAGTAAATCACAATTAAAACCTTCAAAAAGGAGTATGGATTGACCCATCAAATTACTGACAAAGCCATCTTCTTTTATCAATTGATTAGGAGATGCTTGTCGTGCTTCTATCAATTATCCAAGAAGAAATTGTTCATTTTTCGTTTGGTTCGAATGTAGGACAAAAAGCATACGGCCATTGACAAGACTTGAAGTTCGTAGAAAAAGCATAGGGTTGAGTCTGAACAGTTTTCACCGATGTTGCTCAAGCAATCAAAGGAACGAACAGATGATAGAGGCAGCAAGCTCCATTTTGGGAAACCTTGCTTTTATCAAGAACGTATGGCTTGATTCCTAGTGATTACTTCTACTTGATCCTAATAGCTCTTTGACTTTCTTGAAGACTTTAATTGCTAAATTGGAGTTGGGACATCTATATCAGAAGATCAAAGAAAGTTGAAGGGGATAGCGCAAAATTGAGAAAGTTTAAACTCCAATATTGTCATATTCTCTCTGTTGTGCTCACGTGCTTTTACTCATCCAAAATTCTCTCTATTAAGAGTGTTTATTGCTTGTAATCAACAAATAGAGAAGTGTACAAGTGTAATAGCAATGTTTGTGTAAGGATAGTCAAATCTATTAGTTTCGAGTTGAAGCCACACTTGCTACTTTGTAACATCTCTTGAGATTACTAGTAGATTTCGACTTTGTTGGTGTATGTTAGACTAAAGAGTAGATGTAGGCTGGAAATAAGCCAAATCGCTACATGTAAGTGTGCAATATCTTTTATCTGCTTATTATTATATACACATTTGATAGAAGTATCCATAACTGATTATATCGATTTATTTCCATATCTATTAAACTTGAACTTTTCCACAAAAATTTGTCGAAGTTTGAAAAAAAAAAAAAACATATTTACTCCCACTCTATATTGTATTGTTAGACTGGTTTGCTAACATTCCCCTCTAAATTAGAAGTTTGATTCAGCTCTCTAGACTTCATGCTAGCATTCTAGTTCAACAAAGCTCATTTAATTTAACGCTCATTCAGTAATTTTGAAGAACATCTGAGTTTCATTCTCTTCCTCTAGTCATTAATCACATGACTCTCACCGAACATGCTTCCTTGACCAGATCTCAAGGTCAAATTGTTCAAGAATAGTGAGAGATGGAGAGATTTAAAGAATCTAATAAACAATTGATCATCAATTAACAAAAACAAGAGACAAAACCTTAAAAAGAGGCGGCACTATAATCCTCCCGTGGTCCTACAATCATTCACGAGGTGCAATATGTTGGAATATAATCCAGAAAAATCAAACTGTTTGTTGTAATCAGAACATCAATATAAAAAGATGATAAAAACTTTATAATATCCTTCTTTTTATGTAAACTTACAAAGCTTGGAGAAGAAGAAAATAAGATATCACTAAAAAAATAACATAAAACTGGAGGTAAGGTACGGATATCCGAATCTCTTTAAGGCGATTATTCCTGCCAATGATGCTCCACAGATTCATGAATTATGTCTCCCAAGATACAACACCTCGAACCTGTTTGGATTAGCACTATGCAAATAGGACTCAGTTGAACCATTCAATTGAACCAGCATACCCTGTATCTCTTTTAGAATCGTTGTCTCGAATTGTTCTATGGAAAAACCTTCTAATGAAGCTCTATGCTATTATCTATTTATAAAGCTTTAAAGTTCATGTACAGAAGAGATACATGAATTAAATAGTCGCATGTATCCAAGAAATTCATGAATCAAGAGATACAAGAATCTAGAGACACGTGAATTCAAGAGATTCGTGAACGCAATAAATATATAAATTAAAAAGATAGGTGAATCTAGGAAATTCATGAATTCAATAGATACGTGAACAGAAAAGACGCATCTTAATTTGTTGGCTTTCGTTGATCCATTAACCGTAATTATAACACAATAATCATCTCCAACCGAGGCAACTGCGCGCACATCAAGTGGTGGCCACTGTCGTGGCTAACCTCAGTTGTGTGACAAACCACGGCCGACTCTCTCTCTCTCTCTCTCTCTCTCTCTCTCTCTCTCTCCCCCCCCCCAATTCCTTTTTTAATTTTTTAGGTTATTGATGTGGCGCCTTGTAAGCAATTTGATTGAATGGGAGCACGCCACATGTATTCGGACATCCATTTCTGACATTCTGACCAACCAAATTAACATGGGGACTCTGATAACAACACAAGGTAGCAGAACTACCGAAACTAGTTTTAAATAAAAGTGAATGTCCTTTTCTTTCTATCAAAATAATTTTGACACTTATCAACGCTGATTAAAATTTACATTCACTTGAAAAACAATTCGCATCTTTTAATACGGAATAATAGAATTCTAATTGGCTATAGCCACTTAGAGTCAAAGGCAAATTAAAAAAATGGTAATAATCCTAGCCACAACATAATAGCCCTAGATTTTTTTTTTGGTCGGAAATACGATATCTATTCATTTACTTAGGTAAGTTCGGAGCTATTACATCAAAAGCATCGGCGCATAATAAATCAAATAGGGTTGTCGGGGGGTTGGTTACCCAGTTTCAAGGGAGATAGTTCTCTATTTGGGCTCTTGCCAGCCAGTCTGTAAGCCTGTTGGACTCTCTACTGCAGTGGGCCAAAGAAAGGCCCAAGAAGTCCTTTAATTTCTCTCTGATCCGGTCCACCAACGCTACCACTTCCTAGCTTGACTATGTCGCATCTTGAACTACTTGCACGAGCAGCAAACAGTCAGAGTGTACTTGGAGGGTTCTGTTAGATGTGGTAGAGAGGAAGTCTAGGGTTTCCAAGAGGGCTAATGCTTCTGCTTGTTCCACCGAGGATGCAGCCACCATCTTGGAGAAGCCGTCGACCAGGTGGCCCCAAGAATCTCGGTAGATGCAGGCGATGGCGCCCCTGTGCTCGGCCTCTCCTATGTTCTCCTCCAGATCTGGTGTTGCGCCTTCGTTCCGGACAAAGGAGGCGTCAATGTTGATTTTCAGAGAGTCCGAGTTCGGGGGTTGCCATCTTCGCGTGTGGGTGTCGCTTCTCTTCTCTGCCGTTGCTTTACTGTTGTAGGTTGTGTAGTTTTCATTTAGAGCTATCGATTTGGACAAGGTCTGGTGCGGATGCAGGGGATTGTGTTCGAAGATGAATCGGTTCCGATCTTTCCAAATGCACCACACGGTAGTGGCGATTAGGTCGAATTTTCATGCACTTCTTGGGTCTTCTTTCTTCAAGTATAGCCAATCATCGAGTCGTGTTAACCTGAGTCTTGTGATTTTGATTTGCAGAGGGCTAGCTCTCTATATCTGAGTTGTCCAAGGGCAGAGCAATAAAGCATGTTTAATGGTTTCGGCTTCCTTTTTGCAGATTGGGCATAACAGATCAGGTACTATTCTTCTCTTGTGCAAGTTGTCCAATGTAGGTAGTGCATTTTGGTAAGCATTCCAGAGAAATTGTTTAGCTCTGGGTAGAGTTCTAGATTGCCAAATAAATTTCCAGAGATCTGGTTTTAATTGGTGGGAGGAAGATGATGTTGTGGTTTGTGGGTTGGTTGCTTGATTTCTAGTGGTGAAATAGTCGCTTTTCACCGAATAGTCCCCTGATTTGTTGTTTATCCACACCATTCTATCAACGGTAGTAGGTAATCCAATAGGGGTTGCAAGGATTTCCTTAACTCTTTGGTCATCGAACAGCGACCTTACCATTACCTCGTTCCATTTTCCATCCCTTTGTTCTATTAATGCACCCACTTTCTCTGGCTCATTTCTTATCGCTGGCCCTCCAATAGGTCCACTCTTTAACCATTTATCTTCTCTAACCGAAATAGTCTGTCCATTTCCAACAGCCCACATAACTTGAGGAGCTATCGAGTCTCTCCCCAAGACAATGTTTTGCCATCCCCACGAAGGTCTGGAACCTTTCCAGCTTTCCAAAAATCACATTGTGGATAGTATAGGCCCTTCATTAGTTGACTTAGAAGGGAAGTAGGTTGCTGAGAAATGCGCCACGCTTGCTTTCCTAGCATTGCCTTGGTGAAAGCTAGGAAGTCTTTAAAGCCGAGACCTCCATCATCCTTCCTAAGTTTCAATTTATCCCATTTTTTCCAATGAATCCCAGCAGCTTTGTTACCATTCCTCCACCAGAAATTTGCAATTTTCTTCTCAATAGCTTTGCAGATTGACACAGGGATTTTGAAAATGGACATTGCATATTGCGGAATAGCTTACACCACTGATTTAATCAATATCTCCTTGCCTGTTTTTGACAGCAAGTTGTCCTTCCAACTCGCCAACTTCGTATTAACTCTGGCAAGAATCCAGGCAAAGATGTCTTTTTTTGAACCTCCCCAATCCGAAGGGATACCTAAGTATTTCCCTGTTTTTGTTATTTCTGGAACTCTTAGCTCTTCGGCCATATTTCTTCTCAGATTCATTGGACAGCTCTTACTGAAATAGATTCCTGATTTGTTAAGATTAATAGCCTGTCCTGTTGTGAAACAATATTGATGTAGAATAGCTGCCAAATTCTGACAATCCAATACAGTGCCATTAAGAAAGAATATAGAGTCGTCCGCAAATAGCAAGTGTGATAATGTAAGGCAGCTCCTATTAAGCTTAATTCATCGAAGTGTACCATCCACTACTGCTTGTTTCATTAGGTGGGATAGGACATTGGCCATTAAGATAAAAAGATAGGGGGATAACGGATCACCTTGTCGAATTCCTCTTGTGGACTTGAAAAAAGGTAGAGGATCTCCATTGAAGTTGATGCTGAATGAAACCGTTGACACACATTGCATCACCCATTGCACCCACTGATCACAGAATCCCATCTTAGTCAAGCATGCTCTAAGGAAGTCCCATTCAATTCTATCATATGCCTTTTGCATGTCAAGCTTTAGGATAGCTTGGAACTTACTCTTCCTCCCCCATGTTCGCAACTTATGTAATACTTCATGTACAATCAAGATATTATCCTGAATTTGTCTCCCCCCCACAAGGCGTTTTGTTCTTCAGCAATAAGGCTTGGTATGAAGGGTTTTAGTCTATTTGTCATTACTTTGGAAATGATTTTATAGACAAAATTGCACAGGCTGATGGGACGGAATTGTTCAAGCTTTTCTGGGTTTGGGACTTTGGGAATAAGGGTGATTTGGATTCTGTTCATAACAGGGTTTAGGTATCCAGTTTCAAAGAATTTCTGCACTTCTCTAAAAATATCCTGACTTATCTCTAGCCAATGATTTCGGTAAAACAGCCCATTTAGCCCATCCGGTCCTAGAGCTTTAGTAGCTCCTAATTGTTGCATTGTAGTAGTAATCTCCTCCATTATAACAGATTCTACTAACCTTTGGTTCATCATTCCATCGACTGTGGTTGGTATTTGTTGTAGGACAGGCTGAAAATTGCGAGACCCATCTGACATGTATAAATTTTTGAAGAAAGTTTATGTCATCTCCTTCAAAGGTTGTTCCTCTTTCACCCATTCATCTGCTGCATTCTTTAGCAAAGTAATTTTGTTTCTAGTTCTTCTTTGGATAGTTGTTGCATGGAAAAATTTTGTATTTCTGTCTCCCCATTTTAACCAGTTAATTCTAGAGCACATGCCCCAATACATTTCCTCTTGCCACCATAGCTTTTCAATTTCCTGGTTTATCTGCTTTGCTGTCTCGCTTTCTTTGTATACTCCGTTTCCATTTGTCAGCCTTTGTAATTCATTCTTCAGCCCATCAATTTTCTTGTTTGCATTATAGAATATGTTTTTGCTCCACTTTGCCAACTGTTGAGCCACAAGCTGCAACTTTTCCACTATATTTAGCCTTTGGGAGTCATTGTCAACCCATGTTTTCTTTACTATTGCGCACATTCCTCATCTTCAGACCAGAATGCTTCATATCGAAAAGCCCTCCTCTTCCGGTCTTTCCGCGAGTGTAGTGATAGTATAATAGGGCTGTGATCAGACCCTATAGCTGGTAGTGCTACACATTCAGCATTAGGATAAGCTATCCTCCATTCTAGATTACATAATGCTCTATCTAGTCACTTCTTGACAAATTGGTCTCCTGCTCGATTATTTGTCCAGGTGAATGCACGTCCCTTGGATTCCAAATCCATTAAGGAGCACTAGCTGAGGAAGTCCCTAAAAGCTGTAAGTCGGTAATTTTTAGCTTTTTTTTTTGCCCACTTTTTCCCAGTGATACAATATTTCATTGAAATCCCCCAAGCAAAGCCAAGGTAGATGGTAGTTTCTACTTACTCTATGGATGGCCTCCCATAACTGCACTCTTACTTGAAAAACATTAGGAGCATGTAAAAGGTAACATGCATCCTATGTCTGGTTTCTTTAACTTGGCATTGAACATTTATATAGTTGTTTAAGAATGAATCGATTGATAACACTACCTGGTCATCCCAGAAAAGAGCCAAACCCCCTGCAATACCTTCTAGATTCACCAAGAAACTATTCTGAAATTTCAGCCTCCTCCTTAATCGTTGCACCTTTTGCTCTTGATTTTTAGTCTCCATTAGAAATATAATACTAGGCCTTTCCTGAGTCACTAAGACTCTCAAAGCTTGAATTGTCAAGGGTGTGCCCAACCCCTGACAATTCCAACTTAGTAGCTTCATGGATGGTTATTAGGGCTAACCACCAGAGCCCACTAACTTGACTTCTCC
The DNA here is from genome assembly GCA_014182365.1 of Eucalyptus tenuipes. Classification (NCBI taxonomy): domain Eukaryota; kingdom Viridiplantae; phylum Streptophyta; class Magnoliopsida; order Myrtales; family Myrtaceae; genus Eucalyptus; species Eucalyptus tenuipes. Next base: position 16,806,859 of record CM024541.1, on the reverse strand, counting down.
GCCACCTTAATTGGGGTTTCCACCAGCTGTGTATTGTCTAAAGCTAGTGTTTTCGAACTTTGTGCACCATACGGACAAAATCGCTTGCCTTTTTTTGCTATTGGATGCTTGGTGCCTTTAGATTTGTGCCTTATCAGCCCTTTTTCACCCGCTGGGGCCTCTAGCATGTCCACTTCCACTTCCTTTTGTTGTTCCTCATAGAGTACCATAATAGATTCTTTGTCTATACAGTAGCTTCCTCTCTTTTGTGGGCTTTTCTCTACCATGAGTTGTAGTGCTAAGTGCTTTGTAGTAAGACTATTTTCCTGTTGAGTTGGCTAGTCAGCATTCTTCTGTCCCCAAATGGTATTCAAATTCTGATCCTGTTACTGTTTTTCATTCTTAGGAGCTGAATGGATTGGGGTCTCTGACACACTCTCATCATCTTCTTAAATTATCTCTTGTTTGCCATAGAAAATTTTACCATGCGGGCTAAGTTCGCGCACTCCCGCTCTTAGCCATTACCCAAATCTTCCCGGTAAGTCTTGTGCAAGCCCTGAACTCTCATAGGGTATTTCTTTGCAAAAAGTAGCATAATGCCCAATTTTACCGCATGAATAACAATAATGTGGGAGTCGTTCGTATTTAAACTCTACCCATAGTTTCTTCGTCTCCAAATTAACAATTACTCCTGTCTTTAGAGGATTTTCCAGATTCAGCTTTACTTTTGCCTTGCCAATCTTGTAATGACTATTACCTTTTGCTTCTAATTTCACATCCATTACTTCTCCCAGTTTAGATGCAATCTCCCTGATGACTTCATTAGTAACTCTCCCAAACAGGAGGCCATAGAAATTAACCCAAAATGCACAATGGGTAAGTTCATAATAGATCTTTGGGGTATTAGGATCACATTGCTGTAGGACTAGTAAATTGCTGGAGAAGCACCATGGCCCAGAATCTAATACTCTCTATTTTTCAGCTTCCGACTGGAAAGAAAAGGAGAAATAACCCGGTTCGAGCAGTGTATAGGTAACATTCTCAACCCTCCAAACTCTTTTCATAGTATTCACGATGGCTGTAAAATTCACATTCGGTCTAGAATACAACTTCTCGAACACTGTTTTCCAGCATTCAATCAATTTTTCTTCTGAAATATCACTTTTTATATCCACAACATCATCTTCAGACCATAGCTTACCTAAACTTTTGTAAAGGGCCGCTAAATGCCTTTCTTCCTCGAGTTGACCTGCCATCTCTTATTCTCTAGGATCTGATTCGAAGGGGTCGTCACACTAGCTGGCTTAAGCAGTTTGGAACCAGCGAGAGAGGTGATCGATTGAAGGGAGCTCCAATGCAATGTATAATGACTGGGTATGGCGAGTGAATGGACAGTGGGATTGTCGATCTGATGAATGGGCAGTGGGATTGTCAATCTGATGAAGTGGGATTGTCAATCTGATGAAGTAAGACAGGCTACCACAGTCGACTGGAAGAGGATGGGATGGACATTAGGGTTTCGTTGGGTGTGGGATTTTTATCAGGAACATGAGATGAACGAAAGGGGTTTTGTTTGGGATGATTTAGAGTTTTCCATTGTGATAGAATCAAAACTTACCTTGAAGGTAAGAGAATACTACCCGGTTGGTAGAGAGGAACTCACCATTCCATGAGAGAGAATGATAAAGACCCTTCTTCAATAGCTCTAGATTAAATAAGCAATAAATAGAGAAGTCTTGCACTTCATATCCCTCCATGCAGTTGCATGTAAAAAGAGAGGAGAAAATAAATTTGGACGTCAACTTCCCTTTTCACTTATTTGAGAAAAAGATGGGTCAAGACTTTGGGACCACATTCGAAAAGAACCTACACAAAAATTCTTCCAGCATATACTGTTCCATCTACCCAGCATATCCAAAAGTTTGTGCGAACAATGGGGTTATAAAAAAGGAGGTTCAACCTCCGCAAGACCCAAGCTAACCTAATCAAAGGAGCGGGGGAGGGGGGTGGGAAGAGAGAGAAAGAGAGTATGAAGTTGTGAAATAACAGTGCAATTCTCCTTTGGCAGAAGAGACACATTGCATGCAAAACCCTTGAACTTTGTCAAATAGCTTATTTCTGCCAAAGGAGAAATGCCCTGTAATTCCCACTCCACCATGAACAAGTTGATGGCTTAAAGAGAGATAGAGAATCAATGCAAGTTATGGTTTCATTTTTTCTTCTTCCTGAGCACTAACAAATTTTTCATTCCATGTAGAAACCATCTTGATTTACTTGCTTCCATTTTCTTTTTTCTGGGACAAAAGAGAAGTGATCTCCGAATAGATATGTACATTTATCTCCAGCCATAATGCAATTCATGATGCATCTTCATGAGTAAAGTAAATCATATTTCTTTCTTTTGGCAACAAAAACCACGTGTCTTTTAAAGGACAAATTCTTATCTACACCCAAGTCCACATGGACTAGATTTATCGTTGTCATTGTTCATGAGAGCTCCACATGTGGGGCCCCCATCATCAACGATCGTGATCGCACTCAATACATGGACCCAAGTTAATACAAGAGTCTATCCTTTGGAAGTGACTAATCTCGCTTCTTCATTGGCAGGTGTTTGTTGTCATGCCCCCTCAAAGTAATTTTTGCAAGTGAAGTTTGGCTCAAATAGAAGTGATGAGGAGGTTGGTTTAGTGACAAATCAATGGGTTTGGATGTGGGATTTCGAGATCAGGTTATAAAGTACATCTCCCACTCAAAATAATCTTGAGGATCACAGTTACTACCCGGTAATCTAGTCGATGTTTTCTTTATTTTCTTATTATAGCTCAATGTTTAAATGTGATCAAATCTATTAATATGAATGTTTCAAATCTAGCCATTATCAAATTTAATCTAATTGCATTCTTTAATCATACAATTCTGATGATTAAGTGTTGTGAATAAAAGTGATGAATGTTTTCTTACAAAGATGAAAGGCAACTTCAAATTGTAAAAGCTAGGCAACTAAATTCTCTCAATTTGACACTTGATGGACCTAAACCTTTTGACCCATTACCACCAACCATAGTTGCATGAGACACAGGCAAACTATACATAAGTTCTTTTGAATATCAACTTGTGGACTACTCAAATCATTCTCCATCGTCTTTTAAGATACACGATTGAGTCCGAATAACTCAATTATTGTATGCCCACAAGTATGAAAATACATAATTTCATCCAAACAACTCTGACTTGTGAGCATGGTAGGTTTTTGATATCTTAGCTACGATTAGACTTTCGAAACTATGATGCCTCACTATTTCTAGTTCCGTGGTACTAATAAAACTCGCATTTGAACTTGAACTTAAACCAAGTTAAATTTTCAGTTAAGTTTGAGCTGATAAAACACTTCGTGAAATTCCTCCTATTCTTTTAGAGAGAGCTTGCACCAATTACAGTCAATTCGAATACGAACTTGTATCAATCCAAGCGGACACCATAAATTCGAAACTATGAAACTAATGTGTAAGTTTGAATTGTAATCTATCTTCAGACATACAACTGCTATATTTCAATTTGAAGCCATATTTTAGTTTGAAGAGATATATATAATTAAATAGTAATGATTAAAATGACGCTAATAATTACCTGTATAGCTGTATCGACGTTGTAGTCGACCGTTGGGGTTAATTTCCACTTAATTCCCCTACCTACGCTCCGCCGCGAAGACGCCAACCCTCACCTTCCTCCGCAACGCGTGCGTCGCACGCACCACTTAAAATCCAAAGCGACGATCACGGCCCCGAAAATTCACCCACCGGCTTGCGCCACCGGTTTTCCCTCGAAAGGACGGAACTACCCCCGCGGTTGCCCCCGTTGTAGCCGCGAGGCGAGGGCCATTTTCGTCATTCGAACATGACCGACCAGGATTCCGCACTCGCGTCCCGTCTTGTTTTGTCCGAGACGAAAAAGGTCGCGGCGGAGATCGCCTTTTTCTTTCAGCGGCAGATCTTCTTCCTCCCCCTTTTCTCAGCTGCTTTTTCGTTCATGCGCTCACGGGAGAGCGGGAATGGAGTGCTCGTGGGCTGCTGTGGAGAGCTTGGACTCTCTCTGGTTCTTCAGCAACGTCCTCTCGAGAGCTCGGCCTCTGTCTCCTGCTGCCGAAGCGGAAGAAACGGAAGAGAAAGGAGGAGGAGGAGGAGGAGAGCCGCCCGTCAAGAACCAGGCGGATGGACCTGAGGACGAAGCAGCACGAGCCAAGCCCGTCGCCACAACTACAGAAGATTCGCTCCCGAGATGCCCCAGATGCGGAAATCTCGACGCTGAAGTTGCAGAGCTAGAAGTGATGAAATCTTCAGCCGCGGAAGCCGTGGGGACTCCGGAGTTGGCAGAGGAAGGGTCGAAGCTCAAAGAGTGGGTGAGAAGAAGCAAGAGGAGACAGAGGAGCAGAAGGATGTTCCGCGAAAGGAGGAGGAGGAGCGTTCTTGGGGAGCTTGATCTGGGATGCGATGGGGAGGATTTTTCCGGGTTCGAGGAGAATCGCGTCCTCGTGGATCATCGTCGTCAAGGGTCTGGAGCCGCGAGCGGAGTCCAGGCGGTGAAGAAGATGCCTCCGCTGAGCGATGGGATCGCCATGAGAGAGCATCTCAGGTCTTGGGCCATTGCAGTAGGCCTGTGCTGTCAAGTAGGAGCGCAAGAAGAGTTTAGCTATGTTTAAGTGTAGTGTGGAGAGAGTTGACCTATTTAACTGACGAATTCTTGTTCGTCTCGTTGACTGGAGACTGCAAATTCTAATTCTACTAAGAATTCTTTCCTCTTTTTTGGTTTATGTTTTTCGGAACATATGGAGAAAATATTATGTGCACAAATTGTGCCAAGGTAAAGGGACGTAAAATTGCGACACGTAATTGTCAGAAAAAATTTTAGAGAAAATATTACGTGCACAAATTGTGCTAGTACAACAAATACAAAGGGGTGTGAAATGTTACATGTGCTACAGGTGGGCCAAGTTGTCTAATGAAATTTTGAACTTGAGTGGCACTTCTTGAGAGAGAGAGAGCGTTCTCTCTCCTCTGCACGCTCTCTCTTCGCATCCAACTCTCTCTCCTTCCAAGCCCTCTTTCGACCGATGAGCCACCACGCCCGATCAACGAACCACCATGCCACCTCTTAGGCACCGACTCCCGACTCCGGCTGCGGCTCTTCCTCCACTCTCTCTCTCTCTTCAGTGAACGCTCTCGACTCTACTCACTCCCTCTCCCTCCGACAAACCACCAAGCACTCGTCCCACTGATGAGCCATTACGCCACTCAACTCCAGCTCGTCCATTGCCTTCCGTTGCCAAATCACTAGCCCCTCTAGATTGTGCCCTCTCTCTCTCCCTTCAAGTCACGACCGAGCCCTCGTCCGATAAACCACTGCGCGACAAGGGCTCGGTGGTTTGTCGGAGGGAGAGAGAACAAGCAGAGTCGATAGTGTCGAGCACAGAGAGAGAGAGAATAGGATGAGCTAGAGCCAAAGCGAGAGCCGGAGGGGCGATGCGGTGGTTTGTCGATTAGGCATGATGGATTGTCGGTCGGAGGGAGGGAGGGAGAGAGAGTCAACTGAGAAGATAAAGCATGCAAGGGAGAGAGAGTGCTTGCAAGGGAGAGAGAACGCTCTCTCTCTCCCTCAAGAAGTACTGCCCAAGTTCAAAATTTTGTCGAACAACTTGGGCCACCTGCAACATGTGTCGCAATTTCACGTCTCTTCTTATTTGTTGCGTTGGGACAACTTGTGCACACAATATTTTCTCCTCAAGAAGTGCCACTCAAGTTCAAATTTTGGTCTGACAACTTGACCCACCCCCAACACATGTTGCAATTTCACACTCCTTATTTGTTGTGCTAGCACAACTTGTGCACACAATATTTTCTCGAATTGAGAATAGAAGAAATGCGTTTTGGAGTGTCGGATTCGTTTTAATTTTCTATTTGGACTTTTATTTGGTATAATGAAAATATAAAATAAATCATTATACAAGTAGCGTTAAGATGGTGACACACATACTATTAGACCCGTCAAACGGGTGGATCGAATTGCATAAAAAATGATCCGACCCAAATTTATCAGTTCTAATGCGATGCAAATCTAATAACTCATGTTGACCCAACCATACCCAACGCATGCATGACCCAACTCAATTTGCTAAAACACTTACATAATTAGCCCAACTTAGGAAAATTTATACCCAAATTAAGGTGAAAGTGAAAAGCGAGCGAGCATGAGAATGAGTGAAGGCAAAAGAAAATTATAAAAGTAAGTTGTATCTAAGTAAATTGTGAACCCATATAATACATATATTATTTTGGGTTTTACTAATCTAAGTCCATTTATAACCCATTTAGTATACATAACTATCTCCTATAATAAGTTAGTCCATACAAAAGCACCGGGCCCAGATGGACTCAATGGAGTATTTTATCAAAATCACTGGCCTATTATACATGAAGATATATTCAGCATGGTTCATTCTTTTTTTGAACAAGGTACTTTTGATCCTGTGCTTAATAGAACGCATATTACTCTCATCCCTAAAGTCACAAATCCAGAAGAGATCACCCAATTTAGGCCTATAAGCTTGTGTAACTTTAATCACAAGATTATAGCAAAGGTGTTGGCCAATAGACTGAAACCATGGCTTCCAGACCTCATTTCAGTGGAGCAAAGTGCTTTCTTAAAAGATCGCCAGATACGGGACAACATTTTCATAGTCCAAGAGGTGATTCATCAACTTAGGGTGAGAAGGAGAAGGCGTAATTTTCAGGCCATCCTAAAACTAGACATGCAGAAGGCTTATGATAGGGTCGAATGGGATTTTTTGTGTGATTATATGCTGAAATTGGGGTTTAATGTCAAGTGGGTTAGCTGGATAAAGCACTGCATCTCATCGGTGTCTTTTAGTATCCTTATTAATGGAGAACCCTCAGCTGTTTTTAGGCCCACCCGAGGAATTCGACAAGGCGATCCTCTTTCCCCCTACCTATTTATTATCATGGCCAACGTCCTATCCACCCTTATGGGCAAAGCCATCTCAGATGGAAGCATCAGGGGTATACGCCTAAATCCCACATGCCCAACTCTCTCACATCTTCTTTTTGCTGATGATGCAATTTTTTTCCTAAATGGAACGATAGGAGAAGCTCAGAATGTGGCTAATGTGCTGAACCAGTACTGCTATGTGTCGGGACAAGCAATAAATCTAAACAAATCAGGGCTGTTCACAGGAAGAGATTGCCCACAGAGCCTAAAACAGAACCTAGCTGCTGAATTGAGAGTTCCAATTATAGAAAAAACAGGTAAATACTTGGGTATTCCATCCGATTGGGGTCAGACCAAAAAGCAAATGTTTGCATGGATCCTAACTAAAGTTGAACGGAAACTCGAAGGATGGAAAGAGAGATTGATTTCAAAAGCGGGAAGGACGTTCTTATCAAGACAGCTTATTCAAGCCCTACCTCAATATGCTATGTCTATATTCAAAATTCCAGCATCCATCTGTCGGTCTATTGAGCAGCGAATAGCCTCTTTTTGGTGGAAACATAATGCAGCTAGAAGAGGTATACACTGGAAAAAGTGGGAAGATCTGAAAAGAAGAAAAGACTGTGGGGGCCTCGGTTTTAAAGATTTAATGGATTTTAATAAAGCAATGCTGGGGAAGCAAGCTTGGAGATTTGTTCAAACACCGGATGCTTTATGGTGCAAAGTTCTCAAAAGCATTTACTTCCCTAGAGGCGATTTCTGGTCAGCAAACAAAGGTTTTCGGCCTTCGTGGGGGTGGCAAAGCCTATTGATGGGAAGAGAAATGATTGAACCTAATTCTAGATGGGTAGTGGGGGACGGACAGCACATAAGAATTCGACAGGACACCTGGCTACCGTCAGGAAAGCTATTTGGCCCTGCAAATCAAAATGAACCAAGGGTGGTGGCTGATTTAATTGATCAGGAGGCACATGACTGGGATATCCAACGAGTGAACAACCTATTCGAGGAAGGGATCGCAACAGAGATCTTAGCCATTCCTATCAGCATAACGCCCTCTCCAGACAAGCTAGTATGGACAGCAAACAGATCGGGATCCTACACTGTGAAAAGCGGCTATAACAGAATACACAACAAGGATGAAATCCCCACTACAAATACCCCATCCTCATCCTACCAAATCCCCAAGGCGCTGTGGCATGAAATATGGAAAATTCAGACATTTCCCAAAATTCGTTTCTTCCTATGGAATCTATGCACCAATACACTTCCTACGAAGGAAAATCTGTACAAAAGGAAAATGCTACACGACCCTACCTGCCAGATATGTAGACACGCCCCAGAATCAGCAAAGCACCTCTTCACTCTCTATGCCTGGACCAAAAATATATGGTCGAATCCTCATCTCCATGCCGATACATCCCCAGAGCGAATCACTCGCATAGACAAGTGGATCTTTGAAAATCTTACCTCACGAGCTGATCAACACTCAAAAGCCATGTTCGCCGGAACGCTATGGCAGATCCGGAAGTGTCGAAACAAATAAGTGGTCTTCCAAGGACGAAAGCCAAACCCATCTGCAATCAAAACCGAAACGAGCCTCACAGCAGATCTCTTCCTGAAGTGGAACATGCCGGGGACGAAAAATGGAGAAAAGTTACTGGAAGCCCACCAACCAGAGCTGAAATGGAACCCACCTGCAGCAAAGGAGATGAAAATCAACGTCGATTGCTCCTGGTGTGAGGCGTCCAAGGCTGGATCGATTGCTGGAGTCTGCAGAAACAACGCTGGAACCCTCACCCATGGATTCACGAAGCCGATTTTTGCTCCGTCCGTGTGGGTCGCCGAAGCCCTAGCCTTAAGAGAAGCGGTACTTTGGGTGAGGAACAGGCGCCTCGCACGAACAGGGGAGAACGTGCAATTCCAAGCAACTGATCTGCACATGCTCATATCATCAAATAACCTATCACTTACAAATAGCCTATTAGGCCTAGAAGAACCACCATGGCCGGGCCGGCCCATTGTAGCAGATTGCAGAGAAATTTTGGCCCAACTTAATGGAGTATCCATCATCTATGAGCCACGAGACACCAACAAAGCCGCGGATTGGGTTGCCAAAGCCCATCGAGCCAACTCACTTCCTAGCAATTGGATGGTTAATCCTCCTCACTTTCTATGTTTAATCTTATGTTTAGACATGCCTACTTTTGGTGCCCCTTTAACGGGTTAGTAATGAAATTATTATCTTTCGACCAAAAAAAAAAAAAAAAAAAGTTAGTCCATCATATATGAGTTAAGAAATAGGCCTATAACTCATTTTGATAGATCTACGTACTATGTTTAATAGCGATAAATGACTTCGGTCCATAATTAATAAATGAGATTTTTCATTTTCTGACCCTTTATAAGAAATATATTGTACACTTCTATGAATATTTTTCCTAACTCTTTCCTGCTCATCTTATGGTACAAAAAGGACACTTTCTATGACGCGTTTATCTTATAGAATATAAATGATTTGAACAATATTTCTTTAAAAATGATAACTTGTATTACATAAATAATGAATGTATATATTTTTACTATCAATGAAAATATTAGACGCATATAGTTGTTGATAATGAAATTACTTTGCATTGATTAATTTTTTCTATGGAATGTTAGCCATTATCTTTTAAAAAATATTTTTTCCAAGACATTAGTTTTCGTGAAATAAACGTTTTGTGTGTCTTGGGACATTCCCTGACACATCCAATGCTTAACTATTGTTTACGGTGAGCACTTAGTCCAGTTCAAACAAACCTGTTTTACAGATCTTTAATAATTCCTACTACAATTGCTTTGCATGTCATGGGGCATGCCTTCGCAATATCCGATCTCATTACACTAGCGAATTATTTGAGGTGAGCACTAGGACCATTCGACTTAGGAAATGAACTTAATCAACCGGTTTTAGGGAGAATTTGTTTCGTTCTTGGTTCCATCAACTGATGTCGGCGATGCTAGAGAGGAGATGGGTCAAGCAGTGGACTAGAGAGTTAGGGTCTTCAATAATTAGATTTCGTCATTGTGGGTGTCTTGAGTGAATTTGGAACAGAGAGAATGACAAATTCGAAAAGAAAATGATAAATTCATGGTTAGGTGTAACTTAACAAATGTGAAGATGCTAATTATAAGTTTTCAAAAAGCGAGGATGTAAATTGACATTAGGACGAAAACTCGAGACGGTTCTTTTAAATTTTCCCTTTTCCCTTTCCATAGATGAAAGTTTCTCCATAAGAGAAGTTATCTCCGGCCATTGTTCAAGTAGTAAAAAGCCCATACTAATCTCACTGCCCATAAATAAACCAGGCCAAGCCCGACCCGACCCGGACCGGCCCGGCCAGGCCCTTTTCGTTTGCAGTTTCTTCCTCTTTCGCAGCAGGGAACGGGGAAATCGGCAAAGTGCTGTGAAGAAGAAGGAGAAGAAGCTATGAGCTCACCGGCGGAGCCAAGACGGCTGAGGGGCCACAGAGCGACGGCGACGTGCTGCATCGCCTCCCGCGACCGCCCCGGCCTCGTCGCCACTTCCGGCGAAGTAATATACGTTTCGTCCCTCTTCGTCCATTGGCTTTAGATTGTCTACGATTCGAGCAGTAATGGATGGACTTGTTGTTGTTGCTCGTGCCGGATGGACTTCTTGTTGTTGTTGTTATTCTGATCAAAAATTGGGTATTTTGATAGGATGGTTGCGTTTGCTGGTTCGACATGCGTTGCAAGGACGTCCAACTCGTCATGGAGATTGGGAAGGAACCCGTGTCGTCCCTCTGTTTCAAGCCCGGTCAGTTTCCTTCCCCTCGTGTTGATTTTAGCTGCGTGTGGTCTTCTGCTTGGAGATTGTCTCTCCCTTTGTTTCCGACTTAAAAGGGTCGTTTCGGGTATGTGGGATTCTGTCGTTTGAATTTGATATGGTGCCTGCGATTGTACATGCAGGTATGTTTGAACTAGCAATCTCCAGTGTTAGCTGATCTCTTGGTGATTTTAATTTTGGGTTTTGACAGGTAAGGAGGATACCATATATGTTTCGTCTGGAAAGGAAGTCAAGTGCTTCGATGTTCGTCTGGTAAGCAATAACAATTTCGATGTTTGCCAAGATTCTTTTCTCATTTGTATGTTATTCACTTCCTTCTGACCTGATTCTAGATGTATGCCTGAATTGTGAGTGTATTATGGTATCTTTTGAACCCCTATTACTGCATCACTGTTATTAACAATCAGCTCCTCTGTTCACGTTTAAGGGTACCTCATGGACGCCATTGGAGTGTTATGATTACAACAAAGAAGAAATAAATCAGGTAGATAGTTGCAGTCTTTCTTGATCTTAATTGACCTTATGTTGGTGCATAATGGGCCTTATTTAGTTATAGTGATCTTTCTAAATGCATTTCATTATGATTCTCATGCTTTAGGCCATCAAAATAGTTTATTGCTTCTTTACAAATCAATACGGTTCATTTTTTTCGGTGTGAGAAATAAGGATGATTGAACTTCCCAAATTTTTGAAGAGAATCCAATTAATTGAAAGAAGATATTCTATGATTTTCAACTGCGGTCCTTCAGCTAATATACGTATGAGACTTTACTTGCAATTTTGCTTGTGATGGCTGAAGTTTGATCTTTGACTCTTCATAATAGGCATCTTCTGATTCTTATAGCATGTTGTTTGCTCCTCTTAAACGGGTATTTTGTGCTACACCTTTTAAAATAACACAGGTGTGTGTTGCCTTGTGCAGATTGTATGCAGCTCAAAGTCATTCCTTGCTGCAGCAGATGATGGTGGCGAGATAAAGGTACAAATGTTTGATAAGACAGTGTCCATTATGGTTGATGAGAAGTTTTTGCATGAAGTTCTCTTGATACATAATATATGGTATCTGTCATTTCACATTTTAATGCATAGGATACAGATGACTTTTGTTTATAAGAGCCTATGTCTCTACGGAGTGCAGTAAATTCTTGATCATGCTGTGATCGTGCTACTTTTGCCGCATTTTAACTTATTCCTTTTTTTTGTGCATCAGATTATTGACATTCGTCAACAATGTCTTTATAAAACACTAAGAAATGGCCATTCAAGTGTATCCTTCTCAGTTTTCTTTTAGCATATCATTTCAGTCGTATATGCTGAATATAGAATACCATGAGTTGGAAAATATATTTTTAGCATTTGCAGCTTAATAGCCTTTCATTGCCCTGTTTTAATTTATTTTGGTTTTTGTGTTGCATTTGCTGATAATTCAATTCCAGTCTCTAGTAAGAATTGCTGGTCCTTGACTCTAGAGTGTAGATTTGTAGCAGCGTGCAGTTTCTCCCTTGGAAACCTTGGGAAGGTACTATTGCCCTTGTAGTTTGCTGCCAAGGCTGTTTTTTTTGCCTTTTTTTTAAACTGGCCATAAGCTACTAATGCTAAGGTTGCAAAAAATTTAATGTACAATCCTGACACTTATTCGATAGGTCTGTGATATGATATTGGGTGGTAGAATTTGAAAGATTTAGGAATCAAGCTATTGAAAAAATCGGTCATCGTGGACATTAAATTTCCCGAAAACAAATAGAAATTTGTGATCTTGGACCTTTTTTTTGCTTTGCATTGTTTTCATATTCAAGTAATGATCTTAAACTGGAGATTCTAGTGCACTTAATTTGCTTTAATGTGAAACTTCTTCCACATCTTTGTCTTGAAGTCCTTAATTGTCCTTGCTTTCATTGATACAATCAGGATGCTCCTGCAGATACTTTAGGATTTTCTTTACGTTGTTAATCATACTTTAGTTGACAATAAACAAAAATCCAATTCCTGATTAGTTGTGAGCTGGATATAAATCATTCAATCCTTGGAAGCTGTACATATTGACTGGTTCATGTTTTACTCCGGGACTATGGACTATGCAGCACAATGAGTTGATGTTTATTCAAACTGCTTTTCTGCGAAATTCTAAGTACAAGCTGTTTAAGCAATACTTTACCTACTGACATTATATGCGGTTCCATTATGAAGTACAACCTAAAGCTAGAGAACTTATGGAAATGCAATTTAAGAATCCTTTAGAAGTTTCAAAGTCTGCAATGATGTAATAAGGGTTGCTAATTAATGTTTTTCTCAACTTGACAAACTCACATTTTGACTTCTTTTTCCAATGATATCTATACATCAATCTGTTTTTTTGTTTTTTTTTTTTCCTTACAGTCATCACTGGAGGCCTTGATTCAAAGCTAGTGATGTGGGACTTCTCCAAAGGGAGAACTTTCAAAGTTGTAGACTTAGGTAAGTTTTTATGGAGATCGTTTACAGTATATCCATGGATAAGTATCTTTAAATTAGGTTGATCAGATTGTGATCAATTTGTAGGGCTTGCTACTGAAACCCTTAGCAACCCTCCTTTCAGATGGGTTTCGACTTACATAAAGGAGAGTGGTGGCCATTTCATAGTGTCTCAAGATATTTCTTTTATGACTTTGCACATTTGAGTAGGCTGTCTGGAACTCTATCTCAAGCTGATGTCGTGGAACTGAAATTTTGACTTTGCTGTATTTTTGTGCTATAGTAGTTTCTGCAAGCATTTTCCAGTCTGAAAGGTTGCATATCTTGGTGAATGAGCATGTACTCTTATAGGTTATACATTTGGGATGCTAATGATTGTTATCTCCTGTGACATTCTTCATCATGAGTTGATTTCACCGTGTCAATTTTCCCAGAATGTGAGCTGAAGTTACACCTAGACAGGCTCATCATGCATCATCTCTTTTTATTCTTTGTCAATTGTTGAGATTTTTCCTAGTTATGTAGGCGGTTGAACAACTCTCTTTTGCATGTTGGATTGATAGTTTCTGTATTGGATTTCCAGAGCTAGAGAACTTGATCAGCTCTCAATTATTATAACAACTTCTCATAATTCTTTTCCTGTAGAATCTCTTTTTCTTGGCAAAGTACAGTAGTACAACTCCAGATACTTGTTTTACAGTACAGCAGCACCATTTCTATTTTTTGGAGTCCATCTAGTGTTGTTGTAGTTTGAAAGGTCTTAAATAAGATTCCTATTTCATTTTCTTTACTGCAGGGTCATCTGAAATGAAAAGTGGCAGTAGCACAGGGCAATGCTTCAATCCTGCTTTTGTTCACTCAATAGCTGTTCCAGATGTTGATATTCTGGACAAGTTGGGCAAAATCTGTGTTGTGGCACGGGGTGATGGTGGCGTCGATGTAATGAACATTGAATCGGAACTTGCTTCTAACAGGACCAAAAATTCTGTTAAACCCCGAAAGGGATCTCACTCCCAATCAAGTGATGCAGAAAATACAGATACTCGGGGGAGATTACACTTGGATTACACTTTGGGCGGTCATACTGCTGCTGTTTCTTGTGTGTAAGTGGCTGACCTAATTTAGCTACACTAGAAGTTAAATCTGTGCATATTGAATAGCAGGAATATATTTTCAGGGCATTTTCGATGTTTGGTGAGTGGGGGAAGTTCATAATCTCGGGGGGAAATGATAAATCCATCAAGTTGTGGAATCTGTTCAAGTACATTGATATGGACCAAAGTGGCAGCCAAAGTGATCATCGTGATCTCTTACATCTGAACATCGATCTCGACAGAAAAGTAAGTTATTCCTCCTGCATCTACCTTCATACTCTCTTTGATCTACATATTTACATCCTTCAGTCATTCTAAATCACAGCGCTTCACATGTGCAGGTGAATTGGCTGTGCACAACTCCTGCTGCAACTGAGAACCTTGTTGTCTGTGACACAACCAAAGTGGTCAAAGTCTATAGTGTTTCCTAGTTGTGCAGCCCGAAGCTGTGGAAAGCAGGAGCTTCTCTGCCACATGACGGAGGTCACTCTCGATGAGCTGGTGGGGCTTTTTATGTTCACGATTGTCAGTATGCTTGGAATTTAAGGCAAGACCAGCTGGGGACTTGCCCTCAGGTGAACTGCCATTACTACTCAGCGATGCAGCTGCTGCATCCTACAGCAGGAGGGCTGCTGAGTCTCCACCGAGCAAAGCTTCAAGAATGCCCTGGGGTAATATAGCGTACTGACCTTTCTTAAAGTTGAAAATTGATATGATCACGGCAAATGTTGTGCTTTACATGGTAATTTATCCACCAGAGTTCATCGGTTTTTATATTGATAAATAGAATGGCTGAGATCAAATCCATGTCATCTCTACTTTCATTTTGCATCGGCACAAATCTGGCGTGTCGAGTGAAATTTATTCTATTACAATATCTTGTTAATGTGATCGATCTCAACCTTCACGATCATATAGCTTTCGTTAGGAAATTTTTTTTCACAATTTGAAGCAAATAATTCATGAAGGACCGCGATTCCACACGATGCCTCTGGTGCGGGCATTGTCCGACCAGCATGTAAGTTTGGAATTTAAATATGCAGAGTGATCTGCACACAGAGAATGGAGTCGTTGCTGGGGGGATTTTGTTGGTAGGATTGGAGCAATCTTAGGACATAATCAAAACGCGGTAAACATCAATCCCTCCTAGACACTTTTGATTTGCATTGATTTTTCGGTCTAATTGGTCCAATTTGATGGTGCCACATAGGTGAGACGATCTTACTGTGAAGCAACTTTTGAATAGGAGATCGATAAGAAATCTCTTCTTTTGAGGTCTCGGTATTGGATGGATGTATTTTCGAAGTTTGAGAAGCATGACTTTTTCGGGGAAAGAAAACCTCTTAGAATTTTGTGTTTACCAAAAAATATATGCTAACCTTGAATAACGTTGAATTTTCTTCTTTTAGAGAAAACGGGTAGTACCATTAAAAATATTGAAATAGTACCCGATGACATGATTATGTTAAATTAATTCTCACTTCACGAGAGAACCCAAGCCGGTATCCCTCATTAATGTTCCATCCAACATTATGTTGAAAATACATGTGTGTTAACACATATGACAAATGACTTTAAGATAGATATAAAAATCTATGACTCTTTTTAGACACATATAAACTTTATCAGGATATTGAATGAAATGCCAATGGATAATAAATTTGGGTAATTTACAAGCTTTCTTGACAAGTATAAACTTTATCGGAATATTGAATGGATTGTTAGTGGAAAATAAATTTGAATTATGGGTATAAGTTTGGATCTTTTGCTTGACGAAAATTATTTCTGACTAAATATGTCATGAGGTATTAATTCGGGACTTTTAATGGCATTGTTCCTCTAGAAAAACACGAAAAATTTTAGGTAATTATACACACAAAAGTGAGCGAGAAATTGTGTTTAACACTTGTTTACTCAAAAAATCAAAGAAGATATTTATAAATAAATAAAAAAACCATGAAATATTATTAGATAATGTATGGAATGAAAACATGACTATCATATTGTTCAATTTTGAATTTTGATGAACAAGATTATCTCTCTTTTTTTCCCCATTTTCTACCGAATATTAAAAGAAATATTTGGAAGCTCCTCCAATACAGTAGAGTGTGATTTTCCAACCGACTCTTTTGATAGCAACATTCGAACAGAACGTGAAGAGGAAACACCCGTCGTTCTCTAACTATAAATGTTACGTACGAAAAGGAGCATCATACATGCAAATTACTTTTTTTTTAAATGCATCTTTTTCATAGGAAAATGAATAATTTAGAAAATGTTTTCCCTAAAAATGATCGCCCGTGTTGCTTTTAAAAAATAAATGAACGGAAAATACTTGTATCGACTATGAATATGTTTAGACATGAACAGTTGTAGATAATGAAAAAATTTTCTTTGACTAATAATTTCAAGCTGCACAATCAATCACTTTTAGAAAAATAATTTTCAAATCATTCATTTTTCATGAAACATATGGAACCTTAATCTCATGATATTTGCTTTGCAAATTGACATGCGAACCAAGTAAGGGTTAATACTCTAAAAAACCCCAAACCGGTACACCTGTGACAAATATATCCCAAACTATTTTTTTGACCATGAAAAACCTCAAACTGGTATACTTGTGACAAATGTACCCCGACTAACCATAAAAAACCATGAACTGATACATTTATGACAAATTTACCCTAATTTATTCGACCGCAAAAAACCCCAAACTGGTAAATTTGTAATAAATATACACTCCGCTAAATTGATTAATATCACAAAAAAAATCACACAAATTGTAAACTGTGACAAACGGAGCATAAAATTCCAAATTGGTATATTAGTCAACTGTTACGTGTCATTTAACTTAATAATTTGATAGAAAAATTTAACAAAAACTAACAGAGGGTAAATTTGTCACAAGTGTACCAGTTTGGGATAAATTTGTCAAAGGTATATCAGTTTGAGGTTTTTTGTGGTAAAAAAAATAGTTTGCAGTAAATTTGTCACAAATGTACTAGTTTAGAGTTTTTCAAGGTATTAACCCTTATAGTAATAGTGAGGGAATAACTTCCCTATGATGAATTCAAAATATTTATGGTTGTAATCAATCGAGCCACCATGCATCGAGTTAATACCTACAAGAGTTGGTAGCACGAATTAGGAAAGCAACTAAGCAATCTTCATCAACCACCGTAATAATTATGCTTGCTCTTTTCCATTCATATATGGAGTTGGAGAAGTCAAACGGAAGAAGCCCTAAAAATGGGAAGTGCCTTGTTAAATAACCCAAAAAAGAAAAAGTGGCGATGAGAACAGCAATAATAAAAAAAAAGGGAAATTACTTTATTTCTTTCTGAAATTATGATACCCTCCCCTTTTTTTCCTCTTTTTTATTATTTAATGATTTCCTTGTCTTTTATGCATCATACCAAAAAAAAAAAAAAGGCTCAGGAAACGTAGGGAGAGGGAAAAGCTGAAGGATCTGTATCGTGCAAGCAATTTATTCGATTTTCGGTTTCAGACTTTTCAAAAAATTGCCATGTATATAAAAATATATATTGGAATCATCAAAAATTCAATTTTCCTTTCAGAAATGATTTTTAAATCACACGCGCTTCAGGAGCTTCGCCTGCACGCGCTTGATCTTGCGGTTTCACAGCCGTCCGATTCGGTGAGTTTCTATTGTCTCGTAGCGAGTTTCCAAATTTCGGTGCTCGAGCGCGTGGGGGATGAGTTTTTTCTGTTCATTTTCCCTTGGAAATAGACCATGTTACGCGAGTATGATGAGGCCATCATCATAGCTCATAAGTTGGCCGCACCAAAAAAAGGTTGTGTGGGAATTAGCTGGAAACCACGCACGTCCAGCTTGAGCCCAAAAAAAAAAAAAATTCTGGTTTTTATTAATATTTTGTGAATAATAATTAACAAAAATACTTTATATAGTTAATACACTTGACAATCACAAACTGGTATCTCATGAAAATATTTGCCACTAAATAATTTTCGTCTCGCAAAAATTTTTGGACCAATACCTTCCTAATGTGTTTTTCTTCAAATCGATTTTCGCCTCACAAGAAAAAAAAATTCCAAAAACCGACACTCCGGACACAAATCAACCCTCATTTGGATGTGTCAACACGTGTGGATTTTCCATGTCAAATTTGTTTATTCTTGAAGTCGAACTTCTTGCAACACACATATTTTTTACAAGATATTGGAAGCGATGCCTAGGGATGGTAATTTGGCATACGTTAAGTTTTTCTGTGATATGAAAATTGGTTTAATGTTAATGTATAATGACATGCGAGTTTATGATTTGAGATAAAAATTAATCTGTGACAAATAGATTGCACAATACTAGTTTGAATTTTTGGTGAGACAATTTTTTTTTTAAATTCATATGTCGTGGGAATACAAATTTCAATTTATTAATGATATTAACCCTATTTTATAAAATTAACTAAGTTACCCAAGTTTTTTTCCCGGAAATGTTTTAAAAAATGGAACTAACATGTTGCATTTTCTTATGTGCGAACTTATTTATCTAATTGTTGTTTTTTGGTGTTCTGAAAGTTTTCCTTGCGATCTTATTATTATAAAATGATTTAATGTGCATAAGAACACTAAACGGTTTTTAAAAAAAAATTATTCCCGTGTTTAGTTCCAAACAATCTATATAAAGTCAAGGACGTCCGAGAAATACAATAAAGTGTTTTTTTTTTTTTTTGGCCAAACCAATTAGAAAAAGTTAACATGGACGCTTTTTATGTACATGAGAAAAAGGACAACTGTCTACGTTGATGGACTGGATTATTTTATTTAGTACCACACTTTTTTTTATATATATATTCTGGGCTTGTCGTTTGTTGAATTCCAATTTGACCCTTGTCTTTCTAATTATTTAACATTGAATGTTTCAACGTTACAGTTACCAATGACCGGTAAAAATATAATACACGATATAAGATTATTAAAGAAAAAGTCGATGAATGTTGAATGTAAAAGTCAATTAAAATCTAGTTAAATGATATGATTGCTCATTTATAAATGATAATGAATGTATTAATTTAAGCAATGATGGAAGAAAAATGTGGACGCATTGAATTTAATGAAGTCCAAGTAAGTCATGGTAAATCTTGATTATTCTTCAAGCTATTAAATTATAATTGACGTAGCATTTTAAGATGTAAAAAAGGTTACATTAGTTAAATAATGTTCTAAATTCGTCTCAAACCAAAAAGATTTTGTTAATGGAATCATAAATCCGTCTCATGACCCGAAATCCTAAATCCATTTAAGTTATATTAGAGATCATTAAGGCATGAAGAACTCAGTTTGATCCAACTATTTTGTCCCAGACTTTTCATAATTTAAGGTATGTTTCTATAAAGGAAAACTGTTTTCGGAAAATAGTTTTTTTAACTTTCTGGTGTTTGAATGATGAAAATTAATCGATTTATGAAAAACGTTTTTCATGAGCTAAAAAGTGACAAGCTTAGATTGAAGGAGAATTATTTTTCTTTTTTTAAACCACCAAAAATTAAAACTAACTATTTTATTTGAAAATAATTCTCATGGAAATTTTTTTCTTTTAATATGAAGGTTTCAACAAAACAAACACACTCTTATATCAAGTTTCTAATTTCTAATTCAACATTACAATCGGACCGAAAATAAAATTGATCAACGGTAGTTCTTGATGTTAAATTTAAAAATCAATTCATTCAATTGCTGTGATATTTGTAACAATGTATTGATTGGCCATATTATAAGTATCCATCCGCATAATAAATGAAATTTTTAATCTTGAGGTAGCTTTCATACCGAATAATCTCTTCTCCTTTTCAATATAAGCTAACATTATGTCAGGAAAAAAACAATATAAGCAATGATTTCACATGGTAAAAATCTTTATACGCTTTTTTTCTTTCAAATGATTGTTTATTAATAATGTATTCGTTTGAGTGAACGCATTATCCACGAATTAATGATTCACGGTTGATTGAAAATAATCTTAAAAATATATGCACGTTTAAATTTAGAAAGATGAATTCTTCGGTATGAAAAGTGAATAATTTCTTGGAAAGTTTTTATCTTTTATCATCAAACTTTTGAGAAGCAATTACATTTAGAATGTCAAGTGAAAGTTTAAACTGGTCCTTGTTAGTTTGACTTGTTTGGTCAGCACTCCTCAATAATGACCCTTAGATCCTCCTATCTTACAGTTACCGTGGCAGCGGACGGGTATAATCATGTCAGGGGCAATTTAGTCATTTGGATCCCAACAACTAGGGACATTTCTGTCCTGCAAAGTCCCAACTGTCATTTTGCCCCCTTCTCTCTCTCTCTCCTCAAGTCCTCACTCCTCACTTCACTCCTCACTCTCTCACTAGACCAAGCTCTCTCTCTCTCTCTCTCTCTCTCTCTAGCTCACCATGGAACCACCGTCACCTCCGGCCACATTCCTCCTCCTCCTCCTCCTCTCCGCCACCGCCACCGCCGCCGCCGCCGCCGCCGCCGCCAACTCCTCCGTCTCTCCACCACACGCCATTTCCCCCACCGCCGCCCCCTCCCCCACCCGCAACCACAGCCTCTCCCCACCACCTCTCCGACCGCCGCCGCCCCCGCCGCCCCATCAACCCCGACCACCCCCTCCGCCCCTTCCTCCTCCTCCTCCGGCCTCGACCCGAAGCAGCTCCAAGCCCTGCACTCCCTCAACATCCCCCTCCCCAAGGACCCCTGCTCCCCGCTGTCCGCCGCCGCCGCCGCCGCCACGGCCTGCGACGCCGGCAAGCCCTTCCGCCACCTGACCTCCCTCCGCCTCGCCAACTGCTCCCCGGACGACGTCGCCCTCTCCTTCACCGCCCTCAAGTCCCTCTCCACCCTCCAGTCCCTCGCCTTCCTCAACTGCCCCGTCGCCCCCGTCCGCCTCCCCGCCGAGCTTGCCGCCTCCCTCCGCTCCTTCTCTTGCGTCCACAGCCTCCACCGCCTCACCGGCGTCTGGCTCTCCCGCCTCAGGAACCTCACCGACCTCGCCGTCTCCGACGTCCCCATCAACGCCTCCGGCCTCTACGTTATCCTCGGCAACATCAAGAACCTCCGGTCCCTCACCATCTCCCGCGCCAACTTCACCGGCTACCTGCCCCGTCACTGGGACCTCAACATCACCCACATCGATCTGTCCGGTAATCAGCTCAAGGGGCCCATACCCTCCTCCCTTACCTTCCTGGAAAACCTCCAATTGCTGAATCTCTCCTCCAATGCGCTCACCGGAGAGATGCCCGCCGAGATCGGCAACCTAATCTCGCTCAAGAACCTGTCTTTGGGCTCCAATTCGATCTCCGGCAGCGTCCCGGAGTCGATGTCGGCAATCCCGGGCCTCGTCCACGTCGATCTGAGCTCGAACCAGCTCAACGGGACCATCCCCAAGTTCTTCACCGAGATGAAAAACCTCAAGTACTTGAATCTTGAGAGGAACAACTTTCATGGGATCATGCCTTTCAATGAGTCCTTTATCAAGAAACTAGTGGTCTTCAAGATTGGGGAGAACAGCAACCTGTGCTACAACCACACCGTCATGTCGTCGAAAGTGAAGCTCGGGATCGCGCCTTGCGACAAGCACGGGCTCCCGCTGTCGCCTCCGCCCGCGAAGGGGGATTCGTCTGCGGACAGCAGCACGTCGGACTACAGCGACAGCGACAGCAACGATTCTTCCGGCAAGAGCGGCCACCACCACGGGCCGAATAAGGTCGTTCTCGGTTTTGCGATCGCGCTTTCCTCCATCGTGTTCCTTATCGTGTTCCTGGTTCTCCTATCTAGATGCTGTAAATGATGCACATACCAGAACTCATTGCTGCTAAATTAGGAAATTATAGAAGTAGATGGGGGAGAAATTTGGCAAGTTAGTGTTGATTGTAATTGTTTGATTCGTCATATACAAAAGGGTGTTCATGAAGAAGAGGGTTCAATGGCAGAGAGGGGGGATAACACAAGATTGGCGAGAGAGAATTGAATTGCAGAGGGTGAATTTTTTCATTAATTATTTCCCATGTTGGTTTGGGTTATTGTGTGTTATATAACTCATAAAGGTGGTTGTTTTGCTAGTATATGCCATGTGAAAATGTTATCACCGTTTGAGCTTGAAAGTTGAAAGATTCAGTTGTCAGTCCTCTGTTCATTTGGGTAAACAAGGTTAGATATGATCTATTTCCATCTACATCGCAAGAATTGGAAGCTCGATTAAGTGTCGATGCATGCATGAGGAGAGCGCCATAGCTTTCGAGCTGGGCTTTTAGTCCTTTTCAGGAAAAAAAGATTATGCAAGAGATCCAAACATAAGTTTGTGTCTTTGAGACAATGACAAAACATCCTATTCAAGATGTAGGAAAAAGTAGCTAGTTTCATTTGTTGTAAGCATTGCTGTGATAAGTAGAATTTACAGGCTTTTATGACACCAATGTATCTACCTTATTGTTTCCCTAATGAGCATCTCATTGATTACATAGTTTCCTTATTTGCCGAGCAAGAAGCAATCGATTTCGTATCTAACAAGCTCTCAATGTCTTCTTGCGCAATGTGATTGATCTGGAGCTGATTCGGGTTGAGAAAGATCGCTTTAGTAGCTTGCTTTTTACTCGTTGCTCTCTGCCTCTTACTGTATTTCAACGTGCGTGGGTACTGTATGTGCGAGTTCTCCCACGATGGAAGTTGGTGAGTAGCACTAGTTCATCGATCTGACTAGCCTTGGCAAAGAGTTTAAAAGGGTGTTCGTACGAGGTTGAGAATTTGCAATCGGCTTGAGGAAGAGCGGTAGCCGTAGCTGGTAGCAATGCCGATCACTCACTGTTTGATCTCGATCCTGCTGTGTCGAATGACTTCGTTTCGATCCATCGTTGCGGCCATTTCCCTTGCAAATGTTGCACCAAGATGTGCATAGATCTGTACAGGAGTCCAGGCGAGGACTTGATCGTACATTCTGCTAACGGGTCGGAAATCTTTTCGGCTCTACTTTTGAGTTTTGACAATGCAGCTTTGCACCTGGAGCTTCGATTCCAAGTACCACTTTGCACCTACAGATCAGATATTGTTGTCTTTATTTTCAAAATCGGCATTTACAAAGTCGCTACTGCCGCCCCCCTCAGATGACGCCGGTGTCTCCCGCTGGCCGCCATGTCCGACACTACCTGGCTGGCCATGGCCCGATGCCAACCTCGATGCCTTCGCCTTGCACCCTCTATAAAAAAATTGCTCGGAGATCTCTCTCGATCAGCCGACCTCCCCTCAAGCCATGGACCACCTCAATCGATGTCGACCATGTGGTCGGCTCACGACCTCCGGCCGAGGTCACGAGCCATCGCGGCGTCTGGTGACTATGACTGTGGTAGGGGTGGGGGCTCGAGGGCGTCTATGGTCGCGGGTGCAAAATGTTTTGCAAAGTAAAAGTACGGAAGTGGCCATTGAATGAATCGTGAAATGTTGATTTTCAATATTATTTTCTTGCCTTCCTCCTTGAGGTGATGATGGGTAAATATTTGCTAAATTTAGAGCATTGAAAGTGATTATTTTGTTAGCCACCGGAGAGATATGGCGGTGACTACAAGCTCACTTATTTTAAAGAAATCTCCAAGACCACCTGATTACATTTTTAATTTCGTGCCTAGTTGGCGCCGCTCCTCTTTGTCGGAGAAAAATTGCGTAATTTATTCGAACTGGTCAAATTTTGGGGACCACGGTCAAATGTGCCCTAACGACATGCTCAGAATGTGTCTAGTGATTTGATGTGAAGCGGGAAAACTAATTTTTCCATAGAATTATATAAGTTTATCGTGACAAGCCACACCGAACCATATTTGGTAGTTTATGATCTCGAGATATAGAGTCCCAATTGAGATGATCAATTCCCGAGCAATCCAATTCCTGAGCAATCCAATTCCTACTCAGGAATCAAGAACCGGACTAGAGGAAGTGGTTTCTTATTTTTTGGAATTGGGAACCAGACCACTTGGTCCCAAGACTAGATCAATTAGTTCGATTTCCAAGTGGTCTAATGGAATCGATAGCATCTTCTTTTTTCAGGAGTTTTGAAAACCATAAACACTTCCACCATTGTAAGCAAAATCCCATACTACAAATCACCCAACTTCACATTCCTATTAGCTTATAATTTGTATTTTGTATTGGAAAAAGTGGGGAATAAAAAAAAACAGAGCATCGGATATTACTGTGACGAGAGAGCCATGAGTTTTGAGTAACAGTCGAGCGAGAGAGCCCGGAGAGGCAAAGAGCGATTAGGGTTTGTGACTATGAAAGAGGCGTGAGAGCCAAGAGAGAAAGAGTGAGCGTGAGAGGAAAAAAAGGGCGCATGAGAGGGAACAGGAAAAGAGCAAGTGTAATTGTGAATTAGGATTAGAGTTCCTTTAAAGATTTTTAAGAAAAAAAAAAAATTGGTTGTGTTTGGGCGATTCGAGCGGGCGATTCCACACCTAGAATTAGAAACCAGATCGAAAATCACCGGTTTCAATTTAATGGTACCAAAAACCAAACCAGCACCCCGGAAACAGCCCAATTTGATCAATTCCCTTTGCTCACTCCTAAGTCTAAAGACATGAGCTCCAATTTTTTTAAAAAAAATTTTCAACTTTTCACGGATAAAGACATCGTAAGTGTTGTAATTTTCGTAGATTACTCACCTGAGTGTTGCAACTTTTCTTTGTTATGATTTAAGTGCCATATTACCGAAAAATGGTTCTAGTAAGTGCTAATCCTGACCATTCATCCTATGTAGCTTTTTAAATTGAATTATATTATGATATAGATTTTTAGAAAAAAATTCGCCAAATTGACGTTAAAAAAGAAACCCTAGTCCTCTGAGCGTTTTCGCCTCCGAGCTCAGCCGGAGAAGAAGACGGAGAAATGGTGTGAAACGTTGCTTGGCTCATTGTATCCCATTCGCAATCTGCACCATGTCAGCTCCTGCTTTTCCCCAAATTGAGAAATTAGGGTTAGGGTTTTAAAACACTTCTAATTTAGCTCCGATTTGTAAATTTGGGATAGATTAATGAGTCGAACAACATCGTTTTTATGCTGTTTCGCTGCCTTGATTTTGCTAGCAAGCCATATTAGACAGATTATACTAAATTAATGCCATGTCGGATTTCCCAACCACACAAATCGCCAATGGTAATCAAATGATTAAAAAAAAAAAAAGAACAACTACAATATTCAAGTGAGTGTGTCGCGAAAGTTATGGTGCTATTACTATTTTTATCCCTAACCTTTGGATATGAAATTTATATTCTGAAAATGGAGCATGAAAAGTGCAAAAATTAAAGAAAGTTGGTAAATGATTATGCTTTTCCTTTTGTACCACAGGAATGTTTATGAGATAATGAAGGGCACAACGCACTGAGCCAAACCAAAACTTGGACCAAATAGAAAAGAAGAATAAAAACAGGTGCCTGAGAAGGAGCCAAAAATGGGAACAAAACGAAGCCGGCAAAACGGGTGGCACTGTTTCGATTGCGAAAATAAAGCCAGTTAGAGGTTTCGAAATTGCACGAAAAGAAACTGACGGGTCGAATTGAAAGAGTAGCATAATTAGAGGACCTAAATCAGATTTTATCCCCAAATAATATTGAAGTCACACTCCTATGGGGACAATAGAGCAAATAATTTGTGAACTTTGTTTCAATGTACAATGCTGTTCC
Organism: Eucalyptus tenuipes; assembly: GCA_014182365.1. Lineage (NCBI taxonomy): Eukaryota > Viridiplantae > Streptophyta > Magnoliopsida > Myrtales > Myrtaceae > Eucalyptus > Eucalyptus tenuipes. Next base: position 16,780,787 of record CM024541.1, on the reverse strand, counting down.
TGACCATTTAATTTGTGCCATTTGATCCCTGAATTTTGGTTGAATATACGATGTCGTTCATAAATTTTTAATTTGTTCAATATGATCCATGAGATTAGCACAAGCTATCGAATCAGCACCTAAACTACGGGAAATGACCACGTTCGGATGCAATTGTGCTCTAAAACATCCTAATTCCTGTCAATAAAAAACAGTGGATTAGTCAGGAAAAGAAAAGCATACATATGTTCTTCTGTGTATTAGATCTGATATGACCATCATCTATTTGGAATATTAGGGTAAGTCCATAGGACAAAATCCTTTGGCAAGCTGCGTTCTGAACCTCTCGAAGAGTTGCTCCCAAAAATCCTTTCTGATATGTTGTAAGTTCAGATATCGGATGTTCATATTATATACATTAGCATCTGGTGCAGGCGTTGAGCAAAAAACCTCATCATCTGGGTCCAGAGAGCTCCATGGCTTCAATTATGAAAGATGACTCGTCATGGATGTCGCTGTAGTTCCTAGAGAAACTACATTCTCTGTTTTCTCCCAGGTTGTTGTTCCCACCATGTGAATCCTCCATGTTTTCCACTTGTCCAAGACCACCTAGGACATTCAAAGCAGCAGACATCTTTGGCCGGAGGTTTGGGTTCGACTGAGTACACTGCAAGGCCAGTTCTGCTGCCTTCTCTAGCTCCACCGCGTCGAAACACCCTCTCAGATCCCTATCTACAAGGACTTCAAGCCTCTTTTCTTCATGCAAGGTTCGTACCTGGCAGATTGGATATGATATTCAACATGTTACTTAGGGTACAAGCAAAATTGATCAAACTCTCTATTCCTAAAGCAGACTGTAATCAGAACAATCATAATCAGTCCAAACAGTATATGCCACAGAAAACCTTCTATAATGCATAGAGAAAATGATATATTACATTCATTGATCACAATACATCACTGCTCCAAGTTCTTCTGATGATGTTAAAGCCAGACAACAAATTAGAAGAGAAAATGGGAAATAATCAGCAATGTGCACTCATATTAAAAAAGAAAAGATTTGAAAAGTTCTTCATTCATTAAAGAAAAAAGTAAGCCTCAGATATGGATTAAGGGAAGAGGTCCGTTTGTTCATTCAATCAACTTAATGTACTGAGTTCGAATATTTAACCACAATAATCAGGTTCAAACGAAGATGCATTAAGCATATATGGTCCAACAAATTTATGCCCTAAACAGAAAATGATAAACGAATGATGCATGAGAGAAAATTGTTCGTATCATTCATTAACTATAGAAATAGACCATAACTTGACATTCCTTAGCTCAGTATTAGTAAGTACTAACCCAGTCAAGAATCATTCCTTTCTGAACCTGACCATTTCCAGCATCTAGTGCCTTTTGCCCAGTTATAAGTTCCAAAAGCAGTATCCCGAATCCAAAGACATCAGTTTTCTCCGAGGACTGTCCGGTTGAGAGATACTCTGGGGCGATGTGTCCTACGGTACCACGTACTGCAGTAGTCACATGAGACTCCCTCCTATCTAGCAATTTAGCTAGACCAAAATCACCAACTATGGCTTCAAAACTTTCATCAAGAAGGATGTTCGCTGCCTTCACATCCCGGTGAATTATTTTAGGATTGCATTGTTCATGCAAATACAGAAGTCCACGGGCAGTGCCAAGGGCGATACACATTCTTCTCTTCCAGTCCAAAGATGGCCTTTCACGAGAAGTCTCTGTAGGAGAGATTTAAGGCACTCAAGAATGTCAGAGTAAGATAATAAGACTATCATGTTCTGTTTTACAAATGAGACCGGGAAGGGCAAAACATAAGATGAATCCAAAAGCTCATGGGTCATGATAAGAGACGGCAGAGTAAGCCATTGTTCAAAGATAAAAGAATCATTTATTCGACACACAAGAATTCTGCTCCGTGTAATATTCTGCAATACTTAAATTTGTTAACTGACTCTGAAGTCCTCAATCTATCAATAAAGATGCACATTTGCTTCAATTACTATAGCGTCATATCTATACACCTCATCTCAAAATATCAGAATGAGTTTCTTCCAGATAAATTATTCAGGGTTAATGCCACACGTGATGAAACTGATATCTCATGAGAAGATGAAAATCCCATCACATAGTCGTCATAGGGCTTAGGGGAGTCTAAGCACATCATAGGGCTTAGGGGTGTCTAAGCACAGATGATTAAAAGGTAAGTAAATTTCAGTGTAACAATACAACGGTAAAAGCTTGTGATAAGCAAGTTTCCCTGTGATTGAGTCTACATAATTCTGAAGGTGAGACATTAACGTTGATTACCAATTTTTTGCAAAGATAAAATATGCAAGCACAATCAATTGCCATGAGCAACTGTCCAGCGTCTAATCTCCTGATTTCAAAAGAACAAATTAAGACAAAGAAAGGATCAAGAACACGACAATTGGCAAGCAGGGGGGCAAGCTTACAAAAAAGGGGAATCAAACCTCTCAATCGGTCAGCAACACTTCCATTTGGCATGTAAGGATAGACAAGCATTCTCTCTTCTGGCGTCAAACAAAAGCCATAGAGTCTTAAGAGGTTTCGGTGCAGAGCTAGGCCAATCATCTCGACTTCAGTTTGGAACTGCACTTCACCAGTATAGTTTGGGTCCTTCAGCCGTTTGACTGCCACCAATGTACCATTGGGAAGACATCCTTTATAGACTACTCCATATCCACCTTGACCGAGGATGTTTTTGGGGCTAAAGTTTCCAGTTGCTGTTTGCAACTCACGGAAAGTGAACCTCTTCAATTGGCCTATCTCAAATTCACAATCCTGCTGTACTGCAAATTCACATGACGAAAAAGGCTCCCAGGTCATTAGAAAGAAGGATTATGTAAGATGAAAGCAAAACCCAGAACTGTGTCTAGGAAGTACCGTATGAGCCGAAGAGAAAACGTGATCTGTACCAATGTACCCAGCAAATAAGCAACATAACCGAAACCACGAACGTACAACTGATACCAGTGGCTACAGAAAGAACCCATCTGTTATGACCATCTGCCCTCTGAGGTGAAGATGCTGCAGCTGTTCCTGCTCCAAAATAGTATATGAACTCCGTTTGCATTCTTGTGAATATTTATTATACAAAAGAAGTTGACTGACTGCATTACCGTTCATTGGTTTCCAGAGGCCTGCGCAAGCTTGTGAAGTGCAGAGGAAGCTGTTTCCTGAAACACTACGAGAAATACCATGAAGTGTTAAATGTACAGACCGGCACATGTATCTGGAAATTTATTTGATCATATGATGGTAAAGCATAGCAAGAGTTTGAAGTCTAAGGCCAGTCAACACCTTATTTGACAAACAAAAACAGGAGTTGGGACATCAAGATGTAGTTAAATGAACATTGTAAAAATTCCTGTAGCACTCCAATAGACAGATGCATCATACAATTTCCATATGATTAATATGTACATCCTATGATTTGCTCTTACTTCACTACACTTGACCCCGAGAAAAGAAGTGTCCATGGATAATTGACATTTTCTTTTGTTTTCTGTCAAATTTAGTTGATACTTAACTCATTTGTCAGATAGAGAAAATCACAGCTCCATAAATATATCATGCACCGACAGGAAAAGAAGCATGCAGCTTGATAATAAGATATGTCGTTCGATGGTGCTCACCTGTAGCCCTTTGCAAGTATTTTTGGAGTTGGACCACTAAGATTATTGAAAGATAAATCCCTGCTTAATTCGATTTATCAGTGTAATCACAGATATAAAAGACTTAACTTGATGAGAAACCATTAGAGTGGAACGGAACACATACAAGAATGAAAGATCTGAGAGATTTGCCACCATGCTAGGTATCTGCCCTGATAACTTGTTTCTACTCAGCCGCCTAAACAACTTAATATGGAGAAGGTTTAGAGGGCCCGACATTGACGCATATAATGCAAATAGTAGAGGAGAAGGAAAAAACAGTATCAACAAAGCAATACTCACAAATAAGTCAGATGAAATAGGAATCCTAGTGAACTTGGGATGTCCCCGGAAAATTGGTTTCCTGAAAGATCAAGAGTCTGAAGTTCCGAAAGCTTTCCTATCTCAGCTGGGATTGGACCAGATAGTTGGTTGTTCTGCAACAATCTTCGATAAAGACAAAAACTTACAATCTACAATTGAAACTTGATGCCTGAAATCCGTAAAAACACTTGTGATAATGAAATGGCTCTTTCTAAAACCTATTCCGGATCATGTCAATTAACACCCAAGATTAGTGAGTCACTACAGAATCAAATGGTAATATCTTCCGTCAACATCTAGCAAAAAAAGATTGAATTTGGCAAGTGACATCAACACATCATCAAGTGCCAATCTTCTATACATACAGGCAACACTAGAGTTAATTGCAAAAATGCTAGTAGACTTATTGCATTGTACTATGATGGCATGAAGATCAACTTATCCACTAGCAATTTACAGAAGATATGACACTTAGATTGATATAATTGATGTCCTGCTTGACACCCTCCAACTAGTCAATGACTTGCACAAACACTAAAGACACAAGCTACCTGAATCACAGATAAAATGCTCAAGTTTTAAACGATCAAGCCATCACCTAAGAATAAAATAAAGTAAACTTTTTTAAAAACAGCATTTCTCTTTGCAGAAAAAGCAGATAATCTAAAACAAGTGAAGCAAAAAGGTGGCGGATGCTGAAAAGCTTACAATGTCCTCAAGTGACTCAAGTTTCCAATGCTCGGTGAAAGCATTCCTGATAGTCCAGCGCTGACCATATCGCTGAAAATAGCAGACAAAATCAGCAAAACTATGAATTCAAACGATGTTAAAGAGATTAAAAAAGAAAACAAAAAGGAAAGTCTAGGAAGATTATACGAGGAGCATTACTTACAGATAAATGACAAAGCCATCAGCAGAGCAAGCAACCTTGCTCCAGGTGCATGGATCCACAGAATTAATGTCCCAACCTTCCAAAACGTGCAGCTCGTCCACCATTTTGCTCTTCACCGACATCAACGCAGCCACTAAAACATGTAAAAATTGCACAAAAGCACATTCACAAATATCTTTGAGTTAAAGGAAAAAGAAAAATGCAAATCCAAAGTCATTCAATCCTTGAAAACACAAGATAACGCTAAGGAAACATTTTTTCTTGAGAAGACGACCTTCATAGTTAACACCCTTTGGAGAGAGAACACTGTCATCAGAGCCTCTAACAACCAGAGCAAGAAGAAAGAACAAGAAAAGAACCAGTTCCACTTCCATGGAAGAAGAACAACCAGACAAGACTGTTCTTCCTTCCTTTTGTTTCTCCTTTTGGGAATTTTACACTCAATGGGCGACTTTTATGGGTCTCTTTGTGGGTTTCGACCCAATGAAAGGAGCTCCCCGAGATCTTCTGACAGTAGAAAAGGAGCTCAACTTTCTTCTCGTTCTTCTCTTCTCCCTAGTTTCTCCTTAATTTTTTCTTCTATTTGTTTCTTTAAAGCAGGGTAGCCTGTACTTACACGACAGATGGCATCACTCTCTTGGAACCTATCACTACTCGAGAAGCTAAAACAAGTCGGAGACAAGACAAATTATACAAAGGAAAGAGCAAGAGAAAAATGAAGGCAGATGGTCGGAAGATGTGAAGTTCTCTTTTCTAATATTTTATGTTTAGAATACTTCAATCAGGAACGTAAGACCAGGAAAGCTTAAGATGGTGTAATTTTTAATTGTGCAGGTTGGGAACCGGGGGGCTTCGAGATTTGGAACAAGCAGAGATGGTCCCCCGGTCCTCGGTTGAGTTTATCATTTATCAAAGTTGGTGAGTTTTTTGATAGCCCATCGACTTCAAGTCCTCCCTGACATGAACATTCATGGCTTCTTCATTTATCTAGGGTCCTTCGTTTCGCGAAAAATGGACCATTTTCAAAAATATTTTCTCAAAAATCATTTTTAAGAAAAATGACAATATTTTCTGGTATTCGACTAAAATCTGAAAATATTTTCCGGTGTTCGATAAGACTTCACTACTTAGGCATACATCATTTACCAACCTATAAATCCATCTAATATGAACTTAGCTTTAAATCCGGACAAACTTACTTCATATCTTTGTTCCCTCATTGTCGTCAAACGCTCATCTACTCTAAAAAATGTTCGTATGGATTTTAAAAAGAAGCAAAAGAAAAAAGAAACAAAGCATGTACATCCCTATAAATAAAAGAAAAAAAAAGAAGCAAAGCATGTAGAGCCATTTGCTTGAACAATGTATAACTGCAGGGTAGAGTAAATAAAGAAAAGAATAAGCAAGAGTACATAGGGCGAACTTGAGATCGATGAACTTGAGGTTCGCTTAGCAACGGCCAACGACTAGCTAAGAAAGAAGAAGATGGGAAACAAAGAAAAAAAGAAATAGAAAAGAAAAAGGAAATTAAAAATAATTCGAATAAAAAAAGAAAAGAAGAAGAATAAAGGGGAGAATAAAGTGAGGATTTGTAGAGGTGTAAGATAAGAGAGATCAAATGAGGAAAATATTTCTCACTTTTCAAAAGTGGAAAATATTTTCTTCTAATTTAGAAGACTTTTTTCCTTTCATAAAAAATATTTTCTCGAAGGAATTCATTTTCCATGAAATGAACGCCGGAAAATCCGAAAAACGTTTTCCCGGAAATTATTTTCCGCAAAACGAACGGAACTTAAGTGCATGATTTTTTTTCAAAAAAAAGATTCCACGTGTTTCACTGAGTAACCATGTTTAGTGGCCTATGTATCAGAAGTGATTCGATTGGCATTCAGTTTTTGTGAACGAAAAAACTCGAGATATAAGAAGTTCTAGCGAGAAAAACAAAAGAAGAAAGGGCATGTAAGAAAGAAGTCCCCGGCTAGCTCCATACTAGCACAATGGAAACCTCTTCACTGATCACCTTCGCATCAACTTTCTTTCTTGGCCATTTTGTAAATTGTGCTAGTTTCGGTTCTATTTCATACATATTAAAGAGGACATTTTTTTCTCTCTTAAACGTAGTACAATACGTAAATATTGACATGGAACAAGAAATTGGTGTAGAAAAATTCAACAATCTAGTTCCGTATATAGAATTTAAAATATCTACACACGGTTGACACCCGAAAAAAAATGTCCAAGTGTTGTAGTTGACGGTTTGGTCAACAGAAACCATTGAGCAATAGAGTTGATGTAATCATCGATTAGTGAAGTCAATGTAACCATCGAATAGTAGAGTCGATATAACTATCGAGTGGTGAAGTTGACAATCTTGGATATGATCATTTGTGGGTGATCGTTGCTAATCAGTGGGAGCCATGTAGATCATGTAAAATTTCTTAGTAAGTAACCATCAATTATGGGTTATAAAACTCACAATGTACCATTTGTAAATGTCCTAAATCAATCACATAAATCAACATTTTTTTTGCAAATTTATTTTTATCTTTACTTTTTCGCTATTCACATCGTTGGTAACAATTGTTTCCAGTGCACTTTAAATTCCTTGTTATTTATTGTCTAAAATTAACAAAAGACCCCTTGCAACCTTTCTTGATTTACATTGACCTATCCGCATCCTAAAATGTATTTCGTCATCTGTTTTGGTTAAACATCAAAATCACACCCCTGATTTGCCAATTAACATCTTTAAATCGACCAGTAAGGATGATACCACACGAACATTTCGGATTAGGTAATCGTCTGCTTCTCCTCCCCCGGACAGTCTTTATGGATAACGACAAGTGTTGAGAATATGAAGTGAAGAGTGCTCCACAAGTAACTATTAAAATACTACCTTATACTAACCACCCAACTTTTTTGTTACGGAACAGTGTGCTAGGCCCGATATAATTTGTATCACATTATCCAGTTCGGGCTATCAAGCATCTTCTCATATATTTTATTTAATTAATAAATAACATATTATCACAAACTAAACTATTATAAAGTTAATGTTAGCTCCCCTTCATAAGAATTTCCAATATTCTCTCAGTTAGGCAACATTAATTGCGTGGTATACCGAACGAGATCGGAATTTTTTACACCGTACCGTAATATGTGGTCACCTGGAGACGACCTCAAAAGACAACCCCGACCAACAAAATTACCAGCACGGAACGGAGCGCCATTCAATGTGCTGGGATAAGTCGACCCCACAATTTTTATTTTATTTACTTATAATGCTATTTACTAACAAATTCTAATGCACAGTGTATATTTTACGCTATTATTTTTGTGGACTTTTGGCCCCACTAAATTTTGAGACTACAAACTTAGAATTGTAAACTCTAAATCGCAAAGAAAAAAAATTGAAATTCAAAATCCAATCTCTAATTTTTATGCTAAAAGAACATAATGAAAACTAACATCGATTTGCTATGAATTTTCATGTGGCCTTGAGTTCTTTCTTGAAGGGGCTTTTACATAAACCGGGTACTTATATCATGAGTGCGGTCAACATCACATTTGAGAGGAAGGAAAATCTTTTAGATACTTTCTGCTCATTTACTGGTCGAATCATGGCTAATGTGATTTTATTGAAGTACCCATAAATCTCTCGAGAAGAATGTGGTGTGCACTACTTTTACGGTCTAATATTCTTAAAAAATACTTAATTTTAGATTCCGTCCCAATTTTTTCTATAAAAAAGTCTCAACTTTAGGTCTAGTTACAATTCTAACCTAAACTTTTTTTGTGTGATAAAATATTATAAATTTTTACTTAAGTCTCAAATATACTCTCTTTAACCGTTCTACCAAAATTTCTCTTCACAATGGAGAGATGAAAAACTCCTGAGCATTTGTTATGCAAGCGTCCAAAGCCGAGTATTTTGAGCTTTCTCTTCACAATGGAGAGATGAAAAACTCCCGAGCATTTGTTATGCAAGTGTCCAAAGCCGAGTGTCTTGAGCGGGAGCTCTTCAATCATGAGAAATGGAAGACTCCTAAGCATGAGAAATTAAAGACTGAATGCAAAATCGAAGATCTATAAGTCAGATGGAGACAAGACTCTCCTAAGAGTATAAACAATTAGAAAAAGTCAATCCTAATTGCTCCGGTTTTTACCAAAATTTTATATTCAATAAGACGTCATTTGGGCTAACATGAAAATTCATCTCCAAAAGATGTCTTTCGGAATATGAAATAAGAAAAACTAGAACAATGATGTGGAAATGCCACATCACTAAGGGTGATTTTAGACAGAGAGTTAACAGAGGTAGATACGAGACTCAAGTAAAATTTGGTGACTTGTTAGAAGATTAAAAATAAAAAAATTTTATAGTAGAATTAGGACTATAAATAAAGTTGATGATTTTAATGAGACAAAAAATTTATAGTAAAATTGAAACTAGACCAAACATTGAGGGCTTTTTATGAGGCGAAAAAAAGTTTAGGATAAAATTGGGATTAGAGCTGAAGTTGGGATTTTTTTAGGGTACTAGGCCCTAGTTTTGCCAAAGAAACTCTCCTATTTAAAGAAGAACAAGAAGGCAATAAAGCTAGAGTTAAGTATACTGAAGATATTGCTACAATAAATTATGGTAACATGGACGGTGATAATTATGTCTTGTTTTTCACTAAAGATCCGTCGTCTAATAGTTGGAATATGGATTTTGGTTTTTCATTTCACATTACACTCAACAAGAACTAGTTAACTACTTATCAGTGCACGGATGATGGTGAAGTGTGGTTAGGGACCAACTTTAAGTGCCATGTTGTGGGTGTTGAGGATGCCAAAAGTTAGAATGCATGACGGTGTTATGAGAACATGGTGTGAGGAAAATTCCTGAGTCCAAGAAGTATGTGATTTTTTTTTAGTGCTTTAAATTTCATTGGGTGTCAATGCTTCAAAAGGTAGGATTTTGAAGATCTTTCGAAATGCCCTTGTGATAATTAGACAATTAATTATACTGGCATGTATGAGATTCAAGAGAAGACGATGACGGATTTTGCTATGGAAACATAGGATGCATTTGTTCGAGAGCCAGAATTGTCGCATGTGTCTTTAAGGCACATGGCAAAGACAAGCCCAAAGGTTTTGAACGAAAGGGATTTGCTATGTGATTGTGTGATTAAATAACTAAATATATGCTAGTGATATGACTTAGACAAATGTTGGATAGTGCAATTGAGTATGACTGTTAGAGAAATCACAAAGAATACAGTGCTGTTTCATTAGGATTTTGTAGGTTGCGGCAATTGCCTTTAAGAAAGAGTGTTAGATTTATGTTAATAGTTACAAACAACCACTCGACGAGGACCTTGGTTATGCACAAATTTGATACTGAAATCAAGATCAATCGGTTGAGCGATTTGATTTAAAAGGAAACGTGTGAGATAATTAGGTATGTGCAGATTGACATTAACACAAAGTATTGCTCGAAGCTATTAAATAAATTCTACTTAAAGGAGGGTATAGTAAAATGCCACACTAATGCTAGTGAACCACAGCGAGTTGAGGATTGACAAGTATAATATTACTAAAAATGGCCCATAAAATATTGTCTAGTGCTGGTATGGTTTAGCAATTTGTAATTGATATGCTTAATAAGAAGAGCTATCTAGTTAATACATATCCATCAATTGTAATTGGATAGAGAACTCTCGAGAAAGGGTAGTGATGTAACATTATTGATTATTCTACTCTTACAACAATTGGTTGCTAGTCTTTTTTTTTTCTTTTGGAGTGAATGACGGTAAGCTCAATGGAAGGACAAGAAAGTGGATATTCCTAGTCTATGCATAAGATGAATGAATTTTTTCGGTCGTAATGTCCGGAATCTAATTTACCTATCGTTAGCAAATAAGTTACATTTGAGAAGTTATTATAGCAATGTTTATACAAATTCGGACGATGTCCAGCTCAAGATAGAGTTGCAATTAGAAATTTTTGAGGTAGTGGGTGCTAATGCTATAATTGACCTAAACGGTGCATCTAATGAGGTGGACATTGTAGAGCCAATGGTTGTAGTCGTTGAGTTTGGCAAAGCATATGTTCGATCTATTAATACATATGGATGTTGTCGGGGCTTATAGAGACAACTTGGAGGGGGTGAATAGGTTGTATGTGAATTACGAAAAAAAAAATTGCAATATATTATTCAACAACACTAGAAATAGGTTATGACAATTATATGTAGAAGATGCTAATGAACAAATGTAATGTGTAGATGGTACTCATAAGTAGATGTTGATGATAATGAACTAAATATGTACAATACACATCAATTTATAGTGGTTTGGTTTTACTCCCAAGGCTACCTCCACAGTAACAGCCTCAATATAAGCTAGATTTCACTAGTAGATAAGTTATAATAGCAAGTGTTGTTCCTTTCAACATGTAGATCATACTATCAAGACACCACCACTACTATCACACTTGTACATTTTGTTGAGAAAACTCTTATCAAGTTTTGAAGTTGACAAAGCTTTCTACTTCTGTCGTCTTTACTTATGAGGAAATTTGAAGACTCTTAACAATACTTTTCCATAAGTATATCCCTCTCTGATGAGCCCAGAATGATATATTGTCTAGAACGAGGGATAGTTTAGAACTAGACCTAGTGATGTTCTGACACAAATCCAGAATAAACTTTGTCTGGAAACAATTCTTCAACGACTATCTTCTGGCCAAAGATTTTACTTACTTTATTCGGAAATGTTGATTGAATCAACTATATATGGACGAAATCAATCTCAAAGATAAGCTCCATATGAGGAAGCATTACTTGTGGTAACCAAAATTCTGATTGTATGGGCAAACAAAAACAAGTGAAATTTTCATTCCTATCTTCAACGGCCACAAGATCTCCTTGAATGATTCTGTCCAATGGCTTGATTGGAAGAATTTCCTTTAGAGAATGTCTACAATTAGTGTTGCATGGAGTATTTAAAGGAATGTCATTTGGCCAAGTTGAGAAGGGAAAGTGAAATTAGAATTCCAAATTCTGAAACTTCTCTCAGTCACCTATCTTCGTTTGTGAGCATTATAAATTGCAATCAAGAGAAAAATACACAAAAAGAGTGTCTTTGTGAGCTAGAGAAATCTACCACTGAGTGTTTGTACTCATAAGTTGTGATCTTCTATTAATCATATAGTGATATCCAGCTAGTAGGCTGTCAACATGTAAGAGTGGACGTAGACTTAATCTAAGCCGAACCACTATAAAATTTATATGCAATTTTCTCTTCTCTCAACTCCATTTATTTTAAGTCACTTACACACTCTCTGGTTAATAAGTCTGATATTCCTCGAAACTGATTCTGTTCTTTATCCAAACTTTACTTGCAACTTATTTTAGTTTGAGTTTATTTGTCAAGATTTCTTTTAAACACCTATTCATCTCCCTCTAGGTGTTAGATCTAGCTTCTTCACATTTGATCTTGTCATGATTAGAAAATAGCCTAAATTCTACACATGAATTATTAGAGGAGAATAGTGACAATACTTGTTATAGATGAGAATCGAAAGGGAAAAAAAAAAGAAGCTAGAAAAGGAAAGGAAAAATAGAAGAAAAAAATTCATTTTTTTTTAAATTGCAAAATTCTTTATGTCAATGCTAATCGTACCATGTAGAACTGCCAACATTGATTGGACCATACCATTAGCAATTTCTAACTTAAATTGGTCATATTGACTATATTGGAATATCTTCAAAAGACTAAAGATCGAACAATTTATAATTGAATTAGTTATCATATAATAGTTTTGAAACTTTTTGAACTCAAAAAAATATTGACTAAAACCAGCGGTTAACACTACCTTGGTCAAAACTGCTAGTTGAGTGGAAAATTACGAGAATGCCCTATGAGGTCCAATTTTCAGCTCATGGGCCCAATATACATCCAATTAGACCCAAAATTTTTTGACTCTAGAAAATAATATAGAATACTTAGGGCGCGGATGATAACTGTTTTGTTTCTCTATTTTTCTGTTTTTCTGCTCCCTAGAATAAGTTTGGAATATAAATTTATTTGGTAACACAATTTCATTTTTCTATTTTTGGAATAGATTTCTACTCTAAAAATAAATTTGGACTAGAAATCAGATTTAAAATTTTTAACTTTTTAATTTCTGGAACAAAAGTGATAAATGAAAACTCTTCTCATCACCACCGCCACCCACTTGCCACCTGTGGGACGCTAGACACCCATGGCCAATCGCTAGACAGCGACGAAATGCCCATCGACGGCTGTTGCCTGCCTATCGCCAATTGTCAGACGCCGCCTGCCCGCTTCCCGCCATCAATCGTTGGTCGCCGCCTGCACCTTTCCCCCCAACGGCTATCGATCGCTGAACGCCGCCTACCCACCTCCGGCCACAAGTTGCCTGTTGGCCGCCGGATGCCTCCCACCACCATTCTGAGGTAAGAAATTTTGTGTCCTTACCAAACGAATTTCTATTTCAGGATTGAAAATTTTATAAGGTTATCCAATACGTATTTTTGCTCAGAAACTCGTTTGGAAAATAGAAATAGAAAAATAAATTTCTAACCAGAAATTGATTTTCATAACATAATAATTATCATTCGCACCCTTAATTAACGAAATTTAGTTTTTTTTATACCAAATAACCCATTAATATTGAAATTTCTAATTATTATGGTATTAGGCAGTTTCCTTAAAAAAAAAAAATAGCACGAAGCATTTCAGAGATTACAAAACAGGAAATTCCACTACCAATATTCAGAAACTAAAAATTCAGAGAATTAAAAATTCACATTTCCAGTACACTATTTTCTCAGATTTTCACGATTTTCCGGAACTGCCGCGTACAAAATTATTCTCCTTAAAAGTACCCCATGACAAAAGTGAACATTATTAATTTTCCCCGAATAATAAATACAATATAATAATTTCAATCCACTAAAAGCTACAAATTTGTAACTATGCTAATTTTCGTAATTTTTCTTAGAAATTACTGAAAATTGCAATAATTCCAAAATTTTCCAAAAGATCTACAGATCATAGTGTCTTGCCCAGTAAAATAGTTAAAGCGGAACTACAATCGAGTCGGCATAGTTACTGCACTTACGACGAACTCAGAATGTTCAGATTTTTCGCCTTACTAACTTTAAGAGACTCAATTCTCAATCCCTAAATGATGAAATAGCGTAATTTTCGCTTTATTAGAGAGATCTCGCGTAATCCTAGAAGTTCGTAACATGGTTCAGCCAATCCAAATAGACTGTGTGTTGGCAAGGAAGTTATTCACCGGCTGGCAACTACACTTGTGGATGCTCGTGTGTTTTGAATGACAAGTCGGATTCACAAATTTTCACGTCCTAACGACTCAAAGATGTTTATTAATTTAATCAAAGATCCAACTGATCACCACGTCTGTTTTAAGCATCATTCATATCGAGAAAGTCCGGTCCAATCGAAGAATCTAAGGGAAAAGGATTTCGCCCTACGGTGAAGAGAAGTATCTGTTCATGCCGTGAATGTGGCCGGAAATTCGCCGGAGCGCCGCCGATGAAGGAAGAACAGAAAGTTAACGAAAACAGAATAAAGCAGAGCAAATCAAAGAGCCAAGCCACTCGTAAACACCATCCCAATGGAGGAGTCCTAGGAAGAGAGGAAATTTCGACACAATGTCTCTGGTACAATGAAGAAAGAGCACTTTTAGAGCAGCCATGTCGTTTTCCGACGAAAGTTGACTTTTGGAGCTGCTGGTGGATTGAGTTTGTTGACATTTTCGGCTGGAAAGCCCAAAACCAACTCTGTTGGCGATAGGCTAACGGATGATTTGTTGATCTTTTGAAAGCCAAGCAACAACTTATTTATTTATTTATCTGGGTTAACACAACGAAAAATCCCAAATCAATATATTAATGATAAATTTATCCTCCGTTAGTTTCCGTTAAATTATTTTTCAATTTGATAGATGCACTAGTTTAAGGTTTTAATGTATTGTTTTTGTAGTATTAATCTAATTTAATAGAAACTACCGGGGGTTAATTCATTATAAATATATCAGTTTAAGGTTTTTCGCTATCAAAAATTTAATTTAGGATAAATTTGTAGATATATACCAGTTTGGAGTTTTTAATAGTCAAAAAATAAATTTGGAATAAATTTATTATAAGTGTATTGGTCTAAGGTCTTTCGTAATATCAACCCTTTTTTATTTGGAACTAAGTTTTTGTTTGTTTAAGAGATAGTTTGTATTTGATTTACCCACGCGGTGGGCTTGGCTCACGTACGTGTCCTGAGTCAACCATTTTTCATATGTGCGTCCTCCGCAAACCAACATACATTTTCTTCCACTACTTCTTCTTCTTCTGCTCCAAGGTTTTTCCAGGAACGAAGATGAACATAAATTAAGTTGTCGAAAACGCTAAGCTGGTCCTGTTTGGTGGCAAGTAGCTGTTGGGGTTTGGAGGTGACGATATTCTTGAACCAGAAGGTAATGTGTTTCAGGTGTCTTCTTTTTTTGTTCCTGATCTCTCGCTTTCTTCTCACACCACCCATTGTATATGTCAAGTTTAATACCGATCTTCACCTACTTTCTTAGCTTCAATTCAAATCATATGCTTCCATCGGATGTTCTTATATTATTGGCTTTTACGTTTCTTTGTTGATTCAGTCTCTTCAACCAAACTTGAGAACTAAGTTGAATGTGTCTAAATCCAGTTGATGAGTCACTTTCAGTTGGAGTTGGAGTTGGAGTTGGAGTAAGGTTATATACATCACAAACAGTACCAGGGAAAGAGAATTAACATTAGCTTCTCTCTCGTGGCGTTTTGTTCTTTATCAATGATCATATTGGAGTGCTTGCTCATAATGAAGGGAGTCATTCTTGCTTGGTTGATTTAGGCGAGTTGAAGCCTTAGAAAGTTTGCTAATTCAATGGGAAGGGAAGGGTCGCTTAGATGTTCTCATCCCGATTTCCAAAATTTCAACTTCTTGTGGCAGAAAGATCAGCAGTGTCAGTGCTTTGAAGTCTGATGGGAATTGATCCTTGATTTAGAAGGAAAATGTCAGGGTGTGAGAATCATTGGAACAAGGCCATGCAAATGCATGGATTCAAGAATGAGCCTGTGAAATTCGGCGCTTTTAAGGGGGTCTCTGCGGGTAGAAGGACTTGGTCGTTCCGTAGGCATGTTAAGACCATTGGTTTCGTGTTTTTGTGGATGGGTTTCTTCATCATGTTTGATGAGTTTATGGTGTCTGTTTTTGATGCGGTAAATCTCCGCAATGTTTCAAGACCAGCCAGATCGAGCTGGCCAAAGGTACAATCTGGCTTTTGCTCTTGCGAACTGTTTCATCATACTAATTTGACTCCAAAGCCTTCCTACAGTAATCTCGATGCTCTATTACCAACATGCAAGATGATTCCTGACTCTCACCACAGGAGAATTGATCATGTTCTAACATGTCCGTCTTGATCATGGGACTTGGCATTTTAGAGGCATGGAACTTGTGTTAGCTCGTACTGCGAAACAACTGAACTATACTGTGCTTTTGGTCTTCATTTTTGTAATATAATGCATGTAATACCGTATACAATCAGTCTCTAATTATATCATTTGCCTCTTTCTTTTGTTATCCAAAGGAAGACAGGAATGCCTCTGGTGAAGTTGAAAAGCCAGCGGTAAAAATGTACGACCAGCTTCTGCATATGGCCTCAAGAGCGCTCGCTGAGGTATGCCATCAAGCGACGCAAATTTCGGGTTTATTGACTTAAAACTCTTCCATAAACGTGATGTTAAATGTCGCCTGTGCTTTTAGAAAGAGTTCAAGCAGGAGTCATCTAGTTTCTGGGAGAAACCACAAAGGCAAGCCTCTCTGTGGAAGCCTTGTGCAGACAAAAAAGTCCCCACGGGTTCAGGTACAGAACACACCTGACTGGATTTTCCTCATCAGCAGTGAAACTTATTTATCTTTAACAGCATTTTGATCCCTCGGTGGGCAAACTAAATGATTTAGCAGTGAAATCCTAAATGATATAACTCAAAATTTGTGAAGTCTAATATTAGGTGTTCTTTTGTGACCAGGAAAATTGGGTAATAGCCGTGAAGATAATGGCTACATATTAGTCAGTGCTAATGGTGGACTAAATCAACAGCGAGTGGCGGTAAGCATCGACTATTCAATCTTGTGATTCTGTATTGCATTAAAATGCCTGTCAGCTGTGATCAGAAATGCAGCTAGGATTTAAATGTATAATAAATGTATAAACAGAAGAAAGGAAATTTAGTAACATTCTTTTTTGTCCTCAAGTCATGAGAGGAAGCAATTAATTTGATTATACACACAAAAACGTGCATATTTTTTCACATAAAGAGTGAGATGGAGTCTTCACTGTTGTATGTTTATGCAGACGCCAATCGCCATCCATGTAGGAAAATGAGTACTCATCATGCCATTAATAATCATGGAAGCATACAGTCTTGACCTTTTACTATGTCTATCCTCAAACTGAGGAAAAAAGAGAAACTTTGAGAGAAAATCTATAAATATCTTCAGCAATCCGTAGCACTCTCGCTACAATTATGTGCTGTCAAAATTTGCTGGTCTGGATATCATACCAGTGCCATGCTTAGAGCATCTTTTATCCTGTTTCATGCCCTATGTAAATCCATCAACAATGTCGAATTATCTCTTAAATCATTTTGTCTAATTTGTGCCTTCCTTAAGAGTATAATTTCCCTATCTAGAATTTGATTCGGTATGGGTTTGTGCTAATCTTATTTGCCCGAATGTTTTCCTGTCATGCTTGAGAAAGTAGATCTTAAGGAATCTATTATTAGCAGTCAAAAAGCTCCTTGTTACTAAAAACAAGAAGAGATATTTCTTGATCAAGATCACCTGAAAAAAGGGAAAATTGCCAGCATTGTATTGCATAACTTCATAACAAGATTTGTACTAGCGATCAGTCCTTTCAGAACCTTGAGACCAAACGGAGGATAGAACTTTCAGTTCTTTGTTCCTTGTGCAGTCTTCAGTTCTCTAAAATCAATTACGGTCTCATTACAATTTCTTTCCAAGGCCTATGGAACATGACAATGCTTACCTGACTTATGACCATATTACGATTATTTCTTTTGCAATTTCTCCATCTCTGACAGCTGAAAGGAACATGGTGTAATGACAATCTGTGGCTGAGTTATGCAGATCTGCAATGCTGTCACTGTTGCGTCTCTTCTTAACGCCACTCTGATTCTTCCAAGATTCCTGTACAGCAACGTCTGGAAGGATCCCAGGTTTGCCCCAACTTCATGTTATACTTACATAGTTCGTCACATCTTTTGCAGCAACTATTTCACCTTGTTAGCTGATTAAATAACTCTATGGTAACCTTTTATTTAGCCCACTCTCGTCACAATAGGTAGAACTCTAGATGTGTTAGGAAATGGTTTTGCTCAATTTGCTTATCATGCTAGAGATATGGGGGTATCAGTAAAAAACTGCATTAAACTAGGGGGCAGTACTTTCCTCCTGATTAATATTTCACGATCCGCTGCCTTACACACTTTCTTGATTCATCAAGTGCTCAAACAATTTTAGCCTGAAGCTAAATAGTATCCCAGTTCACCAATTGTTTGCAAATTCGCATTGAATGAGTCAGCGAAGAATACAAGTTTTTCATTTCTTTTTTGAAAATGTATCTGGGTTATGCACCATAGATTCAAACCAGAGATAATGCATGTTTTTATATACCAAGTGATCGCAGCGGGATTGCAACAAATGAGGAATAGTTCTCGACTGACCTTAACAATGGAAGGAAGCTACAAAAGGAACTGTTTTTCGCAGGAAACATCATAGCTAGTGTTTATCTTGAATTACTAGAAAGCCTACAAGCATTTTTGATATTGTCCAAACTCTAGGTAGATAAGGATGTCTCCAAGTGTAAGAGAAAATGACCAAGTAATTCTTTAAACAGAAGTTTGGATTGTCCACAGATGAGGATGCTGACTCCATGCAAATTTCATACAAAGGTTGACCTAACAATGCATGAACTGAACCCCAATTTTGAATGATCCTGATTTCTGAGTTGGTTACCAATTGATGTACGGGGCCCTTGAAGTCTTTCCATGGCTGCTCAAATCGTGATTGTCATTTTAGCCTTACAGCTCCATTCTCAGCTTGAGCTGATCAGCCTGCTCTAGAAATTCCTCTGCAATTTAAGCATATCATAGGTCTGAAAAAACTGTTAATGGAGGTTGGCACAGAATGAAATCATTCTGTTCATTTCCTTTTGAAGTCCCTACCTGACAATCATGCTTCTAGCCCTGACCACCTATGACAATCATATGTTAAGTATGACATCGGCGAACTCTTCCTTAAAACGATCTTCAATGAGATGAATATATTGTGTGTTGTGGCAGTTTTGCCACTCATGAACAAGTTTTAATTCAAGTACTTCTGTCTGAAGATACCTCGGTCTCTAGCATGGAGCAGTTGGTAACGCCTACTTTGCATGCATTATTGAATCTTTCAGCGAAGCACGCTTTATTCATTGTTGAAATTGCAGTCAGTTTGGGGATATCTACCAAGAAAAATACTTCATAAAGACTCTGGGGGGTGATGTAAACATTGTGAAGGAACTTCCACCTCATCTGAGATCCTTGGATTTTGAAGCAATTGGTAGCCAAGTATGTCATTGTAATCCGCCTATATTTATTTGACTTTTTTGGGAAACTATATTCTAATTGCTGTACCAGATTACTGATGCAGATATTGTGAAGGAGGCCAAGCCAGTTGATTATATCTCAGGCGTGCTTCCGATCCTAAAACGGAACGGAATTGTACATTTTCTTGGATTCGGAAATCGCCTAGGCTTCGATCCAGTGCCATTTAATCTTCAAGTGAGTAACTTCCCTTTACGTAGACAGTACAGATTTGGCATATAAATATGCCTAAGTTAACCAACTCATGTGGTTTTCACTTCTCTATCTATGCATCATTTTGGATCCTCTTTATGCTCCAAATTGCGTTGCAGAGATTAAGATGCAAATGCAACTTCCACGCCCTTAAGTTCATCCCGAAAATCCAGAGAGCTGGTTCATTGTTGGTAAAGAGGATCAGAAAGTATGATGCTTCTCAAAACATTTTAGACAAACAATTGCTCCGGAACTTCCTTCCAGCACCGCCGTTAGGAAGACACAACATTGCAAAAGGTCGGTCCAAATACCTAGCCTTGCATTTGAGATTCGAAGAGGACATGGTAGCGTATTCCCGATGTGAATTTGGAGGTGGCAAAGATGAGAGAAAGGAACTCCAAGCTTATCGTGAAGTTCATTTTCCTCTGCTAATGGAGCGCTTGAAGAAGACCAAGTATGACTTCTCTTTCTTAATTGACTAAATGGGTTTCTTGCTTGGCTTTCCAACAACTTCTGCTCAAACTTTAATCCTTCTATTTGCTCTATCGACAGGTATGTGTCTCCAGCAGAACTGAGGAAGTTGGGTAGGTGCCCACTGACACCAGAAGAAGCCGCACTTGTTCTCGCTGGTCTCGGCTTTAAGCGCGACACGTTCATCTACCTAGCCGGGTCCGACATATATGGAGGAATGTCGAGGATGCGACCACTCACCAGCCTTTATCCCAACTTGGTCACAAAGGAAACTCTCCTCACTCCGAGCGAACTCTCTCCATTCAGAAACTTTTCCTCCCAGGTAAATCAACATGGGTTTGCTTCTTCTGTAGCAGCAGATTTCTTCCACTGCAACAGTTTTACTTCCTGTATCCTCCAAAAAATTCCGTGATCATACTCCTGAAATGTTCACAAGTTCATGCAGGTGGTTTTCCTTTCACCTGAAGTGGACAGAGTTTGATTGCAATGCGCAGATTGTAAAACTGTAATAACCAACAGTCGGACCTCAGAAGCATAATGACCTGACAATACATTCTGATCATCTTATTGCAGCTAGCGGCATTGGACTTCATCGTATGTGCAACCGCCGACGTGTTTGCCATGACCGATTCGGGGAGTCAACTGTCCTCCTTGGTGTCTGGATTCCGCACTTACTATGGTGGAGAACACGCTCCCACCTTGCGGCCCGGGAAGAAGAGGCTAGCGGCAATTTTGTCACGGAACGCCACCATAAGGTGGAAAACTTTCGAATATAAAGTCAAGAAGTTGATCGAGGAAGGCCAGAGTGCGCAAGTGAGGCGCTTCGGGCGGAGCATTTATCGCCAGCCCAGGTGCCCGGAATGCATGTGCAGGTCCCCCTCCCTCTCCCAATTCATGCCTGCGAGAAATTCCTCTTAATTCTTTTTCGTCCTCTCGACAAGAGATTTGTACATGGCAAAAGGGGTCGCGGCAAGAAGCATGTATATGCCGAATGTCTCAGGATCGGAGCTCGGGAGAACAATTTCAATGATCTGAGCTCTTCATGCTCACTAGCCACATTTGCTCCATTTGGCTGCTGAGGCTTCAATCTGTCGTTTGCACTTTCCTTTCCCAGTTTTCAACCTTCTGGCTAAGAAGGCTTTGTTGAATTGTTTCATTTTTTTAACACCACGGTGAAGAAACAAATTGAGCTCTGATCTTCATCAGAACTTGCAAGTGATGCTGTCCGTGATCAATCCCACTTTTTTTTGTCACAAGCGAAACATGGAGGCAAACTCGCAAGGGCAACGTTTCCACCAGATTCGAGAAGCTGGTTTGGAATATAAATGAAAGCCTAGGCCGTCGTCGACTCGGACATGTTGATCATTAAATCCTATTTCGCCCGAAGATGCTTTTCCCTCTAAAATTTCAAGACCGTATCTGTCACACCCTGATTCACAAGAAAAAGGGCATGACACAGCTATCCTTTCACCAAAGGACGCAGCTTCAACATAACCAAAATTCAACCCTATATATATATATATATATTTGACGCAAATGGCATTTGGTTACAAATCAGAGCATATCTATAATCCACCAAACCAAAACATATACATTCTGTAAATATTAACTTATAAACTTATCAACTATGCATAAGTCATACCAAAAAAGTTTCCACGACAAAAGTCCTCCCCGAACGACCGTTCGCGCCTACTCACGACTTGCTGGAGAACCTAAAAAACAAGTATTAGAGAGGAGTGAGCTACCACGGCTAAGTGAGTAACACAATTCTTCTAAGCGGATCGAGAAATCACTATGCATATTTAAAACACAATAGTCACTCACTTTATCATAATATATATCATAACTCAAATATTAAAGATACCAATGGTCCAGTCCATTAGTCAATCTCATAAAATATATATCAATGATCTATTCCATCAATCAATCTCATCAAACCATACATCAATGGTCCATTCCATCGACTAAACTCAAATCACATGTCAATGGTCCACTCCATTGACCCATTTCATGCTCAAATGTTTAGCTATGGTCACGCATAACGCCCATGACAAGACGACCAAGATTCCCCCTTGACAAGTTCTCCACCTATTATTATCCGGTAGCTCGGCTCACAGGGATATCCTAGACTAGTATGCACATACCCACACACCTTTCAGGGTTCACAGAGATATTGAACACCAATCACCAATTACAATATCCGGTAATCCAACATTAGAAGGAAAGTCATATCACAACTCAAAATTTGATATATAAATATCAAAGCATTCTTCAAAATATCTTAAGATTCTTTCATAAAGAGCTTCATAAACCATTTTCAAACAACCATTCAAATCGAATTCGAAAGATAACTCTCTTCGAATAACAAAAATGGTAGTAATAGCTCGATCATGTTTTATGCAATAAAATATGCTTTTTATCAACTCATAGAATATATAATCAACCACGTTTCTCAAAACATGAGTTTAAAATACAAAAAAGAAATGGTGTCACTCACTTGGGAAAAGCCAAAAATCAACTACGACGCATACTCGAACGAGGCACTCGGATCCCTAACAATTAACGGAAAAACAATATCAAAAGGCCGAGTAAAAAGGATATCCTTATAACGACTAGCCTATACTAGGCTTATTTGTTGATAAAACGACACCTATGCGCCACGAAAGCTTGCAATTTAGCAGAAACCCATCGTTTTCCGCTTGGCGCAGCCCATGCGCCAACTTTGTCGCTCCATAACTTCCTCCACAAAATTTCATTTCAAGCCGTCTTACAGTCTTTAGAAAGCTCTCAACGTACAACCACAACCCCAACTCAGCCGCCCCAAAATAGTACCGAAAATAACAAAAAAAAAAATGTTCGAAGTATTGTTCGCTACAATTCCAGAATGCGCCCCAAACTTTTAAATTTCATTCCGGACAAATCGGACAAACCGCAAGCTCAAATCATGATCCGTAAGATGCTATAGCTTCACAACATCCCAAAGTACCATTTCTACAAAAATATATCGGGTTTCGCCACACAAATATCCAAGAAATCAGAATTTCGAGCCCTAATTGCGACGATTGCTTCAAGTAGGTGATTAAAGACTTCGATTTCTTACCGGCGTTACAAAACACACTTGAGTCGGCTTGATGAGGCGTTCGGATCATGAACGTGCCAAATTTTTTCCCTTTTTCCCTTTTTCCTTTTCTCTTCTTTCTCTCTTCTCCCCTGTTTCTTTCTTTCCCCTGCTTCTGCCCGTGCTCCTCTCTCCCTCTCTCTTTAAAAACACAGCCGAAGCTTCCTCCACTTTCCTTCAGCTTTTTTGTTGACTTTTCAACCGTCTTTACGTTTTTTTTTTTTTTTTTTTTTTTGTAAAGCCTATAACAGTGTCATTCCTTGGTTTCTTGCCCATCCTTGTCTGGCGCCGACATCGAACACACAGTTACCATTGATGCGCGCTCGAGGATGAGAATAATACACATAATTAACATTACAATCTGACAGCACTAGAAGAAAAATGACACAAGCAAATTTAAAGTGAAATCTCCTTCCAATTCCAGTGAAGGCAGACCTAGATATGACATAAGCCGTTAACGGGCGATCCACGAGTTGAAAACTATCACAAATTCAATGTTATTGACGACTTCGAGAACATAATTTAGGAGATTCCTCGTGTTTTAACACAGCTCGACAAGGAAATTGCTTCTCAAGCTTCATGACTATTTCCATCTTCTAAAGTGAATGGACAAATTATTTCACGAATCTACTCATTCCAATGTTGCCCAATAGTTCAATGCAGAGTTACACCGACGGTACACGATACGGGACTGATGGAAGAAATCTCTGTCTAGGAGAGATCAAACACGCCAACAATACATCTCTGGAAAATTTTTGCTTTACATATGATAAATTAAATACTTTTGTGTATAAGAACATTATCTCCTTCAGTTAGGAAGAAGAAAAAAAAGAAGGTACACGATTAGTCTGGCACGATGTCTAGCAGAATTCGATCTGATCTCGGACTTCTTAGCAATCTCAACTAGGATTGATTGATTATGAAGATAAACGAAAGTCAACCTGATGCTTCTATAATTAATTTTGACGTCAAGATCTTCTATCCAACTTCCTCTCGCCAGATCTTCTCTCTTCTGCCTCTCTTCGTCTCTGTTGGCTGTCATTTCAAATAAATATTGGACCATCACTTAAGAGCACCAGGGATATTCCATGAGTTTAACTCCAACATATGCATGGGAAAAGAATGAGTTGATGTTTAAAGCGGGAATAAAAAGCCTCGATGGTAGAGCATTTTTAAGGTCATTAAGACTAATAGTGAAGACAAGAAAAGTAAACTGTTCCGAATCAACCCTCGATACTTCTGACTTGCCTGACTATTTCTAGGTAAAATTAAGTTAAAGAAAAAAGAAGAAGAAGATCATGGACTCACGCGAAGGCTGTATAACCTGCTCCAGCATTTGCGGCAGATAGAATTGCAGCGTGAGCAGCAACAGTGGACACAGATTCCGGTGCTCCTGATGGCAGGGGATTTTTCCTGTCACCATCTACCTGAAATAAAAAGCAGAATCTTTCAATTCAGTCGAGTGAATAAAATATAGTAGTGGATACTCGCATGCAAGAACAAGTTAGACCTTATCCCATTTTGATTTTTTGTTTTGCCGGCCATCCCGAGCAGCAGGATCACTAGGTCGCAAGCCACCAGAAGCAGCAGTTGGAACACCTGCAAGAGGAGTTTCATAAGAACATGAAAAGGTAATGACTACCCTGTTATAGAGTTGTTCAAACGAATCCTTCATTACATTTAAATGGATTGCGGTTCAACCTGTGACAGGCACATTAACTTTGGGCAAGATAGCAGGTGCTCCAGCTTGAACTCCACCAGCAATAAATTCGACGTGCTGGCTCTTTTTCCTCTCTTGTTCCTTTCTTTCTGCTTCTCGTTTCATGTCAACCTCTGTTCATGCAAATATGACAATTAATTGTCCAAATAACACAAGGCAAAAGCAGTTATAATGGAAAATGGAGATTGCTTTTGACAGAGACCATCAAGTGTTTCTAAGTAACATTTACGGCTTGTAATCACATGAAAGGCAATAAATTTAAATTAAGCATACAACCAATGCGGTTCCTCAGTCGCCTGACGGAAACATCAACTTCTGTCCACCCCTTGGTCAACTAAACACAAACAGAAGAATTTTTTGAAAGATGGTATGCAGTTCAAATAAGCCAAAAGGAAACACAAACCTGATCAGAGAAAAGAACAAACTAATAAACAGGATAAAAGCAGAATTACAGCTTATTATCACAGCACACAGAGCATGCAGGCAAAGGGATGTTGAGAAGAAAGGGTACTGACCTAATTCATCATAATAGTCACTTAAATCATAACCATGGGGATCAAACACCTCCTTGCGGAAGCAAGATCCTATCTGATCAATATCTTGATATCTCACTGAATGTAGCAAGAAGTCTGGGTTTCGATAGTCTTTCCTGTTGCGCACTTCAGCATTGAAACTTTTTCCAGCTCTTTTGTACGCAATAAATTTTCTCACTCTCTCCTGCACAAACAATGCAGAAGGAAATCAATAGAAGAAACTAATTTTACATCTTACAACATCAAGAGACACATATTTTTGTATAAACCTTACTCTAAAGAACTTTAAACAATCCAGCAACTTATAAGTTCAACGTGGTAGCATATGTCACCCAGCATCACTTATTCAACAATCCCCAATTGGAAGTGCAAGATGATAAGAGACCAAGGAAGATATCTCAAAAAATGTTACACCCAATTCATGATGTCCCTAGATCTTCTTTTTTTTCCCTTCAAAATAAACATTTTTTTTTAGCTCTGAAACACCTGAAACTACATGATCCATCATTCTCATACTATAAACACACTAAACATAATTTTCTTCTATATCCTTCGAATTTATTGGCCAAAAGACCAATCCTTCTAACCCATCTTTCCCCTATCGCATGATTCTCAACACATATCAAACGTATTCCTTTCAACATTATTTTTCTTAAAAAGTTGATGGTCATGAAAATATAAATGCGCCTGTCGCAATTTAAAAAACATTTAAACTGTGACAAAATAAGGTAGAGCAAGTGTCAAGCCACCGGTCATAGCCACGGATCCAGATTTGGGGGTAATGCAATGAACCTATACTCAAAAGATGCTGCTATCCATGCCCACAAGATGAACGTGGAATAACATCCTGATGTACAATGAAAGGCAATAAAAAATGATCAGGAACTCCCAAAAAGTAAACTCATCATTATCAAACCTAGACTTTATTTAAGTGTCACATTTAACACTAGAATAGCCTCATATAATCAAATTAAAGAACAGCTAAGACTTAATGAGCTTCAATCACTCAGTAAACTCATCTTTATCACATCTAGACTTTCTTAAGTGCCACGTTTAACACTAGAATAGCCTCATACACTCATAATAAAAGAACAGCTAAAACTTAATGAGCTTTGATATAATAATTAAATATTAAACCGCACATTTGTCTAACAGCTTAAGCTTTTAATACAACTGGCAATGATCCCACAAAAATCCAACAAACTTCAAACTCTTGTCTGAAGAGGATAAAACTACAACCATTTATGCTCTTCTCAAAGCCTATCTGGTATATGATAGGGTTAAAATAGGGAACGTTAGATTCAAAGTCAGAAATTTTAAGCCTAAATCTGAACTCAGGTTTAAATCTGGCATATCGAGATAGGCTTAAAATAGGCTAAAATCCCATTGTCATACTTCAGATTTGTACTTGACGTATTATTCTATAAATACCTGAAGCGTCACAGTTATCCTATGACAATGGGATGTCTCCACAAGCCCTCTATATGCTACAGAACAAAAATTACAGTGAAAATAAGAAATCAAAAGGTTTAAGGAGAAAGTACTCCAATTTCAACCATGGGATCTCAGAGACGACAAGGAGCATTTCGAATTTTAAATAAGAAGAGACAAAGGAGAAAACAAAAACCAATGAACCCTCCCCAAAAATAGTGCCATCCTTGTGCTCCAAAACCTATTTGAATTGAACCTGTAATGCCCAAGGTACTCAAAGTCACTTTCATAACTATGATTGATGAGGTCCTATGAAATTTGGTAGCTATACTGAAGTAAGAAAGAGTAAGACTTCTTAAACTTCATATAACAGATCTGCAAGATTCTATAGATGCAACAACTAATTTAATGGTACCACCACCTACAGTTCAACATCAAATTTCTGAAGCCACAACACAATTTATAAATCAGCAACAAAAGTTAGAATAAGACCTGTCAATTTCAAACTTAAGTGTATCAAGTTCTCGACTGATTAACTGATTAATCATACATAATCTTAGTCTATTGAACCATATAAAAACATGTGACTACAAAAAGATCACCCAAAGATTTCAATCATTTGATTTTCTTTCATAATTTTAATGAATGGAGAAAGGAACTCCATACAATCTTGAAAAAGAAAATAAGATGTCTAATTGTCAGAGAAATCCCAACTAAGAACTGGAATTAAGCACTCATCGGAGGAATGTAATCGGGGCCACTATTTTGGTGCAGCAAAGAGGCTCTACCGCTGCCTACCAGCTGTCATTGTAGAGGAGAGTGAAGGATGGCTTTCTGTTCCTGAATCTCTAGCTTTGAATCTAAAGTTGCCTTAATAAGTTTGTCCAGTTGGAGTTTATTTTTTCTAATGTCACCCACAGATTTCAATTGTCTGATTTCTTATTAATAATGGAAGCGGGAGCTCTACAAAATCTTTAACAAGGCAATAAGATATCAGATTTTCCTAGAAAATGTAAACAAAATCTGGAAGTATGCGGGACCCATGAAGAAGGATAGTCAGCGTTCCTATTTTGGCGCTGGAGCTGCAGCAAAGAGGCTTTATCATTGCCTACCAGTTGACATTGTAGATAAGAGTGACAGATGACTCTCTGTTTCCAAATTTCTATCTTGAATCAAAAGTCGCCCTTATTTTTCTATCTTCTTTGCTCTTCGATTTTTTTTTTTTTTTTTGAGACTATCAAAAGGGTATGTTTTACTAGTGCCAATTGTCTGTTTCCATCCTTACGTTTCAAACTTCGTTAATGCCCAAATATCCAACAAAAGAGCATCTGTCCAGACAGGTTGAGCCAATCATGAGTATTACGTGTGAACCCTCTTTTTATGGCACTTCACCTCCTGAATGCTTAGGCTGTCTCATATGCCTTGAAACTTTCCAAAGAAAAGTATCCCAACTTGATATCAAGAAACAAGCATATGTTGTCTCTAGTCATGCTACATGCATTCAGTGGCAAAGTGCAGGTTTTCTTTCTATAAGATAGCAATACATAAAAAGGGGGCAACATGGGCATCAAACCATTTTGAAAATTATCAATATTATCCTTTAACCAAATAGGCTATCTACAAAATTCTAAGGTGTTAATTTATCTGAAAAATGTTTCCTTATTCCATTTGGGAAAGAAAAACATCCAGCTACCTCTCGGTACCCAAGTATCAATCCCTGTGTGTCATTCTATTCCACCCACAATCCAGTGAGAAACTATAGCAGCAAGCAAAACTCTTAACTTCCTTTCTATCTGCCACTGGCCACACATAATCCGCTCCAACCCAACACACGTCTAAAAGTACCAGTTAAAAAATAAAAAATAAAATAAAATAAATAAAAAAGAAAAAAGAAAACCCTAAGAAAGCATTCACCTTCACCCGTATTCCATCAATCCCCCCACAATGAAAAAGAACATTTGTGACACAGTTTCTAGTTCATAATTCCAACATCTGCCATAATTATATGCCCCCTTCTTTCAATATTGTGACTTTTCATTTTCTTTATCGCTTGTCAAGCAAAGAGACCAACCCTAAACTGTAATGCCACTTTCCACATCTGTCCACAAGAATTGCCATTTACACACATTCCATCTGTAAAATTATCCAACAAAAGAGTTTTTAAACCTCCAGCTTACAACCTTGAAAAATAATTGGAAAAGACACCTTACTATTATTCTCAACTTTCATCATGTTTTAGTGTATTACTGATATGGTGAAGTAGGCACAAATGATCAAGTAGAAAAAGCATATGGCTATAGTTCATTCGACAATTCATAGATTCAAGATTCAGTAATCGCCTTCAATGTAATTAAATAAGTGGAGGAACACTAATACCAGGAGTTCTAAGGCTGGAATCCCTGAGATGATTCTGTTTTTTCACCAACTCACTCTGACTCTATGTAAGTTGTATCTTCCAGTTCTTTCCTAGTGTACACCGACAAGAACATAGAAAAGTGGCTTTTGAAGCCAATAATGCCAATCAACTTAACATTATAGCTTCTTAAGTCTCAAAAGCCAAATGAGGCTGAACCCAATTCTACTGCAAGGACCTATTAATTCTTCAGGGACTTCCAGTCCGTAAAGAGATATTAGTTGGGCAGCCTAGCCAAGTTAATGTCTCTTATGCTTGTCAGAGTTTGAGTTGGACTAATAGGCTTTAGGCCAATCAGTCAGCTATCTCTTCGCCCAATAGAAAGTAAATTTCCAGAGATAAGGAGGATCCAATAGTGCATCTTACAAGTTTTAGCATTTAGAGTAATTGCTACAGGGAAGCCGACTAAAGACATGAGGTTTATAGCTCCAGATCTCTTGGAATAATTCACTATTAGACCGTCCAGTCCAAACAACAGCAGAATACAACACATGTAGTCTACCAACTCATAATGTGAAGAATGATATACAGTATTAAGTCTGTATATACGAAATAACATACAGCTAATGCCATCTCTCAGACAGCAGCAAGGTGCGTTATAGTTTAAGAAATCAGTAGACTAACTAAGAGCCTCTTCTTGGGAAGGGTGCTCTCTGCACCCTACTCATAGTTTTTTAGACAAAAGCCCCAAGCAAGATCCAAATCGTTGACTAATGGCTTTTAGTACAAACAACTATTCAAATAAAATCTTCTAAAAATTTTGATGGCCATGTAACTGCAGCACACGCACAAACATCTACACATGTTCCCGGATTCAAGATGATCAATGCCTAGACTGCTCACAATACGTGATAGCATTGGGAAAAAAGCTGGACCAAAAGTAACAAGATTACCTGCAGCTCCTCTGAGCACTTGGCTGTTGGTGGTGGGGGAAGAAACTTATCCAATGGATCAATATCGTCAGAAACCTTAGTAGAATCTTCAACTTCTGGGTCTTGTGCTTCTGTGACATCTCTAACATCAGGTTGTGATGGCTCTGTATGTCCAGATGATAGAGAAATATCTTGGTTATTTGGTGACACAACCTCTACAGTTTGTTGAGTAGGCTTTTCTTGGTAATCACCTGCTACAACAATAAAAGAAATTAACTGACACGAACGAGCAGATACTGCCCCATATGTATGTCACTGTAACAAAACAAGATTATTTTTATCAGATACGAGCACATCAATGAGAAGAAACCATTTTCACTTAACAAGCATTAAATCTTCTTTAGAATTTGAAGACAACACATGGCAAAATAACACTAAAAGATTTTATGTTATCCTCCGTTCAACTTAACTCAATCAATCAACTCGACTGATTTAAGGACATAATAAATATGTAAAACAAAACAGAACAAATCAAAATGGTCCCACATCGCACAGTTCATTAAAGCTAAAAACAATAGATTAGGTCATGCGACCACATGTTAAAGCCATCACCCAGGAAAGATTATGAAGGAAACAAACTATCAACATCATCATATAAGATTGTGAAAGAATCAAGGGTATCCAATTCAAAATCCCACTAACATGCAACTAGGTTCTGCCACAGATGTGAGGATAAAAGCTGAACCTGCTCAAGGAAAAACAGATCTGACTCAGGCGCACGACACAGATAGGTGCAAATAAAAACTCATTCAAGCCAAGTGAAACCCAAAACCGGCAATACCCACCAAAAGAACAAGAAAGGAAAAATACCCAAAAGCACGGCACTGCTCCACAAATACATACATACCATTTCCCATTTGGGTTCTTTCATCAAGCATAAAGTTGCTGCCGCTGTCTATTTCCCCTTCCTGCGATTGAGCAACACAAGAGCAATGTAAATGATCATCATGCTTTCAGCCATCATACAAAACACCAAAATACGAAGAAACACATCCGATTCTGCACACCAAAAAAAGGCACCAACCCAAAACCTGTTCATATGCAGAAATGATCAGAAAAATGGCCAACCTCGAATATCAATAATGATAATTCAATCTCCCTCATCAAGAAAAAGAGCACAGAAGCCAATTTACATATTTTTGCTACTGGTGTGCAGGATAACACGGATTACCCAACCGAAATAACATTAGTTCGGTTA
Source organism: Eucalyptus tenuipes (assembly GCA_014182365.1). Lineage (NCBI taxonomy): Eukaryota > Viridiplantae > Streptophyta > Magnoliopsida > Myrtales > Myrtaceae > Eucalyptus > Eucalyptus tenuipes. Next base: position 16,749,152 of record CM024541.1, on the reverse strand, counting down.
CCCCCAGCAAGAACAGAAAACATCAATTCGACTCAACGCTCGAATAAAAGCCCTAATAAACCCTGAACGAGAAGCTACCTCAGCTTCCGGAGACATCGCGAATTCATCATGCGCGTAATCCACGATGCTCAGCATCTCTCTCGTCCTCCTCCTCCTCGCCTCCACGGAAACCGCCCACCCCTCCTGCCGCGGTTGCTGCTGCCGCGGCGGCGGCTGCTCCCGCCGGCTCGGCGTCGAGCCCTCCGCCGTCACCTGGGGAGTGCTCTCGTGACCGGAATCGCTAGCCGCCGCCGCCGCCGCCGCCCTCTCGCTGCCAACCCTAGCCCCGCCGTCTTCCCCATCGCTCGCCTCCATGGGATCGCCCTCCGCGCGCTCCGACGGCGGGCCGTCCTCCTCCGCCGCAGCCGCCTCGCCCGGCTCCGGCCGCTGCGGCAGCTCGGCGCCGGCGCCGGCGTCGTCGTCGTCTTCGGCGTCGTCCATGTCGTCGTCCTCGTCGTCGTTGTAGACCGAGAGGAGCATGATTCCCTCCGGTTCCTTCCTGTTCGCGGCCATTGGCCTTTATCGAATCGAGCCTGCGGAGGAGAACGAAGATGGGGGAACTGAGGAGAGTCTCGGTGGCTTTTCGAAGGAGGGAGTCGGAGACGAAGCAGATTTCAGAGAGAGAGAGAGAGAGAGAGAGCGCGACAGGGCGCGATGCGGTGCGTTGTAAGACGCACGATGGTCATTCTATTTTTGGTCAGAATTATTTTTTTATTCTCGAGACAGGTTTAGGGCCAAAATTCCTTTCATAACCCAATTTCATTTTTTAAATTTCTTAAGAAAATATTAGCTCGGACCAAAAATTAGAAGTAAAAATTTTATAAATTTTTATTTTTTAGTAGAAATAAGAAATAAAAACTATTCTTATAGCTTGTCATCGCTACTAGCCGGCCACTCGCCCACATCGCTCACCACCGTTCGTTTGCTAGCAAAGGAGAAATTTCATGTTGTTATCAAATAAATTTTTATTCTGAGAACAAAAATTTTATATCTTTATCAAACACGTATTTTTATTCGAAACTCGTTTGAGAAATAAAAACATAAAAATCTATTTCTTGTAAGAAATTGTTTTATGAAATAGAATGGTTATCATCTACGCCCTTAGTAATTTCTTCTAAATGACCATTGGCCCTCCACAAACCCTCGAGCCAAAATTGTAGTATTAAATGGGAAAAGTACACAAAAAAAAACTTTTTAAGCTGTTGCTTTGATACTAATACAATTTTAAACCTTTTTTAATTTGATCAATATAATCCTAAGTCTGTCCGATCAATTTTGATTAAAAATCATTGACGTGATGTTGGCTATTCTATGTAACACGATCGGCGTTGATGCTGACAACTTTTAATAATTTTTTAAATTATTTTATTATTTTATTATTTTCTTTTTCCATTTATATCATTTCAATTATAAACTTTCTAATTTGATCGATTTAATTTTGAACATTTTCACATTTGTATCAATTTAATCTATCTAGATATCGATGGATGTACTAAGTTCAAAACGTTTTTAGTTTTTCCTCGGTATTTAATAACAGAATTTCGAAGACTTTGGTGCAAAATATTATGCTTTAAATATGCACGAAGTCCAAGCCAAACCTCTTGTATTGCATTTGGGACTATTAGGAAAAAGCAAACCTGATTGGAAATCTAAGCAACTTTCACAAGAATTAAATAAACAAATCAATATTACAAGAATTCGATTGGTATGGAAATAAAAGTATAAAAAAACAGGTACTAAGAATTTTTTCGATCTTTTCTACAATAGTGTTTCTACAATTTCAAGCGGGCGCGTCATCGAGGCCGACAAGAAGGTGGTGAAGACTATAACTTGCAATCCTTTGATAGCATCGATATCGATATGCAACACGACATGACATATCATTTCTAAATAAATAGAAAATTCTAATGTGTCAAAACTCGTTGTGTATTAAATGCGTATTTTTATATGTACATGATAAAATAACATTTTTATGATTATTTCAATCAAATTAATTCGATTCAAATTTACAAAAAAATAAATAATAAAAAAAGCCTAGAATGAGTTTACACTAAAAATATTAATCCACCGTGTATTAATATCATTCATCGTTTCAAATTGACGAGTCCAACTATATTTCATTCCAATAATCCATAGAACCTTAGAAAAAACAAACAATCCACAGTCCACCATTAAAATTGACTAAGATTTCTTCTATCTTTTCTTTTTCTTTTCCCTTTTTTGATAGATTTACTTTTTTGCATAAGTTTAAAATTGACCCATGCATGTTAAGGTGCCGGACCCGCATGTCACTGACATGTCCGAAGCATTGACCACATGTCAAATGTCCGTGACCATGTGTCGAAATATGTCAAACACACGTCCGACGCTGACATGAAGGCTCCATACAGTGTCCGTACTTTCTAATCCTTCTCTATTGGAAAGGATGGATTGCAAAAATTGAATGGTAGAGACAGTGATTGTAAGTGTAAATAAACAAAGACGGGAGCCAAAAACTATCATTAAAGCTTCTTCTTTTTCTTCTTTTTTTGAATTTCTTCGGGATTACGAAATGAATCACCAACTAAATCGAAGACAGTACAAAACTTCATAGGAAAAAGGAGAGCAGCAGATCAAAATGAAAGGTTCAGAAAGGTTCTTGAATAAACACATTCTAGCACAAACCTAATCAGCTTCAGTTGCTATTTAAAGCAACTCAAAAACTCAAGGGAACCTGCTCGGTTCAAAAGCGCTTGAAAAGTGGACAATCCGAGGTATACAAAAAGCGAACGAGCATGGGATGCGCCCGCGGTGTCCCTAGTCAGGGAGTATTTGCTCGCCGTCGGCATCGGCTTCGGTCTCCACCTGGGGCTTCGGCGCAGCACCAGCTCCGGGCGCCTGCTTCTTCTTGATACCGCTCACGATGTCATCAATCCTAAGAAGCATGCAAGCAGCTTCGATGGCTGTCTTGAATGTCTGCGCCTTCACGTTGTAGGAATCCCAGATCTAATAGTGAAGCGAAAGGACCAAAAAACGGAATCAGAGATGCTTCGAATTCGCCGATAAACCGGAGGAAAAAAAAAACACATCTTTTTGCTACCAAACATATTGATTGGCAAATTACTACCACGGACAAACTACTGGTCATGACTAAAAGCATGGGAGATGAAACTGTCTATTCTTCACTCAAAGCTAATATATGAGTTGTAACCTCATTAGCATCCTCGAGTTCATTCCAGCAAAAATACTGCGAATTAACCGCCAGGTGCAAGCCAGATGTAGTAATGCCTAACCAAGACTTAAATGCAGGAGGCTAGATGCAGAATCTAGTTGTGTGCCTCACTTCTTGAAAATGACACTTGTGGATCGCAATTACATTAGCAGCAAATGCACTTCAAAATCTAGTGCACTAAACTTTACTATATGCCAATAGGTGCAATTTCTGATTAAGGGAACATAATATGGTTTAGTCCAGACAGATGCTGATGAAAGAATGAGGAGAGAACGGCAAAATAAAGACTCCTTTTAAAGTGATATATATACCTTCCGTTCTTTCATGTCAGTAATAGCACCAGTGTTTCCGTCAATGCCAATCCATGCATTTTCTCCATTTGCATGCTGCATTATGTGCGACCAAGGTTTAGAAGAGCATCAACAATGGTTCAAAATATAAAATCTTTCGAGACGAAATAGACCAGAATCGGACAGACAATTACCTTTCCCTGCAAGGCAGTCATGATTCTTATCACATTTACTCCACAATTCTGGGCTAAAGTCCGAGGAATAGCCTCAAAAGCAATAGCCGCAGCTTCATAAGGCCACTGTCACAATCATCAAGCGTTGCATCAATTAGAACATCGCATGAAATACAAAATGGGAACTATCATCGCATCTTACAATGTGATTCCTCTCAATGTCTCAGCAACATTGAAATTCAAATGGTCTTATCACAGGCAACGACACAATACAAAATGAATGTCAGACCTTTTCTATGCCTTCAATCGAGGAACTCTTCTGCTTCAACATGGCAGAAACAGTCAACTCCGTAGCTCCGCCACCAGGAAGAAGTTTTGGATTCTTGATGATGTTTCTTGCTACAGACATGGCATCCTGCACAAGAACTAGCTTCAGAACCTAATAAGATCCAGGTAAAATAGTTTGTTTATGAGTTCCACAGAATACCTGCAAATTTCTTTCAACTTCATTCAAAAGATCCTTACTGGCACCCCTTAAGAGTATTGTACAAGCTTTCGGATCTTTGCAATCAACAATAAATGCAAAGAACTCATCCCCAATCTTCTTAACCTCAAACAAACCAGCCCCAGTACCAACATCTGACTCCTGCAGTTCATCCGGTCTATTAACAATCGTGGCCCCACAAGCCTTTGCAATTCTGTTATTATCCGTCTTCCTCAACCTCCTAATGGCACTAACACCAGCCTTGCTAAGATAATGGCATGCCAAGTCACTCAGTCCCTTCTCCGTTATCACCAAGTCTGGTTTGAATTTCAGTATTTGCATGCATATATTCTCAATGTACTCTTCCTCCATTCTTAAAAGAATGCTCCAATCTTCTTCTTTGACCAACTCAGCATTTGTCTGATTCTCGCCTTTCTTGTACTCAAGCGGGCAATCAAGAAGAATGACGCGTGGGTTGATAATCTTCCTTCTCATTTTTCCAGGAGCGACAACATCCTTTTGGAACATAACTCCTTTAAGAACCTTCGAATCTTCCAACTGTCCACCAGGGACTTTTTCAACCTTTATGTACTTTTTTATATCTACTTCTCTCAGCCCTTGACCAAGATCCACACCAACAATTGTGGTAGCATCAATAGCTAAATCCTGAAAAAGAACATATGAAATTCTTAAAAACCAAACTTTATCTCGGTAGATGCACATTACTCTTAGCACCAACTTTAAGATTTCAAGTAACCGCATGAGCTCTAGAAGAGTCAACAATAACTTAATCAAAAACACACACCGCTGTAGCCACAGAAGTATTTACCAAGCTACATAGCACTAGTCTAGATGGGTACAGGACAAAAGTCGTCATCGAGACCCTACAGTAGCTAGAAAGCTTGGTTGAGGTATGACTCCTAGTTTTACTTTTCTGTTATCATGTACAGTTTTGTCACATGAACAACTCCTTAAGCTATATGTGCTTATTGTTGCAATGTCACTGGCATATGACATACTGGGGATTTCACTGAGTTTTCTTGAAGACTTAGTCACCGGTCAAAGATCAATGCACATGCCTCATCCTTCACACATACAGTTTCTAGCATGATGTTAAGTAAATTCACCAATATGCATTATTCATAACAAATGTGCATCAGAGAGTACTTACGGCAATCAGATCCCCAAACTGACTGGTGAACTTTGTACCAATGCTACTTTTAACAAGGCCAAGCATGCTAGCACCTGCGAATTAATACCCATATTAATTTCACATTAAATATTCATCATCATGAGATGATCAGAGACAGTATTATCCCCTCTTCAATGCTCTTCCACGAAACAATTACACGTGAAAACTCCAACTACAGCCATGATAATGGATGGGGACCACAATGGGGATAATTGGCAGATATGTTCGAAAATCAACTGATCATGAGGCCAGAAGAAAAGACGGTAAGAAGTTCTACCAAGTCAAACCGAGTGAAGTATGGCTTCATGGTCTTGTGCATCTCAAGCATGTAATGACAAACTACCACACCATATAGATTAAGAACAGAAGTATAACCAGTGGTGCATAACATCTGCAGGTATGCGTAGTCTGCATTGTCTAGGACCAGTAGACCTAGAGTTAGGAAGGAATTAGCTACAAAAATTTGTGCCTTTGCATTTTCCTCCAGTAATATTAAGTTATACTAATTGATAACCCTCCTAATATTGACCTTGTTCCAATGGTAACACGCAAGTAACTAACAACCAATTGAAAGTTCAGACTAACAAACAACAAATTCATCATCTTCAGAAGCTTCAAACTAGGGAACACCTGGACCATAGTCTACATTTAAAAAAAAAAAAAAAAACAGAGAGAGAGGATTATATGTTATGCTCTAGAGTAAACATGCAAGTGGTAACAGCTCAATAAAGTAATTGACAATTTCTTCAATTGACGACAATTTCCATAAAAGCCAAGCTAGTAAAATGCAAAATTACATGAGCAGCTAAACGGGTGAAATTCCCATATGCAAGGAACTTACGATCATTAACGTCAACTGATATTGCAATTTTATCCAATACAGCAATAGCATCCTCCAAAGCTTTGTTATAGGCTGTCATACAAGCAAAAGGTTCTTTTAATTTAATTTACACATGATACAGAAGATGCTCTTCAAACATACAATTGAGTATTGCAATCTTCTTACCGCGACAAATGACAGTAGGATGATAGTTCTTGTCAATGAACGCTTCTGCAACATGGAGCATTTCACCAGCTTCCAACACATTTAAGTTTAAAATGTAAGACACTTGATCAGTCGAGAGGATATGGAATCTGTTAATATAAAATGCTTTGTATACATATTATCCAATTTGTGATCCATAATAACTCGAAAGAGATTTTAAGGTCATAAACACCGATGATAATAGTAACAACATTAGCGACCAAATGGAATACAACCCAAGATGAGGAATCTCATCTGATATGGCAACAGCAAGAAAGTAAGTTTGCGGAGTAAACTGTACGCAGAATAGTGCACTTCCATTTCGACAGACTTAAATTCAAATTCATTGCCTAGAACATACAATTATGAATCTGTCAAACATCACACAAAATCTTTCAACTCTCTGGAAAAATTATACAGCAGGATTTGAGAATCCCCATCCACCAATTCCATGGCCTCTGACTTCTAAATACCTTAAAACAATTACAAGAAGGCCAATGCACTTTGAGTTGCCATATTTAGGGTTACAATGCATTGGAAGCTCTTAATTGGGATCAATTTAATATGACGATTCGGAGTCTTGAACAATAGGGTACGTCCTCTGGAAACTCTATAATTTCAAAAGTTACTATCCCAATACCATTTGTTCATCCAAAGTTTGTTTTCTTGCATAGAATTCAATTCTATATGTTAGTCTATTCAGTAAACCTGATCACATCTCCAATGGATAGATTATTTATGACTCCACAACCAAAAAAAAAAAATCCATCATATCCCAAAGCCTGTTCATGGATGAAATTCGAAAAAAAAAGTTAATAAGAATTGCTCTCTCTAAATCAATACTCCACAAATAGATTGTGATGAATCATTTTGCATTGTTATCAATAAATTCCAACTTCCACCCCAAGGTCCCACCTAAAAGGATAATTCATAATTCGATATGTTTGGCAACATTAGCCCAGACTTGCCTAGTGAAACAAAATTCTTATCGAACAGCAATGCAAGTAATCCGAACATTGATGCAACCATTTTTCACTAAAGCCAATATTTAGTAAATTTGTGCCCTGAAATACAAGGAACTGCCTAATACACAACTATCTGCGACTCTCCATAAAAAGCATATCAGAGCTATACCAAGGACAATGACAGAAGTTGTTCCATCTCCAACTTCTTCATCTTGGGTGCGGCTAAGCTCAATCATCGACTGTCATAACCATGCAGCAATTGTTAGACAAAGCAATAAAGGAAAGATACTGATACAAGTGTGCAAGTGTGTATATAATGCCTATTATCTTGAAAAAGATAAATGTGCACTCAAACTGCTTCGATAATATCAAAAGTACACTGCCGAAACATCTTGAAATTTGATTGTAAGCAATATAAGAAATGAGATCTAGGAAGAAAAGTGAGCCCTCAAGAGTCATGTCAAGACATGCCTTTGCAGCAGGGTGTGCAATGTCAAGTTCACGAAGAATAGCATTTCCGTCATTTGTCACAACAATTCCTGCATGTAATAAGGAAAATGATTTTAGCCAAGATGTAAAACACATAAGTCCATGAGGCTCCAGACTGATGAAAAGCAATGGTTACACACTATGTTAAATTCAAGTCTACCAACCATACTAGCCTCGTATAGTAAATGGCTGCTACTCTGCCAATTTATTATCCATATTTAAACTCATAAAACAATGTGACATTTCTTTTAAATATTACTTTTGATTCCTTTATTCCAACCTTGTCTACTCTTTTCTTAGATGAATATTGTCAAACCAATTCTTCATGTTCTCTGTTCAAGTACACAGTCTCATTTCTTATTGGCACCAAGTGAGAAATGAATATTTGCTCAGACTTAAAAGGATTACTATAAATAAAGACAGGAAAAGAAATTCACTCCATTGACTGCCACTTACTAAAATGCAGCAAATACGTCATGGAACTGAATAGACAATTGGACAAATGAAGCTTAACTGCTTGTATTTGGTGAAAGAAAAGAAAGCTTTGAAGAGAATGATGAGATAATTCACAGTCATGCCTCGTTTAAAATTCGCAAAATGTAATGGAAATGAATATTTGTCAACATGTACATAATGCTTGTAGACAACAGATAAAGCAAACAAAAATAAAGTCTACATGAGAAAATTCGTAACTTTATCTTTCATAAAAATTGGGTAACATTGAAAAGGGGAAGCATTGTTTGCCCAAGCTCGCAAATTTGAATTCAAACAAAGCAATGGGAATGGGAAAGCACCTATACAATCTCATGACTGAAAGGAAATCCTTATATATAGATATAATTGATCTGAAATGTGGGATGAAATTTCATCGACTTGATCGTTTGGGATGAAATTTCATCGACTTGATCGTTGTATTAATCATTAGACAAGCTAAGATAACAGAACTTCACCTCCACTAGCATCAAGTAGCATCTTCAACATGGACCTTGGGCCCAAGGTGGTGCGGATAATATCAGCAACAGCCTGTCACATGTATTAGCACAAGTTATAAAGACTCGACAGCAAGAGAACAGAGACAAAAAAATTAGTTTAAAAAAAAAAGGCACTTGATAAAAAGATCCATATCCACCTAAATGTGAAACCAAAATAACCACACTCTAAGTAATTCAATTTCTCCTACAATCTACCATAAAATTCAGGCCATGCAGAGTGATATATCAAACGTTCTTATGGGTGATTCTAGAAAAATTTTAAAAAGGAAGAGCTCTGATTTTCTGCAGAGGTCCTCTGTTTTGCTATTATTTTAATGGCTTCTAGCTTCTTAACTAGGAAACTTCCCATCACTGAAAACAGTGGTGTGCAAATTATACCCATTCCAAAACATAAGCTTGGAATGAGCCCATCATTTGGTCAAGACATATCACATAATTCAATTATATTTGACAGCCACAGGAACCCAGACAGAATTTCAGAAAGTAAATGAAAAAGCTGCTCACCTTGGATGCTTGGATATTAGCATGGTGTACCTTGCTTCCAGATTCACGTTTCAAGGAATCCTCTGTTCCACGCAACATTAACAAATTATTCGCAGGGACATAAGACTGGCAACAATAACCTTACTAGAAACCACATCATTGTCATCCCAAAGCACGAATGTGCCCAAACACATCTAGTAGAGTAAAAACAAGCTCAAAATATCATTTGTCCCGTTCTTTTGCCCCTTGTCTCCCAACCCTGCCCCTCTCCAAAAACCAAATTTGGTGCACTGACAATGCTCATTTCCTTGAGGAAAAAAGGGATGGGAGAAGGCAGTGCTACCCTAAAAATGTTGCTCACTGTGAAATAAACTTCAAAAGCACAAAATAGTAATCTAACCAAACTGTTACAATAAACCACTAACAGATCGGCCAGGATCATACAGGACGGAACTAGAAGAACAAAAGAGAGGCAGTGCAGAAATGCAGGAGCTTACTGAGGACGAGCATCGGAGAGTGCAACATTTTGCTCTTGCTTCGAGAAGGAAATTACCCTAAAACCAGCACAAGAAGAGATGCAACCTGTTAACATTCCGACATGGGAGATCCGAAGCAAGCAGGGGTAGCAAACGCAACACGCGAAGCCTCGAAACTTCTCCTCGATCGCACGAACGGATTCGTTGCCAGTTCACGGAATCAAAAGCATTTCGAACCGGCCGGCGACGCGGGATTCGAAATCGCCGGAATCAACCGCTCGAGCGGCGGTAAGCCCGAACAGCGACGGCGACAGAGAGAGATACAGATCGCACAGAGAGAGAGAGAGAGAAAAAGACAGACCTACAGCGACGAGCGCTCGCGGATCAAAAGCCGCGCGACGAAGAGTCGAGTCTGGCCAAAACGCGGGAGCTTCGTCTGCGGCGGCTCGAGGACGGCGACCGGCGGCGGGCTCCGGCAAGGCGACCGGCGGCGGGCTCCGGCAAGGCGACCGGCGGCGGGCTCCGGCAAGGCGGCCGACGGCGGAGAGCGGCGGGGCGGGAGGGAGAGCGCGAGGAGTGAAGAGGCGGTGAAGTGGGAAGTGAAGGAAAAATTGAAGGCAAAACTGAAAAGGCGTGATTAGGGTTTAGTGTCTCTCTCTCTCTCTCTCTAGGCGTTTCGAGAACTCCGGGCGGGAATATCCCATCAGACCCCTCTCTTTTCCATATATGTTGGGAGCATTTGTTTTTGATCTGTGAAGGTGATTGATAAGACTTGCGACATATGCCTTAATTTCACGTGTTAAGCTAATGTTTATAAATGTCAAAGAAGTTGATAAAAGAGTCCAAAAGGGCTAAAGAATGATTGTAATTTCCGAGTACTGAAAAGTTCACATTTACGTAAGGACAACTGGACGAGCAATCAGACCGGTTTAATTTGGGTATTGAATCAAACCGATCAGTTTTGGAAAGAACCTGTCCGGCTTTGGACTCCAAATGCTCGGAACCAACCTTCAACCGGTTTCAATTTAGAAATGGTCTTATACACCCCATTTAAAAAGAAATTAGTGAGATGCAACTTGAGAGAATAAAATCCACAACCTCCGACTCGAAAGATACACAAAGACCATATGCTAATAAGAGTTTATTAGCCATAGTAATTTTTTTTTTACATATAATACCATTCACATGGCTTTCTCACGTCAAATTCGATTCTTGGGTTTAGTTGGGAATTGGCTGGTTCAATTTCAAGCCGATTCCAAGAATAACTAATTAAGTTTCCAGCTTAAGTTTTTCGTAATTAAGCTCTATAAAGTATGCTCAAGGTTCCAATATCAAAACCGACCTATTATGGAACCGATCACTCCTACATTTAAGTGCCTTCAGAAAGCCTCATTAGAATTTAAAACAATGCAGTTGGGAAAAATATAATTAATGTGATTATTATGTTAAAAGTTTACAAAAATAAAATGCTCATGGTATCCAATGACTTCAAAATTTAGTTCAATTTGTCAACAAGTCATGCTATTCTGGCAAGACTAGACTTAACAGTGATTAAGCCCGATAAGCACACAAACTTGGGGCTAATCAAGACAAGGCCCCACATGCTCGAATAATATGATCTCAGATATCCATGACTTGAACAAATATAGCATCCGAATTTTGGTGATTTCCCATCTTGCATCTCATCGTTGATGTCTGTGATAATGGAAAAAGCGCAAGAACAAAGTAAGGGGAAAATAGAAATTGATGGCCTGATGTTGTTGTACGTCTGTTAACACCAAAAAATGATCAATTTTTATTATGATCGGCGAATTGTAAGCCCAATCAATTAGAACAGAATTTAGTCAAAGCAGAAGCTCCAACGAATAGAGCAATCGACGATTTGAAGGCATTCAACACTTCGCTAATGAAGCCATCACATCACATAATATGAAAATTATCGACAAGAGCCCCCATTAAGACTTGAGAAGTTGATCGATAGAGTCGTTAAGAGTGAGTAATCCCTAATTTTGGCTAAGTATTGAGATAGTGTAATTAATGGGCAAAGATTTGCCAGTGCATCAAGAATCAACACAAAAATATAACTGCCAAGTGGTTATGTATACGTATTCATATTTAAATGATGTTTGTAAATAATCATCATTATAAACTCACGTCATATTCTTTGAAAAAAAAAAGACCCTAGCTCTTCTACAAATTTACCTCTGTTTTTACTTTCCTACAATTTATCTTTTCTGCAATTTGCATCATTGACAGTAATTATTTCTTGTCTCCTTTTGCTTTACTTTTTTGTCCAAAATCAATGAACAAATCCTCAAAACCTTTGTTGGTTCATACTAATCCATCTATATTTGAAAAGATATTTCATCAATTCGATAAAAAATCTTTGTCACATTTGAAAGGTTTTCGCTATTTTAATGAAACATCTTTTTGGTAATGCCAGGGCACACATTTTATTAATTCAAGGAGAATGTGATGGTGAGAACCAAAATTTAACAAAAGTTTGGTAATGTTATTGGCAACAACAATCTAGTGCCATAAATTGGTAATGAAATTACTACAGATTCTAAATCTTCATTCTTCGGGAGAACAACAAGAAGAAATTGACATGAAGAGTTAATCTTTCAAGGGTTTTTACTGAATAGCAATTATATGATATTGCTCCATGATGGTGTCTACCATGGGAAGATTGCTTAAAGAATAGCATATCATATGGCTAATTAGATCATGAGTCACAAGTCAGATGTGATTGAATCAATTGTCATTAATGCTAGGAACAATGCTTTGTCAAGGCTAAGATTGTTCGATAAACCACCACCATTTCAAGTCAATTCAATGATAACAGAGTACATTTCTAGTTCCTATGTATCTAATACTATCAATAATATGTCATACTGTTTAGCCCTTCTAAGAATAATGCAAATGCCTGAATCTTCAAATCAAGACCAAAAATATGGAGACAACATCGTTCAAATTAATCAAATTGGTAATAACAATTTGGCAAATCAAACTAATCAATGGATTGATAAAATGATTTATATGGAAAAATTTGATGTCTATGGTTGCTTTATAACCATCTAATGCATATGTTCTTGTTAGGCATAATTTGTTGATTAGTATTAATATAGATAATCCGACAAAACGACATCATTGTTTCGTGGTCAAGATGACAAATCAAATCCTCAATTAATCGCAATAGAACCCAAAGAGCCTAGATGGCCCATAACAAAATGGGCCATCAAATAATCAATGCTGACATGTTTCATAACCCGTCAAGGTATAGAAATTAATAAAGGAAGAGAGAGTGAGAGATGTAGAATTAATTGGACACTATGAAGCCAAGGAACTTTGCAAGCCGATCGTTTCAAGTACGAATCTAGGGTTCATGTGCTAATGATTTTATATCAATATATGTTTCCATGCTTTTTCATCAATCATCCTATTTTTGCTTATTCTGTCATGCATGGCCTCGATTTCATCTCTTCCTTCTTTCACTCACTTTCGGTTTGTCTAGAATTTCGCTTACCCTATCAATACATTCGAAATCCTAGAATGGAAATCAGTCCCATATTTTCCAATCAAATAACTCAGAATTACGGTGGATAGATTGCAAAGGGTTTTGGCTAATAGTAGATTTAATTATTAACGTTCAAGAGATGATCTAAATTTGTTAATATCGATTTGACCTCATTTGCACAAAAAATGAGATGTTCGGTTATGAAAATGTTGTTGGAGGGAAGCTGAAGCTAAAAGGGAAAGATTCGGATGTGAAGGTCAAAGGAGTGAAGAAAAAGATGCATAAAAAGCAGCATTAGGACTCCATCTCTAAGGTAAGTGCATTTGAGGGATAAGTATACCAGGAGTGCCTTAACTTGTGTACAGTACTTACTTTAATGCCACAACTTTTCGTCGGCTCACTTTAGTGCCAAAATCGGATAAAAACAATCACTTAAATGCCTCTAGCAAAAAATTCTAGCCAAAATAGTTACACGGGTTTTACAATTTTAAAAAATGGCTAAGTGAACTTTTTTTAAAAAATTCCAGTCTACATGGACTGGCCAAATGGCGTCACTTAGTCCAACGTGGCTGGATTGGACTAAACGACGCCACACCACATCGTTGGCCCAAAAAAACGCCACACGATGCTACCCAAAATCAACGAAAATTAAGGCTTCAATTGTATTGCCTCATCGTCAACGTCGCTTTCTCTATGAACATTGCTCACCGTGATTGCTTGTTGTCGCTTGCTCGCCGACCGTCACTTGCTTGTCAGTTGTGGCTCGCTTGCTTACCATCATCACTCGTTGCCTCATCACTTTCAGTTAGTCAGGTTAGTCATAAGTGACTCTTTGAGTGAGTCAATCGAAGGGAAAAAAAATTAGGGGTTTAGGAGAGAAAAAATGTTACTCGAGTGAGGAGGCAAAAATTAGGGTTATTAGTACTGTCGCCTCATCGTTCTTTTGGCTGCAAAGCTGGTAATGTGGGGACATCGATATATTTTATCGACCCCTGATTGCTCTGTTGTTGCTCTATGTCTGATAAAAGACAAAGCGCGGAGTTATTTTTTAAAATTATGTATCATTTGGGGGACCTCTATGTTAAGTTGTCGGTTGTCCTTTCTATGGTCCCAAAAGCTAATTTATTTCTTGGGTGCAAGGTCAACATAGGGGACAACAGTACCGTAGGCATCATTGTCAGATATGATGGGGAATTCGTCATTGGTGCCGATGAATGAGAATATGTTGGTGGAAATGAGGAGACTATTTATGTCAATATAGGTGAGTCGTCATATAATAGTTTAGTGAGAGAAATAATATATTAGTTATGTTGCAAAATAGGAAATGTGCACTATTGTATTCGTGGGAAAGAATTGAAAGAGGGTTTGAGAACCTTCGATGATGATAATAGTATAAATGACATTATTCACTATTGTCTTCATGGTGAAGAAGCTACGGTATATATTGAGTATTACGAAGACAATATAGATGATGAGCGTAGTAAAGTAGGAGAAGTAGAATGTAGTGTTGAATCAACTACTCATATTGGGTCTAGATTTGTTTTGAATGAAGGACAGCAGCTTGCTTAGGTTAAGGAAGAAAGGGAGGTAGGGCATATAACATAGTCAAAAAGAATCTCTGGTGAAGACGTAAGTGACGAAGAATTCACTAGATTAGAGTGGGATGTTACTATATCCAATGAAATCATATGATAAAACTTTGTAAGATGTGAATTACCCAATTGATGATGAGGAGGAGGAACTTGCATAGTGAAGGCAAAAGCAAAGGGATTTTCAAAGAAATAAAATTGTAGCATTGGGAGTATTGCATGAATTTGAACCTGCAAATGAAGATGAAGGAGCTCCAGTTGATGGTAATCAAACAGATTATGAAGAAAGTGCCAGTGATGACGAGATTGATAGTTTAGAGAATGAAGATGCCGAAGAAGCTGTGCGTATAAAGAAAAGTAAGTATATATCTTATGATCTTACTACGGCATGTCCTGTATTAAATATTGGTGTGAAATTCAATGATGCAAAATAGTTCAAAGAAGTTATTGTCAAATATTTAATTGTTGAATAGAAGAGTGTTGAATTCATTATAAAAACCAATAAAATTTATGAGAACAAAGTGTTCAAAACGAAATTGTTCATAGAAGATCTATGGCTCAGTGAATAAGAACATCGAAAAATTCCACCTAAGGTCTTTTCAAGAGGAATATACTTGTTTCATTGTGTTTGACAATAAAAGGGTAACAAGTACATGGTTGTCGAAGCACTTCTTCAACATCATCAAGGCGATGCCTTAAATGAAAAACTTTCAGTTCAAGCAATTAGTGAAGGAGCAGGTGTGGCGTCGCAGTATTGCCACTTCTACGTTTGAATGCAATAAGCAAATAGATTTCAATTAAAAGATGAGTCCCAAGAACGAATAATAATTGAATCACACACGGGTCAAGCCAAAATTGGTGGCCATAGCCAATTCCACTACAATCAATCTGTTCTCCCAAATGCTTTAACCATGCACACCTATAGAAATACGATCTCAAATTCCACCTCTACTAACATATAATTTAAAAGAACTAGATAGAAAAAAAGAATGCTTTCATATCCTTCCATGAGATAACCGTTTGAGAAACATGTTACTCACAAACTTTGCTTTCACATGCATATACACACAAACACACACAAAACATTTACACTTCATCAAAATAAAATAAAAAGAAAAAAGAAAACATGTGGTGACATGTTTGGGAGAGAGGGTTCAAAAAGTATCCTAACTCTTCTACTTAAAGTCGTCACAGGCTAATATAAAAGTCATCATTCACTAGCCTATCTACCTGCACCCAAGCCATCCTAGCCCCATGCCCATTCGGTCTCCCACGAAGCGGGCCTTTCAAGTCCCCACCCTAGTTTAGGAACTAGGATACGAACTGTATAGGGAACCAAGCAGAGCGGCCATCGTTGATCCATAAGGTGGCTTCATAACTAGTGAAGGTGTAGCCTTAGTCGACATCATATACATCATGGGAGGCGATCTCCACATGTGCTGAAGTACCATAAGTAGCTACTTACATCCATTGCTAGTTGTTTGAGAAGAGATTAAAGAGTGAGCTATGGCCAATAAAGGTAATAAATCACATGTTAGAATGCAAAATCTGTTCATAACTCAAAAAACAATCTAGTCCATAACCCAAAGCACATTTCAATTTAATTCACAGGGCCTACCATTCCATAAGATAAGCATGTATAAACTTTCTACATTATCTTCAAAATAAATCGATATGATGCAGCATATTTAAAATAACTTATCACGATACTTCCAAGCATTTCAAAACATAAATGTAAAGTCATTTTTGAGTCACCAGCACCACCTTTATAGCCCAAGCTCAACTCAATTCTATTCATAAACTCACATAATAGTACCAAATTGCTGGCTGATCTTCCAAGGGATGCTGGCCATGGGCATCTCACTTCGAGGCATCCTAGATCTTGGGGTCGCTAGCCTGAGATTTTAAACCGGGGCATCTCAAACACATAGTAGGAGCATCCCCACTCCTCTAGGGTATCATCAAGTCGTTGGCCGATGAGTATCTTTTATTTTCATTTCATTTCACACAACTCACACTTTCACACCTCCAATTAATCACACCACACCAATATATCCAGCACTCATGGAATTCACAATCACACAAAGAACCAATTCTCATGGCATTTACAAGCATAGCAAGTCGTCAATCAACTCTCACACCACATAAGGCTCAAATTCTAGAGTATGTGCTCATACTATACCTTAGGTTTTCACAAGTAATCGGCATCATAGTAATCTTTAACATGCACCATAAGATAACACAATGAATGTAGTTCACATCATCTATAGACCACAAATCAAGGTTCCATCATCATCCCCTTGAATTCCATAAAATTAGGAATAAGGGCAAGCAAAGTCAGAGTAGCACGGTTTCAGGAATTTAATTGAAACACATGTTAAATGAGCTCTAAAAATTCTAATTTTTTAATATATTGTAAATAAGACCCTAACAAACATCTTTCATGAAGGAAGTTAAGCATGATTCTATCTTTGTAAAGAGCAGCAACTCAAACAAAATAGCACAAAATTAGACCGGCAAGGCAAAATCACTGATTGTAAGAGAAAACCCATTTCGACACCCAAAACATCACCAATCCACCTAAAATTTTAGTATGTTCTTTATATGGATGTGCCAAACAACTTTCTTAAGGAAGCATGTCATGATTTTAGTTAGAATATTTTATATAAAATCGAGAAACTACTGAGGTCACGAAAATTAGTAGAGAATTAGGCATATATGTCAACCATGCCAATCCAAAAAAAATTAAATTAAATTATGTTATAGATTAATATATTTGGAGTAATTCATGAAGGAGACTCCTATAGAATCTCACCATAAACCACACTATAAAATCAACAAATCTAAGAAGTCCAATATAGTCATTTTTTAGAAACCAATTATAACATCACGAATTCATGCATTAACGAAAACCCGCATAGCCACTGCTAGCTCTCGCTTAAACTTAACACGGCCGATTACCCATTCCTGGCTTGCCAATCGCACCTGGAACCATCCACAATTCTACCATACTCGAGTGACCAGTCACTGAACAATAAGATAACCATGCCATACACACGAAAAAACAAGAATAAAAATCTAGTAGCTCAAGACCCTAAAATTCACTAAAAACCGCCCCTCTCATGCCCTGAACCTAGCTCAGTCGCTAGTCGCCATATGCACAAGCATTTCAAGCATCATCCCAGTACCATGAGCTCATCCGATACTACACTTAAGTCGACCAGACGTCCCGAGCTCTAAAGGATTTCGAACACCCTAAAATGTGATAATGACCCTACCTTTGAAGCTGCGAAACGTACTCCCCATCTTTTTATCAGCCTCACTGAATTTCTAAGCTCCCTCAGTTTCGCTCGAACAATAAAAAGGCAAGAAAATGGAAAGTGCTTGTTGCTGAGAAAAAATAAAGAGAGGGGAGTGGGTTCGAGAGAAGGAAAATGGTGAGGGAGATGAAGTGTGGGTTTTTGGGATTCTAAAAGGAAGATTTTTCTATAGAATAATAGTGTCCTCAATCCCAAAGTGATGGTGGCCAAGGATGATTAGTGGAGGGAACGAGGGGCTTCTCTTCCTTAATCTCTCCCCCTCTTAACTTAGTAATCTTGATTAATGAGATGAAAGAATTTCATTAGAACTACATTAAAAGAAAAATAAGACCAGCGTGTATATATATCCTCCCATGCACACTTCCAAAGTCTTCAAAATAGTTATGCAATAGTTACGTCAACAAATTATTACGACACCCAATTGACAAGAGACGATTTAGCACCTTCACAATATATGAGACTTCTTGCCGTCCAAAAATCTTGTACCTCACGATTTTCTCAAGGCTAAAAATGACTTTCTTTTAAACTAGACAAATGATTAAAATCTTTCACAATCTCGGATGGGCCTAAATAGCACTAAAATAAAGCTTGCGATGTCCCAAGCGACCCTGATCCTTTGCTAACAAAACCGGGCTTTAAGACCCTACAAACCTAATTCAAACCCGTAATATAAATTAGCCCATTCTCGTGGCCCAAGCCATGGTCCGATTTGTGCTACTTCAACCTTCCTCTTTGTTCACCTTATGAGTTTCAAGGTCAGAAAAATTCGAGCTATCATAACAAGTAGGAGTAAATGTGTCCAAAAACCAATGCAAAAGAGCCAAATAAAGGATGACGAGGACACTTATGAGTAGGTACAATGAAGAATATGCTTAGGTTTGAGATTATGCTGCTGAGTGTGAGTTTCAAAACCCATTCAGTAAAATATAGGGATAAGTGCTGCAGAAGTCCTAAAACTTGTCACGAAAATGCAATTGAGTCCTAAAACTTGCAAAAAGCGCAATTAAGTCCTAAAACTTGTCAAATTGTTTCAATCGAGTCCTAAAGTTAACATCATTAGCATTTTTTGTTAAAAATGCTGACATGGCATTTTACATAAATTTTCATTTTCCACGTGGTTTTAAATTTTCATTTTCACGTGGTTTTTTTTAATTATTTTTATTCAATTTTTTAAAAAATTAGATTTAAAAACTAAAAAGAAAAGTTAAAATTTATTTTTGAAACTTGTTAAAAAAAAAAAAAAAAGATAAAGAAGCTCCTCCCTTGCTGCTACCGCCACCGCCCATTCTTTGGAGGAGCGGCGACCCTCGCCAAGCTCGGGCGAGGGAGCCCGGATCTGGCTTGCCGACCCTCGCGGGGCCGACGGCGGCCGACGGCCATCGCTGCCCGGGCGAGTCGTCACCGACCCTCGTGGGGGCTGGCAACCGTCGCCCGCCACGGCATGGACTCGCCTAGGGCGGGCAAGGCCGTCGGCCCCGCGAGGGCCGGTGGGCCCGGATCTAGGCTCCCTCGCCCGAGCTTGGCGAGGTCGCCGCCCCTCCGACGATGGGCGGCAGGGCGGCAGAACCACTAATTTTATTTTCTTTTTTTTAAAAAACAATTTTTAAAAATAAATTTTGACTTTTCTTTTTAGTTTTTAAATCTATTTTTAAAAAAATTGAATAAAAAATAATTATAAAAGCCATCTGAAAAAAGAAAAATTATTTAAAAAGCCACGTCAGCATTCTTCGTTAAAAAGGCTAACGATGTTAACTTTAGGACTCGATTAAAACAATTTGACAAGTTTTAGGACTTAATTACTTTTTTTGCAAGTTTTAGGACTTCTGCAGCACTTATCCCTAAAATATATGTAGAAATTGTCGAAAAGTCATTGCCTGACCATGGGACTAACTTTGACAGGATTTATATTTGCTTTGATGCATGCAAGAGAGGATTTCTAACTGGTTGTAAAAGAGTCATAGAGTTGGATGAATGTTTTTAAAAGGATTATACAAAGGAGAGTTGTTGACTACCGTTGGGAGAGATGCCAATAACCAAATGTTTCAAATAGCATGGGTTGTTACAAGCGTAGAGAACAGGGACACTTAATCCTAGTTCCTGAAGAATATAATGTATAACTTAGAGATTAACAATAGAGAAGATTGGGCATTGATGAGTAACCAATAGAAGGTAATGTTATTATTAATCGTCTACTTTTTCATATTATTCATGTATTTTAACTTACAAATATTTGTTTTTGGAATTATTGTAGGGACTTGTTCCACTATTAGCTGAATTGATGCCATATGCTGAACATAGAATGTGCGCGAGGCACATTTATGTAAACTGGGTAAAGAAATATAAAAGAGATAGACTGCATAAGTAATTTTGTCTTATAGCAAGAAGCACTAACATGACTAATTTTAGAGTACACAAACAAGGGTTGCTTGAGTTGACTAGGGAAGGATTTGAAGTACTATTCTAAGCTGAACCTAAACATTGGTATATGGTATTTTTCAGTGAAGAATTCAAGTGCGACATCATTGATAACGACCTTAATAAAGCATTTAATGGGAGAATCAGAGGAATGAGGCTACAAAGTGGACTAAAGAGTGCAGTCCTAGGATTGTAAAGAGATTAGAGGAGAACATGACTGTTAGTATGTTCTGTCATCCGATCTGGAATGGAGATGATGGATATGAGATAATGCACAATGCTGATAAGCATTTTGTCCAGCTGGAAGGGAGAAAATGTTCATGTCGTGGCTGGCAACTAATTGAAATTCCATGTGCACATGTCATTTGTACCATTCAGCTGAAGCATCATATTTTATATGACTACCTACACAATTACTACAAGAGAAGCACATGTAATGCTTCCTACTAGCACATGTTGCAATCAGTTAGAAATAACAGATTTTAGGATCCCATAACTTATGAAGCCCCTCAGCCTTTGCCCTTAAAAAAGCAAATGGATAAGCTAAAAAAAAAAAAAAGACAAAGAATACAGGAGGGGGAGATCTCAAGTTAGAAGATGGACATAATGGATCTGAAGATAAAGTGCTCTTATTATCATAAGGAAAGACACAATAAGACTAGTTGTCATTTAAAGAAGGTACATCAACAGCAACAACTATATGTAGGGGTTGAGGAAGGGCCAATTGAAAGGACAACTGCTGAAAGGCCAACTAAAAAAAGGCGAGCCAAAAGGACAACTAAACGGCCAAGTGAAGGGATAGTTGAAGTATCAACTAAAAGCCGAACTGAATGGCTAACCCCTAAGTTGATTGTTACACAAATAATGACTAAATATCCTGTAAATCATACAATTTTTATTGTGTGTAATATTGTTTATGGGTTGGTTGTGTGTGTTATATTGTTTATGGGTTGGTTGTATATGTTTTATTCTTATACAAGTTGCACAAATTACTTAGGTTGTTGAAACTGATTCACCACTTCGAACCGGAGAATTTATTGGGAGAAAGATAAGACAATATGGTTATGGCTTTTATGCAAACTTCAACACTGGGATGACTATTTTGAATGAAAGTTCTATAGGTATCGTGTATTTAACTTATGGTATTATATTTTATTGACAATATGATTATATTGTTGTAGGTTAGGAGAACTTTGGAGGTGCTTGTCTATCAAGGTGGCCAAGCCCAAAATCAACAGCTGCACCTGAAAGAAGAACCACAACAATGTTAATTGGAGCACAATTGAGTAAGAAGAGTACTCCAAAACAAATTGCATGAGCAGCAAGTCTAACGACAAGGGCACAATTGAAAAAGAAGAGTACTCCAAAACAAACGACACAAGCGATAGCTCCAAAATAACCACCAAAAGAGAATTTGACACCAATACCATCTCAAGGAACTGAACTTAGTTGTTATAAAACAACCAACGACATCACCATAAAGAATGTGATAGCTACTAAGAAGAAAAAGTAAAAGCATGAGACAGAAAAGCCAGTACAATAACCTCCAAGTCCAGTTGCAGTTAGGAAAAGTGTAAGGATTCAAGCCAAAGGTCTATCAAAAAAATGGACTAGAGGGATTGTGCATATTGAAGAATGATGGGAAGATGTTGTATATGATTATTTTTATTTTTTTGTTGGGAGGTTGCTATTGACTGAAGTTGATATTCTTAGGTATCTAGTTTTATTTCATTATTTAGTTGGAAGCCAACTCCTAGAGGTGGATGTTCTAGTTGGATATTAATCCAATGTAAGGCACTATGTTTAATGTCAATAGATCGATGTTTATTTTGTCTATTTTTTTTTCATTTACATATTTTACTTTTGGTTGTGATTGTGTGCTAATTCTGCTGGTGGTGGTGGTTTTGTTGGTATTCCCAGATGTACTAGTTTGTTCGTGGTTATGCTTAGTGTTGGTGTAATGATTGGTGCAAGCACAAGGTATTGATGCTCCCGCCCTCCATTTGCGATGCTTAGGGTTGGTGCAATAACTTGCTAGTGTAGGATGTGCCGATACAAGCACAAGATACTTGGTATTGATGCAATAGCTTACTGGTGCAAGGTGTGCCGGTACAAGCACAAGATGCACGAGGGACCACTTTTAGCTAAAGTTGACACTCAAATGATCATTTCTAAAAACTTATGCAACACAAGTAATCACTTTTTTACCACAACTGACACTTAAATGATCACTTTCAATTAAAATTGACACTCAGATTATCACTATTTGTAACTTGTGGCACTGAAACAAACACTCGAGAACTTAGTACCACTCCTTCATTTGACCAACGTCTGCAACAAAAATTACAGCAAACCATTAAATCCATTAACCAACAAGTATTGCAACAAACCATTACCAGCAAGTATTGCAGCAAACGATTACTAGCAAACAATTACAACAAACCAAACGTCTTAAACAAAAACTAAACAAATCAAATTTGATACATAACTACACAAGACTTATAAGTTATTAGAACCAATATTACGACATTCTATATCCACCGTTTCCATGATAGATTGCATACAAAGATTGCAGCTTACCAACAACACAACTATACTCATAAATTATCCAATATAAATACATATATTATTGATCTTTAACTATGGTAGATGAGGAAACTTATTCTCATCACTCACTTTACATTTAATTACAAGATAGGCTATCCAAGTGAACAACAATACAATCAACGCTTGATAATGCTTCCTTTCAATTTTCATTCTTGAAACTTCCTTCTTCAACTGGTTAGAGATTCTGAAGCATTCATTCGAGCTTGCATTGAGTCGATATCCTCCAACTCACCGATTATTGTAAGTGGAGGTTCATGCCGTGGTTCAAGTAGCTCTAAGATCACCTCTCTCACTCAACTAGAAAATTTCATATCAACCCATTTGAAATATTTGCACTTTGAGCCTTCTCTATACCTGTCCCATCCACAGAATCTTCCCTCAAGATTCAATCGAGTCCAAGATGTTCATATTGGACTCGGTAATCCACAATGACAGTAACACTCACCTTCTTTTTCACTTCGTTGAAACAAATTTAAGCCACTACTAAAGCTTTTGCTCTCCATTTGCAAGATTGAGCTGTTCTTTTGGGGGCAAATCGACTTAGGTCGTGATTTTAGTTGAATGGTCGGTTAAGGCTTCAATTGTGGATTCCTCTTTCAATTTGGAGATTTAATATTCTTATTCGAGGAAAAGTGAGTAAGACGACATCGTTTGTGGTTTGGCTGCTAACTAGAGCCTCCGGCAAGCCACGTAGGCTTAAGAATTAACAAAAAAAAAAAAAAAAAAAAAGAATCCACGTTAGATTTTCGACCAAGCAAATCGTCGATGGCACTAAAAGATTGTTCCTCAAAAATTTTGGTACTAAAATGAGCCGGTGAAAAGTTGTGGCATTAAAATGAGCACCATACACAAGTTAAGGCACTGGTGTACTTTTCTCGTGGATTCGAGCTCCCCATTGGTTTGCACTTGTTTTCAACCCGTGCCATTCATTCGAATTTCGTTGCATACTACCTTGATCGCCACGTAGGAGCATTTAATTTTGAATTAGAGCTTTAGTTTATTTGATCCTTCGACAATTTTTGTCCCTAGCATAATTTCTTCGAAGATATACAACCGTTTGTGTGGATGTAGTTGCCTTGTCTCTTCTAGGGTATTGTTAGCAATTTTCTCTGCATACATATTTTCATTTTTTTTTTATTGAAATCTGCATTCTGCAACTGTGTGATGCTCTACTTTGGAACAGGAAGTTCATATATCCTGTGAATGTTACTTTGGATGTATGATTGCAACATGTGGCAAAGATTTACCCAATTTTATATATTTGAGCGATTACTTCTGGATTTTCATTAGCTTCACTAGTTTAGTTAATTTATTTGTGATTCTCAAATTCTTGACCGCTTCTTACTCGAAAAACGAATAAGGAGAAAAGTATCTCCATATTCATTCTTAAACCATATAGATTATTTTAGAAAATTTTTACGATAGCAACAGATTCCTTTTAAGTTAAAGTAAATGAAAAATCACAAATATTAATATATATCAATTATATACATTATTCATAAAAGAGCGCACCACATTGCATGTATAGATTTTTTTATATGAAAAAAATTAATAAATAAAAAGTCCTCATAAATGGAAATTAAATATTAATAGTTAAAATTTAAAATATGGCATATCTAACTACATGAATCAATTAAAATGAAAAACATTCACTTAAACCTTTAAATATCGCAGTAAAATTAATTTCTAAATTCAACACATGCATCTTATTAATGTAAAACGAAAATTCCAAACAAACTAAAAACATTGCTTTTTGTCATATATATTTATGTATTCAGTTTGAAGTGTAGTTTATTCGCAAAGTGAATAAATTTCATTTAACAAAGAGATCCGTTTCTATTTGCACGTACGATAAACCACATTATGAGAAATTTGCCACAAGACAGACATTCAGCTAATAGCTTATTAGTTTATTCACTTTTCACTCTCCAACTTCCATTTCTTGCAATAGTAAATTTGAAGAAAAAAAGATAAAATGTTTAGAAAAAAGTAAAATTATCCAACCATTTTCGAATACTATTATATGGGGAAAAAAGAGAGAAAGATCCGGAATAATGTTACCAACTGACCTGGTTGAAACGAACATGATGCGGCTCTTGCCAATTGGATTGGCCTTCCTGGCGATTCATACTAGAATGTAATGCAATACTTATCTATACTATTATTTGATGTAAAGAAAAACACCTATTATTTTAGGGGTATAGTTTTTTTTTTATGCCCCAAGCATCTTCAATTGTTCTCAAAATGTTTTATCCAAGAGCAACGTAAATAAAAAAATTATTTCTCACATGTCTCGATTTTAGAATTTGAATCTTCTCTATCTTACAAAAACCTTCTTAAAAAAATTTCCAATCTCGAAGTATTTCTACCTTTCCAAATTTACAATTTCTTTGAATTGTATAGCTTTATCGATAATTTTTTTTTTTAATGTTTCATATTTCATAACATGAGATAATATACTTAATCTTTCGACTTCCAATTTCTTGCGCACGCGTGTGCATATTTACTAGTGTTTAGAAAAAGAAAAATTATTGACGTTGCCTTCAATTTGGCACTTACTAACATTGGTCTAGCTCTCATCGCATCAATCACCTTGCAAAGCACTTTCCAGTAGCGGTGTCAACTGTTCAGTTCAATTCAAGTTTTCAGGAAATCTGAACCAAATCAAATCAATAGGGTGCAAATCCGACCGGCACCGAATTTGACCCGAGCCAAATATGAATCGAACTCAACCTCTGTTCCGTTTGGTTTTTCGATTTTTCTTCTTCTTCTTCTTTTTGCCTTGTTTATTTGAACCGAAATGAATAAGGGGTGAGGAAAAAAAAAGAGAGAAAGATTTTAAATTGAGCATTTAATTTTTTTTTTTGCAAATTTCGGTTAACCGAATTGAAACAAATAAAAAATGTACGAAATTTCGGCTCATCCAATTTTGATTTTATCTCGGTTTTTCGGTTCAATTGACACACCCTTACTTTCCAATTCCCTATTAGGTCAATAAGCAGTATATATAAGTTCTGACTCTATTGCAGAATCCAGTGGTGACACAACTACCAATTCCGCCACGAATTGGCCTTACCACTCGAACCCCGACGGCCAGCAGGGGATTCATTATAACAACTCAAGGCCGTTTGCACCACGCGATCCCACTGGAATGGAGATTAGGGCTAAAAGCTCATGTTTTTGTGTCATAATCACATCGTGTGAAATTCTTATTTGAACAGGACATCTATCATGATAGATCTTTCAAACGCAAAACGAAGGGCTTATTAAATGAGTTACACGTCATGATATGTTCAGCATGCGTGAACTATAAACTCTCATATACATATATTTGAATATAAATTAATATGTTTGATGCATCTCAATATCATACTTTAGAGTTAAGCTATTTAATTAAACGTGTCCAATCATATCATTGTCAATTGAAATGGTAAAATGCATGAGTGACACCTTTATTATTGGGTATAATGGGTAACCCGTTTATGGCATGAACATGATTCAATTCACGCCATGCTTAATTACGTTCAAAGTATTGCTAGCCTTTTAAGTCATGTGAATTAACCATTCGATAGACATTTAGTTTCAAATGTGTGGTTCAACTCCCCTACTTTGTATGAGTAGGATAGGGAAAAAAAAGATTGGGCAAGTCTCTCTCTATCTCTGATGTGATCAGATCTTGCCTGTGTAACATTTGCAAGAATAGTCCAAATCCATAGAACTTGTACTCACATAATAATTAGAGAAAAGAAAACAAGGTCATTTAATTTATTCTCGTGTGATTACTAAGTTTTAAAATTTAAGATCACTTAATATTGTCTTTTTCCTACTTTCCTTTTCTTTTTCTTGGTAAATTCCTCAGCGTTTCATTTTCTTTCAAGAATAAAATAGAAAACTAATTTGATTGGACATGCTAATTTTTTGTCTCCCATTTTTCTTTCACAGGTCTCTCCAATTTTTTACATTTTCTACACATACAGAAATATAGTAATATTTTTTTTTCAAAAAAATTTGGAGAATTTTGAACTTAAGAGAGGGGCCAACATACGGCGTGCATCATGGAAAAGTTGTTGTCCAAACAGAGAAATAGCTTTATCAAAATACAAATTTCTCATTCAATCATAAACATGCATCACAAATTTGGAGGACCAACCCACGCAATAATTTCTCTCTCTTGATTGCGATTATGTTGTGATCAAACTTCCATAAAGTAGCCAACTCCGTTTTATACGTATTTCAAATGTTGAATTTCAAATTCATCTCAGAACGGCTAGAGCAGGAACAGTGTACTGGTGGCAAAACTAAAAATTGGGCCAAAAATTGAAACCTAAGGCCATTAGAGCCCATATCGAATTTTTCCATGGACCTGGTCGGGCCTAGGGGTGTCAAAATCCTGTGAAAATTTTAAACCAGCCGAATCTTCTCAAGCCCATGATGCTACGTAGAAGTTGTAATTATTATATTTACAGCCTCTAATAATGCATGGCTCAATCCCAATCGCCATCTTAAGATCAAATTGAGATTAGGTTGAGCACCAATACAGACTCGGCAGCTTCCTTCGACCAATTTTTTTTTTTAAGATTTAACTTTCGAGATTTCATCAATAAACCTCCTTCTTTTTTTAATTTTTAACAAAAATGTATGCTTGATATCTGGGCAAAAATTAAGGTGTTAGAAAAGAGGGATTTTTCAAATTTCAGGAAAGTGATTATATACGATGTTCTTGTTTTACTGAGATATTTTCTAAATCAAGAAAGTGGCAGCTATAGTTTTTTTTTTTTTTTTTTTTGGGGGGGGTGGGGGTTCATAAAGTGGCTTTATAGTTTGCAAAGTCAAAATTGAAAACGTGCAAGGAAATCTCTACTATTACCATTGTCACATTTCATAAAGTACATATTTAGAATCCCCCACAAGTCCACCCAGTTGCATAGACTTGCGCGAGAAATTTGCGGTCAATAAATCTGTCATTTTAAAAGATTATGTTATCATAATATTTTCGTTTCATTTTTTTTTTTACTTACTTTGTGATACTCCACTTTAGAGTTTAGACCAAAAAATTCATGTTTATACTCGTCTTCCAAACTCTGCTTGGGATGTGGACTGCCACGTGGTAAAGAGGTGGCAGAGATGTATCCAATTGTCTATATTTAACTAATAATTTCAGATTTTTATTAAGTCTAATATCAATATAAAATAAAGCTTACACTTTCACCTTTAGATATTTGACATACGAATTACACCTGATCAAAATTTAAATAGATAAATCAACCATCCAACCGTAACTTTGTAAAAATTATTTACACTGACGATAGACCTAATAATAGTAATTTATCTTATTTAGTGGTCATTCTCAAATTCTTTGCCCTCGCTCTCTTTTCCACTCTGCAACTTTTTTCATCTCTTCCAGTTGTAGAGGGAAGGGATTTGACCCCAGTCTCTCCCTCCCCTCTCGGTTCCTTTTCCTTTTATTTCCTTTTGTTTCTTTCCTAATTCTCTCAATCTAGTTTTAAATTAGGGAGCTTTGCTCTCCCGATCTTATATCTAAGAGTTTTTATTTCCAATCTAATTCTAAATTTTGAAGTTTTAATAAATAAGTACTTTGCCTCTAGTTTCAATGGTGTCTATGGTAGTTTTAGTATTAAATTTATGCTCATTCAATGTCGTTCTACTCAAAGTTTTGGTATTTTGCATTGACTACAGGGCTCGCTCTCATAGGTATCAAATCTGAAAATTTTCAACATATTTATATCGTCTTCGTGCGGTGATGGTATTGGAGACACCGAACCTAATGGAATTATAGATAGAGGTCTCAGCGTGTTCTTATCACTGATGGTTCTGTGTGATTTGATAATCAGCCGCTGATCCTTTCGCTTGGATCTAGTTGCATATTGTTCTTGAAAGACAACCATGAAAAGATTTTATGACAACCATTGATACCATTTGTGAATTTTTGTTTATTTTGGAGATCTATAGATTTGTTTTGTTACTGTAACTTTTGAAACTCCCTTTCTTGTATCAATTTGGTAATAAATGGGAATTTCTTTTTCACAAAAAAAAAAAACCTTGAAAAATAAACAAAGAGAAAAAATCACCTATTTATTCTTAAATGTTATAATTTACAATGAAAAGATTTTATGACAGCCATTGATACCATTTGAGTTAAGCTCATAGTAAAATGAATAGTTATATACATTATTTATACGAAAAAATTACTTGATAAAAAACTCCACTTAAGTGAAAATTAAATAGTCATTTATAATTTGTAATATAGATGATCTAATTACACGAATCAAAACTTAATATGATATATCTTACTAATGTAAAAAAGAAAATTCCAAACAAACTAAAAAACATAGCTTTTCTTAATCAAATTTATTAATAAATTCAGTTTGAATCATAGGTTATTAGCAAATAAATTTCACTTAATAAAGAAACTCGCTTCAATTTGCACACCCAATAATTATATTGTATCCAACTGTCAGAAATTTGCCACTAGGCAGATATTCCACTTAAACGAGAAAAAATCTGATCACGTGAATAATATAAATAAGAGGTTATTTTTCTTGTAAGGCCTCACATTGACGTCACAAGCAGACCAAACCAAAACGCATATGATTTGGCCCTTGCATTAGGCGTATTGCTAGGTTTGTTCAAATTAGAATGCAATGAGATACTTATCTATAGTATCATATACTGCAATGAGAACCTTCTATTATTTAGAGATTTGAGTAATTTTTATTCTACAGAGATTTTATCAATATGAAAACACGAAATTTATAATTCCATTTTATCTCTCATATGTTTCAATATTAAAATTAGAGTCCTTTTTTTATCATGCAAAAATTGACCTAAAATTAATTTCAAATGTTGAAATATTTTACATCTTTCCACATATATATAATTTCTTCGAATTGTGTAGTCTTCTCAGTAAATGCTTTTCATACATGATGATTCAATATTCATAATATAAAGTAATTTTCCTCAAATTTTCGACTTCCGATTTATTGCATCCACGTGAGGCATTTGCATATTTCTTAGCCTTTGAAAATACGAAAAGAGAAGGCGAAGTCATGTCAGGATAGGGCCGACGGCCCATATTTTTGTGTCATAACCAAATCGGTGACAAACTTTTGTCCAAACATGACACGTTTATCAATTGGTGCCAAATCTTTAGGGTGAGTCACGGGTCATTATACATTCAACATGCATGAACTATAAAATTTAATGTAATTGTTTTTAAACGTAAATTAAATATTACAGGTAACATGTTAAACGGCTTAATTAAACGTGTTATATCATAATCAATTGAAATGATTAAATGCGCAAATGACACCATTGTTATTCTTTTGTAACGGGCTAACCCATTTAAAACATGAATACGATTAAATTCACATTATCTTTAATTATGTATTGTTTACGAAATGTGTAAACAAAGCATTCTCAATTTTTAAGACTCTGTTTAGTAGTCTGAATTTGAGTCCGAATAGAATAATAAATTATTCTATCTAATATTTGGCACGTCTTCTGAACCGGATAATCCCAAATATATCCGGATAAGAAAATCGAGACAAGAGGTGAAATAAATCCGGATTAAATGAAAAAAATTACAATAACTTAAGAAACCCTATTATCTTTTGAAGGAGTGATGATGTGATGCATCCTATCATAGGTTCACCAACCACCCCATCATGATTCGTGAACTACCGATTGTTGTCGCTTCCAATCACTGCATGTTCGTCCTTGTTGTCCCCTTTGATCGCCACCACCGACCAGCCGACTGCATTTCCATAAATGAGGGTGAAAATAAGAGGTTATACTTCACATCCAAGGACTCAAATCTCCCACGAGTGTGCCAGATCCCTCCAGATCATCGTCCACAACAGAGCTGTGCATGCCCTTGTTGGCACTCGCTACCTAACGTCGACGACTTGGAATTGGAGAGGATGGTGGATCTGATGAATCCAAGGTGTTGAGGAGAACGGTTTGACAGGCTAGTAAGGGAGCTCAAGGAGCAAGATCTGGAGATCCCACAGGAAATTATGTAGGATTTTCAAAATATTTAGAAGATATTCGGAGAATTTTTAATCCCACTTTATTCTATTATATTTCGATCCAAATTCGGATCAAATACAGCAAAACCATTATGAAGTAACGGTTAGAATTAAATTTTATGCAATGAAGTAAGGATCGGACATATCCTTTCTATCTTTTAGATTGGATCGGACTAGGTTGGTGTAAATTCGCAATAATAGGACGAATCAACAAAGCATATACTTAGATAAAATATTAGAGATAAGAAAACACCATAGTCATTTAATTCAATTCTTTTTCTCCTACTTACTATTGTCTTTCTCCTACTTTCTTTTTCCTTTTCGATAAATTGCTTGGGGCGCGAATGATAACCATTCTGGCCAGAAATTGATTTCTAGAAGAGAAATAGATTTTCTATTGATATTTTTAGATGAATTTCTAAGCAAAATACCCGTTTAATAACGACACAAATTTTCTACTCTAAGAATAAAAATTCGTTTAATAAGGACACAAAATTTCTTCCTTTCAGACGGCGGCGATCGGCGTACGGCGAATGGCGGCGGCCGTGGCGGCCAGGGGACGGTGGCGACGGCGGCGGCGGCGGGCGGCGGCGGCAACTGCTGCGGCGGAGGGTGGTCGGCGGCGACGGATGGACGACCAATTCATAGCAAGAACGCACGACGAGAAATATTTTTATTTTTCATTTCTGTTACAAAAATTGAAAAAGTAGAAAATTTTTACTTCGATTTCTATTCCAAATCTATTTCTGAAACAAAAATCTATTTCAAAAATAGAAAAATGAAATAATTTAATCAAACGGTTTATATTCCAAAAACAAACGAAATAGAAAATTTGTTTTTGGAACAAATTTTGATTTGTCACGCACCCCTTAGCATTTCATTTTCTTCCAAGAAGAAAACGGAAAACTAATCTGATTGCACCGGCCAATTTTGTTTTTTTTACGTTCTTTTTTCATAAATCTCTCAATTTTCCACGTTTTACACAAGTAGAAAAAGGGCATGTGTTTTCTTATGGTCAGGAAAATTTGGAGTATGTTGGAATTATGAAAATGGTCAGACACATGGCGTGCATCATGGGAAAACTTTCTCAGTGGAGAAAACGAGAAGACAACAAACACAAATATCTTCATCAATTATGTATCCCAAAAATTGAAAATTATTCTCCATCGGATACGAATTCCTCATCCAATCATGGACATGCAGGACAAATTTTGCAGGACCAGGCCGCACCCAATTTCTCTCTCTTGATTGTGATTTTGGCGGGTTGTAATGAAAACGCCTCTGACTGCCCACTCCGCCGGCGTATTTGACAACAACTCAGCATGAAAATGCATGTCGGAATCAATCAAAACTCGATCATCAAATGAAAACGGTCATTACTAACTTGATATAAAAATGCCTATAAATTCGTTCACTCATTGAGTTATGCTTATCTCTCGTTATCGGGTGTCTTTTTTGTATGGTCACATCACCTTTGCACGTTGTGGTGTAGTTTCGTTCAACCCTAGGATTGCCGTGTAAAGTCCTATTTCCCCCTTTTTTTGGTTCAAAAGTACTAATTTCCTTTAAAAACATTAATTTTGGTCAGATCTCAATTCTGATCTGATTTGTTTTTGTGTCGTAATGAAATACTAACGTTAGATTGGATCCTAATTTTGGCTCAAATTTTATTTTATCTCATAAAAAAGCACAAACTTTCAATCTGTACCCAAATTTGGCCACGTCAAGTTTCAATCTAGTGGTACCGCTAAAGATCTCTCTTTGCCTGCATGTGATTCTGCTTGACAAGAATCGGATTTGGGTACCAACCGAAAGTTTGTACCTTTTTTACGAGAAAAAAATTACAGCCAAAATTGAAATCTAACCTAAAATTTGCGAATTTTTATATACAAATAAAAGTTTGGGTAAGAATCGAAACTCGACCTAAAATTTGTATTTTTTTTTTATGAGAGAAAAAAAAGGTCGGGTTAGAATTAGGATCCAATCATTTGGGATTTAAGAGAATTGGGCCACTGTATGCAGTTGTTTGAGAATCTGGATACTTAGAATTTTCATGCTTGGAGAGAGATTATAATAAAATTTTCCAATTGCATACTCCCCCTTTTTTTCCTTGAAGAGATTCCAGTTCCAAGATAAATCCAACAAGGCCCATAGTAGCAGATGTGCATGCAACATCGATATTCCTCTCTCTTTTGGCAAAATAAAAGGTAGATGCAAAACAAAAGAGCAAAAGAAAAATAAAGAAATCATTCAAAGGAATAAAGGGCCCAAGAAGAAACAAAAACTAAAAAGCAGGAGGAAGAAAATTATTAAAAAAAAAAAAGCACCATTGAAAGGAATGGTCGACAAAGGCGTCGCAGAAGAGACAAGCAATAAGTGGGGTTCTCTCATCAACTTAAAGAGACAAAATAAGGAGATAAAATATAATTAATTTATTAATATATTCGAGTTTGAGTTCAAATTTAATTTAAATATTAAATTCTAGCTTGAGCTTAAAAAACAAGTTTGATTTAACTCGACTTTGAGTGGAGTTAGATCATTGAACTGTAAGATTATTATCTTCGATCGACACATTTCTCTATTTGTCGCTTTGGTTTTTCTCTTTTGAAAATTAAGGTTGATTGAGTTCATTTTTCCTCTTATCTTATCCTTTCCTTAAAGTAGAGTGGACCTTCGATAAGATAACTAAAAAAAAAAAGAAGTCGAAATTGGATGTAACCCAAAAACTGTCATGTAAGCAAATCCAATTTCAGAAAACGACGACTCTCAAATTATATAAGATACGTATTTGAAATTCTACAAGTCCAGTCGGTTGCTATAGACTTGTGAAAGAGATTAGTGGTCAACAAATCTCTCATTCTAAAAAATAACGGAGAACTTTACCAAGGCATTCACATTTTTTAAAATTAAAACCTGCAACTTTGTGATGCTCTACTCTGGAACATGAAGTTCATGTGTATCCTCGTCCTGTGAGCTATACTTTGGATGTGTGATTGCCACGTGGTAAACACGTGGCAGAGATGTATTCAATTGTATATAGTTGATGAAAAAAGCTTTTAGATTTTTATTTGGTTCACTATTAATTTATTAATATAAAAATAGTTTACACTCTTACTTTACATAGTGGACATATGAATGATAATATTGTTAACAATCTCAATTCGGATAAAGGTATATTTACAATGACAATAGACTTAATAATAGTCCATTTTAGTTTATTTATTTTTATTCTCAAATTCTTACTTGAAAAAGGAATAAAGAGAATGTATCTCCGTATTCATTCTTAACCATATAGCTTATTTTAGAAAGATTTTACGACAACAGCAGAAACCATTTGAGTTAAACTTAAAGTAAATAAAAAGTCATAAGTAATAATATAAGTCAATTATATACATTATTCATTAAAAAAAGCTTACCACATTGCATATGTAGATTTTTTTTCTTATGAGAATTGTTACTTAATAAAAAGTGCCCTTAATTGGAAATTAATATTAATATTTACAACTTGAAATATAGCAGATCTAACTACATTAATCATTTAAAATGAAATGTCATCCCTTGAACATTTAGATACCACAGCAAAATTAATTTTGGAAATTTAACATGATATATCGTTTTAAATTTAAAAGAGAACTCCAAACGAATTGAAAACAAAGCTTTTTGTCAAATATATTTTATTCGATTTGAAGTATAGTGTATTTGCAAAGTGAATAAATTTCATTTGATAAAGAGATTCGCTTCAATTTGCACATATAATACAACTGTCAGAAATTTGCCACAAGGCAAACATTTAGCTTAAATGGGAAAAAATTTGGTTAGGTGAATGATATAAATAAGAGTTATTTTTCTTATAGGGCCTCACGGTGACGTCACAAGCAAACCTAACCGAAAAAAACGTAATTCGGGTCTTGCATTAGGCCTATTACGAGGTTTATTCATGTCAGAATGCAAAGAAATATTTATCTATAGTATTATCTAATGCAAAGAGAACCTTCTATTATTTAAATATTTGAGTAATTTTTATTTTACAAAGATTTCATCGATGGGCAAATCTATAAATTCATAATTCTATTTTATCTCTCATATGTTTCGATATTAAAATTTAACTTTTTTTTTTATCTTGCAACAACTAACCTAAAAATGATTTCAAATCTTGAAAGATTTTACATCTTTCCACATACATAATTTCCTCGAATTGTATAGTCTTCTCAGTAAATGCCTTTCATACATGATGATTCAATATTCATAATATAAAGTAATTTTGCTTAATCTTTCGACTTCCGATTTATAAGATCCACATAAGGCATTGGCATATTCCTTAGCCTTTGAAAATACGAAAAGAAAAGGCGAAGTCATGTCAGGATAGGGCTGATGGCTCGTATTTTTGTGTCATAACCGTATCGGTGTTAAATTTTTGTCAGAACAAAACATGTTTATTAATTGGTGCCAGATTTTTAAAAGGGTTAATACCTTAAAAAACCCCAAACTGGTACATTTGTGACAAATTTACCCCAAACTATTTTTTTAACCATGAAAAACCCCAAACCCAGTACACACGTGACAAATTTACCCCAACTAACTATAAAAAACCCTAAACTGGTACATTTATGACAAATTTACCCCAAACTAATTTATTCAACCACAAAAAACTCCAAACTGGTAAATTTGTGACTAATATACCTTCCGCTAAATTAGATTAATACCACAAAAAAATCACAAAAATTGTAAACTGTGGCAAACGGAGTGTAAAATCCAAAATTGGTATACTGGTTAATTATCACGTGTCATTTAACTTTATAATTTAACAAGAAAATTTAACTAAAACTAACAGAGATTAAATTTGTCATAAGTGTACCGGTTTAGGGTAAATTTGTCAAAGGTGTACCAGTTTGGGGTTTTTGGTGGTCAAAAAAATAGTTTGGGGTAGATTTGTCATAGGTGTACCAGTTTGGGGTTTTTCAGGGTATTAACCCTTTTTAAAATCCCAGACTATGGACTAGGCTTATCGGAATTTGGATGGGTCACATGTCATGATATAGTCAACATGCATGAACTATAAACTCTCATGTAAATGTATTTTAACATAAATTAAAGTGCTTCAATACATCCAAAACTCGTATAATAGGATAAATGTTACACAGCTTAATTAAAGGCGTCAAATTTAAATCATAATCAATTGAAATGATTAAATGTGTGAATGACGCCTTTTTTTTCTAAGGTAATGGGATAACCCCTTTATGACATGAACACGATTAAATTCATATCATGTTTAGTTGTTTATTGTTCTATAAATTGCGTAAATAGAGTATCCCAAACCTTTAAGGCCTAGTTTGCTAGTTCGGATTTGACTCCAAATAGAATAACAAATTATTCTGTTTAATATATGGTAAGGTCTTCAAAACATTATAAACTCAGATATATCCGGATAAGAAATCCAAGGTAAGGGATGGGATAAACCCAGATTGATAAAAAAAAAAATACAAATAACTTAACAAACCCTATTATCGTTTGATGGAGTGATGGAGTAATACATCCTAATATAGCTTCATTGACCGTCGTGCAATTGTGTTGCCTTTGACCACTGGCAACCAACTAATCATGTTCCGATGATTGAGTGTGAAAAGGAGAGGTTATACTTCACATTAAAGAACTCAAATTTGTAATGATCTAGTCTAGTGAGAGTGGGAAGTAGTTGCCGAGACTAGAGGACTTGGACAAGGGGTGACTCCTAACAAGTTTCTAAAATGGCAAAGAGGGCAAGAATGAAATGGATTGTGGACCAAACATGGAGAAAGCAATTTTGAGATATGCGTGTGTGTGCGCGTGCACACGAGCGTATGAAAATTGGAATTAACTCATGAATGCGCCTTTTGACATAATGACAAATTTTGCTTTAAAATTTCAAAGTTAAGTACGCTTAGGTCAAAGCATTACTAGGATGGATAGCCTCTTAGGAAAGTCTCTACCTACATGCCAAAGACAAAAATGTTACCTATAATGTGGGACGAGTCAAAGTAAACAATATATTGAGTGAGTAAACTTCTAATTTCACTTTATTTTATCATATCACAATCCGAATGCAAATGAGGAAATACAACTTAAGTCATATGAACTGACGGTTGGACTTAAATTTTAGGGTTAATACCACAAAAAACCTTAAACCAGTACATCTGTGATAAATTTATCTCAAACTAATTTTTTACCATAAAAAACCCCAAACCGATACATCTTAACAAAATTTTTAACAAACTAGTATATTTTTGGTAAATTTACCTATTATTAGTTTTTTATTAAATTTTACTGTCAAATTATTAAGTTAGATGATACGTGACACTTCACTAGTACTTTTTAATTATATAAGTTTGAGATTTCACTCTCTGTTTGTCATAATTATACCATTTTTGTGATTTTTTATAGTATTAATTTAATTTAATAGAAGGTATGTTTGTTACATATGTATTACTTTGAAGTTTTTGTAACAAAAAATTAATTTAGGATAAATTTGTCATAAGTGTAATGGTTTAGGGTTCTTTATGATCATTTGGGGTAAATTTGTCAAGAGCCTATCAATTTGGGATTTTTGATGATTTAAAAATTAATTTGAAATAAATTTATTACGAGATATTCCAGTTTTGGATTTTTCATTATATTAACCCTAAATTTTATCCCATAAAGTAATGATCGGACATGGCCTTTCTCTCTTATGGATTGAATTGGACCAGGTCTGTGTAAATCTGTAAGAATAGGATGAATCAGCAGAACTTATCCTCAGATAAAATATTAGAGAAAAGAAAACCCAAAGTCATTTAGCTTATTCTCATGTACTTTAAGAAGGTTTACAATTTAAGCACTTAGTATTGTCTTTCTCCTACTTTCTTTTTCTCCTTTTGATAAATTCCTTGGCATCTCATTTTCTTCCAATAATAAAATAGAAATTTAATCTAATTGAACCGACAAATTTTTATTTTTTTTTCACGTGTTTTCTTTCATGGGTCTCTCCAATTTCCCACGTTTTTACACATGTAGAAAAATTGGCATTCATCATGGGAAAACTTTCTCAGTGGAGAAAACGAGAAGATAAAAAAAATACACATATCTTTATCAATTATATATCCCAAAAATTTAAAAAATATATATATCCGCATCGAAAGCAAATTCCTCATTCAATCATGGACATGCAGGACAAATTTGGCGGGACCTGGCCGCACACGATTTCTCCCTCTTGATTGATTGTGATTTTCGCAGGTTGTAATGAAAACGCCTAAAAAAGTAGATGCCGACTGACAATTCCGCCTTACGTATTTGACAACAACTCGGCACGAAAATGCATGTCCAAATCAATCGAAAACCTCGATCGTGAAATGGAAAGAAAGGGATCATTATTATTATTATTATTATTATTTTAATTTTTGTGGGTTTCGATCAACAGATTAACAAGGGGAAAAATATAATTATTGACTTGGCTAAGGTCAAAAGAAATTCTCTTTTTAAGTTGGGCGTGTGCGAAGTCATTGGTCAAGATTAGCAGCGGAATTTCTCAACAATTGCTGAATCGTTTCTTCTCAAGAATTGTAAGTCGTCCTTCGAATCGCATTATTTTATACTAAAAGTAATATCATGCCTCCAATGACTTTACTTCCTATAGAAGATTTGCAACCTACGATTCAAATTGGAGATGGATTTTTCAAATTAGCTCACCCTCCCTAGATTGCGACCCTTTATCCCAACCATCGGCATGGGTGTTGAAAACATTAGGGGCAAGTGACTTGATGTTCACATTAGATCAATGTATAAGCCTATATGACTTATACGTCTCGTCTTTGTTGAAAAAAATGACTCAAGAACTTGGCATGATACATGTTTAATGTTGTATCAAAGTACTAACGAATTCATTTAACACGAAATTCAATTAGTTAAAGAACCTCGATACTTGGAATTTTCATGCTTGGATAGGAATATCTTGTAATAAAATTATGCAAAAGATGAAAACTTTATCACATGATTCTATCCTTTGTTTCCTTAAAGAGATTCCACTTCCAAGATAAATCCAACAAGGCCCAGAGCAGGAGACGTGCATGCAACATCGATAATCTTCTCTTTTGGCAAATCAAAAGGAAGATTGCAAAACAAAAAGAGCAAAAGAAAAAAAAATAGGAGAAAAAAATTCATTCAAAGGGAATAAAGGGCCCAAAAGGAAACAAGAACAAAAAAGCAAAAGAAAGGAAATTTTATATAAAAAAAGAAAGAAAACAAGAATCCGATAAATTGAAAGGAATCGTTGACGAAAGATGTCGCAGAAGAGACAAGCAATAAGTGGGATTCTCTGATCTCCTTGTTCACCTTAAAGAACAACATCTTCCCCCACATCCCCCAATCTTAATCCCCACAGCCTCACCTCATTCATTCCCTTTTTCTTTTCTTTAATTTAATTAATATTCTTTTGAATTTTTTTATTTTTTTTACTTTAAGATCTTGTCTATACATGGCCAAAAAATCAAAATCCCACAACAACAAATACCCAATGGACACCAAAGCCGTGGTCCAAACTGAAATGCAATTCCAAAAAATATTAAAAAAATCGACCCAAATTTTACATCACCCGACATGCTGACGTGATATCAACGACTCAATTGAGAGCTTTCCTATGTTTAAGGGACGGGACCATTTGATCGGAAATGTCGTGGCAACAGACCTCACGTGCGACTTACATGACAGACTCGATTATAATTCCCGTGCCTCCTTAGCATTGGGGCGGCCTATGTCGGCTTGGTGCGTATGGGAATGCCCGAGTTTGAGCTACTTGATAGACTTTTGGCTTGTCAGCTCGGCTGGGGGCGGATGTCCTTGAGGAGTCCCACGACCTGTTGCATGGTGGGCCGCTTCCCGGGCGACTCCGCCGTGCACAAGTAACCCACGCGGAGGCACTCCACCATCTCGCTCACCGTGCCGCCGCAGCCGATCCTCAGCCGCCTCTCGAGCGCCTCCTCGCCGCGCCCTTCCCTCACCAGCCTCCTCGCCCATGCCAAGCTCTCCTCGCTCCCTTCTCGCCCCGTCAAAAGCTCCACCAAGATCATCCCGAAGTAATAAACGTCCGTCTCCGGGGCGGGGTCGGCACGCTCGATCCTCCCGTCCCCGAATTGCTCTCTCCCGCCCCCGAAGTTCTGGATCCCGAAGTCGGAGATCCGGGGCTCGAAGTCGTCGGCGAGGAGGACGTTGGAAGCGATGAGGTGGCCGTGGGCGGACCCCGCATGGTGGAGGTAGGCGAGGCCCCGGGCGACCCCGACCGCGATGCGGTGGCGCGTGAGCCAGTCGGCCTTCTCCGGGGAGGACGACTCGCCGCCGGGATGCTCCCACGTGTCGGTGCTCCAGTCCTCCACGTTGGGTGCCCCGGCCGGGAGCTCGTGGAGCCATTGGCGGAGGTCCCCGTTGGGCATGAACTCGTACAGTACCAGCTTCTCCTTGCCTGCAACTCCAAGAGAAAAGTCCTCTTCATTCGTACCCAAAAATTAAATGAGACAATGGATCCATACGGAAAATAATAAAAACGTCACCTAATTAAGGTCTATAACAATGATAATTCCCTCGTGTTATTCCAATATATAAATATTCAAACTTGTATTAAGTAGAGAGACGAAAATTGCAAAAAACCCAAAACTAAAGATAATGTGATATAAATATTCCAATTTTTTCTACATCACAAAAACCCTAAATCCCTTTCTTTTTGTGCTATAAAAAACTTAAACTTAAACATACATATATACCTTCTATTTCAATTTCATTTAGGAAATATTTATCGCACTGGTTCAAAATTAGAGTTTTTTATGACAAAAATATTTAGGGTATTTGTACCTCAAAATTCGACGTATTTATGTCATAAACGGACATAATTTTGAATTTTTCGTGATATCGAGTAAAAAAAATTGAATATGGACCAAAAAAAATATGTACCACAAATGCCAAAGCAAAATCTAGGACTCTGAGAGAGAAAAGTTCTGATGACGATCCAAAAGTGTAATCATGACGGTCGTGCGTCGGTTAACGTGTCCGGTGAGAGTACAAAAACCCTAAAACGAGAAGAGAGAGAGAAGAAGACTCCGGCGAGTACGACACCGCCGCACGGACGCAAGAAATCGAAATCGAAAAATTTGGACAAAACTCCGGAGATCCCCGTGACCCGATTTAAATGCCGGTCGTTGAAACAGAGAGAGGGTGGTCGGTCAATGCCCTGAAAAGGCCCAGAGAAATGTCTGCAGCGGTGGCAGGCGAAAAGATGGCCATTCCCCAAGCATAAAAAGCTTTAAGAAAAGTCAATCAATGCAACCTTTGGAGCCAAACTGCCGCCTTTACAGTGCATAGATATTGATTCGGTTATCAATTTTCCAAATCTTGTTAATATAATACCAAATTTTTGTGTGAAATTTCAGTGATATTTAGGACTAATGATGAAATCAAACAGTTCGGAACTGATATTTTGAAAAAAGTACAGACAGCAACTAGATCGATACATTATTGCTTTAAGGAAAGTTCCTATCGAGATTTGCTATGAATATGTGAGTACGGTTCGATTATTAATTTTTCAATTTGGCTAATGCAATACTAAATTTTTGTGCGAAGTTCCAATGAAATTTAGGATTATAATTATAAAATTGAAGAGTTTAGGACCGGATAAATATTTTTTTCCGTCTAAGTTTAGCGTAGATAGTAAAACATTTAAAGTAAGCTAACAAATGAACAAATGAAAAACGCAAAAGAAGAATATGCAAATTATGAGCTTAGTGTACAGTGCAGTGCTAAATCTTTGCACGAAATTTTAGTAAAATTTATGATTATGATGATAAAATAAGTTTAGGACTTGATTGTGTAATCATGAGTGATAAATATCAAAACCTTTAAAGTAAGCTACCAAAAAAAATTGAAAATTGCAAAAAAGAAAAAAAAAAAAAAGGGAGTGCAAAGCAGTAGCCACGTACCGGCGATGCAGTAGCCAGCGATGGGCAGCAGGTTCGGGTGCTTGAGCTTGGCGAGCCCCTCGAAGACCCCGCGGCGGCGCCGGGGCCGACGGCCCTCGCGCCGTCGAGCACCCGGATCGCCACGTGGAGGTCCCCCGGCAGCACCGCCCGGTAGACCGGCCCGCACCGCCCCTCCCCGAGCAGCGACTCCCGGCCGAACCCGGACGTGGCGGCGATCAGGTCCCGGAATGTCAGGCTCATCAGCGGCTTCTCGAACATCACCACCGCCGCCGACGACGGCTCCCTGATGTCCGCCACCCACGCCGTCCCCGACTCCGTCTCGAACGCGAATGGCCCGGACGCCTTCTCCATCCGGAACTCGGGCCGGGCCGGGCCCGATATGGCCCACTTGTTCTTCCTTCGGGCGAAGGTCCCCCTTCTCCTGAAGTAGACGCAACAGAGGGCGGCGACCAGGGCCGCCGCCGCCGTCGGAGCCAGAATCAGGACCAGCCGCCTCTTCCGCGACTCGGGACTCTTGCCCGCGGCGAGTTTCTCGGTGGGTCTGGTGGTGGGGCTCGTGGAGTTACGGTGACGCGTCGCCGGGCTCGGGGTTTTCATAGCGTCGGCTTCGAAAATGAGGTTCTTCCCGGCGTGGAGGAACGCGGAGTCCCCGTACTTCCGGCGAGTCCCGGGGCCGACCCGGCCGGCGAAGTCGTTGAGCGAGACGTTCAGGAACGAGATGCCGGCTAGCGGAGGGAAATCGTCCGGGAAGACGCCGGTCAGCGAGTTCCTGGAAAGATCCAGGTACTTCAAGGACTTGAGGGACGAAACGGGTCGCGGGTCGCCGGAGATGTTGCAGCCCGAAACGTCGAGCCGCTCGAGCGCGGCGAGCTCGGAGAGGCCGGGAGGGAAGGCCCTGAGCTTGTTGCCGGAGAGGTCGAGGACGCGGAGTCGCGAGAGGAAGCGGGAGAAATTGCCCAAGCTGGAGAACCGGTTGCGGGACAGATCGAGGGATTCCAAGGGAGACGACGACGACGACGAAACGTTCCGGGCGCCGCCGCCGGAGAAGGCGATGCCGCCGCCGAAGCGGTTGGAGGAGAGGTTGAGCTCGACGAGGCTCGAGGCGGCGATGAGCCACCCGGGGACGTAGCCC
Source organism: Eucalyptus tenuipes (assembly GCA_014182365.1). Classification (NCBI taxonomy): domain Eukaryota; kingdom Viridiplantae; phylum Streptophyta; class Magnoliopsida; order Myrtales; family Myrtaceae; genus Eucalyptus; species Eucalyptus tenuipes. Next base: position 16,705,736 of record CM024541.1, on the reverse strand, counting down.
TGGAGGGAGTTGCCCGAGAGGTCGAGGGCGCGCAGGCCCTTCACGGCCCTCAGGTGCGGCCACGCGACGATCCCGCTCAGGTTCCGGGAAGGGAGGCGGATGTCGGCGATGGGGCAGGCGGAGCGAAGCCAGGAAGGGTCGAAGCCGGAGACGGAGGCGAAGGCCAGGGAGACGAGACGCCCGTCGTCGGCCGTCGCGGTGGAGTTGCATGCCGAGTCGGCCAGGACGAGCCACGACGACGCGAGCGCGATGAAGAACGGCCAGACGAGGCCGCGCCCGCCGATCGTTCCCATGCCGGTGCTTTCAGGGGCTACCGATCGCCGTCGCCGGCGGCATGGAGAGATGGAGAGAGATGCTGGCTGCTGAGTTTTATCGATCGGAGATGGTGGTGGAGGCGGTGGTGGTGGTGGTTTTGGTTTGGCTTTTTGACCGGGGTCGTCTGCGGTGGTAGTGAAGTAGCTAGGACTAAGGAGGCAGGTCGTCAAGCGGTCGCAGGGAATTTTCGTAGAGGGAGGTGGGCCCACAAGCGACACGTGTCGCTCGCGGAATGGATGATGCGTTGCTGAGGTGGCTACCCGAGGAAAGGGAAGGGGAGAGAGCTTCTCCGTGAAGCCCTCGCTTTCTTTTCCTTTCCTTGTTTTTTTTTCTCCTCCTCTTTTACTTTTCTGTATGGAGTGGGGGAGATCTTTCTTTTCCATTTCTTCTTTTTCCTTTCCTTTTTCTCTCCTATGGAGTTAGTATTAGCCAGGGATCTAATTAACAAGCAAAAGGGAAAAAAAAAAAGTTGGACTTTGTCTTGCATGGTAATTTCCGCGATGGTTGTCCACCGTCGAATGAAGTGATGATATCGACCGTTAGGTCAACGCGTTTTTAATCATGTGATCGGCGTCGGTGAGTGCCGAATCGTCAAATTGAGCATGGTGAAGTCGATGTGCTCAAGCTTATTGGAGCGCTAAATCGATTGTTCTTTTAGCCCCACTCTAACAGAGAAAACTTTTACGGGCATCTCATTATGTGGGTGTTAGGTGAGTTTTACTCAATCTACTTGTTCGCTTGCATTGGGCTTACATGAGCAAGGTGTAAGCAATAATAGACTGTTAAGTAATCTTTGTCCACCATTACTTTCTTGAGTTTTATTCAATTTCAAACGTGGACTAAATAAAGGAATTTGTTAGAAGAATCAAAGTAAAATAGGAAAATGAGACAATAATTCCTTAAATTTTGGCTCGACATGTAATGTGGCATCTTAGATTTTTGGTACATGTTTAATATAGTCCATGAACTATATTGAATATGTATCAAAAGTTTAGATGACTACATTGAACAAATTATAAGTTGAGAAATCACAATTAAAAGATTAGAAGTTTATGAATACTACTGTATATTGAGTCAAAATTCAGGAATCATTATAAAGTCACCCAACTTGGATATATGGGTTTTTATCAATTTGTATTTGCATTTATGCATTTTTTTTTCTGGGGTCAAAGACATTCTACATGTTATATTACTTATATTAGCATATAATTGTCGCCAATTATGACATCGAGGATGTTGTCACTTGTGGTACTTCTATGAATTTATTGCACCGCATCCCAGTGCATAAATACTGAAAAAGAAAGCGTTCTATAAAGTTGAACAGAAGAAAAGGAAATGCTCAAAGTGCATCACGTGAGTATTTTAAACGAAAGTATAGTTAAAACAGATATATGATAATAAAAAAAAGAAAAAGAAAAAGAAATTGGAAGAGTGTGAAATTTATTAGCATAATTGCAGGATTTAGTCTATTTTTATTTTAGAATATGGAGATCCCTACCCAGTGTCATATTTTTTAGACGAAGATTTAGTTCAATTACTACCTTATTCGAGTTGCAATCTTGTGAATAATCACCACTCCCACATAATCGCCATTGATTTTCAAAGGATTCTTTTAACGAGCGTTCAAAAATGACTAAGTTAGATAATTATGTTATTTTGAAGCATAGTTTATCTCACACGCAATAAATAATTTGCAAATCAAATTATTTGAAGTTTTATATGCAAAAATTGCTTTTAAAATACTCAGTAACAAATCAAATTTAGTCCTTTTATTCTCTTCGAATTGGGCAATAGTCAAAATAAAGAAAATATCGTAGAAAGGAGGGAGCGTTGACTGGTCATTCCCGTGAGTGCGTTGACTCGGGAGGGGGAGTCTTTTATACGTGAGCAGCATGTAATTATGCGGTGATTGCGACCAAAAAAGTTCCTTCCCGAGTTTGAACGGCACGTTAGGACTCTACTATTGACTTTAGACACAATTCAAATTAATTCATCGAGCAATGTCCTCGTCCAGAATTGATCGATTTCTTGATATGGCTCGCTCGTTTAAAGTGTCGTCCACAACCCGACACATTAATAGATAAAGTCATCTTATCGAACGGTTTCGATGACTTCTAGCATTGCTTCCTGCAAAAAAGTGAAGGAAGCTTTGTGAATTGTCAGAAGAATAATCCTAGCAATAGTCAAATTTTAGATGGCTCCTCCTCGGACTTTCATAATTGGATCGAAAAGTAACAGATCTCGATTATCCAAACTGAGATTTATTGAATAGTTGAGATCTATCGTATTTCAATATGAAATTGGTAGAAACGTTCATACTTTAAAATGGTCCTTGGCTTCGAGATACCGGGAACATAGATAGTTTTTTATAAGCACAACTAAGGTTCTCTCTTAAAACATTGTTTATTCTAGGGTTAATTAAGTAGATTTTCATTCTTGGCTCATGAATTTAGTGAGTTTCTTCCATGTGTCCTGGTTTTACCTACTTAAAGAGGACTTCTCCCTCGTAAGAATAAGTGAGGAACGTAAGAATAATTCAATGGAAATAAAAAGAGGACCATCTACAAATTGGGCAAAAATCATAATTTTCCTATTTCACAAGAGTAATGTGAGATGGCCACCCCAACCAAAATTTTCAATCCAAGTTGATTTTACAATTTGGTTCAATCCAACTCGTTCCTCCTCCTCTTTAGCAACGACCGGACTAGATTCGATCTACTTTATTCGATACATACTCCCTTTCTCTTGTGCGAAATGTCAATCCCACTGATGTAGGATCGGTTCGTCATGCAAACCAGTAAACTTTCTTACATTCGGTGCATTGTAGGAATCCCTCTAATTTTCAACCATTTAGTTTTCCATTAGTCAACCCTATGCCCTCATAAAGACCAAAAGATTCAAATGAATACTCGATGTTACATACCTAATCCTTTGTCACGTGCGACGACCTTGATCGACTAAAACCAAAGAGCAAACTCATCCACTCTTTGTAAGAGTTTTCCTAATGTGGACTACATTAATTGATATTATAATTTACCATTTTACGGGATTGGTCTAAGGTGAGATAGAATGTTTCTTAATTAGTCTAATACGAGGCTTACTAGTGTGGGCTGAGTTGAGCCTGGCCTGCAATGAGAGGGCTTAAGTCTCTCCTCTAATATTAATTCTCACAAGTATCCTCACAAAAAAAGCATTTACCTAGTGCTAAAAGGGTGAGGGGCTGTCTCAGCCAGTGATATAGAGGGCAATAGAGGAGAATGACTTATGCGTTGATCATCGCTTTTCCGCTTCCGCATCAAGAATGATGGATTCCAAAATAGGTGTATTAATCTTTCTACTCAATTATCTGAGCTCTTGTTTTAGTCATGGAGAGGATTGCACGTTTTACACTGCAGAGTCAAAGAGCCCCTCCTTGTAAGGTAGTCGATGCCTTCTCAAGGACAAGTTTGACGCGCCTTCCCTTACTTCTGGTGAAGAGTTGGCATGTGACCTCATGGATTCCGCTGGGCTTTGCCAACGGCATGGCTCGTATGAATAGAATCATGTAAATTCCATTAATATTGTCCATGTTAGCATTGGGCAACCAAATTTGGCCGAATGGACTGAATTAATAGAATTGTAAAATGTTTATGACTGTATTGACAAAAAAAAGTAGTCATGAATTGACACAATAATAATAAATTTAGGATTTTTTTTTGATAAGTATCCTTGAATTCGCACTAATATGTTTTTAATATTTCTTGCGATTTTTCCGAGGTATCCTCATCTAGCCTCATTACATCAAGTGCTACAATTTTTAGGTGCTTGGTCTTGCTTCACGGGTGTTTTGTTATTTGCTAGACGCAGTAGAAGGGAGATAAATCCAATGCAGATCAAATTAAATTACTCCATGCAAAGACAAACTAAGACCCTCAATTATTGCTTGAAAGATGTAAAACTATATTAAAACAGTAAACATTAAAAAAGAAAAAAAAAATTTTAGCTAATAATTTAACAACAATTGGTGCTCCCTAGGTGGGCCGTATATAGACAATAAGCTTCCAAATCTTTTATTTATTTATCAAATGCTTTTCTAAATTCGAACATCTGTCTTTGGAAGAATTACTCGATACTAGGTAAACGTGTTTGTCTTTGTCATCCAAAATCTGGGTTCGGATTATATTACTTGTCAATTTTTGAGGCCACCCAAAATGTATAGACTTGTATATTTTCGATCACGATTGGAAAATACCCGACGAACTTCCTTAGAGCATCCCGTATCAAAATGCATCATTTTAATTCTCTAAATTGTTCTTTTGGCTAGATTAATTGACAAAAGGAGAAAATTAACGAATAACGACCGATGGACTTTTTCAAGCCAAATGCACTCTCTTTACTGTTTTAGATTTATGTCCACTCTTCAAATGAATCATTTGTGCAGCGAGATTTTATTGGCGGGTTGATCTTGCCAATTTTATTTTTCCTTATGTTGGTTGAAAGGAAAATTTTATTTCCATAAATCGAAAGAGTCACTGAACATAGTCAATGTATATGGTCACAATGGGCTTGAAACAAAGGTACATTATTGTAATAAATAAGAAAATGATTGATAAGGTGGAAAAAAGAAGAATAAGATAATTTGATAGGTCGTCACTATCTGTTAGATGTACATCCATTTCCATATATATAATATACAGAGTCTTTGAACACCCTGAGTCTGCAAAACTTGGCACGAAAAGACATTTAAGTGTCAAAAGTTATGAAAATGATATTTAAATGTCAAAATCAGAGCAAAATGGATTACTTAACTGCCAACGGCGAGAAAATCTGGCCAAAATGCTTATCCGACGAGGTAAGGGCCAAACGACATCGTTTTGCATGCGATGTGGATAAATAATTAATATAAAAATTAATTAAATTAAATTTAAAACTAAATTTATTTAAAAACGAGAGAGAGAGAGAGAGAGAGAGAGAGAGAGAGAGAGAGAGAGACCTCGTCGAAGGGCCGACCGGGGTTGCTGCCCCCAAGCTAGGGGCCAACAACCCCGGCTAATCGGAGGCGAGGGCCTATGAGCCCTCACCCAACAAAGTGACCCTTAGCCTGGATGGGCAAGGGCTCGCGGGCCCTCACCTCTGGTCGGCCGGGGTAGCCAGGCCCTGGAGACCCTCGGCTGGCTCTCCCCACATCATTGCTAGCCCTTCTTGGCGACAGCAGGGAGGCAGTGGTAGTGGCGACGAGGGCACAACCCTTAGGCGCCTGCGACTATCTTCCTTCCCCCTCCCCCTCTCTTTATTTATTTTTAAATTTTTTATCATTTAATTAAATTAATTTTTATATTAAAATTCAAATCCGTGCCAAAACGAAGTCGTTTTTGCATTTATTTGCTTGAGTCGGCTCTCTAGCAAGCCACGGAGGGGAGCAAAATTAATAAAAAATTGCCACGTAAAATTTCTAGTAGGGTACATCGGAGATGGCACATTTTTTGAAAAAAAAGTGGTACTTAAGTATCACTTTCCTAACTTTTGACACTTAAATGTCCCATCGTGCCAAGTTTTTGCACTTGGGGTGTACTTTTGCCACGATAAATAATTAAAGTATGCACCATCGGTGTCTAGAGGAAACTCATTACCCTCAGATTAAACTTGATCTCTTCATTATTGCTTCCCATATAGTGTACTTTCTATAATCCAATAGTCCAACACAAAAGACTTAAAATTATAGGTGGAGACAATCATATATATGCAAATGGCACATAAACTTCTCAGGACACATAATATGAGATATTTCATCATCCTTTGAAATTTGACAAATGAGGAGGAGCTCCACATATAATATAAACCCGGGCAGAATATGATTTTGCTATCATGATAAAAATGGCCAATTCCACTCCAATACCATGATAAAAAGTTGATATAAAAAATTTAAACTTATAAGTAAAAGGGGAAGTCATATGTATATAAAGAGTTTATGAATACCATAAATAAGTGGTTTGGAACATTTTAATAATTACCACCGCGAAGATGTCTCAAGGACTAAGTATTGGACATCGAATTCAACTCCCGCTCATCAACCTAAAGTTTTAGCTTTTATATATATTATATTCTATTCCTCGTTAGTGAGTGCCAATCACATGGATGTTGATTTGATAAGCTACCTGAAGTCATCATCTCCTTCCAAATCCCAATCCCAATCCCACCCAATTCAATAAAAATGTCCTCTACTACACCTGCCCCCATCACGTGGCGTTTGTCTCATTTTCCCATCCCTCTCTCCCTCTTCTTCTAACTCTCTTCTCCCTCCAACCCTCCACGTTCCCACTTAAACTAATCGATCCGTTCAAATTCTCTTGGAGGGTGGGGAACTTCAATCAACGACAGGATCAACCAAACCCACATGTGTCCAAACCCGAAATTCCAAAGGGAATGACACCTAACCCTCCACGATCGTAACAGACATTCTAGTACGACACCGTGAATCCGAACGCAAAGTGTCACCAAGCCTTGTCCCCATCTTTTCAATCTGTCCTCGCATCTGCATCGGTATCCGTGATTAGTTTACTACTTCTTTTTCTTCTCCTCCGGCGCTGTGGTGCGGTTTAGTGGGGGGCAGTTCTTGCCCTAATCTCTGCAGCTTTAGTTAAACGAAAGGTGGGGCTCTTTTGGGGCTGAACTCGAGACAACTGGATTGCACTTCGGGGGAATCCGCCGTTTACTGAGATGTGATGAGCTAGTGGGTGCTTGGATTTGGAATTAGCCATTGGGTATGTGAACGTGGGTGACTTTGGAAAATTTCACTCGAAAGTCCATGCAATCCCACTTCGAATCCATCCGTGTCATTTTACCCCAATGAAAGGATCCGGATGCTCTCACCCTATTGAAAGGCCGTCATTTCAGGGTTAGTGCAATTTAGATTGTCCATATAGTTTTCCTTTGATTGTATTTTTTTTTTCCATTTTCTTTCCTTTCCTTATTCCTTTTTCGTCATCAAAAGCATCATGATCAATGCAACACTACCTGTCCCCTCCAATGGCAACGCAACGTCTTCGCAGTTGCCACGAGGTCCCTAGCCTCAAATGCTCCTAAATTTTAAATTGCCCGAGGCTTGCTCGCTAGTCATGTGTAATGGTCACGACCACTACCGCAAGTTCACTCTGTCCTCATGCACGGACACGCACACACGCATACCCTTCTTTTTTATTGCGTGTCTAGTGACAAATTATATGAATGCGTGAGTTGTAAGATTAGGGAAAATACTTGTCTAGACTAGAGTCCACCACAATTGGTGATTGTAGTCATTGTCGTGATTGCTTATGGTTTTGGACAAGTCCTTGCAAATTTTTCCTAAGATCAAGTCAAGTGGTACTTAATATAATAAGGTGAAAATCCTAACTCCTCTATTACCATTTGCCAATTGGCAAACTAGATAAATACTGATGAACTATTAGATTTGGCTGGTGTCAAGTAAAATCCACCTAACTTAGAGATGGCGATGGGGGCAAGGACGAGAGTGGGGGATTGAATCTCCCATCCCATAATATTGAGGCCTCATGTCCACCCCCACACGGCAAGTTAGTATGCTTCATCCAATCAAGTTTCGCCCTGTAATTTATCTCGACCCATATTTATCTTAAGTTTAGATTTAACTGAAGAAAGTGATCTAAAATTTGGTACCGTGCCAATTTTTTATTTTGAAAATCTAATAATAAGGAATGGAAGTTAGCATTCTGATGGCAAAAAGAGGTGGAAAAAAGACAATAAGAACATGTTTTATATAACTTTAAAATGCTGAACTTTAACCTTTTAAAAGACAAGATGCATGGAGGAGGGGCAGATTCTGTGGGGTAATACATTCGACCCTATCCTCGCTCCAAAATACACATGTAGGGCATTTTATCAGTCCCATCAAAGGCTGGGCAATACAAATTTTACTAGAGCGATTCAAAGTGCCATCCCTAGCCCAATTTGATGATTCACATCACGTGTATCGCGCTCATATGCATCGAGTGCATATATGCCCTAGCTTGAACCAAAAGAGGATACAAGGCTAGCCTCTCCCTTTATCCATTGATACTTCCCGCCCTCTTTCTCGTCCAATAATGGCTGTCAAGTCTAATAAGTGGCAAAGAAAAGAAGAACATTAAAAGAAAATCTGTTCAAGTCACATTCAAGATAAGACTTAATTACATCCATTCCTACAAAAATTAAAATTCTCTAAAACCCATTAACTTTTAAGAGATGAAACGAGGAGTAGAAATTGCAGAGAATTCTAAAAAAGAGCACCAAAAGATCCAATCAAGCTTCAAGGAAAAATCGAACAAAAGCCAAGGGGTGCATGAAGATTTAAGAAATTACAGACGAAATAAAAAGTACCTCAATTGATACTAAAATCTTAACATTGCACTTCCAAAACCATAATAACAAAATAGAAGTATCTTTTCTGATGTAGATAATCGATTCACAAATGCACAAGTGCAAGCATATGTGATTGTTAAATAGTCTGGTTGTAACATTGGTATCGAGTTTAGAGCATTGTAATTGTACGGTATGACGATGAACCTTACAGATTTCTAGCCAGAAGCCGCAAAAGCAAAGGTTCGCTCTCCACATGTCGATTGCCTGCCAATGACCCAAAGAAGGAACATGTATACAAACTAGGGAAATCTTTGCTGATTTCAAACATGGAAATTGCCATGATTTGCACCCTGAGATCGGACGTCCGAAAAGAAGATCATCTTCTTTACTTTCACGCGGCCGAGCTTCCAGACTCTCTGTTCACATTGGGTTTTCCTCAAGACATTTAAGCTCCGGACATAATCTCAACAGTACAAAAATTAGTGGAGTAAATTAGAGCTAGATATCAAATCAATTAGTGGAAATTAATTAATTTGGTATATAATGTTGGGTCTCATTATCTGATTCAACTATTCTTGGCCCAAAAGAAATCACGATTCCACTTCAAGCTGGCCATAATATTCGTCCACTTTACTTGGGCCAAAGTATAATTTCCAAGTTATCTACGCCCAAAATAGAAAAAAAGGAAGAACCATCCACTTTGCAAATCCATGATAAGTTGAACACCAGTTTGCAAAATAGTTTAAAAATTGAAATGCAAGCCCAGTTTGATATTGGGCTTCAACATTTTGATTGGGCTTGTTTTCGACCCAATCATCATGTTCGTAGTCTTCCCCATATGATATCAACATATCTTTTCAAAATCACCGCTTTTGCACAATTTTTTTTAATAAATTAATACCATTTTAAATCTCAAATTGATACTTCATGACACATTATCTCAAATTAATTTTCATCTTACAAAAAAGCTCAAACCGATACTTTATCACGTATTTGCCTTTAGTAAAATTTTCATTTTACTGAATACCCCAAACTGGCATCCAAAACCCAAATTTATCCTTTACGTCAAATCCCATATAGCTAATGGAGGGTATATATATGGGGTGAAAGTGTTATTGAGATTTTTTGTGCTACGAAAATTAATTTGGCAATAAATGTGTCATGAAGTACCGGTTTAAGATTTTTTGTGAATGAAAATCAATTAGTGCTAAATATATCATGGGTATTGCTTTTTGGGATTTCTTTTTGTGGTAGTTAAGTCCTCTTCCTTTTTTTTTCCCTAATTGTAGGGTTTACTTATTATTGGTGGTTTGACGACACGTGTATGGTATGTTGATCAAAATTGGCTTTGTCAGTACTTTTTCAATCATTTGGCATTTCGTGTTATCAACCCTCGTTTCAACTTGCTACTTAAGGAGAAAAATTTAGATCCTCCAATAAATTCTTTGATTAAAATCATTTATGTGCAAACCCTTTGAAAATCTATGATTTCTCCCCTCAGATTGCATAATACTGAAATGGCATCAATAGTGAATTGTGCACATCGTCACAAAAAAATGCCAGGAGAAGTTTAGTACTTACTTTCCTTCAATTCTCATGTTACAAAATGCGAGTGACTTTCAATCTTTGGCATGATCACTGCGACTGCAAGGAAACTATAGGTGAGTTCCTAGGACCAGTCAAGCTTCGGATGGGAAAAACGGGGTGACATTTGCCGCGGGATAAATGAATAAATTTTATTCAATTAGGCTAGGAATGCCAAAACAAGTTAAAAGAAAGGAGCAAAATATATGGGAGAAATTCCAGCAGTACCATTTTCATAGGACGCTTACTTGAGTGTGATTAATTATTGATCATTCACTTGAATGTCAAGTTTTCAATCAATCACTTGATTGTCATGACTATTATAATAAAAAACCATTCATTTGAGTGTCATAATTCTTAAAAAGGTTCACCACAAGTATTGAAAATTTGACATGACATGACACCTATAATGAATTTTTTTTAGAAGTTATAGAATTCAGGTGATCGATTGAAAAATCATGACACTCGAAAGAAAATAGTATGAAATTTATACCACTCATACGACAATTACTTAAATAGCTGACTGATGAAAACTTATGACACTCAAGTAAATAATACTTAAAAGTCATGACACTTAAATATATCTTTTCTCTATAAAGCAATGTTAGTATTTCCAAAGCACAATTAGTAACTTTTAACAAGTGCCTTGAAGGTACTCTTTTAACATTTTTCAAAAGTAAAAAAAAACACTTTCCAAAGACAACTACTTAAAAAAGCTGACAGGAAGGGAAAACATATAATCTTAAGTATCATAAACTTAAGGTGTTGGACCCCCATGATAATGTCCATTTGTGATAAAAATATACAAGGTAGCAAGAGATAGATACAACTTGCCAATTTTCCCTGTTGCAGCAACTAATTTGCTCAACAGAGTAGCAGCACGTTCTCAAGAAATCCTTTCACCCAAGCAAAAACCCAGAAAAGAGGGAAGAAGAAAAAGCAAAGAAAATTCAAAACCTAAGCACTTTGAGACTGTTGTTGCATATTTCCATTCCAAACCCACACAACATCCTTCAAGGAAGGCTTCAAGTCATGGTCGCAAAACTCCTGGTACTCCAGTGTGTCCCCTGCTGTCTTCTTGACTTCCACAAACGAAAAGCTTGGAGTGACCTCAAAGAACTCTGCATCTATGGCGAGCTGCCCTTTCCTCCCTTCCTTGTTCCCTTGCAGCTTCACCACCCCGTTGTTCGTCTCGACCCTGAATTGCTCTGTGGATGCCAGCTCCTCGAACTTGGATATGATCGCCGCCACGGGTTTCGTGCTTGTGAACCGCGCCTGGGGCCTCTGGTTCGCCTGATTCTCGAATAGGTTGGACAGGTCGAATCCTTTCGAGAGGGATATGATGTCGAACGCGTTGAAGCTGGCTGGCTTGAGCGGGCTTATTGGCGGTTTTGCTGCTGCTGCTGCTGCTTCCACTTCGGGAACCACTTCCGATGGCTCGAATGCAGCCTGGATGTCCTTCATCGTCACGCTGCTATTGATCCGAGGAATCGGCGGGGGCTCGAACCGCTTGAACCCTTTCTTGAACCAATTGTTGTCCATGATTTTGTCTATACCGATCCTTGAGTTGGGATTGGGGTCAAGAATTTTCGAGAGCAGCTTCCTGACTTCATGAGGGAACCATTGAGGGCACTTGAAGTCCCCCTTGGAAATCTTCCTATACATCTCCATGAGGTTGGCATCATGGAATGGAAGATACCCCGCCATGAGGACGAACAACACGACGCCGCACGACCAGATGTCGGCCTTGGCCCCGTCGTAGCCCTTCTTGTTGATGACCTCCGGGGCCACGTACGCCGGGGTCCCGCACGTCGTGTGGAGCAGCCCGTCCTGTCTCTGGGACTCGCACAGTGCGCTCAGCCCGAAGTCGGACACCTTCAGGTTGCCGTTCTCGTCAAGGAGGAGGTTCTCGGGCTTGATGTCACGGTGGTACACCCCTCGGCTGTGGCAAAAGTCCACTGCCTCGATCAATTGCTGGAAGTATTTCCGGGCCATGTCCTCCTTCAGCTTACCCTTGGCCACCTTGTTGAAGAGCTCGCCGCCTTTGACATACTCCATCGCAAAGTAGATCTTGGTCTTGCTTGCCATGACCTCGTAGAGCTGCACGATGTTGGGGTGCCTCACGAGGCGCATCACGGAGATCTCGCGCTTGATCTGGTCGATCAGGCCGACCCTCAGCACCTTCTCCTTGTCGATGATCTTGATCGCCACGTTCTGCCCGGTCTTCAGGTTCCGCCCATGGTAGACCTTCGCGAACGTGCCCTGGCCTAGCAACCGCCCGAGCTCGTACCGATGCATCAATGTCACACCCTTCTTCTCCATCCTCTCTCCCCCTCCTCCCTCCCAATCTATGACCCAATCAGAAGATGAAACCGATTACAGGATGACGATCTATTGAATTGGAACATAAACCACTGTCCTGGCTCCATTCTGATGTCTCTCCTTCATCTGGGACAAGGAGGATCACCAGATGATTTCCAGGAAGAAATGGAGAGGGAAAAGGGCAGAATGGAGGGACCAAGGACCTTCCGACCTTCGCCAAAAGGCAGGGCTCGGAGACAAATCTTTATTTATTGTTTTACAGGAGCTAGAAACAAAATTTCTCATGAAGAGAACACCAGACTTCTTAACAAATTAAAACCTAAAATTAGCAAACTTCTTCCACAGAAAATTCAGTGGATGATTTTTCTGGTTTCTATAGATAGCAATTGATGAGCCATATGGTTGTGCCTTATTTAGATAATCTAACGGCTGTTAATTCACTGGCTTTCATAAATTCTAGGAAATTCTAAGCTTATGCTGACAATTCAACACCAAAAAAAGGGGGAAAAGAAAAAGAAAACGAAATCGAGTCAAGAGGATAAATGTACAGGCAATTTCTGGAGTGGATTTGGAAGATGAGACGTTTTGAAAAAAAGTAGAATATAAGTGGTGGTGATAAAGGTTCTAGAAATGCCTAGTCCTATTACCCAGACCAGAATTCCAACAGAAAACACCAAATTTAAGCAAAAGGAAAAGAGAGAGAGAGAGAGAGAGAGAGAGAGAGAATAAACTAAGAATTTGGGGAAAATGCAGATGCAGAGTGCCCAGTAAACTTGCCAGTCTCGTGTAAAATTGCACTAAATTTTCCCAACAAAAAAGACAAAAAAAACTAGCAGGCCCATAGAGTACTGAAAGCTCGATACCGGCTCTACGGCTTGATAAATTTCAAAATTTTTAATGCGCTTATCCTATTTTTTATATTCAATTGTTCTTATAGATGCATAGGCATACCATATAATGCGTGACCCGAATTCCATGGGGCGATTCTTGAATTATTGATAGCCACTATTTGCATGGTTTCGAAAGGCGACAATCAACTTACTGGGTCTTCGAAACTTTGGTGTCGTGATATCCATAATGTGACACGTAAATCGAATAAAAAGACTAAATTAGGAAATGACATTTATCAATATTTGCTAATTATAAATGGGTGTTCGGGAAATTTGACGTATCTAAATTTGGGATGCAACGGGTACTTATTTTCAACGGATTCTGCTTTTTTTTTTGGCTTGATAATAATTTCTGGTAAGCTCCTCCCAGTGCTCCTAAAAAAAAAAATGCATGGCCGCGGATTGGTGGCAGAGATCCTCCTAGAACAGGCTACCCAAACGACAGACCAATCGATGTCGTTTTCCTCGGTTCAAACCGAACCACTCCGATTGCTGGACCACGCCGGTCGCGTTCTCATAAATAGGGAGGCGCCGTGTGGCGAGCCGTGTGGCGCGCCGTGTGGCCTGCCGACGTTGCCGTGGGCGCGTGGGAAGATCTCAGTGGTGGCCCTGAGAAATTGGAGCCACAAGCATAGGATGATCACGGACGTTGCGATGCTGGCGTCGTATCGATTTCAGAAAGCATGGGTCCAAATCCATGCACAGGGATGGATACCAACTGGTCTCTGAGTCCCTGTTGCTGCATTGTTCCTTTTCTTTTAACTGTCCGGCTTGGCCGAGCCTCATAAGGTAAAATGATGAGATGGGGGTCATGCCGGAATCGATATGTGAAGTCTTCGTATATAGAGGAGTCTCCTTTTCGTCGTCTCTCTCACGCAGAAATTCCACGTGTGAGTTTTGTTAACGAGTGTTGGAAGAATACCGAAAGAGGCTATTAAAATCCTTATCAAGGTATGCCTTGAAACTTATTTAGGGCACGTTTGATAACGATTCGATTCTAACAAATTCGATAAGAAATGATTATTTTTTATTCTCGTTCCGGAACCGATTCGTGTAAAAGAACGCGTTTAGAATAGATGCAAAATTTCGATTCGGAATAGAATTGCATTTGATACCGTGTTCATTGATTCTTTTCCAAATCAATTTATTTTAATTTTTAAATAATTTTTATAATTTTTTCATTTTTCATTTTTTTCATTTTTCTCCTATTTTTCTTCTTCTTCAGGCGGCGACGTCACCAGAGCGGGGCCGGCCCTCGTCGGCCGAGCCAGATCTAGTGAGGCCGAGCCTCACCGGTGCCCAGGCGAGCCTCGCTTGGCATCGGTGGGGCTGGGCATCGCGAGGCTCGCCCAGCCACCAGCGGGGCTGGGTGAGCCTCGCCGGACCTCGTGAGCCTTTGGCGAGCTCGCCGGACCGGACAGTGGCGACTGGCGGTGGCGGGCGGCGGTGGGCGGCGGTCGATGAAGAAGAAGAAAAGAGAAGAAGAAAAGTTTTGATTCTCAATTTTGTTTCCGGAACAAGAATAAACTTTTTTTTTATTCTTGATTCTCTTCCAAATTTTTCCCGGGAACAAAAATTTTACCAAACACGATTCCCATCCCAAATTGATTCTGGGAACAAAAAATCAGAATCATGCACTGTTTGGTTCCAAACAGTGCCTTAGTGTTTGTTAATAGATAGGATGGGGATCATGCTAGAATTGTACGTGAAGTCTTCATATACAGAGGAGTTTCGTTTTGTCATCTCTCTCACGCGAAAGTTCGACATGTGAGTTTTGTTAATGAGTGTTGTAAGAATACTGCATTCTCGGTGCGCGTTGCAACTTATTTAGTGTTCATTAAGAAATTTATCAAAATAGTGTCCACATTTCGAAAGAGTAATTATTACCCAGAGAGAGACTCAAGCCTCCGGTAGATTACGGAACAGTTTTGCGCAATAATTGATGAGTGATATCCATCACCAAGTCATCCACGCATTGTGTGGTTATACCCGCATATTCCTTTTGGGAGGATCTCATATAAATCAACCGAGTCATTACAGATTGTATCAAATCAAGACCAATCTATCCAAGAGGGGAAGTCAGTGATCACCGGGACAAGAGTTTTGAACTGAGTGTGGCTCTTGGCGCAGCTCAAGAATGACCATGAGAGGTGAATGGATCAAATAGTACATTAGAGGAGTGTGTCGGACGGTATGGGCAGACAATGACAAGGATGTCGATACTTTTAAGTGGGGAAGTGACACCACAGATCCCAATGTCTTAAGAGAATCAATCAGTCACCGTAATTCAAGAAATTAGCAACAATCAAGCAATCGACAATATTCTGGTTCCACCAAAGATGGGGACAGCAAAGAAGAAGATTAGAAGAATCAAGCAAAGAAGGAAACCCACGGCGCACTCTCCACCAAAGAAAGAAACAAATTGACAGACAAAATCCACACAAATCAAGCATCAACAAATCACTACATCAATTTCCAATCAGTCAATTACGTTTCCTTTCATAAATCTCTTAATTGTAGACATTGATCTTCTTGTGAAAGTCTATAACTAGAGCCTAAATAGGATAGGAAAAAAAAATACAAACACATTCCTTCCTATGTTCTGCTATTCAGTTCTTACTCTATTTTGGTTTTAAACACAATGAAATAAGATGCTTCATAAGTGTGTCGATTGTGAAATGATGGGAAAAGTGTTAAAAAAGTCCTAAACATTTTTTTGGTGCCAATTTAGTCATAAACATTTTTAATTAGTGTCTATTCAATACTTTCCGGCCAATTTTGGCCGGATTTTATTTTGGATCTTGGCCGATCGATCGACATGGCTGATCGGTGCGGCGACATGACAACTTTTAATAATATTTTAATATTTTTGAATTTTTGAATTTTTTTACTTTTTTTTTTCTTTTTTCCTTCCCCTCCTCCAGCTGGTCGCCAAGGTTGGCGATGGTCGGTGAGGTTAACCTTGCTGGACCTCGTTGGCCACCTCGCTAGTGGCCGCGAGGGCGAGCCTCGCCGAATCGTAGCCCGGGCGGCAATGGTGAGGCTCGCCCTTGTCGGATCTCGGTGAGGTCAAGCCTCGCCCGGCCATGGGCGAGGCTCGACCCTCGTCAGATCTGGCGAGGGCAAGCCTCGCCACCCAGCGCGAGGCCACCCTCGTGGCCACTAGCGAGGTGGTCGGCGAGGTCTGGTGAGGTCGACCTCGCCAGCCGTCGCCTCTGGTTGGTCGCCGAGGTTCGGCGATCGCCTGAAGGAGGGGAAGGAAAAAAGAAAAAGAAAAAGAAAAAGATTCAAAAATATCAAAATATTATTAAAAGTTGTTTACGTCGGCATCGATCGCCACGTCAGCCGGCCGGCGTCCAATAAGCAAAATCCGGCCAAATTTGGCCGGAAAGGATTGAAAGGATTGAATCGACACTAAGTAAAAATGTTTAGAACTAAATTGATACAAAAAAAAGGTTTATGACTAAATTATCACAAATACAAAAGGTTTAAGACTTTTTTAACACTTTTCCTATGAAATGATGACAGCCTTTAGTGGTTATACCTTGCTATTTCTCGTAGACTTGGCCGGATCTTTCCAAATGAATATGAGGTTTAGCTTACATAAATCAGGTCGGGCCGCACGCATATGCATGCAGGCACACATGCACACAAACACAGAGAATTTGGTTACAATCTATAAATGCATCATTTTAGTCTTGGGGGTTTTAGTGTCTACGTAATTTGCTTCTCTTTTAATTTGTTCAGTCAAGTCCTTTGATTTGTACAATTTGATCCTCCAAATTTAGGTCCTCTAACTTTCTCAACTAAACTGTCCAATGGTCGTAAAATTAGCAAATAAACTAGAAAAAACACCTAGCTTGACAGTACTCATTATTCAGTCAAGTCCTTTGATTTGAACGAGTTGATCCTCTAAATTTAAGTCCTCTAACTTTCTCAACTAAAATGTCAAATGATCGCAAAATTAACAAATAAATTGGAAAAAATGGAAAAAAAAAAAAACCTAGTTTGACCGTATTCATTACAGCAGGAATACGAAGCGATTGGCAGCACAAAAATTAAAAAATTCAGAGAACTTGATTTCACAATATAAAACTTAAGGGACCAATCACAAAAGTGGAGAAAGGTGGAAGAATAAATTGCACAAAATAAAAGATAGAAGACCAAATCACGCAACTAAGCGCTAGAGCTATATGTAATAGCGTAAAGATCTATTGGTACGAAAAGATGAAGCAAGTCAGCCAAGGGAATGACTACGTGAGAATAATTGCAGATAAATACAGCACTATGTATATTGGCTGGAAAAACAAAATTGATAAATTATCAATAGGTTTAAAATTAATTGACAAATTATCTAAAGTTTTAGGAAATAGTCAAAAGATCTATGACCCGATTGATCATGTTGAAAGATTTATAACTTGATAGGCATAAATGCAATAGATTTATGATTTCTTTTGGTAATCTTCCAATCACCATAGATACAATGTGAGAATATTCTAAATAAGTTCTTTTTTTTTTGTATACATACATACATACATACATACACACACACACACACACACACACACACACACATATATATATATATATATATATATATATATATATATATAGTTTTACGAGATTCACGTCTCCTAAACTATGATGAATCAATTCTTGGTACTGTAGAGACAAGTCTCTGCAAAGGACCAATACATTTTGACTGCTACCCCAATTTCTCTGTATCCCTTAAGGATAAGAATATTCTTAGAGCCCTTACACTCTAAATAAAAATCCATAATTACAAAGTAGTAGATGGATCTATTCCCTTAGCTCTTGTTTATAGAATCCATTACAAAGCCATGGCCTCTGCCTTTGGCGAAAATGCTTTTAAACATAGTCCGAGAGGAGAAACACTTCTCCTACATTTCTAGAGCTAATACAATGATTCCGAGATCTATTAGTTGGAATCAAGTCACTATACCTGAACAATGGAAATTAGAAAACCAAATTCCCCAACAAGTTGTTCAAAATACAACTCCAACCAATGTCATTCAACATCCGGAAAGAAGAGTCACTATTAGGTTTCCTAGAAGATCTTTCGACTCAAGATCTAGTCCTTCATTTCACACATCTTATTCAAGATCAGTAGATCTTAATCTCAATCTTCCACCTATAATTACCATTCCTCCAAGTACGCATGGAGACACTCCCACACGTGATACTACACCTTTACCTCCTAATATCATTAGAAAAAATCTTGAGATACCAATTGTATATATATATACATATATATATGTATGTATGTATGTATGTATATATATAGACCTTTTTATCTTTGTCGAGCATTGACTCCTCCCTTGCCGATCCATGTAGAACCTTCCTAGAGTACGCTCGTGAAAGCATATTTGTCAGCAAGATAGTGTTGTAAAAGTTTAGTTTCTCAATAAAAAAAAAAAATTGTAAACCATCGTCATCTGTTATCTTATTGAAAATGTAATCCTATTAAAAATATCATCCAATTAACTTTAGACTCATTATACGGATGCCGATTAAGTGCTGAACTTTTCCATATTGCCAATTTAACCTAAATGAAATTGCAATTTAATCATTCCAATTAATTTTTACCTAGAAGTTGTTAATGTGACGAGCTACCACGGAGGACTACCAAGGATGACTGGATCCCCACGTTGATGATTTCCAATGAAAATTAACTAAAATAACTAAATTGAAATTTCATGCAAAGGTTATTTTGCTTGCCCACGAAACTGGATATAAACTTCTGGCATTTGTCTTCTTCTACAAGGCTAATTCATGACATTACCACCTTCCATCTTACATTTAAACCACACTTCTGAAATTTATTTCTCCTCATCAACGTGTTAAATGTATATCGAAATCATCGAAATTATTCAATACAGCATACTAGAAAATTTACCCATCCAGACTCGAGATTTTCAACATTAATAATTTTTTATTGATGAATAATCCCACGTCACGTCCATAAAAGTTTTTCCTCCACATAATGCTTATATGAGAATAAAGGGAAGGGAATCCAACCCACAATTGACAATGATGAAAAAGTCGACTTAAATTTAACCGCGGGCACACATCGCAAAAGTCGCATTCAATACCCCATTATTAAAAGTGAATGTGCTCAAGGGAGCAAAAGAAGCAATGTTGCTCAGCAAGAATGAGCAATTTAGCAGTAAGAAAGATATCTACAAGAACTTTGCCTAAAGAACAAGACAAGGGACAAGTGAACTTCTGGTATCCCCTTCTTGGGTTTTCAAGCAGTTAATTCACCACAAATTTCTTTGCAGAGCGAGTCTCCTGCGTCAGAAATAAACAGGCTTGACGTCGTTAGGCCCGAAACTAGCCCCACAGGATGGGCATTTGCGATGACGGGTTTCTGCTAAGTTCTGAATGCAGGTGTTACAGAAGAGGTGATAGCATTTCGTGATGACAACCTGAGGATTTAAAAGCAAATGCAAAGAGTAAGATTTCAAGTTATCGCATATCAGATGCAGCAGGATATGGGTTGGAACATCCTGCACCAAAAGAGGACGACAAACTCTATCCCATTCTTAGAGCCAACAAATAGAGTTGACATACTCTAGAGTCTAGAGATGGGGGTAAATTAACAAAATAATCTCTTCCAGGTAGTCATCAAAGCAATATAATAGTACACAGATTTTAAAGATTGGTACCTACACTGTCGTCGCAGATTAGATCTACAAAATTTTCAGTAAGAGTCATACTTCAAACCTTTCTTCCCTCATTGTCAGCTGGATTATTCATTGTGATTATGAACAAAATATTTACCTCTTTAGGCCGGTCACGGCATATACTGCACTTAAGGATATCCTGGTATCCTCTAAGTTCCTCTTGAAGCTTTTCCACAACTGGGGTCACTACCTGTGCTTGAAGATGTATAGCCTTTCTCCTAACTACTTCTAATTCTTCCTCTAGTCTCTTCTTTTTGAACCTGGTGATGCAACCAGAAAATGGAGTTCAGATAACCAGCATGCTGAAAAAGATGATGGACACAGTGCTGTTCATTACCGTTCCCTTTCAAGCTCTGCCTGGAGCTCTCCTGCAGTCCCTCGACTTTTGTCAACTTTAGATTGAAGCTCCTCTAGCGACTCCCTTATTTGGTGAGACATTCTTCTAACATCTGACAATCTTTTTTGGGTATTATCCAGGGCATTTGAGCCTTGCAATCGATCCTCTGCAAGTTTCTGAACCTTTTCCGTACAAATATTCAACTGCAAAACAGGCATGCTTAGATTATTTGATCATTTGATGCATGCCCCAATAAGTGAAACACCACTGTAAATGCTTGAAGAAGTACCTGATCTTCTACCCTCACAACCTTCATGTTCAGAAAATCAACAGATGCATTGGCCAACTGAATCTCCCTTGCTAATGTTTGCTTTTCTGCCGATAGAGAATCTCTTACCTGCCGTGCCCTAACACCCTCCAACACAAGCTGAAACCGACCAGAAAACAAGACAGACTTAATGCATGTATAGAGACAAGTATCCACTCAATAAATATTTGAAGCCAAGCAGAAAAAAATAGTCGAAACAAACAAAAAGAATCAAGAACACAGGCTCATAGCCTTATACCACATTGTACATATTTGTGGCAAGTTTAAATTCTCAGCTTCAGCTTGCAGTCACATTGAGATCATTGTTCTACACATTATTAAGCTGATCAGATGAACTAAAGCAATGAGGGTTTAAGATGTTTAATTTTATTGTTTTGTCATGGTGGGCTCATCTAATCATATACTAAGATGGGCCAAAAGGCTTCTTCAGCATGTTTGGCTGCATGGAAGCTTTTAAGTCAGGGTACTGGTTGCATGCAACATAATTTCTTTTATCAAAGTTCCCCTTCCCATTGCTACAATGCCCCATATCACATGAAGCAGATGAAGATTTCTAGGCCAAAAAAGAAAGAATACTGACTGAATACGGATCTTCCAAGCAGGCGAGTATCAAGCACTATTTTTAATGCAACCAAAAACACAGCAGAGTATAGAAACAGTGATATGGCTGTTTTCCAAGTAGGAGATATCAGGTCCCGTAAATGACTGGTAATTATTTATTTGAAGGCCCCGTGAACACTTAAGTATTTAAGTGACAGCTAAAGGTGAATTTGGGATAGCTCCAGCTTTCACCAAGAGCGTTGAAAGCACGTGCTATGAGTAAAAGTAGTTGGCTATTTGATACTCCTCTCAACAAAGCAATCTGCTGCTTCAAGACCATTAAAAAACAAAATGGGTACTCATATGGCCAGACCAATCTGGAGTAACTTCCACCAATTTTGCCAAGATTTTGTAAAAAGTCAATCTAAGGTAACTAAGAAATGCATTACAGAATGAGTTACTATCTTCACCGAAGAATATTTAACTTAAGAGTGCCAGCCAAGAAACTCACAGGCTAGCAGCTACTGAGCACCATGCAGAATGTACCACTTATATAGGCTAGCCTTATCACCAGTAGAGATTCATAGATTACTCAATTTTTTTGAGGTGACCACCTTGTTTATGCCAAAAACAACTATATCTCAACTGATCAAAGTCATTAAACAACCACATGATTGTTGAAAGTGTTCCGCCACATAAAGGGAGCGAATCCTCTATATTTCTAACCGAGGATTACTTTACCAACAAGCATGCAAGTTAACTAACACTTAAAATATCAATCATAATTAAAACACAGGAAAAATACAAACCACGATAGTATGCAGGGGACATAACACACAAAACTTCAGACAGATTATTCACCTTTATATTGTAGTCATCTCTCTCGGCAATCTGCTGCAACAGATGCTGGTTTTGCGTTTGCATATCATCATATTCCTGTCCGATTGACTGAGGAAGAGAAAATCTCAGACTAACATAAAACTTGAAGAAAAGTAATCATTTCTGCGTACACTCGGTGCAAGTGAGACCCACCTAATCCAAGGGCTCACCCACACCAAGTAATTGCATCTCGTGCATAGTAACATTTTTCAAGCAAGATATCAATTTCTAATCCAGTAAAATGAACTCAACCTCGATTTCTGATAAATACGCCTCGTTTTCTTCATTTTTGGATTTCAATACATCAGCAAGCTGAGAAATCTCCCTGAAACCATAATATCCAGATTACAAATTACCATATTTTCCCAGGACATTATTATTTGAAATAACTAAAGCAAGATCTTAGACAGAGTTGCAGATGATTTAGACCTAAAAAAATGGTCATGGCCAGTAGAAAAGAAAGGCAAAACCTACGTAAGGCTAGACAAGAATTATTTTTCATTTGGAATGTTCAACATACACAGACACATGTTTATACAACTTTCCAGTTTTATTAGGTAGTCACCGAAGAAGCACAAACATGCTTTGTCACGAAGATAATTGCTCAGGTTATATTTCTCAGAACCCTGTACACTAGTTGAGCTTCAGGAGGATTGATGCAAATAAACAAGACAACGATCTCTGACCAGTTATTTCAGTAAGACAAAACATCAGAACTACAGCTAGCACCTGAGAATGAATCTGAAGGTCAACTATGTATCGATGAACACAATTGACACGATTGTCATACTCGGACAATCATGTAAGATAAAGCAGATGCTTGGGAATTCAGGTGGTACGAGGAAGATAAACAAGTATTCCACTGCACCAACAAGCAAAACCTTTTGGAAGCTTCCAATTTCTGTCGCAGGTCAGCAATTTCAGCTTCTGCAGCAGCAAGCTTCTGCTGGGACAATGCCTCAGCTTCAATTGCAGTCTTGACACGTAGTTCTAATTGGTGCTCATTTAGAGAGGACTTTAGGCTCTCAACTTGAGCCCATGCCTTGTATTCTGAATCCTTGGCTTCTTCTACTACCCTGCAGCAAAATAAAAATATTAATGCATCAGATGCTATCTGGAAGCGGTAGTGAAGCAAGTGTCAGTGAGTGCAACAAACTCAGGACAAACAAGCTTGTAAAAAGCGAATGTCAAGTATAATTCTGCTTTTTCACCATGAGGGTTGTTTGACCTTTGTGTCCGCTACTGTCTGTGCAAAAGAACTTAAGATAAAAACTACTAGTCAGTTTTAACCTTTTTCAACATCATTGTGTCGTCTTCTTTCCCTTTTTCCTAGTATTTATTCAGGTTTAGGCTTGAGCAGTTTATTAATCCTCAACTTTGGGCCTCTTTGTTCATGTCACGTGCATATTTGTTTTTTAAAGATTAGAATGTAAAATAATGGTCAAAATAGTCAAGTGGGTTCCAAATCCAAAATTTTGTGGGGTCCACTTAATCAATCAAGGAATTTCTGTAATAATGACTAACAAATTGTTTGAGTGGTGTCGATTGAAGGAACTGCCTATCTAGAAGCACAGACAATTGACGGTCTAGCACTTCCAAGTAACTAATAGCTGAAGCAGCTCAATAGACACTCCTTTTTGAAATTGGCAATAGAAAAAAAGGAGGACACTGCTTAAACTACAAATGCAAACCCAACTCACATATGAGCCATTCCTCAAATAAATTATCATACATACTTTTGAAACAATAAAGAGAAGAGAAAAAATTGAAGTTGAATATTTGATGCAAAATACATATTTCAATGCTGACACAATTCATCACAAGAATGAGAAAGGAGAAGGAAGTAAGAATCTGAAAGATAAAATTAGTTGTAATATTGCACATTAAAGAAGTCCAATGCACAGATATGCAATGAAACAGAAAGAGATGTTTCTCCTGCAAATTCTTAACCTTGAATCAGTGGATTCGCGTCTATACATTTCCAAAATTAGCTTCAGCTCCAGAATACTTCCCTCCAAATCTTGGACCTGCAATGAGATTAGATGCATACAGACTGTTCAAAATCTGTATTTCAGATTAACATTGAAGAAATGCAAATTTATGCTACTATGCAGTAATGATGACTATTTTCTCCAAGTAAGAGGCTTTTTTCTGCAGGAGGTTAGTCAAGTCACCTATGTGCCCGCCTTTGTAAATCAAAGACATTTGCATGAATATAAGATCAGCTAATATGAAAACTTCAGATTTTCCCATTTAGTAATCTGCACTTCCAGCAGTCACCAGTGAAGCAGAAACCCTATATCTGGCACTATTTTTTGGCAGAGAGTTCATCCATAAGATGAAGGCATGTCAAAAACCTTAGGAAACACATCTCTTAATGTGATTAGTTCTGGTTATTGCAGCATCAACATCCCTGGGGTGACACAAAAGGGGAAGAGTCATGCAACAGTTGAATGGAATCAACTCGCCACATAGACTGACTCAAGAAAGCCTTCCATTTGGTGGAAGGTTTAAAGGAGTGACAGAGTTTCCCCAATTATATCACAGGTCAAGACTTCTCAAGAGCCTTCTAATTAAGCAAAACAATTTCCCCAATTGTCCCAGTTGGAAGTAAGGCAGAACCATCACTTGCTTGCTGATAATTGCTTTGATAATAAATGTTAGCAATGAAGCACAAAATGAATGTTTCTTAAAACTCACAAATAAGCAAAAAGTACTTTTTTTCCCACCAAAATTTAAAATATTATCCAAATTCCAGAAGGATATACAAAATTATATGTGAATCTTCGTATTTGCAATTAGCTGTTGTGAAAGTTTCAGGAGTTCTGAATTTTAAAAAGGTCAGAGTGCATGAGGTACAAAATTTAGATCAAGCAAAAAGAAAAAAACTTAAAGTGCATTCGGACAGACCCGATGTACATGACCATCAGATTGGTTTGACTATTAGATGCAATTTTGCCAATTGGGAGATGCCCCAAAAAAAAAAAGGTCTCAAATGGCAAACTCTTGGACTCTCTAAGGAAGTTGACATGCACCTACCTTAGAAATCTCATGTCCACTAGTTTGGGGGCATAACTGGAGAGAGAAAGAACACGAAAAAAATAGTAAAATAAGTAAACACTGTGAAAGAACAAAGAAGCACCATACCACAGTTTTCAACTTTTCTATTTCAGCAACTTCACCAGCAGATGTCTCAGATAATATTTCACATTCTTTTACCTGTTTGAAAAGACAGAACAATTTTTAGTAGGCCTGCCGCATCAAACAGAATTTACAAATAATGCGAATATGATAACTACCATCCTGTCAAGAGCACGAGAAAAACACTGCACATCAGCTCGAAGCGAATGAATGTTCATAGCAGCCTCTTTATACTTGCTCAATTCACTTTGCATTGCTCCCATTTCTTCTGGGAATGAAGAGACCAAGGCTCTAAAGTCATTGACAATCTCTTGTCTTCCTAAAAGGGCCATTTAAAATAAATCAAGAGTGAGTTCATAAGTTCACATTATATAAAGCACCATAGATCAAGATGCCAGGCAAGACCATCAACAACCTGCTTCATTTGACCCCTCTTTTAGTTTATTTTCAATAATGTTTCTATCCTCCATCTGCTTTTTTACTTCTGTCTCCAGCTCGATCATCCTTGACTCAGCAACTGCAGAACATCTTTTGTAAGCATCAATTATGTCGGTTTTTATACTCAATTCCAATTCCCTCCAGAAAAGGCCCCCTCTCTCCATCTGCAATTTCCGAAAAGAAATGTACATAAGTAGCGCAAACAAATCCTTGCATAAAAACAGTACAAAATAGAGAAGAAATTAGTTTACAACCTGCAGTTTCTCATACAATGCCTGATAGCGCAAAACTTCTGATTTAGATATCTCCAATTGGTCTTTCAGGGAGATGAAGGCTTGAGATGAGGAAATGCACTTCAAGTTCTTTATCTTGTTCTAACCATACAAACACAATACTTGAGAGATTCTTTAGACAGGAGAAAGAAATTTCACTTGGTGTTGATGTAGAAGCGGACCTGCAATGTTGGTAGCTGTTGCAGTATCTTCACTCGTTCTTCATAAAGGGCTTTTAACTCTTCCAGTCGGGATGCTGCTTGGTCCTGACAAGTTTCAGCAAGTCAGCTACTCAGCTATTCAAATTAAGCTAGAAGAGACTCGGGGGTAAAAAGTAGCCAACCTGTAGCTCCTTCAGAACTGACTCCATTTCTTGAAGATCCCTCTGTTTATCTCTAACTTTCTCACTTGGAGTATGCTTATTTCCAAAGTTCAAAACAGGGAAAGACACCCCTCTTATCGAATCCTTTGTAACTTTAAGAGTGACCAGCTTACTATGACTTTCCTCCAACTCAGAAACGGTGCTCTCCAATTCCCCTGCACAAAAGAAGTTAAAAACCAAAGCATGAGATTCATGTGAATCATTTTATCGAATCTTATGATATAAACAAAATATAAAACCCTATAAACTGGAACATAGTCCGTCAGATGAGAATTGAGCTATTAGACAAGCTTAATGTTTTGCTCAGGAAGAAAGCACATCAGGAGAACACTTAGGGCCCTCGTTAATCCCCCAATCATCTGGACAAGGGGGAGTTATAGTGAAAATGCTATTTGTTGTTTTTAAGCTGCATTTAAGTTTTTTCATCATTGAAATAATAAAAATACCAATCCCCTGTATTTTAACAATGACGACACCCTCAGCTACTAACATTTCTTCATGTGTCTAAACCTTTCTTCACCTGTCTAAGCTATATTAGTGACTAAAAGGTGTTCAATCTTCTGCAGATCAGACTAACAGGAACGCGATAGGAAGTAATAGTGACAAGTTGAGTAATGATTTCAATGAAAATTAGATATTCTTCAGAAAAAGCAGGCTGCAGATTCAGAATTCGGAAGTCCAGTTCTTATAAACCAGGAGAACAAATTGAAAACAGAAGATTGGGTACCCAATCTTTATAGCCAGAAGTATGAGTTGAAACCAGAAGATTGAATCAATTAATGACAGGAAACCCACCAAAGGTAACAAGAATCCCACATAAAGGTCTCAAACTTAAGTTCTCCACTGGACAACTTTAAGACAACTGAAATTCGAAGATCGGATGGTTGAACTGAGCAGTGATTAAAACCAAAAAGAAAATATCCCAGAGATGAGACATGCTAATCAGAATGAAATCAAGATCGACCAAAAATCGCTATCAACATTGAGATACTCTTATGGAACACAATCTAATCCCATTACTTGCTAGTATGATAAAGATTGGGACGCCACTCTAAACAAATAGAGCATAGTAACCTAGTGATCCTTTCAGGACCTTGGCCTCTTTGAAGCAATTCGCCGCTTACTACGCCCTTCCTTGTCTCTGGGTCTCCACCCCATAAGAATTCAAGATGCAGCCCACGCGACTGATCAAATTGACATTTTTAAGCCTATTAATTTATTAAACTTTGCCGAAGAGGAACTGTTGCATCAATTCACAACTCAAATAAGAGTCCTAAATCGGATTCTTCTCCGAATTAAATATATAGTCTTACATGGTAGGATTCTAATTGTGGTAGAATTTCAAAAAATTTCTACTTCCTAAATAAAGCAGATACTCATCTTTCCTGATTCCGTTTTAAGTAGGATTGCTGTTTTTTATTTAGGTTTCCCATTTCGACTAGCAGTAGCATTATTTGGAAGAGTCTATACTTATTGTTGTAATTCTCTATTTTCAGTAGAGTCAATGAATCATTGAGTTTTGCAATAATCTTTGCCTTTTAATTGTGTGATACAACTCTTTTCTTAATTGTGTTGCTTGAGTTACCCCTATGTGCGATCCTTAGGAAGTTTTGTTTGTGATGTCTGACTCATCCATTCCTTTTGAGCTATTGTTAGTAGCAATTTTCCTTTTGAGTCATCTAGCAAATCAGACTCACCAAATCAGCATTTATTGTCCTACATTATTTTGTATGTAGGACAACGAGTCCTAAAGTAGCAAGCCTGCATTTATCTCGCAAACAATAACTCCAAAAGACTAAGTTTGTTTTGGCATCACGCTTAGGATTTCTTAGGCCTCACTCGCAAGAGAAGTATTGCATCACGCAATTCAAAAGCAATAAAATTGCTAAATTTCAATAATCAACATCTACTATTGAGTCTAGAGAATTATACCATACATGTAAAGTGAAATTATCATATTCCAAGTACAGACGAAAACTTATACTAGATAATATTGCTAATTCCCTAATCCTTTTAGAACTCTTATTTGAGTTGTTGGTCACTGCAACTTGCCAATAGCATTAGTTTTTTTTTTTGCCACAAACAACTTATATGGTCTTGTGGCCTGCATCGGTCGATTGTAGAGGAGAGTTGGCCTCCTGGCCATCAACAAAGTTGAATAAGTTTTGAAGATTAGGGATTCTGAAACCCAAGGAGTAAAGGTCTAGAAACTCAACCTGAACCCAATTTCCTTCCTTCTGTCCTTGCTCTCTAGTATCTATGTTTACTCACTAGGAGTCAATATTGTTGTCAAGTTTGGTTCTGTTAGAAAGTCTAATATTAAAGCTTAATCTGACGAATGGAGGGAAACTACACATATACAAGACCTATTGAAACCCTATAGACGAGCGACATGGGATACTTAACACCTATTTGCATGTGCATACTGAACTAAGAACGAAATGTGGAATTGATGAACGGGGAACCTCATAGGTGACATAAACTTGAGGTGGATTGTGGTTCAAATACTATGTTAGAAAGTCCAACTTAAAAACTTAAGCTTGTAAGGCCTATTGAAACCTCATACACAGATGGTGTGGAATACTTTAACAGGCTCAAACACTATAATCAATTCTCTATCCTTATTTCTTCATGAATGTTTGTAGATTTGACATTTGATAGTTCTCTTGTTAGATTATCTATCCTAATTGATATTGCATTCAGAACATGCATACTTGATGAGCTTTTAATTTTGTTTAGATTGAATTTCTTGAGTAAACAACCCAATTCAACTCTAAACACCCTGCCTTCAATCTCTCCATTGAAATTTCTCAGGCCAATGAACAGATCCACCATTATGTTCTCTTAAGTCATGTAAGGTATCAACCAAGCTGAGAGCTAAAATTGCTGCAACAATCTCATAATCCAAACCTGAAGCTCATAAGATGCCTTTAACATGCTGTCTCCACCATAAACCTCTTGTCATTTCGAAAGTTAATTCCGTTCAAAGTCAAGAAAAGTTTGATTGTAACCAACCTTTCAAATGGGTTGCTTTACCATGTCAATTCCTACTCCATTACCAAAAAAACCTTCTTTGCATGGAATTGATTCACCCCAAAATCCACAAAAATAAGGATAGGGCATATGACCAGCCATGTATCACCTAAGTGGTGTGGTTAGAGATAGATATAAACGTAATGGTACTTTGAGATAGATATAAACGTAATGGTACTTTGAGATAGATATAAAAGTAATGGTACTTTCATTACATGGCTAACAACTAAATAAGGAAAATAAGCAGATATTCGGGCAGATATTCGGGAAACATAATAACATAATGGAAAACTAGATTTGCCATGTAATATCACATTTCATCTAAATTAAATGTTCAGGCAAAAATTGCCATGGGTACCTTTCAGACGTTTAAGCTCAGCTTTGTTTTTCGCATCAATATCTCGATGACTCTGCAACTCCCTTGCCAAAAGCCTGTGCTTCAAATGAAGTTCACCAAGCAACGCTCTCGAATTCTTCAATTGCATGGCCAAATCCATGGATGTCCTTTGTCTACCAGAATCTAGCAAAGGAAAGAAACGCGTGTCAAATTTTTTGCGGCTAGAGAAGTACAAGAATAAGGAAGACACTGACATACATCCTCAATTGGAAAAGCCAGAAAAACATCAAGAAATACTTTATAAGTACCATCTGGGGGAAGTCCATCCAAAACAGCAGAATGCAGCCCCTCCTTCTCATGATAAATGCCATCAATAGCCAATGCTATATTACGTAATATTGTCTTCACAGCCTTCTCTGAAGCTATTTCCGGATCATCATGTGGATTATTTGAACAGCTATCCACGGAGGAACTTCCGTCCACACCTGTCTCTATGAGGCGGCTAAGAAAAATGTCCTCAGGCAACGGGTGATCCTCATCTAATAACAACATGGAAGACGACTTAACATGTATCGAATAGAAAGATCGCAGGCAGGAGAAATCAGGGCTCATGACTGGAAAAGACAACCTTTCCCTTTCGAATGCTTTATATGCACCGACAACAACGGACTACCCGGAACAAAACCGCGAAAACATTACACCTAGTTGTGACTGACAAACAAGAGCATCCGCCTCATCATCAATATAGCATTATAGGGACAAGGAAGTCATCCGAACCTTTCGAGTCAGCCAGGCTTTCGACATCCTGACCGATGGCGGCACCACTGCCCGACTCGCCCACACAGACCGAACGTGATTGCAAATTACTAAGCAGCTGTCATCACAACAGAAAATGAAGTCCATCATCACATTCAAGAACAGCAGCACAGCCCCCACCGAGAACCCAAAAAAATAAAAAAAAAAAAATGGAAAAAGAACAGAACCCAATAAACCCTAAGCGAAATAGAACACGGACAGGGCAACCTCTTCCCAAGACCTCTTGACCACTTCGAGCCTGGAATCGTACCCGAGCTGCTGCTCCATCAGCTGGGACAGCTTGCTCTCGAGGGCGGCGTGCTCCACCTTCTGCGACTCCAGCTTCTGCACGAGCTTCTGGTTCTGGAACTGGAGGACCGCGATGTCCCGCTGCGCCGGAACAGAATAATTCCGGGAGGCCGGAAAACCACGTGAGCTCGCGCGCGACGGCGGGTAAAAACATGATCAGAGACGAAACGAAAACAACGACGCGGCGGAGCGTTGTTACCTTGAAATACAGCTCCGGCGACCCCATCGAAGCTGAAAAGACTGAAACTTGGAGGAGGAGGAGGAAGGAGAAGGAGGGCAGGCGGCAGAGACGGCGGTGGTGGCGGCGGAGGAGGGCGGAGAGAGAGAGAGAATCTGATCAAGAGGGGCCCGTCGGCTCCTCAGTCCTCATTTCGCTTCTTTTTTTTTTTCCTCTCTATTTAAGTTCAATATATATATGTAAATAATTAATTGCTGAAGCTAGCTTAATCCGGATTAATTATACTTTAGGTAAATTTAAAAAGAAGTAATTATCAAGGTGAAAGGTAGGCTCGATGTTCTTATTTTCATTTTTCTTATATTGTTGTAATTCAAGTTAAATTTTCCATTTTCGTCTCAATTAGCATTGCATGAGATTTTTTACAATCTATATATATATGTATGAATATATATCAATTGACGAAATAATGAATTATTTGACGAACATATTTACTATTAATAGTTACATATATTATTTTAAAAATTATATAAATAAATGATAAACACATGAGTTTTCTCTCAAGAATTGTTAGGACTGATCCACCTGTAAAGAGAGGAATCTCTTTTGCAAAGATTTGCAAAATTGATGGGTTAAAATGTGGCAACAAGATTAAATGAAAGCTTAGCAGTTTATATATTATTGGGAAATGTGCACCGGAAGTCCTCGATTTTTTGGAATGCAATCAAGACTTATATATATGGATTGGTTCATTTAAGTGCCGAACATTTTCTAAAAATGCAATTGGCTCCTTTTAATGAAAAATATCCAAAATCGACGACTTGTCACTAAAAATTTGCCTACATGACATCCTTAAATTGCACTTCTTATTTTAGAACCCAATTGAATATTCTCCAACAGAGTTAGGACTTAATTGTATCAATTGAAATTCATATAACTTAATTGTACTTTTTAGTGATTTTTTTTTCAAAAGCTTGCGCATATTTAAGGGCTTGCTCGTCTTCTTTTTAGTAAAAATGATGGGAGAAGAGTGGAAGTATTCATGCGTGGTTGCGACCTTCAACTCAATTCGCAAGCATTCGAATTAAATAAAATGAATAAATAAAATCTCTCCGTATATCTTGGCCTTTTTTTTTTTGAGTCGAAATATATCTTAACTTTGGTTAGTAACACAGGTACGCTCTTTTCACATGAGGTTGCATAAATAGAAGAAAAGAAGATAAAAACAAAAGATAAATGAATCATATAGTCAATCATATTCAAATAAAATAGATTGAGTTGGGCAATGTATTAGGGGGCTCGAAGTACCCTCGTTGCTCACATCCAGCCAGCGAGGACTCGGTGACGAAGAGGATGAGTTGATGAAAATTATCCAACTAATTCTAAATTTATTGTACACATATTAATTCAGTATTATTTTTTTTTTTCATTTTACCAATTCAATCTTAAACTTTAGTTCAAAATTTGAAAGTAGTCATTCCAATCAACCGTTTAAGTGGTGGGTGCCACATAGGATGGTCAATGATGATTAGACCACAATGTTAGTGAGATTTCCGGCGGAAATTAATTGGGATAACTACATTGGAATTTTGCGTCAAGATTCAGGACTAAAGTTTAAGAGTAGATTTGCTCCCTTACAATAGTTAGGACTAATTGGTAATTTTTCACGAGTCATCTCGAATGTCATTGTTTCTCTAGTCACAGGAGAATGAGATGTCCCCATGGGAGAGGGAATTGGGTAATTTCTATTTTGTTTTTTGGCCAATCATAACAAGCTCGGATGCAATGCAAAATGTGTGTTCTTCACGCTTAATGCGCATTACAATGCACGGACGCTTCTAGTTTTGAACAGTTATTTCAACACTTTTGCATGCGTGAGAGGTACACCAAGTCCTATAAATTCGACTCTTAGCTTATTGTATACCACAAAGCTCTTTCATTTGTCTTGTTTCTTCTGATCTACTATTTGACCAAAACAAGCTAGGTCCAAATGGCCAACAGCAATGAAAATGTTGTATGAACACTTAAGGAATGGATGGTGTTTGCGGTCCATCTAGTAATAGCTAACGCAAAACCAGAAAAAGAAAACTACATCAAATTAATTATTCTTGAGAAGTCTCAAGTTTTGATGGCAAATGGCAGTGGCGACTAGGGGTGTGCATTGTCCAGGCGGTTCGGTTCCCGGGTGGATCCATGGAATCGGTCTCACAATAATAATAATATCACTTTCTCAATCCCACCCTACTTCTTCGCTTGCTGTCCTTTTGAGTTTTGCCCACTAACTGCTTGGTGTTTTGTCAAGGTTTGCTTTAGACTTGTTAATGTCTGGATGTCTCCATTTGCTCGGCATTTTGTCAAGAAAACTGCAGGCCAAAGAACGAACTTGACGTAAAATCCAGATCAAGATTAGCTCAAATAAGCTCAAACATTCACATCCAATCACTAACGAGACAAAACATACAAACTAACGCAAGCCACCGCCACACTGAGTACTTGTGCAGCAGCCTATGAAGCACGGACACGTTGCCCGTGCTTCCGTGTCGTGTCCCACACGTGTCGGAGCGTGTCGGACACGTCGACACGCTTGGACACGGTCGGACACGCGGTCAACGCGTGTCGGATTTTCCGACACGCGGTCAACTTTTCTCGACACGCGTGTCGACGCGTGTCCGGAAGACTCCGGGTGGAGGCGAGGGAGGGGGAGGGAGCAGAGGCCGCGAGCGACGGCGAGAGACGGCCAGAGAGAGGAAGAGAAGAGGAAGGGATCGGGGCCCGAGGGGGCGCCGAGCGGCGGCGGCGGCGGCGGCGGCGGCGACGGCATCTCCTCCTCCTCGGCGTCGCGTCCGCTCCATCGTCGGAAGCTGAGAAACGATACGAGGTGCGAAAGAGGGGAGCGAGGTCTGCTGTCTGCGTGTTTGTCTTGGTCCGGTGCTTTTTGTACGAGCAGTAGAAGGAGGAAAAAGAGGGTCGCTAGGGTTTGTGATAAGGGAATAAAAATTAATAAAAAGAGGGGGACGATGGCGTGTCTTTTGAGTTTTGGGAGAGGGGAAGTGAGGCTGACAGCCTGTCTGTCAGTGGTTTTGGGAGGGAAAAAAGTAAAATAAGTTTAGGGTGGAGGGAAATGGATAAAGGAAAGAAAGAGTGGATTTGGGAATTTTTTTATAGAAAAATTAAATAAATGAAATTAAAAAATAATTTCGAAAAGTAAAAGTATTGAATTTTGAATAATGATAAATTTTGATCATTTTAAAAATCATGAATTTATTTAAATAAATTGATTCTAATTTTTTATTAATTATTAGTTTTATCAATAACTTTTGTTAAAATTAAAAACATGTTTCGCATTAATTATGAATATATCTTTCGAATTTCAAATGAATTGATTTATTAATATTATTAGTGTAAATTTATTATAGGCTTTTTTTTAATTAATTAATTATTTATGAATTTGAATCAAATTAATTAAAAATAAAAATATTAATTTAATATTCAACGTGTCGCAACGTGTCGGAATTCTCTATTTTTTAGAAATGACGTGTCGACGTGTCGTGTCGTGTCGGACACTCGTGTCGTGTCGCGTGTCGGTGCTACATAGGCAGCAGCAGATCAAGAGAGATGAGATCCCACTCTGGAAAGATACCCAGGAGACAAAAGGCTTTCAGGTTTGGGCTTATCGTCCCTCTGGCGGTCTCGGAAGGTCAGGGGCTGAGCAGCGTCTCAGGAGGATCGGGACTTTCTTCTGCGAGCAAAGATCGGGACTAATTTTGGTTCGTGCACTGCTTGCTTTTGATGCTGGGTTTGTTAATTAGTAATTTCAATTTTTTTAATATTAAAAATTAATCGGTCTGGTTCGGGTGGGCGGGTGGACGGATCCGCCCATGGAATACCCACGGGTTCTCATAAATTGGAACCGGGAACCGGACCCGTTCCCTCAAGAACCACTGGTTCTGGTGCGGTTCCGGGCAGATCCCGGTTATTTTGCACACCCCTAATGGCGACGACAGCATAGTGGCTCACGATGGTGGTCGGCGGTAAGGGCAACGGCAATGACAGCTCACAAATGTCATTTTTACCCATAAAAACAACCTAGCGTCTATGCGCGTTTTGATAAGTGACCTCACCGTGATTTTCTCCAAGACACTTGCCATAAAATCAGCCATATTCCACCAACTTTCGATGGTTTGGTTGGTCACTCTCAAGTTAATTCCAATATTGAAGACCATAAAATTGCTCCAACCATGCGTCCACATAAGTCCAATATTTGTCACCCAATTTAATGAATGCTAATCTACCATACCCATCATAAATTGCTCTAAGCACACAGGAAAATAGATCTGGATCCTCGCACAAGTTAACTTTGTGAACCCATAAATAAAAGCAACAAGGACAAGGACAGTCGCAAACCATCCATCACCAAAGCCACGACATATTCTATTATAGCGCACACTTAATTGCATGTCATAAGTCTTATGATTTATCCCATCATACAAATTATGCCTATCTCGACAATTATTTGTTGTTGGAATTATCACCTATTTGGTGATAGTTTATAATCCTTTTCTTGAAAATCTATCATCACTACTTATCACTTATCGCAATAACCTATCAAGTCCACTTGTCACTTATCGCAATAACTTATCCACTAAACCATTATTAATTAAAAATAAGTACAATTAACCTTAATATAAGCTACTCTTAAACGTAATTAATATCCTAATCAAACCATCAATAATGTGATTTATTTTCACGAAAGAATGGGATGCGATTTGTTTCCTTACACTCGGTATGATCCTAACGGAAGAATGGTGTCGCGACCAAAATTTCGGGTGTGAACCATCTAGGGTTTGGCTAATGGATTGTTAAGCCTAGACTTAACTCGGACTCTCCCAAGCCCATACCAATTCACGACTTAAGTTCAAATATCTAGCATGCAAAAGATTTTTAATCAGGAGTCGCCACTAATCAGTTTACGGTAGGTCGATTAGACACCTAAGTAAAATAATGGGAGAGTTATTTTACTCCTACGAACCAAAGATTTTGGGTACGGGGACTTGGTTACACTAGACTATCTTAGTGCCCTTTCGGTACCATTTCTTTTTATTTTCAAAAAATGTTTTATAGGCAGCTTGAATTGATTTTAAATTTACTCACTAACACGTGAGGCGATCATGCAGGTGCGCAAATCACCAATTTAACATCCAAGAAAGCAATGAATAAATTGCATGACTTACCTCGTAGCAACGAAAGCATTTGCATTGTTAGATCAGAATTCGCATAAACAGTTCTAGATATGATTTTTAATTAACACGCAATCACTCAATTTTTTTGTTTTCACTTATTCGATGAGAATAATGCAATGCATGCTACTAATCTAATATGAAATGATATCACATGGCAATATGACCTAAACTATATGACATGAGTGAAGTGATGCAATAATTAAATGTGCAATCTAAATTAACCAAATGACCTAATTCTAATGACGAGGAAGATCTAATTAAATCAACCTAGCAATTGCTAAATGACATGCATTTCATGCACCTAATTCTATATGACGTGCACATGATTTTTCTATTCTAAAAAAAATGCAATCTATCTTGGAAATTGCAACTAATTTATCCTAAGACAAATTTTATTTTTTCATGAAATTCGAAATTAAGGAAAATGCAAAACATAACTATCTAGATTAAGATTCTATCCAGCTTATATTAAGGATAAGGTAAGACTAAGTCATAAATTTAAACTAAGATATTATCTTAACCTGACAAGCTCTAACCTAAGATGCAAAAATCAATCTAAACTTAAAATGAAACATGCAATTTATTTTAATATGCCATGACGTGCAAAGAATGCCCTAATTCTAATTTTTTTCTTTTTTCCTTTTATGAAATTTGAAATTAAAATTAAACATGCAATTCAAATAAAAAAACTAACATCCTAAATGAATGCACTTTCTTTTTGGATTTTATTTCATGATTCAAAATAAAATCCCTATTCTAAGTATGCAAGATAAAAAAACCTAATCCTAATTCAAACTTTTTTTGGATTTTTTCTTTTACGAAAATAAAATTGACTCAACCAACACCACAGCAAATCAGACAATATAGAATTGATATCCAGAAATTGGCGAACCATATCTCGCGCATGAGATCGAGTTGGCCAACTTTAAAATTAAATCGCGAATCGAATCTCGAGCGTGAGACCGAATTGACGATTTTTGCAAGAAATTGCGAGTCGAATTTCGGGCGCGAAAATCGGACTGTTAATCCCTCAATTTGAGGAGCTCTTTCGTGTCGGAATCTCAATCATACATCAAGGAACAACTCTACTAAAAAACAAAGTAAATAAATGAAAATATCATAAAAAAAAAAGTTAATAAAAAGAAAAACTACCTAATTGATTTTCTTTTTTTTTTTCTTTTGTTTTGCCCTTTTCTTTTTCACAGCTTGGCAGCTCGTGTGGCTTCGCCGCCGTCGGTCACCGGAGGTAGTGGGTCTCCGGCGCGGGTCGTCAGTCCGGCAAGGGAGCTCCGGCGAGGAGGAACCAGCAGCGAGCAGGGCGGATCAACTCAGAAGGGCTCGAACAGCAGGACGTCGAGTGAGTAGGGCAGAGGCGCGCGATGCAGGGGCGTCACGGGAGCAGCAGCAGCGGTCGTCGGGAGAAGCTCAAGGCCGGCGCGGTGCAGGCGGTGGGCAGATCTGGCTCGGGTCCGGCCGCGGCAGCAGCCTCGAAGGCGGAGCAGAGGTGATGCGGGCTGCAGGGGACGCCTGGAAGGTAGGCAGCAGCTTGGACCGGGAGGCGAGGCTCGTTGCAGGAGCAGCAACGGCCCTCGGGCAGCAAAGACCCGTGGAGCAGAGGCGTTCGGGCGGAGGACTCGGGGCCGGCAGACGCAGTAGATCGAGCAGCGCGGGTCTGCCTGGCTTCGGGCGGAGCAGCAGCGGGTTGGATCGAGCGGCGCGGGTCTGGCTCGCTTGGTTTCGGGCGGAGGCGCGGCGCAAGGCGTCCGGCGGAGCGAGGCAGACGGCGGGCGCAGCTGGGTCGCGGTGAGGCGCAACTCCACTGCCAGGATCGAGCGGCCTATCGGTTGCAGAGGTGGGGCAGTGAATTTTGGGAAGACAATGAACAGAAAAAGCAAATCACCCTCCCTCCTTTGCTGTTTCTGCCTTTACGCTTTCCCCCTGTCTTACTTCTCTCTCTTTTTTTTTTTTTTTTCACTTAAAACCCCGAGAAAACCAACCCCTTTATCGATCTCCGTGCACTCCTTATATAGGGGAAGTAATTTGGATTTCAACTTTTCTTCGAATCAGTATCCACAATATTTTTCATGAAAATCATCCCATACTGATAAGGATTCGAGATTAAGATGAAATTTTTCTCTAAATCCAAATCTTTCAAAACCAAATCGCAATATTCTTTTACCCATCTAGCCTATCAAAAAAAAAATTCATATCTCGGAAAAATTTTAAAATTTTATATTCCCACGAGATAATTTTTAATTATTAAGAAGAACACGGCGCCAACCTCGCTCGCTTTCACGCCCGATCCATCTAATTCGAACTCGTCCGCTACCGGTCCAATAAAATGCAAAAAATGCAAATAAAACAATAAATGTAACTTAAATCTATATGCTATGCAATTAATAAAATTAACCCATAATTTCCTATGAAATAAATAAATAAACTAAATCGCCAAAATTTAGGTGTCAACAAATGGCAAACATGCTAGGCTAATGCACAAGTATCGGTCAATCGATCCCAACTTCTTCAAAATACCATCCATCATGTTTCTTGAAAGGCATGCTCAATCTGCTTCTTGGATACTCGTTTAGCCCATTGCTCAAGAGAAGCCAATCAAGCCGTGGACTAGACTGTCAAGATCCACTAATTAGGAATTTTTCCTTATCGTCAACGCTTGTTATGTTCTGCCTTTGAATGAATGAGATGGGATGTTTAGACGAAGAAAAAAAGAATACTCATGTTTCCGTGAACAAATGAATAGAAGGAAAATCCTGTTTAAGGAAGAGTCTTAACTTAATAAGACCATGACACGTCACTAAAATATACAGCTTCCTTTTCAAGTGATCATCAAAATAGAGTGGTAAAATCCGATCAAAATAAGTACTAATCTTGTTTCGATGTGATATGTTGTAACACCTATTTTTATTGAGGCTCTCGATTCACTAAAATAGGAGATGGAGTTTCAGCAACAAAGAGTTTTCAGTGAAACAAAATGATACGTGATATCTTAAGAAACTATAATTCATTTAACATTTACGAAGAATGAAATCCATGTGTCAATGATACCTATTGCCCCCGCCAAGACACCTATATAAAGCATTATTCCGAGGCTGTTTGTGTTACCTCAACCTTTTTAGTCATATTACCGACGGATTATTGTTGTACATACCACTTCCATTATTTCAATGGATAATAACTATGACTTACAGCTAGATAGTATAAGATAAGATAATTCCACGATGATTCCATATAATCGTTATAATTTCAAACTAGCTGCCTAACCACAAGTACACGAGATTAAAGAACGAAATTCTCAATAAATCGAGGTAAGATTTGTGATTACATCATGATATAGATGTAATATTTATATGCTTGCACTGAAAAAAAACCTAAATTAGGAAAGACAGATATTTGAACTTAAATTGAGATAGAGGTTACACGTCTCTTGTGCTAATCACCGAGTGTTACTAGATATAGTTATAAACAAATATAAAAAATTGTATGAACATACAATATAGGTGCACATATATTATTTATTACCGAGTTACCAGATAAAATTAGGAAAGACAGATATTTGAACTTCGAGAGATAGAGGTTACACGTCTCTTGTGCTAATCATTTATGGAAATTGGTGGAAAGAGAAAAATTGACTAGAAAGTTTCAGATGAACCGAAACAATTGCTTCTATGATGACATATTGTCGATTAAGGGGACACAAAACAGGAAAAATTGTCCAGTCGGTGTTCAACCTATTATACAAATATTAATTTAGTTTTAAACTCTCCAAATTTGTTAATCAGTCTTTTGCACAAAGTTCCAAGATAATTATTTTAATCAATTTTAACTGAAAATCACTATTGTGGTGGTCCAACTAGGGGTGATTGCTTACAGAGTGGGTATATTCTAGACTTGGAACCTATAACCTACCATAATAGAATTGGTTCCCAATTTTTGGAACTTGAAGCCTATCTTATTTTTCCTATCTGATTCTAGGGTCTACTTGAGAACCTCTATTTTTTCTTTCCTTTTGTGCCTTTTTTGGTTTTATTTTTTATAGCAAAATTATATGAGTAACAAAACAGTTCAAAGTAAAACATGAACGAGTTTGAGTAAGCAAAGTGAGTTAGGAATGAGCGAGAGTTGCGAGGCTTGAATGATTGAGGATGACCCACGAGTGAGCGAGGAGGAGTGTAAACTCAAGAGAGATATTTTTTCTTTCCTTTTGTGCCTTTCTTGGTTATATTTTTTTATAGCAAAATTATATGAGTAACAAAACAGTTCAAAGTAAAAGATGAATGAGTTTGAGTAAGCAAAGTGAGTCAGGAATGAGCGAGAGTTGCAAGGCTTGAATGATTGAGGATGACCCACGAGTGAGCGAGGAGGAGTGTAAACTCGAGAGAGAGAGAGAGAGAGAGAGAGAGAGAGAGAGAGAGAGAGAGAGAGTCATAAAATTTCTTAGTGAGGTTGGAGAAAATAAAGAAAAAGAGAGAGATAAAGAAAAAATGCCAAGAGAAAATAACGGTTTTAAGTTTTTATGAAACTAGTTCCAAATTTGGTCTTATTGATTTGGTTCTTGGGTGCTTCATCACTCAAAACTGGGACCTAGATTGGTTCCAATGGGAACTTGTAATTGGACTAGTTCTCAAGGTGGTCTGGTTTGGTTCCTGAGTAGAATTGATCCAGTTGCATAGACCCAAATCTAATTATGGTCGATTGTCCTACATATCACGCGTCCGTCAGTGATTTCCACATCAACATGATATTAGAGCCACTCCTTGGGCGTCCACCTTCTAGTACTTTATAATTAGGGCCACGATCCCTTGGTGGTGCCATGAGGCTATGTCCTCGGGATTGTTCTACGAGGCCGTAGAATTATGAAGCGATGAAGGATGATGCGGGCAAAAGTCCCACCTTGGGAAATGAAGGAGATTTTTGAGGCTTAGAATGGGTTGAGTTCTTTCTATTGGTAAGCTAGCTTTTCGGGATGAGTACTTCCA
Source organism: Eucalyptus tenuipes (assembly GCA_014182365.1). Lineage (NCBI taxonomy): Eukaryota > Viridiplantae > Streptophyta > Magnoliopsida > Myrtales > Myrtaceae > Eucalyptus > Eucalyptus tenuipes. Next base: position 16,664,387 of record CM024541.1, on the reverse strand, counting down.
CCTCTTGTAATCCCTTGTGACGCATGAAGTCTCCCATATATCGTAGCATAAGTTGTATAATGATTTTTCTATCTTGTTTATTTTTCCTAGTCTTATTCCAGGAAGAAACCAATTATAGAATTTCAAATGTGATCTTTTCCCCCTTATTTCTACATGCCATTGTTCTTGGAAAGCATTCTTTTCTTATGAACAATGTATGTTTCTAAAAACCATTTTCTTTGTCCCTCATTTTTTTTTCTCAAATTGGCAATCTTCTTTAAACTTATAATCTGTCTTGATGAAAATATCAAAATGTTTAGGGACAATGATATAAATGGTCAATGAATTTTTGCTTAATGTTTAATATAGTCCATGGACTTTCAATTTGTTTAAAATGGTCTGAACTTTATTTCAATGTGCAATTTGATCCTCAAACCTTTAATTTGTGCAATATGGTTCCTGAATTTATCATAAATATTTGATTTAATACCTAAGATATAATATTTAACATTTTCATATAGTTTAAGGACTAAATTGAACATACACTAAAATTTCATGGATCATATTAAACAATTGAAAAGTTCAAGGACGGCATTTTGCATAGGACTAAAGTCAGGGATCACATTAAATAAATTAAAAATTCAAGAGCTACATTACACATTGAGGCAAAATTTAGGGATCCTTTGTGTCATTTCCCCAAATGTTAATTGGGGAGTCTGAAAATGTAAGTGAGCTTGGTCTTGGGGTTATCCTACGCTCCTACCTTTGTTAGGATGCATAATTGATGATTCTTTTTATGGCAACATATGATCAATTCTATAAGTACACATATTACTTGGTCTTCTGTTTTTGGATTTCACTTAGAAACTAATCTCTCATGATCTGTTTCTGAGATAGATAAGCATGATGATGGGAAAATTACTCATTTAGTTCAAGCATATTGCATAGATGCTATTTCAATCATGAACTTTTCCATTTTGTCAATTTAGTCCAAAATTTTTGTGTGAAATTTTAATATAGTCATTTTCGATCAATTTTCGTTGAAATCACTAATGTGGTGGTTAAGTCATTGCTAGTTTTCCTATGTGGCACACCATCACATTAGCAATTTCTAATGAAAATTGGCTGGAAGGACTACATTAGAATTTTGCATAAAGATTTATGATTAAATTGACAAAACTAAAAAAATTTAGGATTGAATTGACATCAATGCAATAGATTTAGGAATGATTGACCAATTTTCCTGCATGATGACCTAGATGGTATTTTTATATGAAATTCTTGTAGGTAAATTCTCCTCATTCAATTCTACAATGTTCAACTTCATCGATCGACTCTTATTGAACATAGCTTCTATTTCTCCATCTTCAATATTCAATAATCTTTTTAACTTCTCGAGTTTTTTTTAATAGGTCTTTGAACCTTTTCTCGTCGGAAAATCTATTTCTTTGATGGTCCATTATTGAAACGGTAAAATTGAACTGTCTTAAATCATGTAGGTCCATCACACAACGTGGATTCTTGCGATTCCTAATAAAGAATCTGTGAACTTATTATGCCCAATCTCTTAACTATATAATAGCAGAAGTGTGTAGTCCAATCCTTGCTAGGGTAAAAATGTATTCTGAAAATTATAACATGGGAGGCAAACAAATAAATAATGAAAAATTGTCATTTCCAAGAAAATATCGCTTTGATGACAATTCAGTAAATATGTAGAGCTATGAAGGATAAAAAGATAACTAAAAGATGGTTTTTGAAAGGGGCCGACTAGTTGGGACTAAAACCGTTCCAAAGGTATAGCAGAGTCTTTTCTTTTTATCTTTATCGTAATTTTGTGACTAAAAGATTTTTAGATGCTGTTGATGCATGGCCTGACTGTCCACGCAAATAATCAAGTGTATTTAATACTAATGTCTCGATCTTCCTTTACATATGCCTTTATGGTACTTTGTCCTAAAGTGACTATTTGGGTAACTTGTCAGTCATCATGAAGTGCTTCAAGATATGAGCACGGCTTGAGAATAGAGATTAAACAAGGAAGAAATCCCAAGTTTCAGACCTTCCCATGCTTCATCTTTTGGCACAAGCGATGTTCAAGTTAGAAATAAAGAAGGTCCAGAACCGAACCCTTCAGGTTGGAAGGACTAACTCATTTTCTGATGAAGAACACTGGAACTAAAGAAACGAGAGATAGAAAAGACCATTTAGGTCTGAAAAAACTGTTTTAATACACGGAAACGGTTTATTAATCAAACAGCATTTTTTACAAACCAGATATGAATGAATTACAATATAGTTACGAGTCAAAGTTTCTACAATGTGGACGGTGACACCGGAATGACGAGAAAAAGGAAATGCAGAAACCCGACAAACTCTTCGCAAGTTACATTGCCAAGAAAAGAATACATTAGGTATACGTATTATGGATGGTAATATGTAGCCCGAGCTTGGTGCACCATTTACGCGGTGGCGGTATCAGAACATCATGAATGAACAATCAGAGAGAGAAGTGGAATCATAGAGAGAAGTAAGAAATGCAGACAAAACCTTATTTCAATGCCAGAGTTTTTTGCTTGAGCTGAGCAGTGGGAAGCATACGTCTGAGCGGTGAAATAAAATTGGCACTGAATAGAAAGAATCACAGGGAGCTCAGGTTGCCTCCACAGATAAGATCTCGAGTTCAGCCCACCAAAGGGGAGAGAGTCTCGGGGTCGCTTGGTCTGGCGAAATAGCAATCACATCTCTCAATCTCGCTGTGATCTCCCTCATCGAAGGCCTCTGCCTCGGATTTGGTTTGATGCAATCAATGATGATCTCGCAGATGATGTCGAGCTCATTGTTCTTGAAGTTCTTGAGGGTAGGGTCAATGAGGCAGCCTGTGCTCTTCTTATCATACAAATACTGAGAGGCCTGTCGAATTCATTGATCATATTATGACAGTGAAAAACAATATATATTCGATTAGAGCACTAGCTTTCCTCACCACCCTCCTTTGATTGTAGAGCAATCACCAACTTACCCAGTCAACAAGAGGTCCTTGTTCATCCGAATAAGGGAGCTTTCCTGAAATAATTTCGAGCAGCATCACTCCGAAATTATAGACATCTGTCTCTGGATCGGCATGAGGTGGCAATTCAGAATGTTCCGACTTATCTTCATCAGCATTCTTCACCTTCGATAGAAATCCTGACCAGATGTTCTCTGCAACCTGAGATACGATACATTAGAGAAGTGAATGGAAATGCGATACAGCCAAAAAGAGAAAAATGGAAATGTATTGACATTTTATGGTGTAAAATTTTACCTTAGCAGCATAGTCATCTGTCAAGTATATTGATGATGCAGAAAGGCCGGTATGTGCCATGGGTGGATTCAGATCGTGATGCATGTACTGGAGGCAGTAAGCAATTCCCATGATGATCCTCACCCTTGTGGTCCAGTCCAGATGTTCTGCTTCTTTAACTAAAAGCCACAAGGAAAGGGAAAATGTAGTTCAGCTTTGTAAATTCCCTCTTGTAACCGACTAATTCAGACGACTTTTGAAGTTTACCATGGAGATGCTCGAAAAGTAGACCGTTTGGAGCATACTCGAACACCATCATCCTAGTGAATGGTTCCTCCTCCTCACAATAGCCAATGAGGTTGACAAAGTTCTTATGATTTACCCGTGACAGCATATCAATCTACAAAGATTTCAAACATTTAGAAAGTTAGGAAAGAAAAGCAGGACAAACGCGTGATGCACTGGAATAACCAGTGATTAGACAGTTTCGATCAACTAGGCGTCAAGTGATCAATGGCCGCAGCCGGGGAAAGAGCGCACCTTTTTCCGGTAAGCTTTCTCTACACTTGCTGACCAGTCTTTGGAAGAAATTGCAGTGGGCTCGGTAACAGCAATCTCAACCCCACTGGATAATGTTCCCTTATACACAGTGCATCCATTAATTGTGCTGACGATATTGCTAAAGTCCTCGCAAGCAGCTTCCAGCTCCGACCGATTCAATTTGGGGACCCCTGCATTTCATCATAAAGGGGTTAAATTCTTCGAATGAGGACATTTAGAAGCCTGTTTAAGGCATTGGTTGCAGCATAGCAACACCCATCACATTGATATGGGTCAGTATAGAAAAGGCAGAGACTGGTTTCTAAGTTTGCATCGCGTCTTGTGTGATAACATTAAACATCAATCCAGAAGAAAACCAAAGATGTCGAAACACTTATTGTATTTCATAATGGATTCACCTGTGATAAATGCTTTCTGCAACTGGCCACTCAATCCAGTCTTCCATGGACCGATGGTAGCCACTCCTTGTTTTCGGCAGAAGATGAACATGGAGATGACAATGATGAGCAAGACGGCCACACTAGGAACGATAATGATGATATATCTCCGTGCTTCTTCAGAAAGTCCACTGGGTGAGGAATCTGTATTAGTAGTTTGGGAGGACGCATCGTTAGGCTTGGATGAATTCTGAGAGGGAGGGCTCGGAAGTAAAGGCGGCGGGGCCGGTGGTGCAGCAGATTGTTTCTTCTTTCCATCTGGTACAGCTGGGAAGGACCCGCTACTCCGGGTAATAGGAACAGTCGTGATCTCGGAAGGGAGAGACCCAGCATCAACAGGGGCAGCAGCAAGATTACTCGACTGTCCAAGTAACTTCCGGCGTGATGAAAATCCATTCTGTGTGTTCAGGAGCATTTCTGGCTCTGCGGTGCCCGTACAAATAAATAAGACAAATTGCATTTTCTGAACAGCAGAGATATATGTCTAATGCCACATTTAGTTAGTCTCTACTCACCAGCAATATCATCACGCAAATTGCCTCCAGGGCCGTATGGGGAGTCCTTAGCAAACCTGAAACTTATAAAAAGAGCTAAAAAATTATGTCACTGAAGCAAGATGATGAAATTGCTTAACCCTAACAAAACGAGCGAAATACATACTGTGGAAATCCGAAGATGTTGAGGTAACGTGAAAAAGCTCCTTTCAACGGGCAAAAGAGTGAACCTGCCTTGTGCAGATGTTTCCACCTGCTCTGCCAAATGCTGCCCAATATGTGGATTAAAAGAACAAAAAGAGGACATAAACCTAGAAGATGACTTAGAACTGAAACTCGGAGCAAATGACGGAAAGAAAGGCATTGTGAGATGTGGTTACTAGTTTCTTACCGGAGTCCAACTTTTCTATTCAGGCATCCTTTTCCCGCGGTCATGTCGATTGTGAAGTTTTCATCGGACTGCATCTTAGAAAGAACATTTAGCTCCTCAAGCTGCATATGGACAGTTCTCTCAAGTTTGTTGCCGCCAAGCAACCTACCATAAAAAACAGAAGCTGGTAACAGATATTAACCCCAGTCAAATTGCTAGAAATCATATAGTCTAAGGTTACACTCACAAGAATCTCAGAGACATCATCTTGGTTATTTCAGCTGGAATTGTTCCAGTCAAATTATTCCCCCTCAAATCCAATAACTCCAGCTTTGTCAGGTCTCCAATTTCTCCAGGGATGGCACCAGAGAAGTGATTCTGGTAGAGTATTCTGAATGCAAGCAGGGAAAAAAAACATAAAACAAGAAATTTAGAGAGAGAGAGAGAGAGAGAGAGAGTTAATTGGAAATAAAAGCTTTCCACCTAGTGTCAGCAAGACATAAGAGGACTGCTATTGTCTATGTCTACATTCATTCCAGCTTGGACCAAAATGGTGGCAAGAAAGTGAAAACTACATCATGTTCTCCACTTATTTCTTTTTATCGAACACAAAATATCATGATAGAAGGTGAAGCCAAAGAAATGGAGTCAAATGTAACATCGAGATTCTTAAAACTCCCATAACTCATCAAACGGCATGAAAAGAAAATGCAATTTGAATCTCAAGCAGCTTTGGATGGAAAGAAGTGCGACTTCCCCCTAGTAATCCTAAAAAGTACCAGAAAACTGGGTACATGGACATGTTAGAACACCTGGAACCATGAAACTTAGGGTCTGTCAGGAGTACAGAGGATCATCCTAAAATTCACCAGAGATTGCAGACTTATGTATCATTTATGAAAATAACAATGAAACTGTCAACCTCCTAACACTTCATTTCAGGCAAAAACTCCCAGCAAATGCAACTTTTGTTTTTAGATAAAAGTGCCAGGCGATCTACTGCAGCTTTCTCCGCATTAACCAGAAGTCGACCTACGGCAGACAGAATGTAACTGAATTTTGCTAGGACGTGTAATTTACAGTAATGCCATGCAGTATGATCTCCTCAACTGCAAAGACATGGAAATGTCCTCCTTACAGGGATTGTAATTGACTAAGCTTTCCAAGCTCCGTCGCCAGCAGCCCTTCCAAAGAAAACCCAGTCAGGTCCCTGCAATGGTTGAGCTGAATGAGAGAGAGTTCACGCGATTGGTTCAGCTTGTTCAATCTTTCAAATCATTGAGATCGTATGCTGCAAGAAGACGAGCTTGAATTTCCCCAAACTTGATTGAAAACTGAATCACAAGGGGTGACTTACAGCTTTTGAACTTCACCATCCACACAGTGAACGCCCAACCACTCGCACGGATCATCATCCTCGACGCTCCAATTTGCAAGAGCCCCATATGGATCGAGATCCACTTTGTCACGGAATTTCAACAGAGCAAGTCCTGCATTTTCAATCAAAAACAGGAGCGATGTGATAAAAGGATAGGGAGGAAATTCACTCGAAGCACGTCATCTGTTCAGAATCCAACGAGAACCACTAAAAATATTAAGTGGAACTCGTCGAACTAGTTCTCATCAAGCTGGAGTGGACCTAGCTCTGAATATGAAAGTTATCCTTTTTCCTTCAACCAAAAATTGTGGTATTGCAAGAATTATGACATCCACTTCTGTGCTCACGTAACAAAAATCTTCAGGAATAGCTACACATGGATGCAACATTTCGAACTTTTCTGGTACAATTCTAAGGAACGTACCATCTTGATTTGGATAGAAATATAACACGAAAAACGACAATCACCTTCAGAATTGAGAGACCGACAATGCCAAATTTGCAGACCGAGGATCAAGAAAAGCAGATAACAAGGGAGCTGGAATCCAAGTGGGTTCCATCTTGCCCCCATCGCTTGATGTACCGACTGGCGCAATGTTGGCTATGCAATCTCGCCAGGTTTTCTTCAACGAGGAGAAAAAAGGTTGAAGAGAAAAACACCTCCTTCAATATTTTTTTTCTTATACATTCCACCACCATCTACAGATTTACAAAACTACGCTTCTAAGAAATGCAATAACGTGAAAGCTTCCCCTCCATCATCGCATCAGGGTCCCTCATCTTTGTACTCTGTAAAATTCTGCTACAAAACCCTTTTAGGAGAAAATCACATGAACCTCTTCAGAGCTCGCAAATCTGCAAAAATGCAAGCAGCATGCGGAAAAAAGGGAAGAACAAGAATACCCTCATGAGCAAGCGATCCGAAAAATAAAGCAGAACGAATCCGAGCATAAAGAAATGCCAAAAGGGTGTCCGAGCACTCAACCTTTTCGCAGGCTGCTGTGCTGTTTCCCTTGATACGAGGAGTGGAGATTTGGTTTTGGAATGATACGACTATGCAACAACAAAAGGTCGGAGGTAAAAAGGAAAACGAATTCTCTAGTGAGGAAAATTCTAAACGTCAAGAAATGGAGGTAGAGGGCGAAAGGTGAAGGGGGAGATGAGATGAGATGAATCCCAAAAGGCAGTATCTGGAAAAAAAAAGAAGAGAAACACGATAACAAGTGCTTGAAAATTCTTAATGGAAGGGTTGAAACGGGATTGGTAATGGCGATGAAGAAGACGATAGAATTCAAAGGAATTTTTATTTTCAAATCCTTTTGAGTTTTTCCTTTCGATCACTGCCCTTCTCGTTCTTTCGCAGGACGGTGATGATCTCAGAGGACACCGTCGTCGTCGACCATCTTTCTGGCGTGGTCTCTCTCTCTCTCTCTCAAAGGATGGTTTTCCGCTCAGCTTCTTTTCTTTATTTTGTCATCTCTCTCTCTCTCTCTCTCTCTCTAACTTCTCACCAACCAAACCGGCCACCCCCCACAAAAAGTATGTAATAAGCTGTTGCTGCATGTGTGCCATCTCGTGGGTCCTGACGGCTGCTGCTGACAATGGAATTACATTCTTTCGTTATCATTATTTTCCTTTGCATTTTTTCCACGTCGTTCTAGTTTATTTGGTTGTTCCTCTGTAGAGAGAGAGAGAGAGAGAGAGAGAGAGTAACTGTCAGAGGTGGCGGTTGATGGGATTGAGTGGTGTTGAGGCCCCCCACTTCCGCTGCTGTCGGACGCGCTTCTCTCTCTCTCTCTCTCTAACATTTTCGAGCGTGCCTCCCTCTTTGTCTCCCCTCACCAGTTTTTTTCTTCTTTTTTGCTTTTCCTCTCCTTTTTAAAAGGAAAGGAAACATGGGATTTATTAGAAAACAGCAGCATTCGTGGCAAGACTATGATTAAACAAGGGATTAATAATGTCTGCTTAAAGAAACTTTCTGGGCTAGTCAAAGAGTGGGGGCAAGAAGGCAATCGACACGACCACTTTCTCTCGATATTTTTCCTAAACGATTCCGAATCGATTGTGAAATGTTCGAGATTGCGAAGAGGTTGTCGGTCAGCATCCCCGTCGGTTGAGGGAGGGGAGCTTGTGCGATAGCCTCTTGAGGTGCTGGAGGTCGAAAGCTCATCATCTTACCAAAGTGAGATGCGGACGCTGTATCCGCAAGCTGAGTATGAACTGATAACCTCACCTCACGCCAGCGCATTAGTTCATACCACAAGACTGCCGCTGCGCCGCTGCCATGTGTCGTCGCATATAGAGGCGAGCAAAATAACCAGACGGAATCGAGAACCCCCGAACTGGACTGAATTAGCTTGTTTTGGGTGGTTCTTGCGAGAATCGGTCCAGTTGCTGGTTTCAAGTATGGATTTGAACCACCTAGACCGGCTCGACATAAATATGTTCTTAAATTCTTATGTTTCAAAATACTAATTAGAGTACCCACGGAGCTTCTAAGTTGGCCGGCGCCTTCCAACCTTGTACTGGTGGTTCTGGCAATGGTCTCGTAGTCCCCACACCTCCACAGTGGCACTACCGCACCATTGCCACACTCGAGCTCTTTTCTGTAGGTTTTCCGATGATTTCCGGTAATTAACAGCGCCTAGACTTCTTTGCCCAGCATTAGCATGAGTCCAAGCGTCGTTGCTGTAAACTCCAGTCCTCAGCAGCGATCCCGATGAGTTCCTTGCACGTTCCAAAGCATTGCAATGCTTTAACAGATCCATGTGGTGGTCTTGGTCTTTGCCGTCGCACGTCATTACCCTTTTGCTTTAGAGAGGTTTTACCTTCGAGATTGTTCAGTCCATACACCGACACCTTTAATTGGAGTTACCAATGCCTATTTTCGCCATCATCGCCAATCCACAATGCAGGGCGGAGGTTCCTAGACCCAACCGAGAACCGGCCCAATTTGTAGGCTGTTCTTGATTCCAGGGTGAAACCAACTTATACTGAAATCAATCACCTCTAATAGCATTAATTGACTTAACCTCAGTTCATCAAAATCATGAGCTTCCTAATTGACAACCATGTTGCATTTTGTGGACGCTCACACTAAATTTTTTAATATTGCACCACATTACGAATTCTTCATTATAATTAAGCATAAATTTCATGAATTATAAACTTTCGATTCACAGCGTTATGATATTTCATTGTCATTATTAGTGCAAAGCATTGTATCTCATAATATTTGGATTTTGTGTGAATTGCTGAGTGGGGTCATCCATCTTTTATAAGTTGTTTATCCCAAAGGGGTGGCGGGCGGATCTGTGGTACTTCCATGTCATTAAAGCTTGCTAATTGGACATTAGCAAAACTACTTATATTATCTTGACATCAATTTAGAATGGGAAAAAGCCACAAAAACTCCCCAACTTTACCTTGAATGACAGATTTACCCCAAACTTTGTTTTATAACGTGAAAAATCTCGAACTTTGCAAACTGTGACACATTTACCCCATTAAGGGTATTTTCGTCTTATTCTTTATTTCTTTCTTTTTATTTTTTATTTTTTATTTTTTTCTTCTTCTCTCTTCCCTCTGCCGGCCATGGCGGAGGGAAGCCGGTGCCCGGTGAGGGTTGCCCTCGCCGGCGTTGGGCGAGGGCCTGGCGAGGGGTGCCCTCGCCGGCGTCGGGCGAGGGTGCCCTCGCCCGATCTGGCGAGGGAGGCCCTCACCGGACGCCGGCGAGGCTTCCCTCCGCCGGCCATGGTGGACCCAGTGGAGGGAAGAAAGAAGAAGAAGAAAAAAAAGAAATTTTTTTTAAAAGTAAAAAGACCAAAATGCCCCTATGATTTAGGATAATGTGTCACACAAATGAAAGTTCAGGGTTTTTTGTGTCACAAATAAAAGTTTGGGGTAAATGTGTCACAGTTAGCAAACTTCGGGGTTTTTCACGTCACAAAACAAAGTTTGGGGTAAATTTGTCACTCGAGGCAAAGTTTGGGGTTTTTGGTGGCTTTTTCCCATTTAGAATTCGGAAAGCTATTTACCATATCCCGCATTTAGCTTCTATTCAAGACAAGATAACACTGGATATAAGAGATATATAGTCTAGATAAAAATATTTTTTGTGAGGGCTAGGATAAAAGTGTATAAGATTTTTTTGCATTTATATAGTATAAAAGCTATTTTTCTATAGTAATAAACTTTTTAAGTTGGTAAAATAAAAATAATAATTAAATATAAAAAATATTTCAATTATAATATGAAAAGAAAATTCAAAATAACAAAATAAAAAATTTTAAAAAAATCTGCATTCTTATTTATTCCTGTTTTTATTAAAATATTTGAATTTATTTCTATCCTATAATATCTATTTTACATATATATATATGTATTTATTATTATATTTATTATATATTTCAGGTATATTAGTGTAGTTTGTTATTTAACAAAAAAATTAATTGATGAATGATGAAAGGGATTTAAAAGAGGAATAAAATAGAGTGGGGAAAGTAAATAAAAATGAAATAGAAGAATAGGATTTTAAATGAATAAAATTCAAATTCGAAAAAGGTTTTTTAATTCTCGAATAACGTGGGTAAAGAGCTTTGATAAAAAAAAAAAAACAAAAACGTATCCTCTTATTCTTTTTCTCCTCCTCAACTCTAGTTCACATTATAATTTTACAATTCCTCCGTAACTTTTTGATTCATGTTGAAGCTTTACGAAAATGACAAGAAAATCAAAACTTCTTTTCATTCATAGCTCTCTAGCTCATGTTGAAATTTGATGAAAGTGGTAAGAAAATTGAAACTCTCTATTTTTCAGAATCACAAAAGTGGATGATTATGTTTTTCCCTCTCTTATAAGATTTGGCATTTGTTAGCCGATTAAACTCGTTTGTCGTTGTGGCCCATTATTTTGCTTGTCATGGTCAAACTTGTGACTATGGAATGCTGTAATGAGCTCTTTCGTTATTGAAGTTTAGATCGTTCAATAATCATTGATTGATTGTTGGAGGTTGTCTTCATTTGTGTATTTGTGATTTCCTTCATAGTGAAATGTGAGAGATTCTCGTCATCTTTTTTTTGTTTATTTTCGAGTTCATTTACATTGATATGTAAAATCCACCAAATGATGGACTTAATAAGATATAAAATATTCGGCTTTATTAATATGATTTACCAAATAATGCATATGATATAACAAAATTTTTGAAGTTTATATTAAATCTTATGCAGTTCAATATTGATTAAAAATTTAGATGATCAAATGCGACCTTAGATCTTTAGTATGCTTTATATATGTTATATATCTTAGCATGATCTTGATAATTTGTTCTTTTAATAAAAAACGCATCTCTCACACTTATGGTAAATTAACGGAAAGTACTTGTACTTTTAAAGTAAAACACATTACACGTGTACAGACACGTCATATAACATGTCGGTTATCATTGACAGACCACAAATGTAGCAAGCCGTGCTTGGGCCATGCCTCATTTTGGGCTTGGGCCGGTCAAGGCAATGGCCCCTAATTGGCCAGCCCAGGCTCAATAAAATTCTTTTTTCCTTGATTGAACTTGACTACTGGATTTGATCTTTTAGGGGGTGCGTGATAACCAAAATTTCATTCCGAAATAGTTTTTCATTCCTGCACTGCTTTACGGAAGAGAAATGTTTGATAAACCTATTTAGTTTTTCTATTTTCGGAATAGATTTCTATTCCGTAAATAGATTTGGAAGAGAAATCGGAAAAAGTTTAAAATTTTCTACTTCATTTACGGAATAGAAATCGAAATAAAAATTCTTCTCATCGTTCGTCAATCGCCCTTCATTCGTCGCCGCCGACCATCGTCCGTCGCCGCTCGCCGCCGCCGCCGCCGATCGCCGCCGTCGCCGGCCGCCAAAATAAATTATTTTTTTAAATATCATTTTAAAATGAAAATATTCGAATAAATAAAATGATTTTTATTTTTATTTTTACGAATAAATATTTATTTTACGAATAAATTAAAAAATCCTTAAAAATAAAATGAATATCATTTTATTTTTAAAAATAAATAAATATCATTTTAAAAATAAAAATTATTATAAAAATATCATTTTTTCATTTTTATTTTTATTTTTTATCATAAAAATTATTTTTATTTTAATAACTAAATAAATTAAATAAATTTAATCGAAATAAATTTATTTATTAAAAATAAATTTAATTAAATATCATTTTATTAAAAATAAAAATAAATAAAAATAAAAATAAAAATATTCATTTAAAAAAATAAATTTATTAAAAATAAATTAAAAGTAAATTTATTAAAAATAAATAAATTATTTTTATTTATCATTTTATTTTGATTTTATTAAAATAAATTTATTAAATTTATTAAAAATAATTTATTTATGATAAATAAAAATAAATTATTTTTATTAAAAATAAATTTAATAAATTTATTTTTATTTGTCTTGAGTGTTTTGCCAAATAAATTTATTTTTATTTTTAATTTTTATTCATTTTGAAATAAATTTATTCGTAAAATAAAATAAAATAGAATAAATAAAATAAATTTTTTAAAAATAAAATGATATTTTTATTTTATTTTTTTATGATTTATTTTATTTTATTTTTCTTTATTTTTTGTTAATAAATCATTTTTATTTTTATTTTTTATATTGAAGGTCGTTGGTTGTCGCCGCCATCGCCGTCCGAAATGAAGAAATTTTGTATCGTTATCAAACGAATTTCTATTTTTAGAGTAGAAATTTTGTGTCGTTATCAAACGGTTATTTTTGCTTAAAACTCTTCAGAAATAGAAATAGAAAAATCTATTTCTGTTAAACTATTTCAGAACGAGAATGGTTGTCATCGCGCCCTTAGAATATGAGTGACTATGGATTCCGGGTAGAATCGGGAACTGAACCAATTTTTAGGGTCGGTTAGGTTTGATTCTCGATTCCAAAAGATTTGGAACCGGTACCGGTCGGTTTAGTTCCTAGACTGGAAATCGGAAACTGAAGAACCGGAGATTTTGTGTGTTCTTGCGTGCTGTCCAGAGGTGCTCCACGCGTGTGAAGGCGTGCCGCTGCGTGTGGGCTGTGTGAGGAGAGTGTTGTGCACAGGTGGGGTTAAGCGACATAAACGAGGCTGACTTCATTAAAACCTTAATGCAACTTGAAATATGCATACTGAATTAACTGGTTGGAGTGAAAATGGAGCCACCTTTGTTTGCTGTTTACCACCTTATCAGCAGTTTTACTGTCAATTACGGGAAAAGTGTTATGGTTAGTTCACCCTTTGAAGATCGTACAGTTTTCTAACCCTCGTTTAAATTTTACCGGTTGATCTTGCAAGACGCAACCTTAATATGGTAATGAATCAACAATATCCTCAACATTTTGATAATCAAGCGGGAATATTAGCCATATTAATATAATATGTTATATCAGATTGTTATTAATTTTTTTCTCCATATCACAATCGACAAAAAGAAAATGATGCTGAATTTTACCTATGTGAGACCGCCTTCGATGATAGTGAACGATCTCTAAGGAGAAATAGATGTTTGAATGTTTATATATGGAGGTTTGTTTTCCCATTTTGTAAACGTCTGATCTTTATTTTGAAATTTCTAATTATCTTATGTTATTGTTATGTTTATGCAAAGTTGATGTATCCGAGATAACATATCAATGGAGGTGGAGGGATATAATGAGATGAGTTCGATCATAGAATTATAATTGTCGGGCCATGGAGGTGAAGAAAAGCCATCAATGAGTGCGACAAACACGGAAGAAAATATGGTCACAACTTTGAGAGTATAGCTGTCCACTCATTGTCTTTTGTTTGCAATTTAGAATTTGAATGTGAACGAAAAAAATTGTGAAGTTTATTTAATTAGCTTGTCAACATCTTCACGAAACTACTTACCCTATGTTCGATGAAATCCATAAACCAAGTTTATGTGAGTTTGTTTCTAGCTGGTTTCCTAATAAACTCTGGAATAGATTTTGGGACCATAGATTTGGTTCTAAAGTATGTAAAGTAGGTTCCGAGTTATATAAATTGGGAACGGTCCTAACATGTAGGTTTGAAATTTTAGATGAAACTTGAATTGACCTTGAAATTGCTCACCCCTATCCTAGAATTCTTAGTCAAGCCACGCGGCCCAATAGATCCAATGGCCAGCCAACAACGGCTAAGTGTGGGGCCCTATAACAATTTCAAACTCTCTTGCTCTTTAAACTGTTCGTCAAATTCATTTATTTATTTCTCCTTAAAACATTTAATCGCATTCTAAATATTGCAATGGAGAACAAATAACAACAATATTGTTCGATCATCCCCACTCAATTTGGACTCTTTTAGTGAGTACCATGACAACAATGTATCCTTGTCAACTCTATCCCAGCAAGCTGAGACCGATGACGACGAGACACCATAACCCGACGATTAGAAGGAATACTAGGGGAGAACCACGAACGCTAGGTTTTGCTAAAACACCTCTCCAGACAATACCCTACTAGCAAAGAAAACCCTGAAGCAATTGTGGCACCGCTGTTGCAGAGAAAAACATAAATTATTCTGAAGATATTCAAGCTTGAAATCGAAGCCAATTGTGTCAAGGCAGCCGTTTGCATGATATCTACTACTATATTAAAAGGCAACTCGAGTGGGACGAGCTATTTGAGGAGGCACCAACGCGGATACGAGGAAGAGATGTCCAAAGTTGGGGGATATCTTTGTTGGAACCAAAAAATAATGACAATTCTGGAAATTTGTAACGAGGCACAAGTTGGAGGAGAAATAATTTTTAGAATACTTTTCTAGTGGCCTTTGCCAATCAACGACCCTTACCCTCTATCTTTATATAATAGAAGAGGACTCACACTTAACAGATCTATGGAGTCTTCGAAACTCCTCCTAACAATAAAGTTCACAAAGCTAAAAGAAGAAACAGCACACAATCAATAAATGCAGAAAAAAACAAGCGTATCAATCCATGGAGACTTTTTTCAAAGACTTTGTTTGCGTTCTTTGTCTTCTTCTTGAGTAGGACTTCTTCATTAAATGCTTGGAGACTTTTTGTTCTGCGATCTTCACAAACACCAACGCACCGATTCGTTTTCTTCTTCTTCATATGCTCACCATAAATCGAGGCCTTTTGAAGAATTATGAAAACAAAATATGGAGCTGAGCAACCAATGTGCTCGAATCTTCAAAAATCAAATTTATATTATTCTAATAGCCTCCCTTAAAATTGGGTCTTGAATTCAACAACATTGAGTATCATCTTTAATTTTTCGAACAAATTAGCCTTTAACGGTTTCATCAAAATATTTACAATTTGATACTCTGATAGAAATTAAGTTCAATCTCACCATTTTTGACTCGTTCACGACTATAGTGATACTTGATATCAATGTGTTTGCTCTTGCCATGAAAAAACTAGATCTTTGGCTAATGCAATAGCTGACTTATTGTCACACATAATTTTGGTAGGATCTGTTTGTTCATGTTTCAATTCACACATCATCCTACAAAGCCATATCGCTTGACATGCCATCGAAACTAACACCATGTATTCCGCTTCAACGGTCGAGAATGCAACAACTTGCTGTTTCTTCGAGGACCAAGAAACTATTCCTAATCCAAGAAAGAAAGCATATCCACCAGAAGTATTCTTTTGAGTCTTAGTGTCACTTGCCCAATCATTGTTTGTGTACCCCACTAGATTGAAATTGTAAGTATAAGAATATAAAATTCCATGCTCATGAGTTCTACTGGCATACCGTAATATTCTTTTTGCTGCCTACAAATGTAATTGGCATGGTTTTTCCATGAACCTGCTAATAATTCCCACTCCATAGGTAATATCCGACCTAGTAGAAGCAAATATCTCAAACTCCTGACAATGCTTTTAAACTAAGTGGGATTTACCAGTTCACCGATTTCTTCTTTCTTAAGCTCTAATCATTCCACCATGGGAGTCCAAATTGGTTTGAGCGATTCCATTTTCAATCACTTCAAAATATCATTAGCATATTTTTGCTATGAAATAAATATGCCATCATTTGTCTGCTTCAATTCAAGGCCAAGAAAATAGGACATCAGTCCTAAATCCGTCATCTCGAACTGGCTACTCATAGCTTCCCTGAATTCGGTAAACATCTTTCACAGCTCCTTATAAATATCAAGTTATCAACATAAAGGCACATAATTATTATGTCACCGTTAGTATTTTACTTGATGTACAATATATGTTCATAGCGGCACTTTTGAAAACCATGCTTTAATAGAAACGTGTTGATTCGCGTGTACCCAGCACGAGATGCCTGTTTTAGCCCATACAATGCCTTCTTCAGCTTGCAAACTTGGCTTTCATGCCCTTTCTTCTCATAACCTTGTGGTTGCTATACATAAACTTCCTCTTCAAGGAAACCACTAAGAAATATTGATTTCACATCCATTTGATAGATCCTCCAATGATTTTGAGCTGCAAGTGCTAAGACCATCTGAATATTATCCCTTTGGGCCACTGGTGCAAATACTTCAAAATAATCAATACTTGACTTTTGCTTGGCCCTTTACAACTAGTCTAGCTTTGTAACGATCCACTTGACCGTGGGGTTTATACTTCATATTGTACACTTACTTGACACCAATGGGCTTCTTACCGGGAGATACAGAAGTTAGCACCCATGTGTCATTTTTCTCAGTGGAGTAGATTTCTTCATCTATTTCTTGGATCCATTTCTCATCTACAGCTGCTTTATCATAGGATACTGGCTCATGTTCAATAGATAGACAAAAAATTGCCATTATTTCATCAGCAATTCCTTAATTGTCGTTGTCATCGTCTCTTGTGACCACATAGTCCCTGAATTTTGCTCGAGTCTCCCGCAATCGTTGTGAACGATGTAATTGTGATTCTGAAGTTGCTGTTGGTGAAGAAGATGCACTACCAGTCGAAGATGATGGAGAAGAAGCACTACCTATTGAAGATGATGGAGGCTTTTTTGTATCTCCCTCCGATGGTTCCTCTTTGATGATAATGCTTTTTTGGTCACCCTTTTGGTTCTAGTCCCAGGCTTCATCTTCTAAAAATTGGACATCCTTGCTGATAATTACATTTTCAATGATTGGGTCATACAGCTTGTAACCTTTAATTGTGTCAGTATAGCTAATGAAGATGCACTTTTCGCTTTTGTCATCCAACTTCTTCCTTCGTTCATATGATATATGGGGATATGCCATGGACCCAAATACTTGTAGGAACGAAACATTTGGCTTGTTGCTACTCCAAGCCTTTTCTGGGGTTCTTCCAAGAACACTCCTTGTTGGACACCTGTTTAGTACAAATACAAAATACGCAATTGCTTCCACCCAAAATTTCTTGGGCAAATTTTTAGCTTTTAGCATACTTCTTACCATTTCAAAAATTCTCTTGTTCTTTCTTTTTGCTATATTATTTTGTTGAGGATTATAACTGGCAGTCAACTGACATTTCACGCCATGAATTTTACAATATTTGTCAAATTCATTTGAGGTAAATTTTCCTCCTCTATCCAATCTCAACGTCTTCAAATTAAAGCCTCTATGTTTTTCAACATAGACTTTAAATTCTGTAAACTTCCCAAAAGCTTCTGATTTTTCTCTTAAGAAATATACCAAAGTTTTTTTTTTTTGGTAAAATCATCCATAAAAATTAGTATGTACCTTATTTGTCCAAATGATTTCACCCCGCCAAGGCCACAAATGTTTGTATGTACCAGATCCAACGGTTGTTTTGCTCTTCTAGCTTTGCCAACTGGAAAAGAGTTTTGATGTTGTTTCACAACCAAACACCCTTCGCATGGACGATATGGATAGTTAATCAATGGCATGCTGGTCACCATCTTTTTTTGCAACATTAATTTTAGTCCACGAAAACTTAGATGCCCGAACCAGGGATGCCATAACCAGTCACTACCTTTCATCATTGCTCGAAAACTCAAGAAACTCTTCGTCTGAAGAGTATGGGGAAACATCCAATTCTTTGTCATTTACACCGTCATAATCAACTTGTTGTCAACACCTCTAATGGTGCAAACTCCTTTTTCACTATGAACTTTGTGACCTTTTTTTGGAAAGTTGCCTAAACAGTTAGCAAATTCCAAAATAGTCATGGTAACATTAGTATCATCTTTTGACTTGATATTAATGTTACCTTTGCCCATCACGGGAATTTTTTATTTATTCCCGAAGTTGACTTCACCATGACTCGTCTCGTCTAATTGCAAGAATAACCCCTTTTGGCTAGACATACGATTGCTGCAACTAGTATTCAGATACCATATGTTGGTGTCTATGGTGCTTGAGTCACCCTTCTTACATGCTAGCACCATATATTCTTCAGCATCGGTGGCATGTGCTCATTTTTCCTGCTCGTATGTCGCCTTTGCTTGGCATTTGGATCTATAATGTCCAAATTTATTGCACTAAAAACACTTGACTTTTGATTTGTCACATGTATATTTTCTGATGAAATTTGAATTTCCACCTCTATCTTGGCCTCCTCCACAATCTCAACCTCCTTGATAGCCTATTTGACTTGATGAAGCGACCCAACTCTGCAATACTTGCTCGGGATTTGAACCAATGTACTTTTGATTCATTCTTTGCTCATGCGAGCACAATGAACCCATCAACCTCTCTAATGTTAGGGTTGGCACATCTTGCCCTTCTTGGATCGCTGCGAAGATGTAGTCAAATCTTTCAGTCAAAGACCTCAAGATTTTTTCTACGATTCGTACATCTTAGAGTTCTTCAGCATTAACCCTCAATTGGTTAACGATGGTTTGCACATGATCAAATTACGCCAAGATTGATTCAGAGTCATTCATGTGTAAAGATTCAAAATCACCTCGAAGTGTTTGAAGTTGCACCCATTGATAGGGGTGTGCAACCAGATCGAACCACTCGAAAAACTGGTTTGGGAACTGGTTAGAACCGGTCTGGTTCCCGATTTTGAGTGAAGACCCACCCGGGAACCGAACAGGTTTTGGACCTGGTTTTTAGATATTGTTAGAAAAAGTGAAACCCTAAGCATTCTTCTCTCTCTCTCTCTCTCTCTCTCTCTCTCTCTCTCTCTCTTTCAATCTTCTTAAACGATTACAATCCTGCCCTTCTCTCTCAATTGCAATATGTAATTCTATCTCTTAATCTCTCTTCAAGCTCGTGCGATCTTGCTTCTCTCTCTTTCTCAATCGTAGCCTATGATTTGCAGGAACCCTTTATACGTAGCAAGCAGCAAGCCTGTGGCCAGCAACCTTGGATTCGTCGCACCCTCGCTAATTGCCACCATCGTTGCCAGCTGGTTCGCCTCTCGTTGGTACGTCGCTGGAACGCAACTCGTTGTCGCCTCTCATCTCCTTGTCGCCTCTTGTTGGTGGTTCGTGATTTCAATCGATTGACTGAGCTTGGGAAGTGATAGTAGGAGGAGAGGATGGATTTGGCATCAAGATACAAGGTAACTTGTTGTGGTTTTTGGGATTTTTTGTTTTGCATAGACATTGTACTTGGGGCATTTGCACTGGGGTTGCTGGGGTCACAAAATGGTGTTGAATGGTTGCTTGTCCTCGATGATATCTATGTTCGCCTTAAAAAATGGTTTTGCATAGGTTGTTGTCGGGCTTTTTTTCGGCAATGACAAATCTTCTTCGATTGAAGATAGGTAGGCTTCTCATCATTAGCGACTCGCTAGACCCAAAATCGCTACCATCACCTCTCTTCTGCATCTCATCGACTTTGACGCAGCTATCCATAGCGATGTGAGTCCGAAATTGAAATTTTTTGGTAAACCCTTTTTCCCTTTGCTTTTTTGGGAGGGTCGAAGGTTTGGTCTGCTAATGTTGTTAGTCTACTGACTATTTCTATAGGGACCAAGCAGGAAAAAAATTAAACCTTGCCATTGTCGTTGGTATGTTGACTATTCATATTGGCTTCTTGTTTGGTATTCACTACCAACAGCTGATCTTGTAATTGGTTTTGTTTGTTTAGTAACATCATAGGCTGAGTAACTTGACAAAGAATATGAAGAGAAGTACAAGCAAGTTGCAGGGATAGCATCTAAGTTGACAATCGAGGAGGCAACCATTTGTGAACTTTAGGTACTTTTTTTTTTTTTAAAAGAGAACTTCAGGTAGTTCTCTTACTGAGAATCTAATGATACAGTTAGCAAGTGGAATCGGGTGATGTTTTGGATGTTTGTGATCTGGGAAGCTGGCAACTTCCCATCTAAAGTCTTATTGTCATTTCCGGCTCTTGCTTTAGTGCCGAAATTTCTAAGTTATAACTTTCCTTCTCTTTAGTCAATCTAGCTAGGTCTTCCTCTTCTCTTCAATCTTCTCATCCTTCTTGACCTTCTCGGTCTGTGTGATGAGAGCACTAGTGAATCATATCACAAGTGTCCTCCGGATGTTCTCATGGATTCATATTTGTGACAGAAAATATGCCTCATGATAAAAAGCAGGCACTTCACCTGAAGTTGCTGAAGCCGATCCACATAAATCTATGCATAATGAAAAGTACATTATGAATTATGTATCTAACATATTCATAAACCCGAATATGACCTTCCATTTGCACCAAGTTGATCATTTCACTGACCTCTGTCTCCTCGTAAGGTCTAGTTGCCAGCTTTTCAAGTACCTTAATCCTAGACTGATACTTCTCCTCACAAGACTTGAAGAGGCTATTTTGCTCAATGAATGGCACATTTATTAAGCAATCATCTAATAGAATCAATAGAGTGCCAAGAATAATTAGATGCATCTTATAGTTCTTAAATGTTCGGCCTGAGTTGACATGCGCTGCTCTATCTCCTGCACAACTTTTCTCAAGAGGCACGCAACACGCTGAGCAAGAATAGCACTAAAAATCGTAAGTAATAGTTCATTGTAAATGTAAAATAGGTGCATGAACATGTCCACTTTGATTGCGAATTGTTTAGCATACATGAGGTAATTTGCTGTTTTGCCTTTCGATGCTTTCACCGAGAATTCCATTAACCACACTTAAAAGTGATTGGGTGAAGGCATTCTACAAGAAGGATCAATGACAAATTAGGTTAATAATTTTCAGAGCAATTTAAGATAAGCTCATGACATATATGCATAAATCAAAACGCAAAAGCTTACATCCAAACTATTCGACTTCCTTATCTCCGAGATCTTTGCTACTGCAAGGTCTACATATCGACCTTGCTTCAATTTCTCCAAAGCCGAAGATTCTTATGATTTCCTCGCAAGTCTCGGTTGCACTTATTTGGGGTTGATTTTCTCTTTTTGTTTTTAGTCGATGGATCAAGATAGAAAAATATCAATGGAAGTGGATGGACATAATGAAATGAGTTCGCTTATGGAATTGCCATTCCATGGAGCTAATGAAGTAGAATCTGTGACCGTGGGTGCGACAAAAAGGGTGAGGGCACCTAACTCTCCTCCTCTGGGTGAAAAGCGAGCTAATCAATCAGAGGCTTGGGATAATTTTTCGAGAATCATAGATGAGAAAACACAAAAAACAGTTAGGGTGAAGTACATTCATCATGGGGTTGGATATGTGTATCATGTTGATCATGGAACATCTACTATGTGGAAGCACTTGAAAAAGTGCAAAAAGTATACTCATGTAGATAAAAAGCAAATGTTGTTTACACAACGTAAAAAAGATGTAACTGGCTAGGTAGGGGAAAATACTACTAGTGGTGATAGCGTCTTAATGACGTGGACGTTTGATCAAGAACGTTATAGGCACATGCTTGCTCGGATGATTATTATTGATGAACAACTGTTTTCCATGGTTGAACGTGTTGATTTTCGTGATTTTGTTACTGAATTACAATCTCTTTTCCAACATCTTTCAAGATTTACGGTGGTTAGAGATTGTATGAAATTGTATCTGAGTGAAAAAATTTGTTTGAAAGCTTACTTTGGTAAGCTTTAACTGATATGTGGAGTTTCATTCAAAATTTGAACTATTTATGTCTTAGTACACATTTTACTGATGAAAATTGGAAATTACATAAAAGAATCATCAATTATTTGGTGATGCATAGTCACAAGGGTAGGATATTGGGAAAATGGTGGAGAAATGCATTCATGACTGGGGAATAGAAAAACAGATATCCACAATTACCATGTATAATGCTAGTTCAAATGATGTGGCCGTTGGTTATTTGAAAGAAAATTTTCAAGAGAAGGGTTTTTGGTTTTGCATGGTGATGCTTTACATATGAAGTGCACTATTCATATACTTAACTTGATAGTAAGAGATGGATTGAATAAGCTGCGTGATTCTATTGCACGTATTTGAAATGTAGTTAGGTATGTGAGGAATTCTCCCACTGGAACTAAGACATTCAAATATTGTATTAAGAGCGAGATGATTGCATATAAGGGTTTAGTTTGTCTACTAGATGAAACTACACTTACATGATGTTAGACACTGCCATAAAGTTCAGAAAAGCTTTTGAAATGATGAAAGAAGATGATTTATCTTTCTTTAGGGAGATTGACAATGATTCTCCTTAAGATGAAGATTGGAAAAATGCCATCATTCTTTCTAAATTTCTGAAACGGTTTTATGATGCAACCAAAAGGATGTTGGGGAGTTCATATGTTACTATAAATGATTATTTTGAGAGGATGACTATGTTGCATAAATATTTGAATAATGCGGCAAATTTCTTGACCCAAAGCTTCAAGCTATGTGTATAAAAATGAAAGAGAAGTTGACAAGTATTATGAAAGTTTGGATAAAGTAAATATGATGGTGATGAGTGCGGTTGCATTGGATCATACAAAGAAGTTGAATTATGTGAAGTTCTTTTTTGAACAAATTTATGATGATGAAACAAAAATTGATGAGATACATGATAAAGTGAAGGTTGCCTTGGAATGTTTATATAAATTTTATGAGCAATCTTTTGTTGGTTCTTCAAGTAAAGAAAATTTTAGTGGTTCAAGTGTGAGTAATAGTAGCAGTGCTTCCAATGCCGATATTGATGGTAATAAGTGTGAAATCCATGCTTAGCATAAAACCTTTCTCCATGTGAAGAAAAGAGTGTTGGATGAAAACAAATCTGACCTCGATTGGTATCTTGAAGCTGAAAGTGAAAATGTCCTTAATCTTGACCTTTTGATGTCGTGGAAGAGTACTAGGTCAAAGTATAAAATTTTATATTCGATGGCTCAAGATATTTTGTCTATTCTCGTAACTATTGTTGCTTCCGAGTTTACTTTTAGTACATTGGGATGTGTACTTGATGGCTTTTGAAGTTCTTTGATTCCTAGAGTGGTGGAAGGTTTCATTTGCACTCAAGATTGTTTGAGAGCTGTTCGCGTGCTGATCAATGTTGAAGAGTGCATCGAGAATATGGAAAAGTTTGAGGCAGGTAAGTTGTATATATTTCTTTCTATCTTGTAACTCATTCGCATAATTATCTGTCACGCCCCGATCCTCGAACGCGTGCCCATCCCTCACCTGGTCGATAATAGTGACGTCCTAGGACGCATCACTGACCCTTTTTATTTTAATGCGCATGCGGAAGCATATAATAAATCCTCAGACAATAAAACAATGGGATAGAAAAGTAGGCTACATTTTTCACAACTGAAAACCATAACCAAACTTTTGTACAAGCAACTACATAGTATATAATACAATACTATTCACAAGTCTAATCCACTATACATCCGATCCAAACTCATAGTTTGCAAAATAAGATGGGACTTCAGTCCTCATCCGGGTCATACTCAAGATCATCCAGATCCTCCTTTGTCTCTTCTTCATTGGGCTCATTTTCTTCTAGCTCTTCTTCTTCATCTTCACGTTCGTCCTCGACTTCAGTTGCCGACTCGACCACTAGCTCCTCCTCCATGGGTTCATCCTCCTACCACTCCTCCTGCTCCACGATCTCACCGTCCTCTTCGTTCCAGTTGTCGTCGTCGATTGAGTATACGGGAGTATGAGCTTCATCCTCAAGCTTCGGATCCTTAACTTTCACTACTGATCCATCCTTATGATCGGCCGTTCCTTCTCCGAACGTCTCTTCCAAGACATATATAGGCACGTCACCCTCAGGAATGGGGCTTTCTCTTCGCCCATCAAAATATTCACGGTACCACAACCGATACTCATGGGGCCTCAGGTCACTCTATCCCACGTCAACCCAGACGGTCGACTTAACTAAAATGTATTCCAATCCTTTCGGATGAGGGTGAATGTGGAAGTGGATCTATAACTCAGTGAGTTCTTGAGGAATGCCAAAATGCATAATAGGATGAGGAGGTGGAGGTGTTGCCATCTAGGGGCCTGAAATGTTGTTTTACAACCGGGATGAGACTACGTTTTAGCAAGTTCTACTTCCTAAGACCCGATTAGTAAACTAATACACCGCGGTTGCCTAAACACGCATAGGTCAGAGGACTTACCTTAGCCTCTAGTTCCACTTGCAAGTCAGCACAGTTCACTATTGGCACACCTTTAAACCACACTGATCGAACTATCGATCAATCGAGCTAGTCGATTACATGTCAATCAAACCATATATTTCCCACGATGAAATCTAGTCGTCGAGCCCATATGTATTCTCTTAGGCGCCAAGTCTGCCAAAGTGATGTATCAAATCATCGAGCCCACGTGTCTCTTCCAAGATGCCACACTTAATTCCTTGGGCCCACGTGCGTTCTCTTAGGTACTAGTTCGCCAAAGTGATGCATCAAATCACCGAGCCTACGTGCCCTTTTTACAATGCCATGCTCAACCACCGAGCCCAGGTACAATCTCCAGGTGGCATAACTAGTCATCGAGCCCACTTGCATTCTCCAGCAGAACATATCGAGTCTCCGAGCCACGTGCATTCTCTAAGGCGACCTCTTCGCCAAGATGACTGATTCCATCACCGAACCCACGTGCATTCTCCAAGTGATATTCCAATTCACCGAGCCCACGTGCCTTTTCTAAGGTGATTACCAACTTACTTTCGATACTGACAACCAATACTCGACGATTTCTCAATCAAATAAATAAAATCACATCACTTAGGAATATACTCTAAAAATTCACCATTAAATTAATTCGGCACAATTCAAGGCTCAAATAAATAAACGGACTGCACCACGATGATCAGCATGAAATTCCGGTCATCGGCCAGTCCGGTTGAATTTCGGAAAAATAAATAAATAAATAATTAATTTCGAAAAATAATTATTAAATAGAAATAAATCCAATTAGGCCCGTAATGCCTAATAGGAGGCCGAGATGGACCCAGAAAAATCCCAAGACCCGTTTAATAAATACTACAACGTGTCTACAAGCTAATGGCTACATCTAACCACCTAACATGGATCATTAAGTTACTAATTTAACTAATCTAAACTAATCTAACCCCATAATCATACTTAATTAACACTAATAAATCCTTAAGTATAATTAGCAAACTAAGTAGGGATTAGTGAGATAAACTCACCCGTTTAACGATCCGCTCGGATTGAAACGTCGGGAATGTCGCGGGGGACGTTTTTCTCCAAAGCAGGCCTAGGGTCTGAGGCCCGTAGACATCTCAAAACAACCTCACAAGCCTGCTAGAAACCCACACCCGAACCTTATGTTCTTGGCTGGAAATTAAGTGAAAACAGCTCGGTTTAGCGCAGTGAGGCTCGGGAAAGATAGAATAGGCCAAACTGGGCATAGAGGAAGGTTTACTGGTGAAGAAACGGCGAAGAATGAACTCCAAATGGGCTTCTTGGACGGCGAGATGGCTGGACGGTGCGGCTGAGGGCGGAGAGGGCAGACGGTGCGCACGAGCGGCGCGCGTGAGGCGGCGGCGATCCGGCGTGGCTGCGGTGTCCAGGCGCCTGCTCCGGTGTTTAAGCAGCTACAGCTTCTTCCTCTGGTGCTGCTGGTTGGTGTCGCACGAGCAAGAGGGAGAGGAGAGAGAGATGAGCAGTGAAGTGATGAGAGAGAGAGAGAGAGAGAGAGAGAGAGAGAGAGAGAGAGAGAGATAGAGATGAGTGAGATGAGGGCCCCCTTGGCTTGATTTTTCCAAACTTGGTCTTCAAGTTTCATTCTTGGCCATACACTCTTCCTTGGCTCACATTGAACCACCAACACACACCTCACAACCTCTCAAATGGTGCATTTTGGCTAGGCATGAGGGGGGTTACGAAATTGGCTTCCAATGGCTTCAATTGGCCACTCATTTCTCTTCAATTCAACCTCAAATGGTCTCTATAAAATCAATTAACATCTCAATGCCTCCCTTGATAATTTTCCTCATCCAAGAATCCATTGTGCTTCTCAATTTTGCAATAAAAAATAATTACCGGCTTTTTCTGCACAAAAACGACTCGGCGACGACTTTTTCCCAAAAAGTGTCGGGTGTCAGAAAAATCTTCTGAGACTGAGTCGACACTTCTATAATTTATTGTGACATGACTGAAACTTCAATTTCTGAAATCGGACTTGAATTTACAGTTAATTTCAACTTGACGCGTTTTTAGTGTGATCTAGGCTACCGGGTAACTTTCAGAAATTTTTAGTGCAAATGACCCATGGTCGATTTTCTTCGAGCCACTATGAACCCACTCGACTCATTGGCAACTCTCGGTTGTCGTAAAAATCTCGATGATTCAAATATGGACACAGGGTATCAAAATGATAGTAAAATCAAATTAGTGTCGGTCGACGAGAATTTTCCAATTTAGTGGTGTCACCCACAATTAGCCACACATCTCTGTCGAACCAGTCTATCTTTGATTTTAAATCGATTTTTAACTGTGCCGTAATGGCCTCTAAAGATAGACACAGTCGAGAAGCCGATTCCTAGTCGAATTCTCAAGTCTATTTGCCTTAAAATTCTTAATGTTTTCCCTAGATAGTCTAGTTATCTCAAGAGTGATCGGCTCTGAGAATAACTCTATAGGCGCGTCAATGAAATGCCCGATTTATTCAGTAGAAAACAGAGTTAAAAATCTGGGATGTCACACTATCTATTAAGTGAATGTTTTATTTAGTCTTTTTTTTGGTTTTTAGATTTGGATTGTCTTACCGAAGACATTATCAATGGAAAATAGACTTCACTTTGTAGAAACTTTGATTTTGTGGTAAGTAAATAGATTTTATTAAACCATAACTTTTGCATATGTCTCTAGAGCATGGTTTCTTGTTGATTTTTCTTTATGTATGAATTTCAAGTCTTTGTTAGAGATTTTGTACCACATGGATTGGCTTGCCTAATTTCACTTTTGCAGGAGGAGTTATGCTTCCAGCAGAGATTTGCTAATTAGTTTAGATAAATGAACAGCTTCATGTAGTAGTTATGGGAATGAGACTAATATTAAACCCATGTTTGTTGCTAATGTTTATACAATGTTAGGATTTTTGCTTTGCCTTATGATTTTGGTTATGATAATGAACCTTGCGGATCTTTAGTTTTTCATTTAGTCAAAAAGTTCATGTACTTATTGATTACGTGTGCTTAATGTTTCAATACAAATTATGAGGATTATATTGTTTTCTCGCATATTAACGTAAAATTCGAAGCCGTATAGGATATTAGACGGTTGCAAAATAGGTTCTAGTGGAAACATAGTTGACTTTGGAATCGGATCGGAAAAATAGAGTGGTTCAAGTACAGTGTCTAGTGTAAATAGGGTTGGGTATAGGGTCCAAAAAAAGGGAATTGGTTATAATAGGGTCGGGTATAGAGTTCAAATATGGAGTCTGGACCCTACCCACCCTAGACCTAATCACCCCTACCTATCAAACACGGTCATTGCCTTTATAGGATTTTGGCAAAATATCCTATACTTCTTTCGTAGCCTTTCCACTCAATATTTTTTCAATTATCGCTTCCTCCACTAGTTGAAAGATTGCATACAATACTTTCTGATCTTTCTTTCGGGACTCCACCAATGCATCTTTCTCCTTCTTTCTTAAAGCCTCAAATGCTTTAGCATCGCTTACTTCGGTATAGCCATTTTCAACTAGATTCCACAAATCTTGCGATTTGAAGAGAACTTTCATCTAGATGGACCAGTTGTTGAAATTCTTTCCATTCAACTTTGGAAGTTGCAATTGAGCGGAACAAGTAGATGTCATTTCTAGCTTTGATACCAAATGTTGGAACCAAAAAATAATGGCTTTTTTGGAAATTTGGAACGAGGCACAAGTTAGAGGGAGAAATAGTTCTTGGAATATTTTCCGGTGGCCTCTGTCAATCTACAACACTCACCCTCTATCTTTATATAAAAGCAGAACACTCACACTTAACAGATACATGGAGTCTTCGACACTCCTTCTGACGATAAAGTTCACAAAGCAAAAAGAAGAAACGGCACACAATCAATAAATGCAGAAGGACAAGCGTATCAATTCATGGAGACTTTCTTTAAAGACTTTGTTTGCATTCTTTGTCTTCCTCTTGAGTACGTATTCTTCATTAAATGCTTGTAGACTTTTTGTTCTTCAATCTTCACAAACATCAACACCCCGACTCGTTTTCTTTTTCTCCTGATGCCCACCATAAATCAAGGCCTTTTGAGGAATTCTAACAATAACATCTGGAGCTTAGCAACCAACGTGCTCGAATCTTAAAAAATCAATTTTATATTATTCTAACACTCTTCAAGCTTGTCGCATATTTAAAACTCGTTTTAGTATGGCGATACGAGGAATAAGTGGAAGCTCGTATATTATTGTCTTATTGCCGAGCAACCCTTTAGCTTCATTAAAGATCCCCCCTTGGACCACTACATGCAGCCAACTTTGCAAGCTCAGTTCAAGTCGTTCCGCAGGGAACCGATCTCTAGAAACTACAAGTCCTGTATAAAGAGAAAAGGGCGACATTGGTGCATTTGACTTCGGATATGCCAAATTCATTGACAATTTCAGAGTCTATTTCACTTCGGATTTATGGACTTACCTTAGAAATTAAGTACATTTTGTCGTCACCGGTCATTGGGTCAGTGGGAATGGGAAATATGTCATCGAGCTCTTACGTTCAAAAAGCAAATATTTCCACTTGATTCTCCAAATGTGGCTGCCAAAATAATGAGAGTTGTCAATGAATTTGGCATCTCCGATAAAATCTTCAACATCACGCTAGATAATGCCAGAGTGAACATTCCCTTGATTTGGAGTCTAGCCCAACAATTATATCTCATTTGTAATGGAAATTTCTTCTATGTGCGGTACATTTGCCATGAATCATGGATTCTTTGAGATTTCATCTAATCTATTAGAAATTTCTATATCTTGTTTGGATATTGCCAAACGGTCTTTGCTAGCTTTATGATTCCGTGGCCAGCATACTTAGAGGGGTTCCATATATTAGACCCACCCTCAATGAGACATCAAGAGTTGAAGGTCTTGTACATAATGTAGGGAAGGCAAGTTGAAAAATTCCCTCCAGACGTATGAATAAGGTGGAGTACGACATACAATATATTGAGAAGACATGCGAGGAAATGGGTGTGTTGATACTCTACTCCACAATTCATAGCGGAAGTGTTGGCCTTTCGACTTTGACGCAACACGATTTGAGGGTTGCCGAAATCTTTAGGGACTTCTTGCAAGTTTTAAGTGATACGCGGATGCCTTGAGTGCCAAAGATTATCCTTCAAACAATCGACCTATTATGTTTCCATACATGACGTGAGCTCAATCTGAATAAGGAGGGTGATTCCTTCTTTAAGGAGGAGTAGCCATGAAAGTGAAATTCCTAACATATTACATTTCAGCTTTGTTTTTTTTTTTTTCCTGGCAACCACTAGCTTATATTGGAGGTTCAGGTAGAAGGGTTCAAAACTCTCATTGTTCTTTAATATGAAAATTGAAATTAGGTGATAAGGTTCCTAATAGAATAGATATTAGCGATAACAATGAGTTGGCTCTGGAATTTGTATGCCGCATATGCCACTCGATTCGATATGATGAGTTCCGCTTTGCAAACTAAGATGGCATAATTATCAGGTAGTGCCCGGAAACTTGGAGGGTTTGCTCCGTAAGAAGAAGAACATCCCGATGATTTGGAGACATACTCAGGACTGGCTACTCCAAATACATTAATAGAGTTGGCGAAGACAATATTAATGTTTGACGTGAACTATTAAGGGCAGCTTAATGACCAAACCATTCACGTCAACTTATATTACAATAAGTTATTTTGAGAAAATGATCTAAGTTATTGAAAAGTTATGGCACTTGATCAAACAGGCAAAAGTCTAATTGTAAGATTGAACATCGAGCTAACTTTTGAGTTCCATCCCATCAGTTTCATTACCTCTAACTTTGGTCCTTCAATAAAGCTTATGGTTCTTGAAAAGAAGTGGATTTAACTAATCTTCTTGACTGGTCCCCCTCGTGGCATCGTTCCCGTCCTTTGTTTTTTTAACCCACTGTCGTTTACAAGCTACTTTCCTCGCCTACGCTATAGCTTAAACTATCCATTGGCCCTTTTCAACTGGGCTTTACCTCATAAGCTTGTAGTCCGTATATTGCTGGGTCCAACACTTAATTTTTTCCCACTAACAATGAAGTTTTCGACGATGAAGAATGAACTCCCCAAAGCAACATACATACCACAACTCAACAGCCTAGACATCAGTCTTGGGACCATGTGATCCTTTATTAATGAATTGAATAGGACTATCTTAATATATGATTTCATCATATGCATAAATTAAAATAAAATTAAAGATGTATTAATTTGGCGATAGAATATATATCCACGCTCTATTTTTAAATTTTATATTACCATTTGATAAGTTACGTCGATCCAAATTGCCTAAGCGTAGACCCAACTGATCTACAAATTGGCATGCATAAAGTACGCATTATGATTTTTGCATTAATTCTTTATGAATAGTGTGATTGGGGGAATTTATAAATGTGTAATGCCATGACCATAAAATATTTGTTATTGATGCAATTTGGCATTTATAGGGAAAATTACCTAATTAGTCATAAATTTATTGTGTGAATGCTAATTTAGTTCTAAACTTTTAAATTTTGTCAATTTAGTTTTAAATATTTGGGGAAAATTCCAATGTAGTTTTCTTGGTCAACTTTCACTTGAAATTGCCGGACGTCTTACATGGCACATCGTCACATCAATGATTTTTGGCAAAAATTGATTAGAAATGCTACATTAAAATTTTGCACAAAGATTTCATAGCTAAATTGATAAAATTGAAAAGTTTAGAAATGAATTAATATCTCTATAATAAGTTTAGGATTGATTCAGCAATTTCCCCTCATTTATAAAAGTCGGTTTGTGATTACATGCTTGCTAGCGGTGTTCTTTCTCTTTCATGGTCATTTGACTCGTTTCATACTAATACATTATCTTTAGAATAGTTGGACAGACATGAATTACTTGATAGCATGTTTTAATAGAGAGGTTCGGAAGTCTTCATCCCTGAAATAAAATAGAAAATATTCTTTGGAGCGTCAATATAGTGTACCCATAGGATAAGACAAATTATAAAGGTTCTCTCTCTCTTTTTGAGTTGGTCAAGCGTCCTACATTTATTTAATATTAGATCCGATTACCTGAAAATCTATGAAACACTTTACACGTTCTTTAAACCGATTAAGTCCATATTTTTGACTTATATAGATAGTTTTGACATCGAGCAGCTCTCTCCACGCATGTCTTCTCGTCAAACCTCACCGGTGTGAGCTTTGTTTCCTTCTATTCTTTACATAAAAGAAACTCAAAAGAAGAAGATCTCTCGCATGTCATGAATGATTAAGACAAGTGCAGTCTCAAGCTCTTTCTAAAAAGTCTTGGAAAAATATGAGGTCCTATGATTGCATTCGCATCTCATGCTCCATAATGGTTCTTCGTGTCTCATGAAATTAAAGAAAAAAAATAGCAATACTACATATATCTCCATGACCTCACAATTGAAGGTAGACCAGTACTGATGCGCAATCTGATCTTGCATAGTCCGCTAGAGCTCCAGTCAAGAGATTGACTTGTACCCATGGATAACAAGTTAAGGCATTAGGGTTTGTGACTTGCATTGGACACGGAGAGTCTTTATCTATAAGTGAGCTCACTTTTCAACGGGGGTTTTCCTTGATTGGTGGATAGGTCGTCGCCGCGCTATCCCGGTAGATGGGCGATTGTTAAGCTGTGGAGGAGGGCTAATAGGTATTCGTCCTTTGGGTTGTGGATGGACCGGGACCTTCTCAAATAGGATGAGCTTACTTAGTTTGAGGGTTTGGGTATGGTTCATCCAACCGGCATAGGTGACACTACTCGTCAGTCCAACCCCCCTTGGTTGGTGGCCCTTGAAGGGTCCAAGAGGAAAACATGTTGGGTATTCACCGGTGGGTTATATCCACCAACATCACTAGCTTTCAACTCTCAAACTCATCGAGTTTATCCCAAGATCCTATAAGATTAGATAGGCGTCACGTTGTGTTAACCTTACTTTTCCTTTGAGATCTGTGTGAAACGTTGGTGAGAAGTTGAACTGAGGTTTCTTCACTATCGTTGGATCAGGTGGTTTTGATCATGATCATCGTGTTGCTTCTCACATACCTCAATAAACTTGATATAATTATGTAAATCTGGGAAAAAAAATCTAATCTAATCTAATCTTGTCAAGGCCTTTGAAAATTGAGGAGAAAGGTTCTATTCCCCCAGCTGTTTGAAATGCTGGAGGCCAAGTCCATCAGAATGGACCACCATCTACATCTTTCCCCTTTTTTTTATTCTTTTATGTCAATACTTTTCAAAGTGCGTCTATTTTTCAAATCTCATCACATGTCTCACGGAAGATGTGAACACCGAAAATGAGAGAGCGAGGACAGGGAAATAGTGCCATGACTTGGGGAAGAAAGTCGAGGCTTCGGTAAGGATGACCTTGATGGGTTGATGACGATAAAGAGAACGGGCCCCACATTCTGACACCCAGTTGAAAATCTCAAGCTATTTGAAGAAAAAAACAAAGCCTGGATTGTCACGGTGACAACGACGGCATTTTCTTGGAGGTCAAACAGTTAAGATTGTCAAAAGAGGAAAGACATAATTAAATTACATTCATTAGGCTTCTTGGTCTCTTGCGACGGTTGTACTACACCAAGTCAATCCCGATTGCTACGATAGCTTAGAAGACTTTCAATTGCTCGTTTTTCATAAGTTGTGACCAGAGTGATGATGATCAATAATAGTCTGATCTATTCATGGTTGATCCAATCTCTTGGACTTAATCTAGATTTATGCAAAGGAGGAAAGTTCAAAGTAGTCACATGAAGACCAAAGGAGAACTGTTGCATCTGCAAACATTTATTTTGGGGTTTTATTGCATCATGAAAAGGAACAAGTGAAGGTTCATTCATCATTGATTTCTTCGGATGTATTTGGTTCAACATTCTTAAGGGGTTTTCCTTAGGGAAATGCTGAATAATTTGGCAATTATTTTGAAGTAATTTCAAGTGAAAACCAGTATTGGAAGGGTTAAAAACCCAATGTTAGTAGGGATTAGCATTGACCTTTTAGCATTTAGCCAAATGCTGAAATTTTCCAAAACTACCTTTATCTATTCTTCAAATTTCCGTTTTTGCCCTTGTTATTTTCGTTAAATGCTAAAATATCAAATATATAAATGCTAAAAAGATCAAACATATATATATATATATATATATATTTATTTTAAAAAGACCAAACTCTTTGCTAGCGAGCCAGATTTGGCGTTGATGGTCGTCGGTCATCAAGTGACCTCCGACGAAGATCATGTGACCCTGGCGAGGGTCGCCAAAGGTCGCACGACCTCGGGTGACCCGGGCAGCACGTGACCCAAGCGACTGTTGCCTGGATCTTGCAACCTCAAGTGGCCCTTGCTTGGGTCTCGCGAGTGAGACCCAAGCAAGGGCCGCTTGAGGCCGTGTGACCTAGGTGGCGGTCGCTTGGGTCGTGCATCGCATTTGGTTGCGTGACCCTCGTCGATGGTTGCCCAAGGTTGGGTGACCTTCGGCGGCCCTCGCTAGGGTTGCCCAACCCTTGTCGGATGTTGCCCGACTTACAGCGACCTTGACTGATGGCCGCCGGTGCCAGATTTGGCTTGCTGGCAGCTGTAGCCCTTTGCTAAATCGACAAAGGGTTTGGTCTTTTTATTTTTTTAAATATATATATTTAATTTTTTTAGCATTATTGTCAAAATTTATATTAAAAAAGCTACATACATTATTTTTCAATTTCAAATAAATATAAATTAAAAAATTAATATTACTCATCAAAAGAGCTTTCCAAATGTGATTTTTATCAAATGGCATTTTCCTCATGATTGCTTCTCAAAATATAGTTTACTAAATAGTCTTTACATTTATCTAAAGTTCTTAAGGCTAAACTATTTTACATTTTCTCAATGGACTTTTTAAATACTGAACCAAACACACCTTTCGTGCCATGAGGGGAAGGGTCTTACAATAAGTTGGAACATCTGAATATGGAAATGACTTCAACCGCAACAGCTTCATTAATGAAAAGAATAAGAACCCAAATACCATATTCTCTCTCTCCCTCCCTCCCTCCCTCCATCCCGCCCTCCCTCTCTCTCTCTCTCTCTCTCTCTTCCTTTGTTGTCCATCGCTAAGATATTCAAGCACAAATCAGATGCTTCTTCATATTACACCTACCAAATATAAATGTGGCGTCTAGGATGTTAATAAATCTTCGAAGAAGGATGGATCAGAAGAGAGGAATACACAAGGAATCTGCAGCGAGGGGCACAAGGCGATACCGCGAAGATAAGTGGTTTGTCGGTATCGCATGGAGATAATCTGTGTGAGACCATGTATGTTGAGGTTCCTCCCTTTTCACTCATATAGGTGTGCTTTTCTTGCCAAAGCAGAATTTCCAATTTCTCAAAGATATAGCACCCGATCATCACTCTTACCGATTCCCTTGATCTATTTCAGCACCTGATCTTTCTCTCTCTCTCTCTCTCTCTCTCTCTCTCTCTCTCTACACACACACACAAACACACAGAGCAAGGTTTTCTAGGCTCATACGGGCTAGTTTTGACTTCTAGGCTCATACTCTTGTAGTCTTCAATGACCTTCGATGTTTTTGTCAGAGTTTGGTAGTGTTGACACACAATAAACCCAACTGTCACTCCGAAAAAGGGGGAAAATAGTCACGGTTGACAAGTTAATGAGATGCATGTGATTATCAAAGATCTCCTGAACGAGGGTTTTAGTTCCCTCTCAGATAAATTCCTATAATGGTAGCATTGTAGGATGCTGTTCGTACCTAAATGACTTCAATTGTAGTAGGTTTCAGATTTCTTGCTTTGTACAACCATCCATCATTTCCATCTCTATAACTTGAATACTGTTCAGTTCAACAATTAATGTTGTCTCTTCACGGGTCTGGAAACAAATTTTTGAAAGCCAGTCCGAGGTAATTACCCCGAATGATGAGTGAAATTGTTTATTTGGAGTATAAGTATGGCATTCTTTCACCTAAAGTAAATGATTCCAAACTGCTTCCGTTGATGTGGGTGGCTGATGAACTCTAGGCAAAATAATTCCCCGTTATATGATTCAACAGATGAGGTTTAAAGAGCAGTGATTTCTTTTTGGTTAGCCAGCAACCTAAATTAATGTT
The DNA here is from genome assembly GCA_014182365.1 of Eucalyptus tenuipes. Taxonomy (NCBI): domain Eukaryota; kingdom Viridiplantae; phylum Streptophyta; class Magnoliopsida; order Myrtales; family Myrtaceae; genus Eucalyptus; species Eucalyptus tenuipes. Next base: position 16,628,229 of record CM024541.1, on the reverse strand, counting down.
CTCTTTTATAGAATTAAAACATTGAGAAAGTTCACTATGCTGGAAAATGTAGACTCTTGAATATATATGTATGTTATAGACGGAGTTTCTTTAATAAAAATACCAATGCTAGGTCATCAACTTTCTTTTCAAGTGTTTAACCTTTGTTTCTTTTTTTTTTGTTTCTCTGTGACCAAAAGGCTGCCAAAAATGTGTCAATGAGGTTCCAATAAGTACAATTGTTCTTTTGTTCCTAAATTCTGCTCAACTACTTCCTCCTTTTTTTCCCCTCCTTGCTACTGCAGAAACTTATAAAGAAGAAGCGGTTTTTGTTAGCACTCGACTATGAGAGAAACCATGAGGAGCTTAGAGAGTACAGAGGATCACCAAGACAAGAGTGAGGAAAAAGGTGAAAAATCATCACCAGCCGTTTCTTCTCAGAAGCTCTCATCCTTTGACTTGAACGAAGAAGCAACCTTTGACGAGCATGATAGCCCTGCCGAGGACGATGACCTCATTTCCGATGAAGATGACAACAGTAGCATTAGAGAAGCTGAAGATAAGCCTGGAAATAGGAATGCTGAGTCTGCTGAAACTACGAAAGCAGTGCGACAATATCTGAGATCGAAGATGCCTCGGCTACGATGGACACCCCAGCTACATTACTCCTTTGTCCGAGCTGTGGAAAGGCTTGGAGGACAAGAAAGTGAACTCCTGCCCCTTCATTCTCTAATTGAAAGTTTATTTTTTCCTTTCCATTGTGCAAGAAAAATGGAGATGTATATTATCAATTTCCGCTTGGAATGACCCGATTTTTGTTGGTCAGGGGCCACTCCAAAGTCGGTTCTTCAGCAAATGAATGTGAAGGGACTCAGCATTAACCATGTCAAGAGTCACTTGCAGGTCTATAGCTTAGTATTTGACTACCAACTTTCGTTGATTCAAACCTTATAACTGTTCCTCATTTCATTTTGTCATATTGAGCATGCAACTTGAATGCAGATGTATCGAAGCAGGAAGCTTGATGAGGTCGGACAAGGTGAATTATCACACAATATATTAAGTACTCTATCGTTACAGTAGAACTGCAGCCGTTAAAAGTCGAACTTCATTGTTCTAAAATGTATAATTTTCCCAAGATCTTCTACTAAGACACCTAAGACATCTGTATTTTAACATTTTTCTTTTTGCAGTATTGCGTGGTTATGGATTGACACGATTAAGAGACAACAATATCATTAGAAAGATTCATCAAATGACTGGTCCTGACCATCACTTCAGGATGGAGAACGGAAGAATTGTTCTCGCTAGAAACCACTGTGGAGACAGCAATTATTCGGATTCAGACTTTTCAAGGTATCTGTATTCAAAAGCTATTATTACTGCAGCATAACAAAATGCATTATGCATGTTCTCACTATAATCCTGGGTAGATGGTATCAATGCCAATTTTGTAACGGAAATCTCAATTTTAAACTCAACAGTAAGTCTCTCTGATCAGGAAGGACCATAGTATTGCCACTATGTATGTCACTCTTGTGACTGTTTCTCTCTTCTAAGAGCCAAAAGTTAGAGAATTTCTTTCTCATTTGAAGATCAAATATGGTGATTTGAATCAGCCTTCCTATAAATTGAAACATTCTTGATTTGAGGAGCATTATCTCTGTTAAAAAATTAAATGTGCGAGGAAGCATTGTATAAATTGTATTTGATAGAAGATGGATAAGGGTAGGCTATTTCGAGAAGGTTTATGGGATAAAGATAGTTTCACTGATTTATAAAGATTGTTTTACGATAATTGAAGGATGCGTTGATGGAGGAGATACATGACGTGGACTTTGTGGTCAGCTCCACCCAAAACATAGAGCACTTGCTCCCTCATATAGGCTGCCAAAGTCGGTGGAGGAAGTCTCCACACCTCTCTATTACAAATATCTACTATTATTTTATAGTAACAAAAGATGGAGTGATCTAGAAAAGATAAGAGATGGCATGGATGTCTTTCGCAGCTTGTTGGTTGTCTTTTCATTGTTTGTTTATAACGTCCATTGGAGTTGTATAGATTGGACTAGAGAATTCCATGTCAGAAATTCAATCTCAAATTCCAACACTCCTTCTTGATTCAATTTCGGCTCAAACTTGAATAGAATTCTTCTTATGAAGTCCCATGTTATAGAACTTTGTTCCACCTTTTTGAATCCTTTTGTTAGCACACTCGCACCTTTTTGAATGTGCATGTCTTTTCTTCAACGATGTGCCATATGCCTCAGGCCATCAAAATGCTCTTAGTTATAGTTGATAGCTCGGACTTCGGCTGTGGTTTCGGCTCTCATAGGCTCCGGTTCTGGCTTCGGTTTGGGTTCTGGCTTAGGCTTCGGCTCCGCTCCGGCTTTGTTGGCTCTCTCTCGGGCTCTAGCCTTGACTTTAGTTGAGGATAGTGAGAACAAACGTCCAAAATCATCCAAACGTACTTAACTCTAATACTATGTTAAAAATTAAAATATGCGTGGTATAATTTACATTTGATAGAAGATGAATATGGGTAGGATATTTTGAGAAGGTTTATGGGACAAAAATAGTTTCACTGGTTTATAAAGATGGTTTTACAATAGTTGAAGGATGTGGTGGTGGAGAAGCGGACTTTGTGGTCAGCTCCACACAAAACATGGAGCACTTGCTCCTTCATATAGGCTGCCAAAGTCGGTGGAGGAAGTCTCCACTATCAACTATTATCTTATAGTGACAAAAGATGGAGTGTTCTAGAAAAGATAAGAGATGGCGTGGATGTCTTCATACGAGTTGGCAGCTTGTTGGTTGTCTTTTCATTGTTTGTTTCTCACGTCCACTGGAGTTGTCTGGATTGGACTAGAGAAGTGCATGTCAGAAATTGGATCACAAATTCCAACAATCTCACATCTCTCTCTTATAGGCAGTTACCATTGGCCTTTGACGAGCAAGCTTTAAGAGCACAAACTCTATTTCAACGCTGGAATAAGTTGATGGCTATGAAGCAAATCTATCCAATTGATAAGTACACGAAATTCGGCCCGATGAGACCTGCTCGGTTTCTCGAGGAAAAGAGGTGGCCGCCGGAAAGAGCAATTACAAATCAATGGAGAAATGAAAAGATTTCAGAGAGCATTTGGGCTAGCAGCCATTCACAACCGCATCATCACACTCATTTTAATGTACAGGGCATCGAGCGAAAGTCACGTGGAGTTAATGCTGGGGTATACAATTCCGACATGTTTGATCCGATTCTCAAATCCAACAAACTTGAGCTGAAGTTAGAGCCTTCATGTCAGATTGAGGTAATATCCTCTTGAAAAATTCTTAATACATCATTATGCTATTATTAGTTATCTAGCTCTTTTAATTTTGTTATTTGTGTTATTAAATCTTGCTTAACTCTATTATCTATTCTTAATTCAGCTAAACCAACAGAGTGTGTCAAGGGGCAAGGAATGGTTGATTGATTTGCAGCTGAGGCTAAGCCAAGGGCTTGGAGATATTGATGAGCAGACTAAATATAGGAGCCCCCAAGAGATCTGCACAAAGCTGGGTCTTTCTTGATTCCTTTTGTTCAAAGATCTCTCAAACTTAGGAGTTATATGGAAAATTGCCAGGAGAAAATAATTCTAGTCAAGCAAAACTTATAACCAAAGTGAAAGATGACATGAGTACTTAAAGTGGATCTCATCTACTTAAGGTGAATCCTGAAAGGGTGAGAGTTTTTTTAGTGCTTAATTTGTTTAGTCTCAACGGTTATATGGTACTGCACCCCTATGGATTGTCCAGTTGTTTTTCAGATTTTTGTTTGTCATTATAGAGAGGATAAAGATACTTATCTTTGTCATCTTTTATTAATTTAAATCGGAAAAAGGTCAAATAAAATTAAAAGTATTCTCATTACTTCAATAAATATTTGATAAACTTAACTAATTAAAAAAAATTGAAAATTGAAAATTTTATATTAATGAAAGTTGTAGAAATATCAAGCTAACTGAAAGTATATGTTTGGAAGTATAGCTTAATTGGAGCAAGAGAAGGAGAATCATTGAGAAGCATTGATCGTTTTAAAATGATGTCTTGGGCGACAACCATCTCGCTGATGAAGATATGAAGGCGCAGGCCATTTTGACAGCAATAAGCAGTCTGATAGCGGTCATGAAGGCTATCAGTTTCATCATAACTGAGGAGGTTGTGATGGGTACAGTGGATGTGATTAACATAGTAGAGCACAAAAATCAACATTACATGCAAGATGAGAATTAGAGGAATTTTCACTTCAATCTGCATTTTCCTTTTACACTTATTAAATAATATCTTGGTGCATAGAATGATGCAATTAGTGAAGTATAAATTGAAGAGTATAAGGTTACCATGGGAAAAGATTAACTAAGGATCATTGGAAGGAAGGCGAGACAGCATCAGGAGACTGTCGAAGATGCGAAAGCCGTTGAACTGGTGGAACTTGCCGACGAACTTCGCAGAAATCTTTGACTTGAAAATTGAAAGCGTGTGTACGGTGGCAAAGAAAGTGGTCGAATATATTGCCCCATATGCAAGACCAATGGGAATGCAAAACTTCGAGAGAAGTTTGAGGATCGATAGACATACGTAATCTTGTTCATGATGTTCTTGAAGACTTACCAAACAGTCATTTCTGAATTTCACCGCTCGAAAGATTGCTTGTGAGTCTTGAATAGTTCGACCATCGTTTTATACACTATAATGAGGTCAAATATGAATTAGCTGATCAAATTTTCAAGGAAGGAAAATCGGTGTTAGAAGAGTCTGGTCATGGGCGTGTTGTCACGTCGAAGTGAATTTCCTGACATAAAAGAAGGGACAGCCGACATGCGAAAGCGATGTTGTGGTAACTACAAGTCAATTTACCGTAAACCTTCCTTCACCGCCAGGGATTCAGTCATTTCTGCAGTTACTACCCAAACCCACTTTCCGGAGCCTCCTACTAACTTCGCTTCCTCATCTCTTGTTATGACTCCAGTAATAGCCCCTTCACGTACCCTCCTCAAAGGAACCATCAAAATTCACCTTAATGACATTTTGGGGGTGGTTTCTGCCAAAGCATATCTACATCAGTAGCATTAGTTAGGAGCGTCTTGCTCACGTAGGACAGCCCTTGAGTTTTGGTTGGATCGATACCTCAATAAATTCTGTGTAGGCTTGATTCACCCTGGCTATTATTTCATCGGGGTCAGGCATTTCCCTATTAAAGAGACCTTCATTTCTGCTTTTCCAAATGTGCTAAGAGATGAAAGCACATTTAGACAGGTAATCTTCTCTTTCACTACCCTTTAGCCGAGCCATTTGTTAGAAGCCATTGGGTAGCGAATTTCTCCTTCTGCACTCCGTAACCAAGGCAACCAAACTAAACAGCTCACTCTTTTCATATTAAAGAATCAGATGCTCTACTGTCTCAGTATTTCCGCAAGAAGCACATGCACGGGAAGTAAGAATATTTTCCCAAATTTATATTCCAATGCACCTGACTTGAGCTAGAGGCTTTAGCATGAACATTAGCGGAAGCAGTTTTTATGAGAAAGTTAGGCAGATTTGCTGGAGAGAGACCCTCTTCTGTCCCATGGCCACACCGATCGATCCAGACGTCTACACTGTATGAAGGAATACTTGGAACATGCCTGGTTTCCTCATCAGTTAGACAATCCTGTATTGCAGATAATCCCTAGCATCCTATATTAGTATCAATGAGTCAGTTCAGGATTGACAGCAATAGGATGCAATTTATGGTCCCAGGTAGATGGTTTTCATCTACTATTAAAAAGATACGCTGCTTACCATCACCAATCTGCCAGAGACCACCATCCTTCAGGACCTTCCCTTCACATATACTTTCCCATGAAGATCCTCTTCCTTTTCTGGCCTCCAGGAAATCACTCATAGGAAAGTAGAGTCCGTCTAGAATGCAAACCCTAAGCTTATTGGGATTGTGATAAATTCTCCTAGTCCTAGCCAGTTTTGCTAGAAGAGCTAAGTTAAATCGTATAATGTCCTTAAAACCAAGCCCGCCTGCTGCCATGGCTGCCATAAGAGACTCCCAATTCTTCCAATGGATCTTTCTTTCACCATTCCTCTGTCCCCACAAACTATAGCCACAGCTGGATCAAATTATTGGCACCACTTTTTAAGAAACTCTGAACATCCCATGGAGTGAGTAGGGATTGCATTAGCCATTGCCATTCTTTCCATTCTTAGACTGAAATATGGCCTTTCAACAGTCGGGTCTCCTCAGAATCCTCTCTTTGGCAGCCCCAATGCGTTATCCTTTGCTCTTCCCCACAAGGTAGGCAATCCAAGATAATTGCCAGGTTTTCGGACTTGCTTGATGCCAAGAATTTCAGTCAACCTCCTCCTCTCCAAGTCACTGAAATTTGGGCTAAAAAAGATTCTACTGGACTTCTCGAGATGGACACCCTGTCCTGAGGTCTAGTTTTCTCCCATTGAGGGAGCACCAAGCGTGCATAACTCGGTCTGTGTTTTCCCAAATAGAGAAGAATGAAATGGAAATTGGCTATTGTGATTGCAATTTAGTCTAATTTCCTTATTTCTATGATTTAAAATGAGAATAAGTGCACTGGAAGTCTTGAGACTTATCACAAGATAATGGAATTGAAATCTAAAACTTTCAAAAAGTGCAATTAAGTTCTAAAACTTGTCAAAAAAGTATAAATGAGTCCTAAAACTTTCAATATGTGTAATCAAGTCCTAAAACTAATTACGAAAGTGAAATCAAACCTTAAAACTTTAAAAAAAAAATGCTGGACCTATTTGACAAAATTTAGGATTTGATTGCATTTTCTTAGTAAGTTATAGGGCTCAATTATACTTTCGTGACACATTTTAGGATTTCATTACACTTTTTGAAAATTTTAGAACTTCCAATGCATTTGTCAATTTTAAATATTACTTCTAAGAATTCTAGGTTAAAAGAATAGAAGTTCCTTGTTTTACCTTTTTGAAGGAGTAAGTAAATCCTTCTATTGCAGAACTTCAGAGGTGCTAAAACCATCCAATCACATACTCAAATCTCCTGGAAGTTACGCCACGAATCACTCCAGGAAAAAAACAGCTACATCAAAACTCAATCAAGATAAAGCAATTGCAACCAGTTCTAGCCAAAAGCTACTTATGTTGGAAATTTTCTATAATATGGGTTTATATTAATTAATTAAAATTTTATTTTAAATAATCGGGTTAATGGATATTCCAATATTTGTTAACCCAGCCGTGGTTTGATTGAATTGGGTATTGGCATCTATTGATAACGGGCCTAGTTAAGCAGCAAAGTGTAGGCACCTGTAATGGGAAGGGCCTAGTTGACACGCTGTTGATTAGGGTTTGTTAGGTCCCCTCTCTAGCCTACAAAAGGGTAGTTATACATCCCATTGAAAGTTGCTATACTGAAATAGGTCATAGAGAGGAAAATCGGGCATTCCGATAGATCTATAGTATCAGAGTGATCTATTTTTTTTTTTCTGATACCAATGTGGGGGTCTCATCCTCAAAAGACGTCTTTTCAGATGGTTCTTCATCCACAGAGAATATAGATTTGACATCATCATTTTCAAGTGAAATACCTATCTTATTCTCTATATGATGTATCAAATGATTCTGACATTTTCTTGCTTGGGGACAATTTTTGGCAAAATGCCCATTTTGGTTGCAGATGAAACATCGAGTTGACTTCTTGTGACCTGAATGTTCTGAACGATCTTTTCTTTTGTGTAGAAATTGTCATTTCTTCTTTCTTCGAAAGTGCTTGGATCCATGTCTAGATTCATGTCTAGATTTCTTTATCCAGAATTTCTTGAAATGCTTCTTTTTTTTCTGAAAGACTTTTCACAAGAACCATCACAGTCGTTTTTGGAGCATTTGATCTTCAGCGCTTGGTGAGAACAAGCTTTGTCAAGTTCTCTATTGTCCGTGAGATAAGTTTTGACCATTTCATGTTTCAAGCACAAATCATCAAGGCACAAATGGATTTCTTGTTGTATTTGTCCCATTGGAATGTCTACAATTCTTCTTTGTCTGCTGAGAAAAGATCTTTCAACCTGCTAGGACAATTCTTTGGGGATGGAAGTTAAAAAAACTTGTTTCAGATTTGGATCAGCTCCAATACCATAGAAAAGCTTAAGCATCTCTCGATAATGTTTATTAAGGTGCCTTTTCTAGAGAGAGCAGTAGTTTCTTTCAAAGAATTCTCTCCTTTTGAGCTCATGAAGATCAGAAGGTTTTCCAATGAAAAAATGGTAGAGGAGAGTAATGGCATGACTAAAATCTGGTGAGAGTAAAAATTGAAGCTAGTCTTGTTCTGTCACCGATTGCCACCAATGTTTGAGATTTCCTGTAAATCTTGTGATAAAACCAAAAAGGACATCACATTTGTCCTGATTGCTAAGAGCTTGGGCATTCAACCAAGTATGGAATTTCTTAAATCTTTTTGTCCATTTAGAATATGGAATATCGTCAACAGTGAAAAATTGTTTGGAAGAGGTAGACACATTCTGAGAAGGGATGGTTGGTTGAATCACCTCTGGATCAAAAGGGTTAGATTCCATATCTTGGTTTGGAGGATCAGCCATGAATATCAAGGAAGTTACTAGCACAATAGGGAAAGAATCAATATCAGGTATTGAGAAGAATGAAGAAGATGGGAGGGATACTAATTCTGACTCAGTATCAGAGTTATTTGGAAAAGCCGGTTCGGCTAAAATTTGATCTTTTGGAGTGACATGATCAGGCTGTTCTTCCTGTTTGCTTAGGTCTTTCAGGAATGATTCTAGCGGATTTGATAGCATCATCTAGCCTAGCTTATCCTTTATAACAAGTGGAGATTCTTCAGGCATCTTCTCATTTCCCTTTTCTTTCCTTATTCGATCCAGTTCTTTGAGACGATTTCGCATATCTACCACATCTGCCTTATCTTGTCTGATAGGAACATCTATGAGGGCAGTGAAGTTAGATGTCTGGGGTGGTGGAAGCAAATGCTCTGTTTGCAACGTAGTTGGAAATGGATTGAAAGGATCGAACCTTCCTTCTTCAAGTAGTTGTATCTATCTTTTGAGTTTTTCTATTTCCACCTTGGGGCTTTCAAGATGATGATATCCCAAATGTTGTTCGGATTCCAAGGCATGAAGCCTTTTCTGGAAGTCCGAAAGTATCTTCTTAATGGTTTCGTCATATCTTCGAAGATCTTCTTGCACAGTCATAATTTTGGAATCAATTGTTTTGAAGGCATTGTTATGTGCCAAAAGAGTCTCCGATTGCTAATTTAGGACTGCTTCAGCTACAAGAGCCCTTTTTTGTCTTCCATGTTCATCCACATCAGTGGGGGCGGGTATTTTTGGAATATGTCGGTATCTACCTTGTGGATCGATGAATTCTTCTGGAGCAGGAAATGAAAGTTGTGAGTTTTCACGTGTGAGAGGAGGAAAATCTGCCTCTCGGAACATAGAAATAGAAGAACTGGGTGGTGTTGCTTGTGGAGTCTCGAGTGGGTATGAATGCTTTTTCGCCCACTTTAATATTGGCTTATAAAATGGGGAAATGGCTGGCTTTTTCGGAGGAGGTGATGGTGGTGGATCCGGTGAAACGGAATGTGGAGCAGTGAAATTTGGTGGTGGAGTTGGAGCATAAGAGACCATAAACTGGAATTTGTCACAGTCACCAAGAGTATCAACAGAGGGGTCTCCGTTCAAATACCTTTGGTACATAGTATCCTTTGACTTTCTGTGCTTCCATCGAGGTTTCGCATATGGGTCTACTTCGTCAGGAGAATTTGTACAATAGGAACATTGACAAAAAGAATCCCAAAAGCAGTGACCATACTTGTCCTTGTCGTAATGGATAGGGTTTCCATTACTCTGGAAATACTGAACAAGTTTTTTGGGATCTGGCTCGAAGATTGACTCAGAAACGCATGGTTCGATCCTGAAGAGGATCTGGAAGATAGAAGGACTTTCTTCCTTTTCTTTGAAAAACTTGATGGAAACAGTGCCATCTTTCTTTCTGACAAATTCGGAGTCTGAAGACTAGAAAGGCTTGTTGTTCTGATGTAGCTTTTCATAGTTGGTGATCCATGTCTCCGGAAGGAGCTGGGCCAACTTTTCCTTTGGAATTTGCCTGGGAACATGAATGCGGGATGCTTGATCATTATGCATAGAGATGAATAAAGCATCTTCATTTCCATTGTGCAAAATTCAGGTTAAGAGCATGGTTCTTCACTCGATAAATCATCTGGTAGTGCAGTGTTGTTGCAACAGAATTAGCAGTTTGGGAAGCTCCAGTGAGCTGGACTTGGACTTTCAATAAGGCAAGCAATTGTGGATCTGATAGAGCGATATTGAAGTTTGGATACAGAGTCAAAAAAACTGTTCCAGCATTCAAAGTGGTTTGGACAGTACCAATACAAGCATGCTGGTATTCTAGGAACCGAGTATCCAATAACGCGATTCTTGCCATAACTGGTAAACCCTTGCGGCCATGAAAAGTAAGAGCAAGACGAACCGCTCCATAATGAACATGAGAATATCCTTGTTGAGTCCATTGCTTAGGAAATTCTAGAGGGATTTGAAGAGTAACAAAATACTCATTTTCGGTGGCAGGAATGGGATGTTGATCAAACTTGGAGGACTGGACGTACTCCTTTACTTCCTTTGGAGTCTAGCGGATGAGTTGTCGAACTGAGTGAATAGGGGAAAATGATGAGGTGCGTTTAGCAAAAGCAGAATAGGGGTTCATAAGAGGAAGTTGAGTTTCAGAGATTTTTGTTTCATCACTAAGAGAGACTTCATAGAGATAATCAATCTTAGAAGCATTGGACACATGAAAATCTGAAGGGGTTGAGGAAGATGGAGATGAGGCGAGAGAACTGGTGCTTCGAGTATTTCTGGATCAGTCATGATGTGAAGAGATCTTCTCATGTTCATTATGGAGTTGTTCGTCTTGCTCTTACTTTTCATTACCGCTGATTTCGTTGCAGCAATACTACACTACCAGATGGTTTATCGAGTGCAGAATCATACTCTTGACCTGAATTTCCACAATGGAAATGAAGATGCTTTATTCATGTCTATGCAGAATGATCAAGCATCCTGCATTCACGTTCCCAGGAAAATTCCAAAGGAAAAGTTGGCCTAGCTCCTTCCGGAGACATGGATCACCAACTATGAAAAGCTACATCAGAACAACAAGCCTTTCCAATCTTCAAATTCCGAACTTGTTAGAAAGAAAGATGGCACTGTTTCCATCAAGTTTGGCAAAGAAAAGGAAAAATGTCCTTCTATCTTCTAGACCCTCTTCAGGATCGAACCATGTGTTCCTGAGTTAATTTCCAAGCCAGATCCCAAAAAGCTTGTTCAGTATTTCCAGAGTAATGGAAACCCTATCCATTACTACAAGCACAAGTATGGTCATTGCTTCTTGGATCCTTTTTGTCAATGTTCCTATTGTACTAATTCTCTCGACAAAGTAGACCCATATGCGAAACCTCGACGGAAGCATAGAAAGTCAAAGGATAATATGTACCAAAGGTATTTGAACGGAGACCCCTCCGTTGATACTCTTGGTGAGTGTGACAAATTTCAATTTATGGTTTCTTATGCTCCAACTCCACCACCAGAGTTTACTGCTCCACCTTCCATTTCACTAGATCCACCACCATTGCCTTCTCCTAAGAAAAAACTAGCCATTTCCCCATTTCATAAGCCAATATTAAAGTGGGCGAAAAAGTATTCCTACCCACTCGAGACTCCACAAGCAACACCGCCCAGTTATTCTATTTCTATGTTCCGAGAGGCAGATTGTCCTCCTCTCACACGTGAAAACTCACAACTTTCATTTCCTACTCCAGAAGAATTCATCGATCCACAAGGTAGATACTGACATATTCCAAAAATACCCGCCCCCACTGATGTGGATGAACATGGAAGACAGAAAATGACTCTTGTTGCTGAAGCAGTCCTAAATTAGCAATCGGAGACTCTTTTGGCACATAAAAATGTGTTCAAAACAATTGATTCCAAAATTGTGAATGTGCAACAAGATCTTCGAAGATATGATGAAACCACCAAGAAGATGCTTTCGGACTTCCAAAAAAGGCTTCATGCCTTGGAATCCGGATAACATTTGGGATATCACCATCTTGAAAGCCCCAAGGCGGAAATAGAAAAACTCAAAAGACAGATCCAACTACTTGAAGAAGGAAGGTTCAACCCTTTCAATCCATTTCTGACTACGTTGTGGACAGAGCATTCGCTTCCACCATTTTAGGTCCTTAGGTGGTGTTGGTGAAGGACTGGAAGCCCCGGAGTTTAAGAGGTGAAGCCCGAAAAATCGGCGATCTTGTCCAGCTAACTAGTCGTAGGACAATTCTCTTTTGTTGGGAGCCGATCCCTTTTGTAAAGCTTTGTGTATAGACCTGTGTGTTTATAAAGAGGTATTCTGTGAAAATTTGGCCCTGCTTTCCTATCCCATTGTTTTATTGTCTGGGAATTTTATATTTTTCCGCATGCGTATTAAAATGAATAAGTCGGCGATGCGTCCTGGGACGTCGCTATTTAATCGACCAGTGAGGGATGGGCGCGCGCTTGAGAATCGAGGCGTGACATCCCTGTTTAAGTGGTATCAGAAAAATTGTTAAGGATTGGAGTGATACGGAGCGATGGTTCATGGGATAGTAGTAGAAATGGACTTTAAATTCATGTTGGTACATGTGATTGATAGTCGATTGGTAGCTTGGTTGTGTGGGTCACTCAAATTCCAATATGGTATTGGAATTAGAAAACATGTTTCTATAATGATCCTGTAGTTGGAGTGATCAGGAGCTCAAAACTACTAGTAAGAGGGCAGTAGCCTTTGTGACTCAGGGAGGAACGCCGACAAGGATCAGTGCCCGAGGTGGTTGTGGTAGAGCACCGGCTCAGGCCAGCGCGAGTGTAAGAGTACCGCCGTAAGCCGGTACTAGTGTAGTAGCACCAAGTGATCCTAGGTTCGACGGAATCGTTCAGGCGCTAGTGTCCTTAGAAATTGGTTGAGCCAGCAAGCTTAGGACCGAGCCGCCGTTGTTGCCGTTATTACTACTGCCGCTAGTGCCGTAATTGCTGCAATTGCCGTATCTGCTGAGATCCAGCATGGAGATGTGATCTAAGAACGAGCCGTTGTGTCTGAGTCAAGATTTAGTTTAGGCAGAAATGGAAATCGGTCAGGGAAAAGACCGACGTCGAGAGAAAAGTATTCTATTCCGCCCAATAGGAAGAGTGGGGATAGACAAGTCAGCACTGAATCAGAATAGAGTATGTCGTACCTGTAGGAGACGACATGGTTACGCCACATGCCATTTTAGGATGGGTGCTTGTTTTAAGCATGGCCAACAGGGTCACTTAGTCAAACTATACTAGAAGGCTGATAGGACAGAATAGAGATAATGTACTGCAAGATATTTAGTGGGGCATTTGGAACAGGCCCCAGGTGCAAGTAGGGGTGCATGCTGTCGACCAACTAGAAATAGAGGACTCACCATATGGGTGTCGAATTTATGGAAGGAAGCATGGATCAATCCAATGTCCGGGTATGACTAGAACGTGCTTTGGTTATGACCAGCACGGCCATCAGGTGAGGGACTGTCAGTGAAAGTCCAAGGGAGCCTAAATGCCGCTACTACTGGTAGGACGCCACTAGGTTGGCGAAAGGGACATGAATAGAACCGACCCTACACCAATCTGAGGAAGAATATTCTTAGGGAGATTTTATCAGACTATCGCAGCAGAGCTTTGGACTAAGTTTGTAGAATGTCAGTATGTTAAAATAAAGCTGAAGAAAGGGGAATCTCTAACTATATAGTTATACTCGACTAGTTGCTGAGATACAACTTTGACGTCACAGATGAACAGAGTTGACTCAAAGAGCCTCTCGTAGTGGGGGATTGTTGACGTGAAATAATCCAGTCTAATTCGTTGGCATGGGAAAGTGTCGAGTTTATTGGGAGTCGAGAAGGACCCTCGATTTCATTAATCTCGTAGTTCGAAGGCAACTTGTTTGTGAGACAAAGTTTACCTAGGTTACTGGACGGTTGTCACAGATAAGATAGATTGAAGAACTGAAGATTGAGGACATCTCAGTAGTCAAAGAATTTCGAGATGTATTTCCACAGGAATTGTCAGACCTATCGTCAGAGAAAGAGATAGAATTTGCGATCGAGCTAGCACCTGGGACAGAGCCACTCTCTAAGGCTTCTTACCAGTTGTTGCTGTCTGAATTGATAGAACCGAAGGTGCAGAGGTGAGGATTGTTGAATAAGGAATTCATGCATATAAGTACCTTACTTTGGGGAAACATTAGTTTTGGTTGTGAATAAAAGAAAGATGGTTCGTTGTGAGTATGCATCGACTATAGTCAACTCAATTAAGTGACGATCAAGAACAAGTGTTCATTGTCGAAGATCGACGAATTGTGTGACTAGTTATAAAGAGTGTCGATGTCTTCAAGGATCGACTTGAGGACAGGTTATCGTTAGTTGAGAACCAGAAAGGAGGTTATATTGAAGATAGCGTTTCGTACCCTTGTGAGAGTATTGTAATGCCATTGGGCCTGGCGAACGCTTCAACTACTGTCACGGATTTGGCAAACCAAGTGTTCGAAGAATATCTAGATCAGTTTGTGGTCATGTCTATCAACGATATTCTGGTGTATTCGAGGAGTGCTGAGGAGCACGAGAGTCATCTGAGAATGGTCACGTGATTTTAGGTGAATGAATCTCCATGGACCCGACCAAGATCGAAGCAGTTATCAGTGGACCAAGACCGACAACAGTATTAGAGATCAGAAGCCGTATGGGTTGGACAGGTTACTACAGAAGGTTCATGGAAGAATTTTTAGCATCAGTATCGTCGTGGACTCGACCTCTGAAGAAAGAAGAGAAATTCATATGAATAGATAGGTGCAAGGATAGTTTTCAAAGCTTAAGTAAGAACTGGCTACCGCACTTGTGCTGATCATTCCTTATGGTTCTGGAGGAGGCGAGATCTATAGTGATGTGTTGTTTAGAGGATTGGGTTGCGTGTTGATGTAACGTGGTAGAGTGTTGCATACACGTCCCATCAGTTGAGACCTCATGAGTGGAGTTAGCCGACGCATGACTTGGAACTCACAGTAATAATTTTTGCTCTAAAAATTTGAAGATATTATTTATGTAGAGAAAGACTCCGGATCTTCGCTAACCGTCAAAGTCTCAAAGTATTTATTCTCTTAGAAGGAGTTGAATATGAGACAGCGTTATGAGTTAGAATTTTGGAAGAACTGTGATTGTGATGTCTTGTGTCACCCTAGAAAGACGAATTAAGTCGCAGGTGCACTGAGGCGGAAGTCTTCAGTTGCTTGGATGGTGATCAAGGAGTGGGAATTCACTCGAGAGAGCTCGAGATTTGGTTTTCAAGTTGAGGTAGGCCACCTTTTGAATCTTATGGCCACCCTCAAAATTGACCCGAAGGTCCAGTTCAAGATCAAGAAGTTTCAGTTGATGGACCTAGATGTTCAGGAAATCCCGTAAGAGGATGCCGGTAAAGGAAAGGTTAACTTTCAGATTTGGGAAGATGGAACATTATAACAGGCTTACCAAGGAGTCAGCGGAATAATGATTCCATTTGGGGTTGTGGTCGACAGATTGAAGAAGTCGACTCACTTCTTGGTAGTATGAAAGGATCTGAACTTAAACGGACATGCAAAGTTGTATGTGCGTCAGATAATTCGTCTAACATGGAGTGCCAGTGATGGATCTATATCAAATCTAGATAAGAGGTTCCCAGTTTTGGCAGAGCTTTCAGATGGTTCCTATTGAAGCTTGCGTGGCAGAGTGTACATAATTTCAGTGGTGAGAAGAAAGTGAGATGAAGAAAGATCGCAAGGCCGGAGTCGGCTCAGTAAGTAGTGATTGTGGTTGCTGTGATAAGTGCCAAAGTACAGACCGCTCAGAACCGCCAGAATAATTGAATCGTTGAGCATTGAAGGCCGTTAGAGTTCTAAATTTGTGATTGCATCTTTCTGAAGGTGTCACCAAAGAGGAATACCTTGCACTTCGGCAAGGAGGGAAAACTGGAATCGAGGTACGTAGGTCCCTTTTGAGATTCTAGATAGAGAATCAGGATCCTAACGTATCGTCTTGCATTGTTGCCAAGGTTGGCGCGAGTGCATTACGTATTTCACGTGTTGATGTTGAGGACATATGAGCCTGATAGAACTGACGTGCTAAATCTTGAAGAAATAGACGTGGACGACATAGTGTCGTACATAGGAACCCTGTTCAAAGTGTGGTTCAAGAAGATCGAATTCTGTGAACCAAGAAGGTTCCCTTGGTCAAAGTGGTCTGACAATACCACAGGATTGAAGAAGCAATCGGCAAAAGTGAGACTTGTGAGACAACAATACCCCCACCTTCTCGTTTATGGATTTGTAAAGGTTTAAATTTCGAGGACGAAATTTTTATAAGAGGGGAAGAGTTGTGACATCCCAGATTTTTTATCCCGTTTTCTACTGAATAAATCGGGCTTTTCATTGACGCGTCTATAGGGCTGTTCTTAGAGCTGATCACTCTCGAGATAACTAGACTATTTGGGGAAGCCATTAAGGAATTTTAAGGCAATAAACTTGAGAATTCGACTAGAAATCGGCTATTCGACCGTGCTCATCTTTAGAGGCCATTACGGCACAGTTAAAAATCGATTTGAGATCAAAGATAGGTCGGTTCGACTGAGATGTATGGCTAATTGTGGGTGACACCACTAAATTGGAAAATTCTCGTCGACCGGCACTAGACTGATTTTCCTATTGTTTTGGTACCGTGTCCGTATTTGAATCATTGAGATTTTCATGACAAATGAGAGTCACTAATGTGTCGAGTGGGTTTATTGTGGCTTGAAGAAAATCGACCACGAGGCATTTGCACTAAAAAGTTCTGAAAGTTACCCGGTAGCCTAAGTCACGCTAAAAACGCGTCGAATGGAAATTAACCGCGAATTCGAGTCCAATTTCAGAAATTGAAGATTTTGTCATGTCACAATAAATTCTAGAAGCATCGACTTAGTCTCAGAAGATTTTTCTGCAAACTGAGACTTTTTGGGAAAAAATTGTCCTAAGGCCATTTTTGTCCAGAAAAAGGTCGGGACCGTTTTTGATCACGCAAGTGGGATGCAAGATGGATCAATTCATGAACAAAAATATCAATTTGATAATAAAGGTGTCAATTGAATTTATTGAGGTCAAATGGGAGTGAAGTGACCAAGAAACTAAGCCCTATTGAAGAGGAAATCTTGGAAATTCGTATGCCCCCCATTGCCTAGCCTTTTGGACCACTTCAAAGGTTGTGAGGGGTGCTTGGTTGGCTGATTTGCAGCCAAGGAGGTGTGTGTGGTGTAGGATGCTCAAGGAGATGAGATTGGAAGGAAATGGCCATTGGTAGGCCCTTTGTCTCCCCATCTCTTCCCTCTTTCCCTCATTTACTGTGGGCAGCCTCCATATCCTTCTTCATGGTGCCTTTTTCGAGCTTTGCGAACCAGAGAAATCGAGCTGCACCTTCCCCTCCACCGTCGCACGCCCACCGGACTGTTTTCCTCCTCTGTTTTCCCTTATTCCAGTTTCTGCTCCAGCTGACCATTCGCCAAAGATCTAAGTTAAAAGTGGTCTTCCCATGCTAATCAGTTAACAATCCACCCACCATCGTGACCAAGAGAGATAGCCCGTCCTAAGGAGCCCAACCTCACCCCGAACGGAGCCGCTGGCTGTCCCGTACAGCCGACGCAAGCCGACGGTTGCCGGTCCGTCGGTATGTTGCCCGCCTGCACTGTTTCGTGTTTTTCTTCATTTTTCTCCCATTCCAGCCCTTCCTTTGCCCATCCCAACCTCCAACAAGACCCTCAAGACCCCCGGGAGCCACTGGTTGCCGATCACCCGCTCGTCGAAGCTCCGATTAGACAGTTTCCTCGCCGTTCAGCCGTTGGTTCTCCTCTGTCTAGCAAGTAGAAGCAGAAGCCGAACCAACCTCTGTTTTCTTCTTTACCAGCCAAGAACAGAAGCTTAAGGAGTGGGTTTCCAGTAACCTTCGAGGCCCGTTTTGAGATTGTTCTCGGCCCTGAAAGTTAGGCCCGCTTTGGAGAGAATCGTCCCCCTTTACGTCCCCGTCGATTTGCACCGACCGGCTCGTCGAACAAGTGAGTTTAACTCACTAATCCTTGCTTAGTATGTTAATTATTCTTAAGGATTAAGTAGATTTAATTAAGTGTGATTAGGTAGTTAGATTATAGTAGAGCAATTAATTTAGTGCTTTATTGATGCATGTTAGGTGGTTAGTTGTGGTAATTAGCAAGTAAATAGGTTCTAGTATTTATTGAATGAACCTCAAAAATTTTCCGGGTCCATTTCGGCGTCCAATTAGGCATTACGGGCCTAAGTTAGATTTATTAATATTTATTTAATATTTTCCATAATTAATTAATTAATTATTTATTTTTCGAAAATTCAACCGGGATGGCCGGTGACCGGAATTTTATGCTGATTATCGTGGTATTCTCTATTTATTTATTTATTTATTCGAGCTTTAATTTGAGCTGAATTGAATTAATTGTGATTTTAGGATTTATTCCTGAATTAATTAATTTTCGTAATTGATTGGAAAATAACCAAGCGTCAGCTTACGACGCCAAAAATATTTTGGTGGACCACAGAAAATGGTGGGATTTATGAAAAGAAAATTATTGTATTTTGACTAAAGCCGACCGTGTACTCACACACGATTATTTTTATCAAGTACCCTTAAAATGAGGGAAATAGGCCAAGAGGTCTTATTAATTGAGGAATCAAGATGAAAGGAGTAATGTTGCTGGCCGTAGGTGAATAATCTTGTGATGATGTGGGTTAAACCGAGAATACCACCGAATTTGGAATCGGTTGTGCTCGCTGAGCTGTAATTTAGCATTACCACCTAATCTAGGTTGTGCTCGTTGAGCCGTAATTCAGTATTACCACCAAAGTATGGTTGTGTCCATTGGACCGTAATCTACCACCGAATTTGGAATCGGTTGTGCTCGCTGAGCCGTAATTTAGCATTACCACCTAATCTAGGTTGTGCTCATTGAGCCGTAATTCAGTATTACCACCAAAGTATGGTTGTGTCCATTGGACCGTAATCTACCACAAAATTTGGAATCGGTTGTGTTGCTAAGCCATCATTCAGCATTACCGCCAAAGTTTTAGTAGGTCGTGCTCGCTGAGCCGTAATTCAGCGTTGAGTTTGAGTAATTGAGATGACCGGAGAAAGGTCTCGTTGATATGTAATCGATTGAGTTGATTGATCGATGATTCGATCTGAATTCTTGATTTGATGCGATGATGTGATTCAATGATTGTATGAATTGAATTGATGTGCAGGAAGGAACTGAGGCCAAGGTAAGCCCTCTGATTCATGATTGTACTTAGGCAGCCCTTAGGGTGTATTTGCTTCCTAATCAAGTCTTAAGGGATTGAACTTACTGAGACATTGTCTCACTGGCTATTGTATAACCATTTCAAGTCCTTAGGTGGTGTTGGTGAAGGACTGAAAGCCTCGGAGCCCCGGAGTTTAAGAGGTGAAACCCGAAGAATCGACGATCTTGTCCGGCTAGCTAGTCGTAGGACAATTCTCTTTTGTTGGGAGCCGATTCCTTTTGTAAACCTTTGTGTATGGACCTGTGTGTTTATAAAAAGGTATTCTGTGAAAATTTAGCCCTGCTTTCCTATCCCATTATTTTATTGTCTGGAGATTTTATAGGCTTCCGCATGCATATTAAAATGAATGGGTCGGCGATGCGTCCTGGGCCGTCGCTATTTAATCGACTAGTGAGGGATGGGTGCGCACTTGAGGATCGGGGCGTGACAAAGGTTCAATCCTTTCAATCCATTTCCGACTACGTTGCAGATATAGCATTCGCTTCCACCACCCTAGACGTCTATCTTTGCTGCCCTCACAGATGTTCCTATTAGACAAGATAAGGCAGATGTGGTAGATATGCGAAATCGTCTCAAAGAACTATATCGAATAAGGAAATAAAAAGGAAAGGAGAAGATGCCTGAACAATCTCCACTTGTTATAAAGGATAAGCCAGGCCAAATGATGCTATCAAATCCTCTAGAATCATTCTTGAAAGACCTAAGCAAACAGGAAGAACAGCCTAATCCTGTCACTACAAAAGATCAAATTCTAGCAGAACCGACTTTTCCAAATAACTTTGATACTGAGTTAGAACCAGTATCCCTCCCATCTCTTCTTCATCCTTCTCAATACCTGACATTGATTCTTTCCCTATTGTGCCAATAACTTCATCGATATTCATGGCCGATCCTCCGGATCAAGATATGGAATCTAACCCTTTTAAACCAGAGGTTGTTCAACCAACCAACCCTTCTCAGAATGTGTCTACCTCCTCCAAACAATTTTTCACTGTTGACGATATTCCATATTCTAAATGACCAGAAATATTTGAGAAATTCCATACTTGATTAAATGCCCAAGCTCTTACCAATCTGGACAAATATGATGTCATTTTTGGTTTTGTCACAAGGTTTACAGGAAGTCTCAAACATTGGTGGCAATCAGTGACAGAACAAGACCAGCTTCAATTTTTACTCTCACCGGATTTTAGCCATGCCATTACTCTCCTATACCATTTTTCATTGGAAAACTTTATGATCTTCATGAGCTCAAAATGAGAGAATTCTTTGAAAGAATGCCGCTCTCTTCGAAAAAGGCATCTTGATAAACATTTTTGAGAGATGCTTAAGCTTTTCTATGGTATTGGAGCTGATCCAAATCTGAAACAAGTTTTTTTAACTTCCATCCCTAAAGAATTGTCCCATCAGGTTGAAAGATCTTTTCTAAGCAGACAAAGAAGAATTGCAGACTTTCCAATGGGAGAGATACAACAAGAAATCCATTTATGCCTTGATGATTTGTGCTTAAAACGCGAAATGGTCAAAAATTATCTCACGAACAACAGAGAACTTGATAAAGCTTGTTCTTGCCAAGCGCTGAAGATTAAATGCTCCAAAAAAGACTGTGATGATTCTTATGGAAAGTCTTCCAAAAAAAAGAAACATTTCAAGAAATTCTGGATAAAGAAATCCAGACATGAATCTAGACATGGATCCAAGCACTTTTGAAGAAAGAAGAAATGACGATTTCTACGCAAAAGGAAAGATCGTTCAGAACGTTCAGGCCACAAGAAGTCAACTCGATGTTTCATTTGCAACCAAAAGGGGCATTTTGTCAAAAACTGTCCCCAGGCAAGAAAATGTCAGAATCATTTGATACATCATATAGAGAATAAGACAGGTATTTCACTTGACAATGATAATGTCAAATCTCTATTCTATGTGGATGAAGAACCATCTGAACAAACTCTTTGTGTTATTCCTTGTTGCCAAACTCAGAGTGAAACAGATTCAGATTCAGAACCAGAATATGAAGATCTTTTTCACATATCTCTTACTTCTCCAGAACAAAGCCTTGACAAATTTTCAAGCCAACTCCATTGTCCCCATTTCTCTGTGAAAATCTTCACTTCAAAATTTGCCCAACCCATCACTGTCATCGTTCTCATAGATACTGGAGCTAGTTGTTCAACTTATACACTAAAGTTCTTCCTGAAGAATATCGGACTTCTTGTGTTTGATATTTTAATTTTGCCTCAGGAGATACTTTTTCTACTAATGTAAGAACTACTCTAGTAACTATCCAGTTTTTTGCCCAGTGTTCCATAACTACAAAAGTCTTCGGATCGAGTCTTCCCAATAAAGATTTAATCATTGGTTGGGATATTATGACTCAGATTTCTCAGCTTCGCATCATTCCTGGAAAAGGTCTTAAATATAAGGACCAATTCTCTGAATTTGTCAATACCCAAGTACTTTTTTCCATCTAAATGAGTCTGCTAGATCCCATCATGCAAAATTTGTTAGAATCTTGTTCAGAATCCCATTCTAAATTCTCTCAAAAGTGTTCCCATCCTTTTTGGAAAAATTCGGAATTCTTTGTTCGCTTTCCTTTCAAGAAAAATGAAGATATCAATCCAACAAAGATGAGTCACATGGGAATGAAGCCAGAACACCTAGTTTTGGCGCAGAAGAAATGCTCAGAACTATTGCAACAAGGCCTTATTGAAGTTTCAGATTCTCAATGGGCTTGTGAAACCTTTTATGTTAATAAAAGTGCTGAGCAAAACAGAGGGAAAATGCGACTGGTAATTAATTATCAGCCTCTTAACCTTTTCCTCCAAGATGACAAATTCCCTTTACCTTCTAGAAATTCTCTTTTTTACCGGATTATCAAAACCCATATTTACTCCAAATTTGATCTCAAAGCCGGATTTTGGCAATTGGGCATCCATCCTGAAGACAGACCCAAAACAGGGTTCTGTATCCCGAACCAACGTTTTCAATGGAAAGCTCTTCCTTTTGGCCTAAAAGTAGCACCATCCCTATTCCAAAAGGCCATGTATCGAATTGTCCAACCAATCTTGTCAAGTGCATCGGTATATATTGATGATATTATGCTCTATAGCCCTGATGAAGAATCTCACTACTAACTTCTTGGGCAGTTTGCAGAAATTATGAAAAAACATGGGATTATGCTCTCTCAAAGAAAGAGGAATATTGCCCAAATAGAAATTGAATTTCTTGGTATGCACCTTAACAAAAGTACATACTATTCAGGGCCATACATTGCTCAGGAATTACTAAAATTTCCTGAAGAGAATTTCACGACAAAACAAGTTCAGTAATTTCTTGGGATAATTAATTATCTCAAAGACTTTGTTCCAAACATTGCTAAACTGCTGATTCCATTGCAATCAATGTTGAAGAAAAATCCCCCACCTTGGGGAAAATCTCATACTAAAGCAGTTGCTGAACTTAAGGAGATTATGCAGACTCTTCCTCCATTACAAATCCCATCAACAGGAAAGAGAATTCTCTAGACCGACACCAGTGATGAATACTGGGCCGCCATCCTGTTTGAAGAAATTGAAGGTAAGCGTCACCTGTGTGCTTATAAAAGTGGAAAATTTTCCCAAGCTGAAATACATCATCACTCCACTTTTAAAGAAATCTTGGCGGTGAAAAATGGAATAAAAAAGTTTGAATTCCATCTCATCGGCCATCACTTCCTGGTAGAATTGGATATGGCATCCTTTCCTCAGATGACCAAGTTCAAACAGAAGTAGATCCCAAATTCTCAACTACTTCAATGGGCTGAATGGTTTTCAAAATACTATTTTGAAATCAAACACATTGTCAGAAAGAAGAACGTGCTTGCTGATTTCTTATCAAGACCAAAAGCACCAGCAGAAATCAACATGTACATCACGAGGCATGCTTTCCATACTCTCATCACAATGAAAAGTATAACATTGAAAGAATACGAGATTGGCCAAGCTGGTAATACCCCCAAGAGATTGTTGAACAAGTCCAGAATGACAACCTCACTGAAAATCTGGAAAACCTCATGTGGCAATGCCACACAGATCTATTCAAACTCCATGGAGATTCAATTCTTTATCCCTTTGGATTAAATTTGGACTATGCGTTCATACATCCTTTAATCTAGAAGAAAAACGACTACCCTGATCAACTTCGATGGTTATTATGGTACTTAACTAATAAGTACTTAATAACTGTTGAAATTCTAACCAGAAGATTCATTGTCAACCTCACCAAGATATTCAAACTTGGCCGAAACATCAAAAGAGAAAGTGACAAGAATCTCTTGGCATTCCTTAAATGGTTTTATCCTCTTACTCACTACAAACATCTCTTGCAGCAAGAATTAAGAACTATCCAACCAAACCCTGAAGTCCACACCATTTTATTCTTCCAACGTCCATCGGCCTTTGTCACAAATAATGGCAGCATTACCAATGTTCCGCAAATTATAGGTATCACATCTTATAAACCTCAACCACATAGTTCAGAAGCTCGGATTTACAAATCTTTTCCAGGACTTGTTGGTTGCTATGAACACCAATACCGAGAACTCTAGAGAGTTTTGTGCCAAGAAAATAAAATCATTCCTGAAGATGCATGGAACTATAATGTACCCACTGCATGAGATCATTATAGCCTTGCACCAAAAGTCAAGGAAGCACTCGAGGATTTCAAACAAGCTACGTCATCAAAGGAGCATGAAATGACAAACATAGATGACACTGCATAGTCATCTCAAGACCCCTATGTGAAATAGGGAGGACCTCTTTCCCAAGACCCTTATGAACAAGGACCTTTGTCCCTATCTTTAAGCATGGACACATCCTACTATGCTCAGCCATCCAATTGGCCTCAGCCAAACATTCCTGCCGACATTACAGGCTCCTCCCAAAATCAAGAGGAAGCATCCTCGTCAAATCAAATTCTCTCACCAGATTCACTTGCAGGACTTGAGCAAAAATATGAAGAACATCTTCTGGGAATGCATAGTTTGGATGACTCAGACTACAACTACAATGCTCATGATGGACGAGACCGGTGATTGTAGCAGATCACTATAGCAAATCACTGTAGCATTACTGTAGCAGAAGGCTAAGGAAATCAGTCTTCACTGTCACTATTCATACCACTCAAATAATTCCCACTCGGAAGTTTCCAGTGCCTCTATTTGTTTCAGGACCAGTGAGCCTGGTACTTGTTTGTGTGTGACCTCCTAATGTTTATAAAAGGCAAGGAGGATGTAATGTGTTGGGCATAGTCCCTTGAAGTAAAGTAAGTGTTTTGTGAAACTCTCAATGTCTTTTTAAACTCCTCTTCTTCTCCAGCCTGGTAGGATTCTATGAGAAATGCAGCTCGGATAGTTAGAAACGTTATCATCCTGGCATCTCTAAGTGTCTCTAGGCTCTGAACTAAATGTTAGAGTGGTTTCCTACTAAAAGGCTGTCCCTGAAGAGCTTGAACGAGAGAAGTTCGCCCACTATGGGAGGGCATACCTGCAGGAAACTGACTCCGTCTTCCCTAGTTCTAAGTCTAGGTCCATTCATGGTATCAGAGCCATGGTTTCGTTTGTAACAAAATCCGTTCCATGCACTCAGTAGGTGAATCCAATGCTGAGAAGATCTCTTCACATGATGACTGATCCAGAAATACTCGAAGCACCTGTTTCTCTCGCCTCATCTCCATCTTCCTCAACCCCTTCAGATTTTCGTGTGTCCAATGCTTCTAAGATTGATTATCTCTGTGAAGTCTCTCTTAGTGATGAAACCAAAATCTTTGAAACTCAACTTCCTCTTATGAACCCCTATTCCGCTTTTACTAAACCTACTTCATCATTTTCCCCTATCCGCTCCATCCGACAACTCATCCGCGAGACTCCAAAGGAAGTAAAGGAGTATATCTAGTCCTCCAAGTTCGATCAACATCCTATTCCTGCCACTGAAAATGAGTATTTTGTTACTATTTAGATTCCTCCAGAGTTTCCCAGGCAATGGACTCAATAGGGATATTCTCATGTCCATTAAGGAGTTGTTTGTCTTGCTCTTACTTTTCATGGCCGCAAGGGTTTACTGGTTGTGGCAAGAAATGCGTTATTGGATACTCGGTTCCTAGAATACCAGCATGCTTGTATTGGAACTATCCAAACCACTTTGAATGTTGGAATAGTCTTTTTGACTTTGTATCCAAATTTCAATATCGCTCTTTCAGTCCCCTAGTTACTTTCTTTTGAAAGTCCAGGTTCAGCTCACTGGAGCTCCTTAAACTACTAACTCTATTGCAGCAACACTGCACTACCAGATGGTTTATTGAGTGCAGAACCATGCTCTTGACTTGAATTTCCACAACGAAAATGAAGATGTTTTATTCATCTCTATGCAGAATGATCAAGCATCATGCATTCATGTTCCCAGGCAAATTCTAAAGGAAAAGTTGACCAACCTCCTTCTGGAGACATGGATCACCAACTATGAAAAGTACATCAAAACAACAAGCCTTTCCAATCGTCAGTCTCCGAAATTTGTCAGAAAGAAAGATGGCACTGTTTCTATCAAGTTTGGCAAAGAAAAGGAAGAAAATCCTTCTATCTTCTAGAACCTTTTCATAATCGAACCATGCGTTCCTGAGTCAATTTCCGAGCCATATCCCAAAAAGCTTGTTCAGTATTTCCAAAGTAATGGAAACCCTTTACATTACTACAAGGACAAGTATGGTCACTGCTTATGGGATCCTTTTTGTCAATGTTCCTATTGTACAAATTCTCCCGACGACGTAGACCCATATGCAAAACCTCGACGGAAGCACAAAAAGTCAAAAGACACTATGTACCAAAGATACTTGAACGGAGACTCCTCCGTTGATACTCTTGGTGAGTGCGATCAATTCCAATTTATGATTTCTTATGCTCCAACTCCACCACCAGAGTTTACTGCTCCACCTTCCGTTTCACCAGATCCACCACCATCGCCTCCTCCTCAGAAAAAACCAGCCCCGTTTTATAAGCCAATCCTAAAATGGGCGAAAAAGCATTCCTACCCACTCGAGACTCCACAAGCAATACCGCCCAGTTCTTCCATTTCTATGTTCCGAGAGGCAGATTTTCCTCCTCACACGTGAAAACTCGCAACTTTCATTTCTTGCTCCAGAAGAATTCATCGATCCACAAGGCAGATATCGACATATTCCAAAAACACCTGCCCCCACTGATGTGGATGAACATGGAAGACAGAAAAGGACTCATGTTGCTAAAGTAGTCCCAAATTGGAAATCGGAGACTCTTTTGGCACATAACAATGCGTTCAAAACAATTGATTCCAAAATTGTGAATGTGCAACAAGATCTTCGAAGATATGATGAAACCACCAAGAAGATGCTTTCGGATTTCCAGAAAAGGGTTCATGCTTTGGAATTTAGACAACATTTGTGATATCATCATCTTGAAATCCCCAAGGCGGAAATAGAAAAACTCAAAAGATAGATCCAACTTCTTGAAAAAGGTTCAACCCTTTCAATCCAATTCCGACTACGTTGCGGATAGAGCATTCGCTTCCACCACCCCAGACGTCTATCTTCGCTGCCCTCACAGATGTTCCTATCAAACAAGATGAGGCTGATGTGGTAGATATGGAAAATCGTCTCAAAGAACTAGATCAAATAAGCAAAGAAAATGGAAATGAGAAGATGCCTGAAGAATCTCCACTTGTTACAAAGGATAAGCTAGGCCAGATGATGGTATCAAATCTGCTAGAATCATTCCTGAAAGACCTAAGCAAACAAGAAGAACAGCCTAATCCTGTCACTACAAAAGATCAAATTCTAGCAGAACCGGCTTTTCCAAATAACTTTGATACTAGGTTAGAATCAATATCCCTCCCATCTTCTTCATCCTTCTCAATACATGATATTGATTCTTTCCCTATTGTGTTAGTAACTTCATCGATATTCATGGTCAATCCTCCGGATCAAATATGAAATCTAACTCTTCTGAACCAGAGGTTGTTCAACCAACCAACCCTTCTCAGAAGGTGTCTACCTCCTCCAAAACAATTTTTCACTGTTGACGATATTCCATATTCTAAATAGTCAGAAAGATTTGAGGAATTCCATACTTGGTTAAATGCCCAAGCTCTTACCAATTAGGACAAATATGATGTCATTTTTGGTTTTATTACAAGGTTTACAGGAAGTCTCAAACATTGGTGGCAATCGGTGACAGAACAAGACCAGCTTCATTTTTTACTCTCACTAGATTTTAGCCATGCCATTACTCTCCTATACCATTTTTTCATTGGAAAACCTTTTGATCTTCATGAGCTCAAAAGGAGAGAATTCTTTGAAAGAAAATGCTGCTCTCTCTCCGAGAAAAGGCATCTTGATAAACATTATCGAGAGATGCTTAAGCTTTTCTATGGCATTGGAGCTGATCCAAATTTGAAATAAGTTTTTTTAACTTCCATCCCCAAAGAATTGTCCCAATAGGTTGAAAGATCTTTTCTCAGCAGATAAAGAAGAATTGCAGACATTCCAATGGGAGAGATACAACAAGAAATCCATTTGTGCCTTGATGATTTGTGCTTGAAATGCGAAATGGTCAAAACTTATCTCACGGACAATGGAGAACTTGACAAAGCTTGTTCTTGCCAAGCACTAAAGATCAAATGCTCCAAAAAAGACTGTGATGGTTCTAGTGGAAAGTCTTCCAAAAAAAAGAAGCATTTCGAGAAATTCTAGATAAAGAAATCCAGGCATGAATC
This sequence comes from Eucalyptus tenuipes, assembly GCA_014182365.1. NCBI lineage: Eukaryota > Viridiplantae > Streptophyta > Magnoliopsida > Myrtales > Myrtaceae > Eucalyptus > Eucalyptus tenuipes. Next base: position 16,599,958 of record CM024541.1, on the reverse strand, counting down.
CAGACATGGATCCAAGGACTTTCGGAGAAAGAAGAAATGTCGATTTCTACGCAAAAGGAAAGATCGTTCAGAACGTTCAAGCCACAAGAAGTCAACTCGATGTTTCATCTGCAACCAAAAGGGGCATTTTGCCAAAAACTATCCCCAGAAAGGTCAAAATCATTTGATACATCATATAGAGAATAAGACAGGTATTTTACTTGAAAATGTTGATGTTGAATCTCAATTCTCTGTGGATGAAGAACCATCTGAACAAATTCTTTGTGTTATTCCTTGTTATCAAACTCCTAGTGAAACTGATTCAGATTCAGAATCAGATTTTGAAGACCTCTTTCACATATCTCTTACTTCTCCAGAACAAAGCCCTGACATATTTTCAAGTCAACTCCATTGTCCTGATTTCCCTGTGAAAATCTTCACTTCAAAGTTTTCCAAACTCATCACTGTCATCGCTCTCATAGATACTGGAGCTAGTTGTTCAATCTTAGACACTAAAGTTCTTCCTGAAGAATATTGGATTTCATGTGTTCGATATTTTAATTATGCCTCAAAAGATACTTTTTCTACTAATGTAAGAACTACTCCAGTAATTGTCCAGTTTTTCCCCAGTGTTCCATAACTACAAAAGTCTTCGGATCGAGTCTTCCCAATAAATATTTGATCATCAGTTGGGACATTATGACTCAGATTTCTCAGCTTCCCATCATTCCTGTAAAATGTCTTAAATATAAGGATCAATTCTCTGAATTTGTCAATATCCAAAGACTTTTTTCCATCCAAATGAATCTGCTAGATCCCATCATGCAAAAGTTCTTAGAATCTTGTTCAGAATTCCATTCTAAATTCTCTCAAAAGTGTTCCCATCCTTTATGGAAAAATTCAGAATTCTTTGTTCGCTTTCCTTTCAAGAAAAATGAAGACATCAATCCAACCATGTAGAGTCATATGGGAATAAACCCAGATCATCTGATTGCTGCTCAGAAGGAATGCTCGAAACTATTGCAACAAGGCGTTATTGAAGTTTTAGATTCTCAATGGGCTTGTGAAGCCTTTTATGTCAATGAACGTGCCGAGCAAAACAGAGGAAAAATGTGACTGGTAAGTAATTATCAGCCTCTTAACCTTTTCCTCCAAGATGACAAATTCCCGTTACCTTCCAGAAATTCCCTTTTTACCGGATTATCAAAAACCCATATTTACTCCAAATTTAATCTCAAAGCCGGATTTTGGCAATTGGGCATCCATCCTGAAGACAGACCCAAAACAGGGTTCTGTATCCCGAACCAACATTTTTAATGGAAAGTTATTCATTTTGGCCTAAAAGTAGCATCATCCCTATTACAAAAGGCCATGTGTCAAATTTTCCAACCAATCTTGTCAAGTGCAGCAGTATATATTGATGATATTCTTCTCTATAGCCTCGATGAAGAATCCCACTGCCAACTTCTTGGGCAGTTTGCAGAAATCGTGAAAAAACATGGGATTATGCTCTCTCAAAGAAAGATGAATATTGTCGAATTTCTTGGTATGCACCTTAACAGAGGTACATACTATCTAGGACCACACATTACTCAAGAATTGCTAAAATTTCCTGAAGAGAATGTCACAACGAAACAAGTTCAGCAATTTCTTGGGATAATTAATTATCTCAGAGACTTTGTTCCAAACATTGCAAAATTGTTGATTCCAGTGCAATCAATGTTGAAGAAGAATCCCCCACCATGGGGAAAATCTCATACTAAAGCAGTCGTTGAACTTAAGGAGATTATGTAGACTCTTCCTCCATTACAAATCCCATCAACTGGAAAGAGAATTCTCCAGACCGACGCCAGTGATGAATACCGGGCCGCCATTCTGTTCGAAGAAATTGAAGAATTGGATATGGCATCCTTTCCTTAGATGACCAAGTTCAAGCATAAACAAATTCCAAATTCTCAACTGCTTCGATGGGCTGAATGGTTTTCAAAGTACTCTTTTTAAACCAAACACATTGCTGGGAAGAAGAACGTGCTTGCTAACTTTTTATTAAGACCAAAAGTACCAGCAGAAATCAACATGTACATCATGAGGCATGCTTTCCATACTCTTCATCACAATGAAAAGTGTAACATTAAAAGAATACAAGATTAGCCAAGCTGGCAATATCCCCAAGAGATTGTTGAACAAGTCCAGAATGACAGCCTCACTGAAAATCTGGAAAACCTCATGTGGTAATGCCACACAGATCTATTCAGACTCCAGGGAGGTTCAATTCTTTATCCCTTTTGATTAAATTCGGACTATCCGTTCACACATCCTTTAATCTGAAAGGAAGATGACTTCCCTAATCAACTTCGATGGTTATTATGGTACTTAACCAATAAGTACTTAATAGCTGTTGAAATTCCAACCAGAAGATTCATTGCCATCCTCACCAAGATATTCAGACTTGGCCAAAACATCGAAAGAGAGAGTGACATAAATCTCTTGGTATTCCTTAACTGGTTTTATCCTCCTAGTCATTGGAGACATCTCTTGCAGCAAGAATTAAGAACTACCCAACCAAATCCTGAAGTCCACACCATTTTATTCTTCCGACATCCATGGGCTTTTGTCACAAATAATGGCAGCATTACCAAAGCCCCACAAATTATAGGTACCACATTATAAACATCAACCGCACAGTGTAGAAGCTCGGATTTACAAATCTTTTTTAGGATCTGTTGGTTGTTGTGAACACTAATACCGAGAAATCTAGAGGGTTTTGTGCCAAGAAAATAAGAGCACCCTGAAGATGAATGGAACTATAATATACCCACTGCATGGGATCATTATAATTTTGCACCAAAAGCCAATGAAGCACTCGAGGATTTCAGACAAGCTGCATCATCACAGGAGCATGAAATGACAGACACAAATGACATTGCACAGTCCTCTCAAGACCCCTATGCGAAATGGGGAGAACCTCTTTCCCAAGACCCTTATGATCAAGGACCTTTGTCATTATCTTTAGGCATGGACACATCCTACTATGCTCAGCCATCCAACTGGCCTCAGCCAAACATTCCTGCCGACACTGCAGGCTCCTCCTAGAATCAAGAGGAAGCATCCTCGTCAAATCAAATTCTCTCACCAGATGCACTTGCAGGACTTGAGAAAAAAATATGAAGAACATCTTTTAGCAATGCATAGTTCGAAGGACTTAGACTACGACTACAATCGTCGTGATAGACGAGACCGGTGACTATAGCAGATCACTGTAGCAAGTCACTGTAGCATTACTGTAGCAGTAGGCTAGGGAAATCAATGTTCACTGTCACTATTCATACCACCCAAATAATGCCCACCTGGAAGTTTCCGATGCTTCTGTTTGTTTTAGGACCCATGAGCATGGTCCTTGTTTATGTGTGACCTCCCAATGTCTATAAAAGGCAATGAGGATGTAATGTGTTGGGCAGAGTCTCTTCAAATAAAGTGAGTGTGTTGTGTAAAACTCTCAATGTCTTTCTAAGCTCCTTCTTCTTCTCTAGCCTGGTAGAATCCTCTGAGAAATGCAGCTCGGATAATTAGAAACGTTATCATCCGGCATTTCTGAGTGTCTCTAGGCTCTGAACTAAAGGTGAGAGTGGTTTTCTACTAGAAGGCTATCCCTAAAGGGCTTGAACGGGAGAAGTTCGCTTACTGTGGGAAGGCATACCTGCAGGATACTGGCTCTGTCTTCCCTGTGACTCAAACAGGTACGCTTTAATTCCACTGTGTTTATTGATTTCGGTGTTTTACAGTCATATATTGATCCGATTCTTCTTGATTAATAAGTTAAATTATGTGAATAATTTTCTACATGTGGTATCAGAGCTACATATATGATTGTAGAACCTAAAAAAAATTTATGAACAAATTCAAATTTTTTTTTAGTCGAATATGGACATTATTTTTTCGTGTGGATTTTTTTGCTCAATTGATCCTAAAACCATAGGGCTTTTGTTCTACTTGTCGAGATCTTTCCAACCATATATAATTTGTATAATTTCGTTGAGAATTGAGAGAGAATTTGAAATTTGAAATTTTAGGGTTTATACATGAAAAAGTTCTAGAATTTTGAAATTACTTGCAATTGATTGATGTTCGCTGTAAATCGTTGCATGAGTATTGTCATATATATTTTTTGGCATCCTTTTGTTGTAATAAAGTAAGTTTTTAGGGCTTAAATTTAAGGAAACCGAGTTTCGGCCATGGGGGCTTAGATCTGAAACTTTGAAGCTTGTATGTGGACGATTTACTCATTTTGTTCTTCGTTTAATTCAATCTAGTTAATTATATTCATGTTATATGCAAGACACATGGAGAAATTTCAAGTTAATTCGTGTTTTTGGAGCTTCGGGTCAAAACTGGGTCGTGTAACCCGATTTGCAGGAAATTCGGGACTCGGTTGGAGGTTGAAGAAGACCTCCAGTCGATTTTAATTCGTGTCCCACCCGTTCCAAGCGGCCCGCATCGGCTTCTGTAGGTCTACGAGCCAGGCGAAGGCCAGGGCCTGTGGGTTGGGTCCGAAGTATTAAAATATTAAAAATAATAATAATTAAAAAAATTTGTGGCAACAATTGTTGTTTGAAAAATGCAATATGATCTGTGGAAGCACATGTTGTAAAGTGCTTCATATTATTTGATGAATTTTGGGCATAAATTTATGGAGTTCCCTATTGATAAAGATTAGTATATACAATTACTCGCCCAAATGGGGTTATTGTGTATATTAATTTGGAAAATAGCATGAAGATTAATTCCTATATTTAAAAGATGGGGATGAATAATTGAAAAATATCTATCTGCCCAAAGGGGATAAATGTTTTGAAAATTATATGTAATTCCCTTCTATATTGATATTATGGAGATGTATGATTTAAAGGATTCGTCTACCCAAAGGGGATGGATTCTTGACAATTATATGTAATTCTCCTTGTTGTTGCTTTATAAACCTCATGCTGTGAAAAATAATGGTGCATTATACACTTTGCCCAAAGGGGAGTTTATAATGTACTAATTATTTTTGTTGAATTGCTTATTGCCCATAAGTGATCTTATTGCATTATGTGTGATAAACAGTTACCTTTGCTGTAAATAACAACAATACCACAATTGAAATGTTAACTGGATCAAACTTCAAGAGATGGAAGCAAGATATAGAGTTTGCTCTACATGAGGATGAACCTACCAAGCCCAATGATTAAAGTACTGCATATCAAAAGGCTCATTATGCTAGATGGGAAAAATCTAACCGACTAAGCCTCATTGCTATGAAGAGGTCCATTGCTGAGCATCTCATTAGTGGTTTGCCGGAAGATACGAATGACAGACAGTTCCTTGAAGCAGTGGGAGAAAGATATAGGGTCTTAGATAAGGCTGAAGTTGGGAACTTGCTGAGTGAGTTAACGAACATGAGATATGATGCTGCTATGGGTGTTAGAGAATTTATATTGAAGATGGTCCACCTTTAGTCCAAACTTGAGGCCCATGAAATTGTCCTTTTAGAAATTATATTTTGCATCACGCCTTAAATGTTCTGCCAGCTGAATTTAGCCAAATTAAAACTGCTTATAGTGCTCAAGAATGAGACATGGAGTGTCAATGCCTTGATTACCAAATGTGTGACTAAGGAAGAGAAGTTAAAGAAGGAGAAATATGAATCCGCCCACTTAACTACCAATGCCAAGTTGAGTTCATCTAGAAGCAAATGGAAGCCTAAAGGGTCAACTGCTCATGGTCCAAAGAAAGGGCAAGACTTCAAGAAAAGTGGGAACTATGGGAGAAATGGAGATAAGGATTTCGAGTGTTTTCACTGCAAGAAGTAGGGTCACAAGAGAGGCAATTGCTACAAGTTCCAAGTTTGGCTAAAAGCTAGAAAAGAAAGTCACCAAGGTGAGTTGTTGGTTTGTTTTGAATTAAATCCGGTTGATGTTCCTTTGGATTCTTGGTGGCTTGATTCTGGTTCTACTATTCATGTGTCTACTATCTTATAGGGTCTCACAAATCTAAGGAATCCAAGTCTAAGAGAGTCAAAGCTTAAAGTTGGAAACAATACTGAGTTGATGTAGAGCGCATAGGGACGGTTGTTTTGAATTTAGATTCTGGTTTTCAGCTTATTTTGAACAATGTCTTTTATGTTCCTAGTTTAAGGAGAAACTTAGTATCTCTTTCTTCGCTTGACAAAGCTAGATATTGTCTTTATTTTGCGACTAAAAGAGTGGATTTGAGTTATGATACCAGAATTATTGAGAATTGTGTTTTGTCTGATGGATTATATCGATTATCCTTATCTCCCAATAAACCATATTCCTCTTTCAATGTCGAGAATAATGTTGCTAAGAGATCTTTAATCAAAGAAAGATCTTCATTGCTATGGCATAAGCGATTAGGACATATCTCCAAAGAAAGGGTAAAGCGATTTATCAAGGTTGATATTCATCCTCTTCTTGACTCAGATGAAATTGAGACTTATATTAATTGTGTGAGGGGAAAATTAACGAAAATTAAGAAGAAAGGCGCTACTCGCAGTCAAAATCTATTGGAGATAATTCATATGGATATTAGTGGGCCATACTCAACCACCTTGTGTGGAAATAAGTACTTCATCACATTCATTGATGATTTCTCCCGTTATTGTTTTGTTTATCTAATTAAGGAGAAAACTGATGCTCTTGACATGTTCAAAGTGTTTCGCATTGAAGTTGAGAAACAACTAGGAAAAATTATCAAGATTGTCAGATATGATCGAGGTGGTGAGTATTATGGACAATATACTGAGACTGGACAACAAATGGGACCGTTTGCTAAATATTTGTAGGATTGTGGTATTGTCGCTCAATATACAATGCCCAGTAGTCCTGAACAGAATGGTGTAGCTGAACGGCGCAATCGCACACTAATGGAGATGAAACGAAGTATGATGGGCAGCTCTAATTTGCCTGAATACTTATGGCGTGATGCAATTAAAATAGCAACTTATATATTGAATCGTGTACCTGGTAAATCGGTGCCAAAAACACCTTTTGAATTGTGGACGGGGAGAAAACCAAGCTTAAATCACTTTCGAGTTTAGGGTTGTCTTGCAGAGGTGAAAATTTATGATCCTTCTCAGAAGAAGACTAAACCCATGACTACTAGATGTTATTTTATTGGATACCCTGATCATTCCAAAGGGTATAGATTCTATTGTCCTACTCGTGGCACTAGAATCATTGAATCTCAAACTGTCAAATTCTTGGAATTAGATGTTGCTGAAAAGAGTTCTTCTCAATCTTTCGAAAGGGAAGAACCAAACAAAACGGTCTTTATTCCATTGCCCATCTTGCATGATGATTCAATGTGGGAGCCTTGCAAAGTAGAAATTCAGCAAGAAGCAGATACTGGAGATATAACGGTAGATCCTTCTATCACAAATGAAATTCCCCAGACGAATGATGTGGCTCTAGAAATACTTGTGCGAAGATCACGACGACAAAGAAGACCAACGCTTCTAAATGATTATCATGTCTATCTTGGAGAAGCTAATTTTGACATTGGAAATATAGTTGATCCAACGACCTTCAAAGAAGCACTTAATAGTGATCAGGCAAATGAATGGTTAGGAGCGATGAAGGATGAGATGATTTCCATGTCAACTAATCAAGTATGGAAACTTGTTGATTTACCTGATAGGTATAAACCAATTGGCTGCAAATAGGTGTTCAAAATCAAGAAAGACAATAAATGCAATATAGAGAGATTCAAGGCAAGGCTAGTTGCAAAAGGATACACGCAGAGAGAATGCATTGATTATGCTAAAGTCTTTTCTCCAGTGTCTACTAAAGACTCTTTTCGGATAATCATGGCATTGGTGGCTCATTTTGACTTAGAGCTTCACCAAATGGATGTCAAGACGGCTTTTTTAAATGGAGATCTGGATGAAGAAGTATATATGTAGCAACCTGAAGAGTTTACAGAAGCCGGAAATGAGCATATGGTGTGCAAACTTCAAAGGTCCATCTATGGTCTCAAACAAGCATCATGTCAGTGGTACTTGAAATTTCACAAAGTTGTGAGATTGTTTGGCTTTGAAGAAAACAAGTTTGATCAATGCATCTACATGAAAGTAAATGAGAGTAAATATATTTTCTTAGTACTTTATGTAGATGACATTTTACTTGCTAGTAGTGATGTTGATCTATTGAATGATACAAAAAGTTTTCTATCTACAAAGTTTGATAAGAAAGATCTTGGGAAAGCCTCTTTTGTTCTAGGTATTGAGATTCATCGTGATAGATTTAAGAAGGTTTTGGGGTTATCTCAGAAAATTTATATAGATCGTGTTCGAAAAGATTTAATATGCAGACTTGCAAGTCAGGTGAAGCTCATGTTGTGAAAGGAGATAAATTGAGTATAGAACGATGCCCCAAGAATGATGTTGAAAAAGAAGTCATGAAGAATGATCCATATGCTAGTGCAGTTGGCAGTCTTATGTATGCACAAGTATGTACCAAACCAAATATTGCTTTTGCTATGAACACTCTTGGAAGATATCTATCAAATCCAGGTCAAGAACATTGGGTTGCAGGTAAAAAGGTGATGAAACTTCATGCTCGTGTATAGCAAAGTTGAGGACCTAAAGGTGATTGGATATTCAGATGATGATTTTGCTAGTTGTTCAGATGATAAAAAATCAACTTCTAGATATATTTTTATGATGGCTAGAGGTGCTATTTCTTGGAAGAGCACAAAGCAAACCTTGATTACGAACTCTACAATATATGCTAAGTTTATAGCGTGCTATGGTGCGTCAATTCAAGCAGTTTGGCTCAGAAATTTGATTTCAGAATTACGAGTTGTGGACTCTATTGCTAGACCTATGGTGATCTATTGTGACAATACCGCAGTTGTGTTTTATTCCAAGCATGACAAGGTCAGCAATGCCTCCAAACACATGGAGATCAAATATTATATTGTTAAGGACTTGGTCAAAAAGCGAGATATTGTAATTGAAAATATCATAACTGAGTTCATGTTGGCTGATCCTCTAACAAAAGGCTTATGACCCATTTTGTTTAAAGAATATGTAAAGAATATGGGTGTTTTAGATTCTTTTGATTTCTTTTGTTAGTGTGAGTTATATAATTTGTATTTCTGGATATTATAGTTATATGCAGACTGATAATGCTTTCATGATGTCTATTAAAGCATTTATTTTCAATGATTGTTATTATTGATTCTATTGTTATCCTTTCTCCTGTTAATTGAGAAATGTAAGTATAAAACGGTATCTTTAAACAAATTTTAGTTTAAAGATGACTGGATGTTACTGATTATGAGATCTCATGTTGGATTGTGACATAGTCGTGCAATTGTATGTTATTCAGAAATTGCGTTAACGTAGTTTCATGTTGTTGAGAAATTGCGTTGAAGACCGATAAGAAATAGTGTATATTTTGATCACATGTTGGCACTATTTCTTACTACACTACTAGGCCCATGATTCATGAAAATATAATACTTATTATATGTGATTATGGAAGGTCATGTGTAGTTGTATTTTCTTAGCACATTAATCCCCATAGTCCTATACTGAGGTTATATAAGAGTGGATTGGTTTTGAGATGCCGTTATTTGAATATTATTTTTAAAGTTGTGGCCACATAAAACAAAATTTTCAGTTATTAATCTGATAATGTCATTTTCGGTATAAAATCCTTTTCAAAATAAAATAAGTTAATTAATGTAGCCCAAGTGGGAGAATGTTGGAAATTTTCTATAATATGGGCTTAGATTAATTAATTAATTTTCTATTTTAAATAATCGGGTTAATGGATATTCCGATATTTGTTAAACCCAATAGTGATATGATTGAATTGGGTACTCTATCTATTGATAACGGGCCTAGTTGAGTAACAAAGTGTATGAAATTGTGTTTGACTGAAGCCCATAATGGGAATGGCCCAGTTGACATGCTGTTGATTAGAGTTTGTTAGGTCCCCTCTCTATTGTTAGGTCCCCTCTCTAACCTATAAAAGAGTAGTTATACCTATCAGTTGCTTTAATCCCATTGAAAGCTGTTATACTGAAATAGGTCATAGAGAGGAAGATCTGGTATTCCGATAGATCTCTAGTATCAGAGTGTTCTATTTTTTCTTCAAGTGAAGCAATGGCTCAAATAGGTACGCTTTAATTCCGCTATACTTACTGATCTCGATGTTTTACAGTCATATATGAATCCGATTCTTCTTGATTAATAAATTAAATTATGTGAATAATTTTCTACAACTTATGCATAATGAAGCCTGAAAATCACATGGATCATAATCCTCCAAATCGAGCAAAGTCGTCTGCGCAGATCAGGAAGCACTTTGGATTTAATCCTTGCACTTCCTTCAAACTTGTGTCTTAACCTAGTTCTTCCCTAGAATTTTACTATTGTGGATATCTTTGGACAGTGTTCTTGTAAGAGAGCTTTTGCATTTGCCACCAGTTAAATTTAAGAGTCTTCTCTGCTTCTTCAACCGTTAAGCGTGTATTTGCACTGTGTGTCTCGCGAGTGTGTAGTAGTGTGGTCTATGTGCTCGTTCAATACAAGAGAGAATAACACGTCAGAGTGCCTTCAATATGGTTCGACTAAATGGATGTGAATGTCAAAACGTCAGGGAAAAAAGGGAAGTTATGTACTTTCATGGCAGTAGTTAGTTTTTTGTTCTAATCGATTAAGAGTGCATTTGGCAACTTGCCAAACAATAAAATTTTCTATTCTTTTGTTCCCGAGAGTAGATTTAGAACATTAATTGGTTTGGTAATTTTTTTTTTTTATTTCCGGAAATAGATTTAAAATAGAATCGAGAAGTAAAAAATGTTGATTCTTTAATTCTAAGAACAATTCCAAAATCACGCTAATCCATTTTTTCTCTTTTCTCTTCTTTTCTTCTTGTTCTTATTCATTCTCTCTTCTTCTTTCACTACTGCCGTCGTCGCCACTGTCGTCATTCATCGCCACAGGTCGCCGATGACTAATTGGGTGAGGTCCGACAACCTCAGTGGAGGCTTGCCAGGCTAGGGTGAGGTTTGGCGAGCTCGCCTGGCCACCAAGGAGCCTCACTTGGCCAGACGAGGCTCAGCCGAGCTCACCAAGCCATCAACGGGGTTTGACCGCTTGGCGAGGTCAAGCCTTACCGATGGCTAGGCGATCTGGCGAGGCCACTTGCCCAGCCAAGGCTGGGCCAAGCATCGCCCAGTTGCCGATGAGGCTTGGCCAACAAGGTGCGGCCTCATCGAGGGCCGATGATACTCCAAAGCAAGATCGCTAGCCCTCGTCTGGTCAGTCGCCGGTCATCTCGAGGTCGGCGATCGACTAAAGCTTGAGGAAGAAGAAGAGAAAAAAAAAAAGAAAAAAAAGAGAGAGGAAAAAGTGATAAAATTATTAAAAAATTAAAAGAAAATGTTTTGGAGTAGAATTTTGAGGACAGTGTCAAACGCAATCTATTCCAGGAATAAAAATGTTGAACAGTTACCAAACCCTTTAAAATGCTTAGAAATTGTTCCCGATAGCAGAATAAAATAGAATCATTTCTGATAAGAATTTGTTCCCGGAAATAAAATGATTACCAAACGTGATATAAGTGTTGAAAACCTAAGGTGGCCTAATTTTATAACGAAATGACTAATATTCTATCATTGTGTCCGGATAATCTTGCCCTAGCTCCTTCCATTGTAATAGACCAGGGGGCTTGCATTGGATTCTTGATGCTAGTTACAAGGATCCTCACGAAGACAAAGATTGTTGCCAACCAACAAGGGTTGTTTGCACCTTTTCACAATATTGTGGGCTACTAGACTACTTTTCTTATTTTAACATGTCGATGCCCACATGCCCTGCTCCCCCTCGTTGGTACAATATATTTTTCGAGCTTTGTACCGGACTCTATCCTCTTATTGTTTTACATCTAATAGATCCCGAGATCTGGACAAGGCATCAGATGTAGCCTCTTAACATCATGAGAAGGACGACATTCCATTGTAATATACTAGCAGAAAAGAATCGAAAAGTTGAGCTCAAATTAACAGTTCAAGATCTTGTCTCTCCAAGTTGCATCAACCATAATAGAGCTTTTACCTGTTGACATACGTCTACCTCCCTTGATGAAAGTGGAAATTGGTCAATGTAGAAGATCTATGTAGGCAGATTATATCAAGCCAAACCAATCCCGCGTAAAAGATTTACTGTGATCGATTTGATATCGTCTAAATCCATTCTACTAGACCATGAATCAAGAAATGGGAGGATCCACAATTGCACAATAGACTCGCAAAAAGTACGATACAGCACAGTGTGTACACCACATCATCTATAAATTCAGTATATATGATACTTCTCCTAGCTTTCAGAGTCGAGAAGGTCCTGCTGAAAGAGACCAATACCCGGACTAAATTAACAATGCAAAACCAAAAATAACATGGATAGAGGTCTCGACTGACATAGTCATGAAATATGATCCTTGGCCAAGGCTAAACTGAACACTGCACATTATACCTATGTGTGGGATATAATACAGCTCCATTTGGATACAGCGGCGACTAAGCCACCTATCTTTGGAGTTCATATCTACTTCGAGAAAGTATATCAGATGCGCTCTACTAGTATTTAGTAAAACAAACCAACAAAAATCGGATGATGGATTGCATAGTTTTTACAGAGCTGCTCTATGTTTCAAACTTCAACTACCTGAGGACCTCCGCACACTCCTTGGTATGCTTATTCTTCTGAATGCATCTGCTCGTTGGCCGTGCATAATCAATCGAAGATTAATCAATATGCTTTCAAGCACACCACTTACTGTATTTCAACAATAATTCATTTGACTACTAACTTGTTAGAATCAACTCCAGATTATGTTACAATCCTGAGGATATTATAGTTGCAGGGACAATCAGTTCTATGCGTGAAGCACATCTTTTTCTAAATATGCAAAGGAACAAAAACCAACAAGTTCAAACAGATTTCAATCATCAAATTAATGGATTCCTCAAGTACCATGGACAACACTATCATCGCCACTTCAAACAGGGCTCGCAATTGGAATATATCTAGTTGACCTACATATAAAATTTAACCAAAAAGAGAGTAAAAGAGGGAGTGGCTGAGGCACTTTGGTTCTGTTCAGAATTTCATCAGCTGCTGTTTCTCCAACCTCAGCTCCATATCCTCTCTCTTAGGAACAACAATTGTGTAACTCAAACTAAAAATGAGCACATGAAACATCCACTGTAGCAGAACAAAAGAACAGTCCCAAAAATTTTACCCAAAATAATTATGTGCCATTTTGACCTTATGCATGCACTGCAGATTCCAAAGCAGGCAACTTCTTCAATCATTGAACGGATATTTTGCACATCTAGAACTTGGGTTGCTCTGAAACATGAGAAATTAATTCCTGCAGTGTAATTCATCAGGTAATCAATTCTCTCATCACTCGGTGAGCTCATAATGATGTGGACGATGTATAGTTTCATATAATGATTTTACCTGAGAATACCGGACATGATCATGGTGAAGATTCGAAGTTTTTACAATGGTTTCCCACTTGGTATCGGCGCCGGATACTTTTGCATCCTGCTTCTTGGAATTAGTGGTTGAGGTCAAATGTGACAATGGATGCCGTGATGGAATTGAGGGTAGGGTACGCCAAAGCCAAGACTCAGAAGGAGATTTCAGTAAAGGCAAGGGAAGTGAAGCGACATCCATCTCCTCCTTATCAACCTTTTTCACCATCAGAGTGGTGTTGATGTTTGAATCTCCATCAGCCGATATGCGCATGGTCTCAACTTGGCCTGTGAGAGTAGAGAAACAAGAAGAGGGACTAGCATCTATCGGCACAGAGAGATCTTGTCCCGAGGCGGTCCCTGACTTCTGAAAATCCAAGCATTCTATATCTTGAAAAGAAGATTCTTCGGAAGGATTCTCCTCCGTTTTTCTTGTGTCAGAACGGCTTTCCACGTCTTCTGCAGCACGATTCAAGAGCACCTCTAAATTAGAGGAACTTGAATCGCAACATGATTTTGCCTCAGTATTTACAGTATCTACATATAAAGTTTTCTCTGCAGCAGGGCTGGTCAAACCATTGCTTTGATTTGCCGTATGCTTTGTTGAAACTTTTTGCATATTGTCGACTTTCTTTAAAAGCAACTTCAAACTGCCCGGGTCAATGTTATTGGCTTCTTTCGATAGGCCAAGAAATCCAAATCCTTCAGGAGGAGGCAGAGCTAGTCTGTTTTGTTGTGGAGCAACACCGTCATTTCTAGAGCGCCTGTAAGGAGATAATCCACCTCTCGCCTTCAGCTCACCAGAATAATTAAACCGACTAGAGCTGCTAAGCATCCTATTCTCGACACCTGGCAACTTAGGAGTGAGATTACCATGGTCCAACTTGTGCTCAGAATCAGCTCTCTGCAAATTTGACATCCAGAGCACTCTGAGCAATGGAGTAATATTCTTTATTTCTAAGAAAAGGAGATTTGATTTTACGCTTAAATATAGTGGTGGTCCTTTTAAGCATAAATATAAAAATTATTGATTTGATTGTGAGTTTTGTGGTCATATGAAACCATAGGATGGTGCTATCCTGCATTTTATTGTTTAGGTTGTCAAATGCAGGATCCCCCATAGTTCAAGGTATAAGAAACAACTTTCCTACGAGATAATTAACAAAACTCGTACTAGTGATGTCTGCAAAATCATGATTTATAGGAGCATAAAGCAGAATACCATAATACCTTAGGCTGGCTTTGTGATCGAGCTGGACCATCCTTGCTCGCTCCTTTCATTCGGGACATGAAAGAGATGGGACTTGGCGACCTTGGTTTCATTCCAGGAATTGGATTTAAGAGGCATAGGCGAGGAAGTAACCCACAACCTTTGGCTGATACACTCCTATAATCATTGTTCTCTTCACCTTTTTCTTCATCTTCATCTGCACTTTCCTCCTCCCATGCGTCTTGCTTATAGTACTGTACAATTTCCATACTGTATTGCTTCAGAGGAGGTCGACTTTCACTGACAATGAGCTTCTTAACATCTCTTGGTTGCTCAGTTGTAGCAGGTTGCTTTCTGGAAGAATATTGAGGAGCCTCCAAGGCCATTGCCCTTGCTGCGGGCAAGAAGCGACCCATCATGAAGTCTCGAGTCTGTGAATCTACTGAGAAGGTTCCCGAAGGCTTCATAACTGGCCCATCTGTTCCACTCAAACCACTTACGCTGCAATTGGCAGAAAATGAGAGTGACTCCGGAGGAGATAATGTCTCAACTGCATCGGAATAAGCATCCTCATCATCATCGTCATCATCCTCCTTGAAGTCACCTTCCTTTTCATCTGTTCTTTCTTGTTTGAAGCTATCTAATTTAGCAGTGATATTATTTGAGCTAGGTCCTTCCAAGTGTCTTGCAAGTGGAAATTCCCGAGATCTTCGTGGAGGCAGCCTTGGAGAAACGCCAGGTCCTTCTAAAAGCAGGACCTCAGATTTCTGATGATTGTCCTTAGCTTTGCCAGGAATATGTTCCCATGTAAAAGGCACAGCAACTGGTTCAGTTACTTGATCCATGTTCGAGTCTGAATCACTTGAGGGGAGCGTGTGCCGTCGATTGGATAAGGACTTCTGAATTTTCCTCCCTTTGTTTGAACTCGAAGATGTGGGCATTGAATATCGCCTCACAGACAAGAGCGGACTGTTGAAATTCAGTTTTCTTTCCTCCATTCTGGTGATTCTTCCGTTCTTTGTCACGGCTAGCAGATTCTGACCCTCGCTTCACTCAAATGGTTACCACCTCATTCAAGTTTCTTGGCACGTATATTGCACCCAAGGAAGCTTGTAAATGACCTTCGAATGGTATATTTTGAGAGCATCTGAGCACAAAAAAGGGAAATAAGGACAACAATGCAAAAAGTAAAAGCCTCACTTCAACTTGAAAACCCAGTCCTAGCCAAGAAGTATCTGTAAGCATAAGCAAGAAAGTGAAATGGAAGCTCCACAAATTGATTATGATGGCACAACCAATGCGAAATTGCCGAAAAGAAGCTATTAAATGTTGAGAACCAGAGCAGTTTCGGATCTTTGCAGAAGCCATATATTGAAAAAGACGAAGCGAATTGTCGAATTTACTTCCTGAAAATTACGAGATGGTCTCTTCTGCAGATCAAGTGACATGAAAAAAAAAATGGAAAGAAATATCGATAAATCATCCCTGACACTATGCAATTCTCAGGACGAGAAAAAATTCAAGAAAGTCGGATGATCACCCGGCCTCAAGTGAGCTCTTCCTGCCGAGAGAAATCCATATGCAAATGGAGCTCAAAAGAAGAAACAGTCCAAGATTAGACCATATCCGCATACCCAATGGAGATTTACAGAGACTCAGCTGCTGCAGACAAAGCCAGTCAACAGTGCTGGTAGTGAAAGGCGAAGCAGCAACGAAACTTCAAGAAGACGCACTCTTTCCACATCTGCCTCAACACATCACGATCGAACCAAAGCTCAAACGAAAGACCAACACGCCGGACGATCTCCGAATCACAAAAATGTCCTGATCTACGATTCAAGAAACAGAGACTAACCGACAAGAAGCATGCAAGAATGCCAGGACAGCAAGAACCCAGTCACGGAATCAGCATGGAATTGCGGGGGGGGCACGAGCCTGATGGAGTCCGAATTTCGTTCAAACCGGTCACCATCAGGAGCCAAATTCAGTCACGAAAATTCGGAGCCATTATTGGGTTTTTAGAGAGAGAGAGAGAGAGAGGCTGAAGTTGGTGATGCTTTTTCCTCGTCTGGGGTCCAAGAATGATGGCGAGAATTCAGGGGATGAGTGGGAACAAAGTAAACAATGAGGAGCGGCAACGGCAAGGGATGGAAAAGGAAGAGAATTCAGGGGAGGGGGGGATTCGAAAGTCCAAAGCTTTGCGCTTTTATCTTTGTAGAGAGAGAAGATCAGACACGGGTGTGCTTTGTGCTTGCTTCCTGGAGTGTAAGGGTTGTCGCGTTTGAGGGGCACGCGCCTCTGATTTTTCACTTCTTCTTCTTCTTTTTGTTATGCCCTGATAAATCCTTTTCGTGTCGGCCGTTGATAACCTACTGATCTGAATTTTTTTTCTCCTCTTTTTTTTTTTTAATTTTAGTATTAATTTTTGTCTTCTCTCAAGTTGTCTGAAAAAATCTCCCAAAGCAATGTGATTTTGATGCATGTCCATGCAGCAATATGTTCTTTAAGCACATAGGTTGAAATGGTCTTTAAAATTCGTAAATGTAAAATGAGTTTCGATAACATAAACAAAATCTCAAATCGACAACTTCTGTCCCAAACTAATTTTTCTCTCACAAAAGGAAAAAAAAAAGTCCAAATCAGTAACCTTGATTTGACCAATCATCAATTAGCTTTCCGTCCAATATTCCGTAAAAATGCATACGTGTTGACGAACATAGTAGATGACTGTAAGATATATCCATTTTGTAGAATGAACTATCCGACGGAAAAAATTCAAATGTGTCGACATATATATTTTAAGGGATGTAAATTTATTTCATTCTGGTTTGGGATTTCTGAAGTAAACGTGTCATGTGTTATTGATTTGGAATTTTTTACCAAACGAATCGGTTTAGAATTTTTAATAGTACGAACCCGAATCGAAACTACTTAAAAGTCTTGAGCGAGGTAGACAAACAGGCTCCATTCTAGCGATTTTCGGATGATTAGAATAATTAAATAATATGATTCTTTTTCCTTTATGGGTGGTGGGGATTATTCAGTGGAGGGTCACGGGAGAGAAGGGGACAGTTATCCACGCATTCATGTCCCCTCTTGACTCACGCTGCTGTCTTTGTCCAACCATCAATCTCCACACCCTAATAATTCACTAGCCCACACATGTCATGAAAACAACGGTATGGATAAAATACCTCATCCGATGGTCTCATTTTTTCCACTCGAAATACCATTAAAAATTCCAAACCAATTCATCATTGATGAGGATGTATCTAATTGAAATTAATTTCTATGTCACAAAAAAATCTCGAATCGATATTTCACGAGATATTTACAACCAAATTAAATTTCTTCTCACAAAAAGATTTTAGACCTGTACCTTAGATCCAAATAGACTCTTTATGTCATGTCTCAAACTATTCACAAGGGTAAATTTGGATTTGGAGTTGCAGTAGAATTTTTCAAGAGACAAAAATTAGTTTGCTATAAATTTATTATGGATTATTAATTTGGAGTTACTTATAAGATGAAAATTAAATTGGGATAAATGTGTAATGGGAGTATCAGTTGATATCTTTAATGATATTAACTCAAGATCAAATAAAGGATATCTTTTCGGCTTCCATTAATTCACCAAGGGTAGCTTAGGGACTATTTAATATCTGGTCAATTCTTAACTATTTCTATTCTTTTACTTTCTGGAACAAAAAATATATATAAATATGTTTGGTAATGTCAACTAACTTTTCTATTCCCCACAACAAATTTGTTTGCGAAATAGAAAATCAAGAAATAGGAAAAAGTTACTTATTTATTCCCCAAAACATTCTAGAATCAAGCTATGTTTTTTTTTTTTTTTTTCTCTTTTATTGTTCTTTCTCCTCTAGTCAGTTGCTGGGCTCGACGATGGCAAGGTGAGGTCTAGCCACCTTGCCAGAGCCTTGCCTAACCACAGCGAGGTTGCCGGCTAGAGAAGGAAGAAGAAGAGAAGAAAAAACTAAAAGAAAAATCTCAAAATATTATTAAAAAACTAAAAGAAATTCTACATCATAAAAAGAAAAAATTGAGGATCGTATCAAACTCGTTCCTATCTTCTTCTTCTTTTTTTATTCCAATAATAAAATTTTATACAATTATCAAACTCATTTGAGTGCTCAAAAAGTCATCCAGGAACAAAATAAATAAAAAATATCTTTGAGCATAAATTGTTCTAAGAAACAAAATAATTATCAAATGTGCCATTTTTTTACAAAATGCTAGAATTTGATTCCTTCAAGCATAATTTAATGGATGAGCATAAAACATGTCTTGATTATCCACTAATCTGCTAATGATCTATTTAAAGGCCCTAAAACACAATTGATAACATTCTATTTGTTAGAAAGCATATGTCACCACAAAAGACAAGTGCTGGTCGGCGCCCTGTTGTAGCCCGACCTTTATAGGCTTTGTCCCACATATAAATTGTCCATTCATACACATGAAATAATAAAATTTAGAGCATATACTATTGATTGATTAGGCAATCTCAAAAGGCAATACGTCTTTTTTTAGGTTGCCATGTGCTCAAGATACTTTGTTTCCTTGCCATCTTTCCGCATCTCAAGCCTTTATTAGCAAAGGAGTGTAACCTACCTAGCTAGATAAATACTCCACAAAAGGCAAAAGGTAGGATGATTTGTAGAGGGGTGACAAGTTAGTCCACAAATGTAGCCGATGACTAAGGACCTGTTGACGCGACATTACTTACGTGACAAATAATTAACTTGCGTGAATGAGGGTTGTCGGACCCTAATGCCACTTAGGAAAGATTCTTATGTGCTTCAGATGCATGTGACCCATTGCATTCCAATCTTTGATTTTGGCGGGTCTCATGATTAAAACAAACTAAACTCACATGTCTTTGGTATGCCCAAGAATGTCTTGCCACTCAGCCCCCTCCCTCTCCCTTTGTCGCCATTTTTATCACTTTTTTATCTCTCTATAACGGCCGTAATTTTTTTTCACTTTTGCAATTTCCCCTTTATTCAATCAATTATTTGTTTTTCTTTATGGTATTAGAGCCAGTCTTGCCCTAATTTATTTCTCGTGTGCTCTCACTCTTGTTAATCAAATTCCATACACCACTTGTAATCCGGCTTGCATGTGAGAGAGAGTTGAAATATCATTCGTTGCTTGATAATATCTCCATCCACCTTTCAATTAAGCTTTTGGGTTGGATGCTATAACAATTACTAACTGTTGATTAGCCCATTGAAGAGATCTGAGGACTTTTTTCATATTAAAAACAATATTGCAAAACTAAATTGCACAACACTACAAGTTAGGAAATTGAAACGAGCCTCAATAATACTAGATTGGGTTTGTCATGCTCATTTTTCCATATAGAAAATGAACACATTCTTGCTAGAATATGTTCCCTCATTGTTTTTTCAATTTTTGAAATCTCATCATTGATATTGGACCAAAAACAGAATACTCATTACTGATGAG
The DNA here is from genome assembly GCA_014182365.1 of Eucalyptus tenuipes. Classification (NCBI taxonomy): domain Eukaryota; kingdom Viridiplantae; phylum Streptophyta; class Magnoliopsida; order Myrtales; family Myrtaceae; genus Eucalyptus; species Eucalyptus tenuipes. The sequence continues at coordinate 16,579,722 of CM024541.1, read as the reverse complement.
CTTTCAAAGATGCAATATCATCAACATGTGAATGATGGACGATCACGAGTAATCAAGTTTAACTTAAGAGGAGCTTATTGCCGCAATTTGTGCTCTCAATTTGTTGCAAGTAGGTACCTCATTTAATTATTTTTATAAATTAAGACATTTCGCCTTTTTTTAAATAATTTCAGACAAAAATGATTATGCACATCTGGCTTTCTTATTAATGGGCCGTTTTTGTATTAATAGTAAAATGGGCCAAAATCACAGCCCATAAGCTTCTGCAAACTGAACCGGTGAGCCATTACGAAAAATCTCTCTTCAAGCCCATCTCTCACGACTCTCAAATCCCGATAGGCACTCAGAAAAATTATCGTATGATCTCTAGAAACTATCTCCACCGTCTGTCACAAAGGGCCCCACGGTGAGTGTCATACAATTAATGGTCGAGATGGTATTAATTTACATAATGTATGGGTGGGTAGAGAAACACGTTCCGAATGGCCAAAATGCTCCTCGACCAAAAATCTTGAAAGTATTTGGCTGAAATCGAAACGCATCGTTATCTATCATCGTTATATATGTGTTAACATAAAAAATGGCTTACCGGGCCAGCACAACCAATGAAGCCCGCCGGACCCAAATCAAACACACAAGTCCATGGGAGTTTGGGTAAAGTCACCGTCATAGTTATCGACGGTTCAGTACCGATGATCACTCTTGCGTAAGAAGATAAGGGAAATGCCAGTTGCTGAAACGGTCGGTTCCAATCAAGGATAAGGCAATACAATTATCGGCAAAGCCTCGAATGGGTTATTTAAATTTGAACACATAACTATCAAAGTGGTTATTTTCTTAGTTTCACTATTAATAGTCGAAAGATCACGAAATTGAACAAGAAAACCCTAGTACTACTCAATTCTCAGCTATCTTTCTTTAGTTATTTTTGCTTCGTATTTACATTTAATTGCATTAGATTTATCCTTTATTTATCACGATTGTTGTAGAATTCGTAGCTTTTTTTTTTTCTAAAATGATATAAGACCCGATACAAATAAAAAGTCAACAACTATCCTTCAATGAAAGATATAGTTGGTTCGAGAACATTATTGAAGAAATAATATGTAAAATCCATTTTTCGCTTGGGCATTTCAAGAATTTTTTTTTTCAAGAATTTTTCAGCAAATTGGTTTTCTGGACATGCTTGCCTTTGGTTTACTGAAAATAATCGATCAACGAAAAACCATTTATGGTCAAAGAAAATATGTATACATAAAATTAGGAAAATGAATTCTCTAATCTAAAATGGGAAAATATTTTCCATGTTCTGGAAAGTATTTTTTTCTTTTTTATCGTGAAGTCATAACCAAGTCAAACAGATATAACTCATTTCATGGTAAATGTGCAATTCTTTAATTACATTAGTGATGAACCTAATGATAATCCTTTATCTACATTTATTTGACTTTATATGCTAATTAACATTCAAGCTGGAGCTTGAATTGGTTGTCCAAAACTACAGATTGTATTGTTGGCATGAAAAATCAAATCTATATTATACACAGGATCCATGCACTTAAATCACTAAATCAATCCCTGATTAATGAAGCCCCTTCAAGCGGTGGCACCACCACTGCTCGACCTTATAAGGGTTGGCCGGTCCTCAAGTGGTTCAGGCGACTAGGGGTGTCAGGAACCGAACTGAACCAAAAAATTCGGTCTTTTCGGTTCGGTTCGGTTCTCATTAAAAACCAATATTTTTTTATTGATTCGGTTTTTATTGGTTAACCGAACCGAACTGAACCACAAACCGATAAAAATTCGATTTTATTCTCCGTTTGATGCTCTGTTTTGCCCTGTCTCGCTTCAACCGAGGGGGAACTGATGTAATCGAGGGTCTGTTCTATCAAGGGCATACATGCTGTATTCGAAAGAGAGAATGTAGTCTATTGCTCAAACCATATCCAATTCACGATCCATCCTCAATTCGAAGGTTCACATGCCCATAGCTAAAGGAATTGACTTCAGCGAAGACTCAAAGGAGAGCCCGCCTGGAATCGAGATCACATACCTGTCACCCACGGGCATGGTGAAGATCTGAAGCAGCGTCCCCTGATCGTCCCTGTCCACCAGAATCCCCAGCTCCTCGCACTCCTTGATCTGCTCGTCCGTCAGCACGTCCCCGGCTCGGGCCTTCAGGTTCCGGTAGTACGTGGGCGGCGGCGACGGCATGAACTCGAACCCGCCCACGCTGCTCCGCTTCCTCATCTCCCTCAGCGTCCGGAAGATGTCCTCGCTCGTCAGCGCCAGGTGCTGCAGCCCGGCGCCCTTGTTGTGCTCGAGGTAGGTCTGGATTTGGCTCTTCCTCTTGGTCCCGAACACCGGCTCGTTCATAGGCAGGAAAACCGTCTCGTCGTTGTTCGCCAGCGCGATCGAGTTGAGCCCGCTGTGCCCGGTCCCGACGTCGTCCTTGGTGAACTGGGCGAACTCGTGGAAGCTGGTGAACCGCTTCACGTACGAGATCACCGGTTTTATTCTCCGTTTGATACAGCCATGGGAGGGACGCACCGGTAGGGAGGTACATGAGCTTCATCCAGCCAAAAAATGAAAGAAAAGAACCGAAAAGAAAAATAGAAAAAACCAAAAGCCGAAATCTAAAAACCGAAAAACCAAACCATTCAGTTCGGGTCTCATTCGGTTCGGTTCAAAAGATTTTTAACGGTTCGGTTCGGTTCGGTTTTTCAAAAACCGAACCGAACCGAACCGAACCGTTGACACCCCTACAGGCGACTGGTGGCACCGCTACCACGCGCGAGGGTGCTTGTGCTCGACCACAGGCAAGCGAGGATTCTCCGATCTCGTTGGTGAAAAGAAAAGGGTAAACGAGATCATATTCCCAAGCTGAATGAAACTTCAGATTTCCCATGTTCGCTTCCTAGCATGTGCCTTGATGGCTATGAATGGCATTTGATATCTGAAGAAAGCTCTAATTCCTCACCGAGATGCAGAAAAATAAGATAGAAAACACACATTTTTAGTATATACTCTTTATTTTCAGAATCCAGGATGGCGCAAACATGTTCGAGCATCGACTCAGGTGAGAACGAAACAATAAGTACCAGTAGCAGCAATTGCAAGTATTGTACTTAATACACATGATGCAGTGAAAAATAACAACCGTTGACCTGAAGCCAGGACATGCTCAAATCCCATACATATGAACATGGGCCTGATACAGTGTTTTGTCGATGCCTATCGACGGGAGTAGGATGAGATTACCGACGATTACTAGTACCGAAGCCTGAGAATTGTTCGGTATGATCGGTGCTTCTCTAGTCATCAGCGAATCGCCGCGAGACGGTTCCTCTTCCACACCAGTGGTTGGTAGATCTTGTTCTTGTTTTCTTCGAACCGGTTCCATGGGAGTTTGCGCTTCGCCATCTTTCGCTTCCTCGAGGCAACTCCCAAGTAATCTCCGGCACTCTGTTAGGATTGAGCAAGAGAGGTGTAAGGTCAGTGAATTTGTGATGTGAATGAGCAATGTTGAAATAGACCGAAGAACCTGAATTCTTAAGACCCGAGTTCACATACCTTGAGGCAAAGTCCCTCTTCGACATCGCAGATCGGATAATCGCCGGGGCAGCAATCGTCAGTCCCGGTGCAGCACACCGCGTTCTCGTAAGGACAGCAGCCATAAACCAGGCAGAGATCAAAGAACTCGTAGAGGCAACAGCACGTCTCGTCGCTGGGGCAATACGAGAAGTCGCCACATTCACTGGGGGAAGGAGACGGGGGCGGCGGCGTCGGCGTTGGCGGGGACGGCGGTGGGGAGTGACTGGCGGGGGTGGGGGCGGCGGAACGACTGGAGATGGGTAGGGAGACGGCGCGGAGGACTCTTTGGTCGGGTAAGAAGCCATCGCGTTGATGGCGCAGACGCCGAACGGCAGGTCGGTGTTTCTTCGTATCAGGAAGTATCCTTCCACTCCCCAATCTGTTCCCCAGGAGTTCTTCACGATCCAATAATCTTCGCCGCCTTCGGAGCCATAACCAACTATCAGGACCGCATGGTCGATGTCGTCGGGATTGTCTGAACAGCTACCGTCGTAGATGCCCTGATGCGCCAATTCGCAGCAGCATCAAGCAAAACGGTTTGTATGCAAAAACTCTCATCATGCAAGTGTATAACACAAGAACGTCAGGAACTAGGACCTACCCCAGTGTAGAGCTGGAAATCTATCGCCGAGCCGTCCATGCCGACGCTAATCGGCTGTTGGACGACCGCGCAGAGAAGGGCGTCGTCCGACGGATAAACGTCCACATACCCGTCAATGGTGACCACTTTGTTGTACTCCTCCTGATTGAACAAGATCCAATCTCTAGATCAGATACAGGGTGAAAGACTGATGTTTTCATCATGTTTTCCTGTGATGTCGCTCATAATTCCTCAGGAAAATGCTCATAAGGCAGATTTAAGAACACTCGGACTCGCACGTATGGAAAATCAGGAAAATTTGTCTAAAAAGTTATAAACCTATTGTACGACAACCAATTATTCTCGGGATATATCGATATAGGAATTATAGGGTAACGAACCTTGGTGACGTTGCAGACACCACCCACGCCATTGATGCTGGTGTAGGGATAGTCTTCTTCCGAATCGATACCGCCGTTGTTGATGACCCACTCGAAGGCATAGTCCATGTAGCCGCCGTCGCACCCGTCGTTGGTTTCGTCGCAGTCCACGAGCTCTTGCTCCGAAAGGCTGATCAGGTCCCCGCTCTTGAGCGCATTGATTCCTTCCATTGCTCCGGTCGAAGAGAACGCCCAGCAACTTCCTGCGATCATGGATCGAGTGCGAAAATCAGGCGAACATCACATTATTGAAGAGAACATCCCCCGAAAACACACAATTAACACACAATTTTGAATAATTCATACGGCCACAGTGCCATTCCGAAGCTCATTCTTGTATTTCTGGTTGATCGGCAAATTTTCCAGTCGTCGTCCCCGTCGAAGCATGTGTAAAGAAACTTTCGGGTCGTCAAGTCGAGGGAGGCTTTCCGATCCTCTTCTAGTCTTACCATATGAAATTTTACTGGGATCAGGCAACTCTCTTCCGTTAATTTTGCGGGCATAGTCAGCATTCTTAAAACCTCTTTCATATATCAAACACTCCAAGATTTCACTGCCTTCACATGAAGGCGACAACATGACTCGTCGTTTCCTAATACCTTAAGCTTTTACATTTATTGGTGGTCATGTAAATTTGGCGAGTTTCTATTACAATTTGGACCTTCTACAGTAAAGTCCTTGAAGACATTGATGTCCCTTGATTAAAAAGCCGGGGTATCGATTTCCAATCTAGTTCGATTCTAAGGTGAAATTGGAAGTTGGACTAGTCCGACAGAACCTATCACTTTTCTTCTTTTTTTCCCAGTACTTGATGCTATGTGCTATGAAGAAATAAAAAGAAAAAAAAAAGCTGGTTACTTTAATTTTATTTATATATATAGTCAATCCAATCTGATTCTCTTTTGGAATCGGAAATCAGATCAATTAGACATTGATTTTACTTTAGGAATTCAGAAACCAAACTAACACTCTGAGAACCGGTCAAGGTGGTCCCGTTTCGTACACCTTGATAAGAAAGATGTTAACGTCGCTACAGAATCAGTCCAAAACCCTCCAAGCTTTTACCTAATGTTCTTGCGGTGCAGCAACGGGGTCGAAACCCGGCCACGTTTATCATGAAGTCGCCCGTCAACAACAAGGGCCCGCAACTCATTTAATATGGTCGTATTCACAAAATACAAAATCATAATTTAATGATTTTGAACCTAAAGGTCTCACCTTCTAATATTTGACCAAAGCATATAATATACGACAAAGGAAGAATTTCTAGTGGTCATTTCAATGGCAGCTTGGCCACGTCGTGCAGACCATGTTCTTTACTGTATCTCACTTGCCAACTAAGGAAACAGAATCGACCATAAACAATTTTTATGGAATGTTCAGGCATGATGAAGCTTGATATCGAGCTAACGTGACGATTAGTCCGAACCAGATGGAATACAAATCTCAAACTTCAGATACAGCTCCGTCTAACGTCGTGCGTGCTCATGTGGGTCATCCTGATTCTTGAAATGTAAACGACTCGACAAAAAGAAATAAATCTAGAAGAAAGAATAAGGTATATTCCTAAAAATTAGGATCGAAAGAAGCGAGAACCAATCAAATTATAAGGTCAAAAGACGTACCGCATTCTCCTTGGTCCTTCACGCCGGTGACAATGCCGTAGTTCCTCCAATCCAGAGACGACGGCGCCTCGCAGGACTCCGCTTCCTTCCTCTTGTTCCTCGTCAAGCTCTCCCTCTTGGCCCTCCACTTCTGGTTCACCGACTTCTTCACCTTGGACAGGTAGAGCTGCCTGAACTCCTCGTTGCTCAGGTCGGCGAACTTGTTCAGCCCCACGCCATGCTGCTTGCCGCCATCCCTCCGGCTTCTCTCCATCACGTACCTCAGGTTCCTTTTGAAGTTCTCGAGCCGCCTCTCGGCCTCCCCGGCGTGCTTGTACACCTTCTTGTGCTGCGCCTGCCATCTCCGGAAGAGCTCGACGGCACGTTCGTCCGACACGGCGCCGTTTGGGTCCTGTCCATGGCCGATGATCGAGTACTCGCTGGGGAGAGAGGCGTGTGACAGAGACAGGCGCGCGAGGGAAGCAAAGAAGAGGATGGCAAGACCTAGTTGATGATGAGTTCTTGAAGAAGAACCCATGATGATGTTCTCTCAACTTGGGTTGAGAGAATAGCGTTTAGCTTGGCGTGAGAGCTGGTCTCTCTGTCGTTGGATAGGGTTTGTTTATAAGATGGGAACTCGCAGCATCGCCTACCAGTCAGCTCAACAGCTTATTTTCTCTTTCTTTCCCTTTTCCCTGTCCGTGCTTCAGTGTCCCACGTTTTCAATGACGGATGACAAAAGCTTTAATTCCATTGGATTAACAATTAACTCATCTTGTGATGGTAAGGACTTTCGAAATTTATAATAGGCAGCTCTGTTCGGAGTTATATGATCAATCGAAATTTGACTTTTAAGTATTGCTATATATGTATCTTGACACTTCTGCTATCAGATCTTTCTATGGGAATGGTGCGATTACGACACATCAAGATCATCGAAAATACCGAAATATCTAAGGAGATTATAATTTCACATATTTTCTTATTGAAATTCTTGAATCCAAAATTGGATGTGTAGATTTAGGTTTTAGGGCTTGTTCCTTGTAGAGATCAGATTGACATGCATCGTACAATAGCATGGTGTTCTTGTGAGCCCATGTTGGCAATATTGGTAGCAACAAGGAGGTCAAATTGAAGCAATGAGGCACTCCCAACATATATGATTAAGCTTCTATAATGGGGACACATCACAAGATCTGCATATCAAGCTCAAATTTAGTTGGCATAGGTCCGCATTTTAAACAATTCTGGATAGGGTTTTTTCCCCCTTTTTTTGATGGGTCCTGACTAGGGAGTTAAGTGGGGAAGAAATCTAACAGTCCAATCCAACTACTCTCTCTCTCATGTGCACAGACACTGTAATTAGGTTAAAAAGAACATTATGGAGTCAATTATAGTATCTATTAGATTTCACGGAAAATATGTTAGAGAATGTGGTGGATAGAACGAGCCATAAACATGAAAGTTTATTGGAGGATATATCATTGTGAATGATTCGACGACATATAATAAGGCCACTTTAACAATTTGTCGAATTGGATCTTTTCTCGAAGTAAAATCGGTTTAATTGGATAATAAGCAGAGATCATTTGCTCAAGTTGTAGACCCGAGACTTGCATTTTGAGTTCAGACGGGAGCAAAATATTCAGTAGGAAGCGATTTGTCAAAGATAACAACGTGGAAACAATGAAAAGTTTTCAAACTAGTATGAATTACACATTCGTTGCCTAAGTAGCACCAATACTGACACACGACACGCGACACGATACAACATGACACGCCGACATGTCATTTCTAAAAAAACAAAGAATTCCAACACGTTGGGACACGTTGTATATTAAATATATGTTTTCATATATACATAATAAAATTTTATTTTTTTATTATTTGAATCATATTAATTTGAATCAAATTCATAAATAAATACTTAAAAAAACCTAGAATGAATATACACTAAAAATATTAATCCGTCATTTATTAATATCATTTATTGTTTCAATTTGACAAATTAAACTCTATTTCAATCATTTATAAAACTTGGAGAAAAAACAAGCAATCCATATTCTAGACTCGCATGTTAGATATATTGGAAGAGGAGGAAAAAAAACTTAAGAAATGAATTCGTATCACGGGAAGTGGGAGTCGAAGAGAAGAAGAAGACTAAATTTTTCTTCTTTCTCAATTTATTATTTTTATTATTGTGTTTTATTTTTCACATATATATATATTTTGACCTCTCATTTATCGAATTTTTAAAATTGACTTCGATATCGAAATTACGTGTCAGAAATTCGTATGTCATAATTTCGACTCGAGTGTCGGAGAATATTGAGAAAATTGACCAAGTGTCGGATTTTCCGACACGTGTTGACTGAGTGTTAGAGAGTGTTCGAGAGTGTCGGAGAGTGTCAGATATGTGTCGAAGTGTCCGACACGACACGAAAGCTCTTGGAGAGTATCGGTGCTTCATAGTTCGTTGCACGTTGATCTTTTCTTTCATGCGTGTTGGGAAAAAGAATTATGTGTGAAAATAAAATATGTCTAGATGGGAAATATTCAAACTTCATTAACGGCTCGCATTTTTTCAAAAGATTTTGTTTAAAAAAATACCCGTAGGACACTTGATAAGAAGTATTAGTTTTACTTTCAAATTCGTGTTTTTATTCATGACATGCTTGAAAGAGAATAAGTTTTCAACTTCAATGTCCTTTTATGCACATTCATTCTTTCTTATCTTTAAATTGTTATCAAGTTTCGTTGGGGCATGCGCTAACAATGCCTTTTTTTTTCAACTTCAGAAGGCGAGTAATTTGCTTATTCAGGCAAATTGACTGTAGGTCAAGTAAATTAATAAATAAATAAAAAATCACATTGGATTCTCCCCTCCAGAACTATTTCTATTGCAAAAGACAAGAAACTTCGTGGAAAGAAGAGAGAGAAACGACATGCACAGCAAGGTTAACATAGTAGGATTGGTCTAGTTATTAAGGCATTGGGGAATTTGCAGTTCAAGAATTGGAAGCCATCTATCCAAATCTTGCCAATTACATGCCAACTAATTATAGTCAAATTCATTTGTACAGGCCAAAAGTCTAGACTTAACTGATTTATGAGGCTATAGAGTATTGCATAGACCTCAAGATAATCTTTTCTTCATGCCCATGCCCATGCCCATGCCCATGCCCCTGCCCCTGGACTATAAAAAGGTAAGGTTGGTTTATAGAGTTAGTATTCTAAGTGACATAACAAATTATTAGTAAATATTGAATATGACTCACTTATTTAAATGGCCACTTGCATTTTAACACGTCATTGTTTATACTAACTTCATAAAACAGTCTTAGTATATTAGCATTACTCGATGAGAAAATATCTTGGAGGTTTCAAGATTTACCAATGATCTCACTATAAGAGGCAAAAAAAAAAAAAAGATAATAACCCCAAAACCTTTTTCAAGGTTGCCAATTCTATTCAAAATATCTCTCAGCCGACCTATGTTGTAAAGGTTGTTGGATGTAAGGTAGCCCCTCCCAAATCTAAGAGCTTGTAAGTTGATTAAAACTCGACACCCGATTAATTACACTATACAAAACACAATCGTGAAATCTAAGCACAATTCCAACATTCTCTTTTGGGTTGGGGCTAGCCTTAAGGATTCCTTTTAGCCAATAGCTATTCGATGGTGGCGGCACTAGAAAATCACTCGAATGATTTAAAAGGCGCCGATAGCTAATTATACCAACATGAATCATCTATTTACTACAAGAGAAGTCACTCTCTAGGATGGAGCCAAGACCGAGGACATAGTTAGGACACTAGACATAGAATCTCAGTGACAAGTAGTCCAGGCTCTTGTTGATAGCCATGTTAGGTACTAGTAAATTATAAATTGGATTTATTTAATTTGAAAGTGCTGAGCTCAAGATCTACTAATTATTTTTCATTTATCTATTCCTGATAAATTGGGAAGAGCATCAACAGGATCAGAAGCTTCTTCCCTTCCCCCTTCTGAACTAATTAGAAAACCCATATCTCCCCACACAAAATAGACAAAAAAAGAACAACTTCAATTTGGGAATGAGCTGAACTTGGACAGGTACACCTACCATTCAATTGAATTACCGGTAATCGAACCGGATTTACGTGGAGAAAAAGCTTAGAAAATGGTCGGACAACAAGGAAAATTAGATGGGAGGAGGTGGTGGGGGTTGTGATTTCCTACATTACGGCTCTGTCCGTGAGCTGGCGAGAGGACGTGTATTCTGGTCAAATCAGTCTTTTGCAAATGGACAAGTGCTACAGATTGCAAGATTTTTAGTAAGGGACGACCCCTCGAGCCTTCGCTTCACCAGAAGGTCTTTCTTTTGCCTAGTTTTCCACTGAAAAAGAAAGAAAGTAGAGAAATGGCAGTTCAGTCGCCAAATGCCTATTATAGAATAGGGAACTCTTGGGCTAATTTCCACAAAATAAATAAATAAATTAGGTCAAGTGATAATTCTAACCTCAACTTTTTTTAGTCTTGTAAAAAACCACAAACTTCCACCCTTATCCCAAATCCGACCCCCAGCGTTAACTCTCTATCTAAAGTCAACCTTATTTTGGGAAAAAAAAGTTATAGTCACAAGCTTGGCGAATCTTGTCTATGGCGTCTCTCAACAGGCGCTGGTCTACCATTTCAAATTTTGATATAACAATGAAGTTTGGCAAGAGAAATTCAATATGGAAATCTTTTTGACTTGTTAGTGAAGTGTATGAGATGATGAACAACTTAACCATTATTTTCCTAGTAGTGGCTCAAAGAAGAAGACAATGAATAGTGCTTTAAATCTAGCCAGGAAGTGCACTAGATTTATCATTGAGGACAATTAATGGTTCTAAGTTAAGGGGGGCCAAATTTGGAAGTTAAGAGAAAGTTGGTGATTTTTTTTCGAGAAAAAAAAAAGTTGGGAATAGAATTGTCACTTGACATAAAGTTAGTGTCTTTTTACGAGACAAAAAAAAATTGAGGCTAAAATTGTCACTCTAAGGCCAGAAACTCTTGGATCAATGAGTTCCACGTGGATCACTTCGAATGGGCATAGATGCTAGTAATGAAAACATGCCTTGAGATTTAGATTTTGTCGCAAGAGTCACAAATTTGGAGAAGAAATAAAAGATCAGGGTTACAATGAAACCTTGCCATGGACATATCCATAGCTAGGGGTGAATTTAAGTCGAGCTCGAAGCTACTCAACCATAATTCGAGCTCGAGCCCAAGGAACTCAAGTATTTTGTTGAGTCGAGCTTAGGCTTGCCAACATTCAGTTTGGAAAGCTAGCAAGCCTAATCGAGTTTTCATTATTTTGTTAAAAAAAATATATTACGATCACATAAGAAGACACAAGTCTTTAAAATTACATATTGTACCATCACATGTATAAATATGAGAAAAATACCCGAACTTATCAAGCTTAAGCTCGATTGCATATATAACTATATTATGATTGAGTCAAGCTCGAGCCTAAATTTCGATACTCAATGGAGCTCGAGTCAAGTTTCCAGCATCGAGTAAGCGAATCGAGTAGAGCTCAAGGTTGACACTCGACTCGATTGCATTATTGATTATAGTACAGATATGGGCTTTTCAAGCAAAGCCAATAACAGCATTTATCAGGACTGGGAATGTGGAAAACGGGTCGGCAACTGCACAACAGAGAAGCGATTGTGTTCAATTCATTGCAACGGCTGCTTCTGCAGCTAGGGCAGAGCATTCATGTTCGGTGGGGTTGAGGATTTGAATGAGTAGAGAGGACCCCAAGAAGAAAAATGGGTTTAACCCTCATATTTTCTATGTTCTTTTATCTTCTTCTCCATTTTCTGCAGGAAGGACTTACTGATGCAGCTTTAGCCTCTTACAATTACCGCAGAGAAAAATTTGGTTCAAATTTCCAACCGAGAAGCGAGGGCCTTTCGAGCAATTTGAGGACAATGACGGGGGTCATCATATCCTGCAAATCTTCAGAACGGAGAGATTAGCGAATTCATCTGCAACCAGTGCAACCAGATGTGGTTCGCTGCTCTAGGTTTGGTGTTCAAGCGATGCATCACTAGCTAGCAAAGAGAACAATTAGGACAGTCATATTCCGAGCAATCCACATTTAGCATCACATAGTACATAAGTCTATCGTGTATCCAGAAAAAATTGAAATGAAGAATCGGATGCATCTCAAGCACTGAGATTCTGAGTAAGAAAATTTCAGGCTTGGAGCTAAACATAAGAACGCATATTAGATTACCTCAAAGCAGTTTGCCGTGGATTGCCACCTTCATTGCTCGTCACGAAATGGAAAATGGCAGGAAATATCAGAAAGCTCAAGTCACAATGATGCAATATGGTGTACAGTAGTTCTTGATCAACATTGGACATTCACATGATTCATCATAGCAGACAAGGCGTCCTAAGCATGCATCTCCAAACGTTGTCAGACAGCAAGTTCACCATAAATTCAAGATGTATTTCCCACAAGGGGTTATTCACTGAATCTACTTGGACTTATCAACAGAATCCTTTCAATTATTTCAGCTAACAATTCTAGCGAAAATCAATTCTTTGGGGCAAATCAACAATCTGATTTTGGTAAAGTGAATACACGGGCAATGCAATGTCGACTATTCAAAAAACAAGCAAAAGGAACCAGGTTGCTTCACAAGGACAAAACTAACCGAGAATCTTTTGTTCCTTTCATATGGCAGAGTATTCATCTTCTGGACCCCATACTACAAGACCAGTAAATGAATGTCCTTATCCACAATACACAACAACCAAATGTCATGACAAAAGCCTGAGCTATAAATACCCTTTCCCGTTTAAAGACAGATAAATCTATTTAAATTTTTCCTTTAATGAGAATCTCCTCACAGTAGTAGTCACCAAAAAGTCTCGATGGTATATACCATCCACTAGTCACAGCAAGACCCTCTCAAGATTTGACCCTGTAGACACAAACCTTAGGCAAGAAGGCAAGGAGAGTGAGATATTGAAGAGACTCATAGCAGTTGATCTTCCCCAAGGAATCGAATTATTTAACTCTCTCACCCTTCTAATGCCTCTGCGGTATTCCCCTTCAACCAGAACTCAAACAGCAGATCAAGGGGGTCAAATGCAATTGATCTTTCACAGGAAAGTATAACATATGCACAAAACTAGGTAGAGCGGCAAAACTTAAAAAGGCAAATCTTGATAGGAACTCAATATGAGGGATAAAGAAGACTAAATATTCTATAGCAAGGTAAAAAAGAGTTTAACCAGCTGCCAAGGTCATTTATGGTGAGTTAATCTTAAGATCATATGCTTTATGCTTTGGACCCAATCGTAAAACAAAAGTATCAGTTTATGAATACATGATCCATCACAGTTTGAATTGAAGAAGGATTGTAAGTTTAGAGGAATTTGGAATCCAGGAATAGAATCAGCCTTACATAGTTCAAAACCTTAGCTCAGTTAGGATATGACAAGGAGATATGTCAAAGATTAAATGACAGAAAAACTGAGATAAGACTAGACATCAACTACAGACAGAAGCTGGGAAAAATTAGAATATCTTTTAATATAGAAATGAAGAAATGGCTTTGACTCCATGGTGAAAACACCCAGGCCATTAATTGGATAGGAAAATACCTAAATAAATCACCTGTCAACCTCCACTCACTCTGTGCGTGATTTACGTGATTAAAAACCTCAAAACGATTCTCGAGTAACCCAATATGGAGACAATCGACGCTAAAGAACAAAAGTTCGGCAAATGACTCCAGCTTCACTAATCTTAAAAGTCAGAAAGATCCTATATAAAGCCCTATAGAACCATCATCAACCTGATAAGCAATTGCAGTTCTTCAGGAGCTAAAAAATGCATGAGCATACATCTGTACAAAAAGCACCAATAATCAGAGCTACCTAACCACACATTATTCACATCTAAACCAAACTTGTGGCCTGACTAGATGTAACTTGTTTAACTTGATTTACCTCACATCTTCATTCACATCACTTCATCACATGCTGCCAAAGTAAGCTCAACTTAAAAACTTTGACCAACTTTGAGATACTGATACCATTTCACAACTTGATTAAGAGAGAACTTTCTAGATTTCCATTACTTGGACCATCTCAATAGTATTGCTCTTAGCTAGCAGGTGAAAGACTTGCACTAATAAGGCAGAAACGAACCCATGAAAAGCCACAGATATAGCTTTTGCTGCTCCATGGTGGAATACAGTGACTGTGAATTTAAGTAAGGGCCAAAAGAATGTTGCACAACCAAACAAAAAAACCGGTAAACTGAAACTTGAGTTTTTACTCTCATCACAAGAAATTTAAACATTTAAAAGGCATTCATTTGTTAAGCCTGACAAAAACTTCATGTAACAAACATTAACTATTGCCATCACACTTTTATCCATATTAGAAGACTGTACCAATTAGTTTAAACACTGGAGCAAATGAAAACGGGACAACTACTATTTACTGCCATACCATTTACAGTGAATTCGATAAGCAGATAATTAATCATGATATGCAAGTTCAAGCATAGATTTTTCCTGTATTCCCAATTTATATATGCAGTGTACTTGTTCATAAATTATTCTTATTAGTCAAGTTCAACAGGCAAAGCACCCTCATATTCGTATTACACTTTTGACGTCAACCGTTCAAAATCCTGCTTTTAAGTACTTAAACAACCACAGCAAAATCAGCTCAATAAGGGTACACACAAGAAAGGGGGAAAAAAACTTAACTCTACTTTAAGGTGCTCTAGGATCAGTCCCAATTTGCCAACCATAAACAAGCTCATCCCAACCAGAACTCACAAGAAGCCCTCTGACAAGTGCATTCATGTCAAGGTCAACCAAAATACTGTCGGTTGGTTTTGCCCTCCCCACAAGCAAATCCCCCACCATGAAATCCCACAAAAACACAGTCATGTCGTGCAACCAAGACAGGATCAAACTCCAACTTGCACTCAGATCCCAATACCATTTCCCAGCTAGATAAGGCAAAACTCTTTACAAGTCAAATTACCAGGAGCATCCAATGGTAATATTCTTCGCTAGCAATTGAAAAACCTGACCTGGATGGAAACTAACTGATGAAAAGCCATTTATCTGTAAAAGCAAGAGACCGATTCGAAAATCAGGCTCCAGAGTGAAGCAGCCACAATTATGACGATGCATCCTTGATAAGTATGAAGATTAGCCAACAAGGAACTCATAAGAACATAGAATGCCTGGAAGTGTACTACCAATCCTGCAACACCACAGAAATTTCCATTCACAAAATTACAAAGTATTAAGAAGCCAATTCCATGAAAGCCATTGTTCTGCCATGAGTAAACAAGTGACCCTCAACATCATCCCAGACTTAGCAACTAAAATCAGAAAGAGAATCGCCTCACTTGGGAAGCAGCATTAAGCATACCTGGGGATCACATATCTTGTAAGGCTCAAATTTTCTAGGAGAATTGAAAGACCGAAGCAGGGGACAGAGCCCGGCAAAAAGCTCTGACAGGCATGTAGATAAGACATTGCACCCAAAAAAGAAAAAACTAAAATTTGAAAAACACAATATTCCAAGAATCTTGCATTTTAATCACTTCAGCTTTAGAATTTAACTATGAGCAATTTCTATCTTCAAATATTTATGAAAGATAGGTTCAGAAAAACTATTGTTGCTGGATCTCCCACAGTTATCAACAATAGATTCATATTGCTAAAAGTGTCTATATATATATCAGTTTATACCAATGACTGTCTTTAGCAGAGTTACTCAGCAAACCTATAACCAAACTCAATGACAGAATGAACTTTCGGCCAATAGTTGCACTCAACATAAGTAAATTATTATCTGTAAAAGTGCCCATTTTGTCCATAGGAAGATCAGAGAATAGTAAGTAACCCGACTAGACACATCAGAGAGAGGCATTAAAATGACAATTCAAATCATTTTAAATGCTTGAAAAATACAATTAACAATGAAATGATGTTCTGAGACAAGGACCACAATTATTTTGTCAAAGAAGTTGGAATTCCCATGCCCAGAACAGGTGATATACAAGTTGGAAAGAGTGACCATAAAGTAAGAAGTATCAAATAATGCTGCACTAACCAAACAAAGGATCTGATAACATTGAAAGTCAACCTCATCCTCGCATGACAAAGAAAAGGCAGCTACATAGTCTTTCCTTGATCAAACCAGGCAACATGGAAGATTCATAGCCGAGACATTATTTTCACTAGAGCAACAGCAACTAGATCCTCATAATAAGACTAGAAAGCTGAGTTCAAACAATCACAGCAACAAACAAACACAGAAGAACCATCACGGATGCTATAGCATACAAGGTGAACTTAACAAGCGCAAACTCATCATCCTGAAAATGCACATAGAAACTTGCCCTGCTTTATTGAATCTAATATACAGTCAATCTATTCGTGAGCCATTTACCAAGATCAACAGCGGAACGACAGCTACACTTTCAACTTCTGCCATCCAGAATTGAGATTCCGAGTTCATAAATAAGAACAAGAAAATCAGCTCAACGAGGGGAGGGGACCCGAAAAGAATCAAACTTAATCCCAATTCAAGGAGCTCTAGGATCAGTCCCATGTTGCCAGACATAAACGAGCTCATCCCAACCTGTACTAGCCAGAAGCCCTTCGACAAGCACGCTCATGTCGACGCCGACCGCGAATTCCGTGTGGTGATCGTACCTCCCCACGAGCGAATCCTCCACCATGTAATCCCACAAGCACACCGTCATGTCGTAGGAGCACGACGCCAACAGGCTCCCCCGGTGCGGCGAGAACTTGACCTTCCTCACGGCGTACCCGTGGCCGTTGAGCACGGCGACGGGGACGCGGTGGCTCCGCACGTCCCAAACCCTAATGCTCTTGTCGACGGAGGCGGTGGCGATCACGCAGTCGTCGTACTTGTTCCAATCGAGGGAGAGGATCTCGGACTCGTGGGCGGGGAGGATCATGGTGGAGCCGGGCTCCCGGACGTCCCAGACGCGGACGGTGCAGTCGCCGGAGGCGGAGGCGAAGACATCGGCGTGGCGGGGGTTCCAGGCGGCGGCGTAGACGCAGTAGGCGTGCTCCTTGAAGGTGCGGACGCTGGCGGGGCGGTCGACGGTCCAGAGCTTGACGGTGTCGTCCCAGGCGGCGGAGAGGAAGGAGTCGCGGCGGGTGGGGTTGTAGTCCACGCTCTGGACCTCGCGGGTGTGCTCGTGGAGTGAGCGGAGCGGGTTGCTGGCCGGCGGGAGGGCGGAGTCGTAGAGCTTGACGGAGCCGTCGGCGACGGCGGCGACGAGGAGGGAGTCGTGCGATTCGGACCAGGCGACGTCGTAGACGCCGTCGGCGGTGTCGAAGGCGGCGATCTCGGCGACGGGGGCGCCCGGGGAGGGTGGGAGGGCGAGGACGTGGAGGCGGCCGTTGCCGAGGATGCCGAAGTTCTGGGCGGTGGCCGCCGCGAGGCGGTTCTCGTAGAACGGGCTGAACTTGACGGAGTAGCCGTTGAAGGGGGCTTTGAAGATGGGCATCGCGGCGGCGACGGCAGAGAGTTTGCGGCGGCGGCGGCGGCGGCGGCGGTCGGTGGGTCGGGGTTTGCGCCTGGTAGTTTTCAGCTGACTTTGTGGATTGCTGGTCCGATCGGAGGCGAGGCCGAGGGGCATTTTGTCCTTTTCAATTTTTTATTTTTGTTTATTTTTTTTATTTTTTTTATTTTCTGTTTGTCAAATAAAGATATTCAGTAGAAAGGGCAGCTTCGAAACCAGTGATGAGCTTTATCCTTTCTCTTCTGGATATTTGTGATAAAGGATTTTTTATTTTTTTAAAACAAATAAAGTGAAGTTTGAAAATATATTCGTAAATATAAAAAATAAGGATAAGTATCACGAAAAATCTAAAATTGTTTCGTCAGTAACAAATTTTCTTAAACTAATTTTTTAATAACAAAAAATCTCAAATTTGTAATAAATTTACATTCCATTAATTTCTATTTAATTAGATTAATATCACGAAAAAATTTAAATTGATATATTTATGACAAACAGATGGTAAAATCAAAAAATGATACACATGTTAACTATTACATATTATCTAACTTAACAATTTGATAATACAATTTGACAAAAACTAACGAAGATTAAATTTATCACGGTATACTAATTTAGAATTTTTTATAAACAAATCTCTTTTGTTTATTGAAATTCATAAAATCCGATACTTCGTATACAACAAAAATGCATTTCGATACAACAATGTTGAGCACGATGGATTGGTCTATCGAAGCACTGTAGAAGCCACCATGCACATCGTTTCTATCTCTCAAACTTGTGAGTTTTGTCTTGCTGATGACTCGGGATTGTTCGCGCCTGATTTTCTGATCGTCAAAATAAATAAATAAAGGAATTAAAAAATTTGCGCATGTACATTGTCAACATCGCCTCGAGCGTGAACCGGCTCTCCCGATCTGGCCTGACAGGGGAGATGCACAGGCTTAGGTGGATCATGGCATCAAAGAATGCTGAGACATCATTTTGAACTTAAAGGGCGATGTCACCATCTTCTGCTCGCGATCGTAAATCCGACTTCGTCTCGATGTGTTCGCACATCAAATCCCGGACGTTCCCGAGTCGAGGAACGCACGGATGATATGACCGGGAAGGAGCCAACATAGGCCATGGGACGGTCATGCCATTTTGACTCGACTATCTTTCCGTCCGGGTCGATTCATCTGGGCGCATTCGAAGCACGTCCATCAAGGAACTTCACGAACTTGAAGAACTTCTTCCAGCTGTCTTGATCCAAAGTGTATGTCGCGGGTGATTTTACAGTAAAACTAGGAATGTCAAATACCTGAACCCTTCGACCAAAAAAATTTAAAGAAAAAGAAAAATCCGGACCTGCCCAAGTGATCCGATTTAACCTGAACCGAACCACCAATGAGGTTACCTTGTCTTTGTCCAATTCCCTTTTGCAGTAGGTTGGCATTTCTTATTTTACCTATGCTTCCCAGAAGTTACCTCGTCCTCTTGCGGTAATTCACCCTGTGAAGAAAATGTCATGACGTTATCACCGATGGTCCAAAGCACGATGAGATGCATTCCATAGTTAGGTTGCTCAACAAATTCAAATGCCTTGCATTGATTGGAGGTACACGTATCTATCTCTCTTCTAAGAAACAAGGTCGTTGATGAACTCACGTGGAATGGTGGATTAGGCCATCCAAAAATTCAGGACCAAGCTCCAGTCTTTCTATGCAAAAAGTTTGAGTTTATGTTGTGCTTACTAATGATTTCTCCCGTTACTATTGTTTGTATTTATTGAAGCGAAAATCAGATTTTCTTTGGGATTTTCCTATCTTTTCATAGGTTAGTTGAAAAATACATTGTTAGGAAAATTAAAAAATTTCAATTGAATGGAAGGAGGTGAATTCACAAGCAATAGTTTCCTTGCACATCTTCGTGAATATGACATGCAATAGCAGCTCTCTTGTCTAGGTACACTAGAGTAAAATGGTGTTAGTGAGAGGCAGCATTGATAAATTTTTGAAATCAAGCTTGCTACATTATTTGAGGTCTATATGTTAGTCAACAATATGGTGGCCGCGTTTACAACAACAAATGGTTGGATAAACGGGCTTTCTTCCATTGCTTTAGGCAATCAAGGCCCATACTCAATCTTATTCAAGATTCTTCATTACTCTTTGAGTGTTTGGCTCTCATTGCTATCAATATCTACTCAACTATAAGATGAACAAATTTGACAATTGCTCTTTGTCGTGTGTATTTTTGGGATATAGTGAAAAGCACAAAGGATATCGTTGTCTTCATCAATCTATTGGTATATATCTTAACATGTTTTTAACGAGCATTATCTTCCTAATCTCCACTTCTCAAATTACTATGACTAATAAGTTCATCAAACAAAAGCCACTAGTGATCATTAGACTATGCTCCAATTTAATTTAGAAATTGTTCATAATTGTTGTTCACCAATAAATTTTGACTATGCATGCAAGTGTAAATGTCTATTTACTGAGATAGAACGAACTCAAATGTTTCATCTATTATTCTCACTAATCATGTGCCACAACTAGCGGAGAGTGAATTTGAGCTCAATGTCGATTTGAAGCTTCAAGATCCTTGGTGTATCCATGATTAGCCGTTCAAAGAGCAAAAGCTCGAAGCCAAATCCGAAGTATGCCAACCTAACGATATCATCTATCCCTCTCATGCCACATGCAGTCCATTTGCCTTAAAACACCCTAGTTGGACAGCCATCATACTTGAGAGTTGGAAGCTTTTGCAATCAACAAAGCATAGGAACTTCTTCCCCATTGTCCCCTCAATGAATGTGGTGGGATGTGAATGGATGTACAAAGCAAAGCTAACTTGTTGCAAAAGGATTCCATAGGATGAGGGCGGTGATTTCCTATAAACTTTTAGTTTAGTGGTCAACTAAGCCACCATTTTATCCATTTTTACTATTCAAAAGTGGAAATTGGCTAATTCACCGCTAAGGGCGTGTTTGGTAACGATTCGTTCTCGAACGCATTCGACAAGAAATGATTATTTTTTATTCTGTTCCCGGGAACTGATTCTGAGTAAAAAAAATGTGTTTGGTAACTGTACAAAATTTCTAATTCTGGAATAGAATTGCGTTTGGTAACGTGTTCATTGATTCTCGTTCCAAATCAATTTATTTTAATTTTTAAATAATTTTTTTCTTTTTTTCTTTTTTTTTCTTTTTTCTCCCTATTCTTCTTCTTCTTCTTCTTCTTCTTCTTCTTCTTCTTCTTCTTCTTCAGGCCGGTCGCCGGACCCTCACCGGCGTCGTCGGCCCTCATCGCCCGAGCCTCGCCTGGCCGGGCGAGGCCTGCCTAGCCACCGGCGGGGTTGGGCGTCGCGAGGCTCGGCCTCGCTAGATTTGGCAAGGCCGAGCCTCGCCGGTGGTTGGGCAAGCCTCCAGCGAGCTCGCCGAACCTCACCCTGGCCTGGCGAGCTCGCCGGACCAGTTGCCAGCAACCGGCAGTGGCGACCGGAGGCAGGCGGCGGCAAACAGTGGCGGGCGGCGGCGGGCGGCGATCGCGAGATGGCGGTCGATGAAGAAGAAGAAAATAGAAGAAAAGTAGTTTTGATTCTCAATTTTGTTCCCGGAACAAGAATCAACTTTTTTTTTTATTCTTGATTCTCTTCCCAATCTGTTCCCGGGAACAAAAATTTTACTAAACGCGATTCTCATCCCAAACTAATTCTAAGAACAAAAAATCAGAATCAGGCACTGTTTGGATGGTTACCAAACAGTGCCTAAGAATGCGTCCCTGCACAACGATCTCGATGTTCACATATACATGGAACAGTCAACTAGCTTTCATGATTTATCTCGTCCTGATCATGTTGGGTTACTTTGGCGTGGGTTATATGGGCTCAAACAAGCTTCAAGGCATGATTTAACAAGTTCATCTACTTTCCTTTTCTAATATAGATTCTTTTGCAGCACTAATGATAGATCAGTGTTCGTTTATCATCATTGAGGTCATATTATCATTACCTTGGGAGTAAAGGCATCATAAGTATTATAACTTTCATACGATATTCACTTGAGTGCCATAACTTTTTTTTGGTTCAACCACTTGAGTGTCAATTACTTCTAAAAAAAAAAGTTCATTTGAGTATTATAACTTTCAATTGATCACTTGATTGTAGTAACTTTTTAAAAATGTTTACCTAAGTGCTCAAAATCCAACATGATATGGCACTTGTTAACATTTCAAAAAAAAAAAAATTATGGCACTCAAGTAATCAAATAAAAAGTTATATGACCCTCAAGTGATTAGAACAAAAAATCATGACATTCAATTGAATATCATACAACTAATCCATTGCGATGGCAGCGGCTTTTTTGTCCCAAATCTTCTGAGTATAAATCAAGTTTCCCAATAGCGATGATGAACCGCCACCATCGACAATGGAGCCTGGCCCCACCGCCGCAACTATGGAGGTCACTGGCATCGTGTGTCAACAGACATGAGGTCAAGCAAGGTGCACAACCTCCACTTGAGTGAGTAGGGCTGCGAGTCTCTATCCGTTGCTCCAAAAATTAATCGAATCAACTAAGTCGAGCCCCAACACTATGACCAGCCTCACGCAATCCCAGATTTATGGCCGCGCGAGACTATCGACCTATGTCAAAGTGAATCGCGGCAGGTAGTTGTGACTACCATGGCCATAGCAGACGACTCAAATGGGTGAGGAGTTAACGTCGCCACCGGAGGAGATCGTTGCAGGTGGATTGATGCACAAAGGTGAAGGCCAGCGACGGTGAGTAGTAGTTCCCTCATCCTATGGGGTCTAGGCCAGCGTAGATTGGAGTAAAAGATCGAGAATGAAGAAAAGAGAAAAGGGAGGGAAAAAAAAAACAGATAAGAAAATAGAAGGAGAAGAAAAAAGAAACATATGAAAATTTGCCCCGGCATTGCCGCAAAAAGTTCCATGTGCTCGTCGACTAGCGAAGAATTTCACCGGCTAGTGAACTGAGCATCATTTGAAATTAAGGGTGAGAATGATGCCATCTTTTGTAAGATGGTGAGGAGATTTCGAAGCATCCATCTTATGCTAGCTGCAATGCATGGATGATTCAAACTCGACACCTGAAGGTGGGATTGAAGCGACACCATCTCTCACGCTTCACTCCCATAAGGCGAGTTGACGGAGCTGAGGCTCTCACTACCATTAAATGACCCCATACTCGCACTTGGCACTTTCACGCCTTATCTGAGTCCAAGCATTGCCAAGTAACTCCTATGTTCACATTTGCCGAAAAATACAACGCCATAACGTACGAGGCATTCTTATCGGTGCAAAGTCGAAAGAGACGTGGTCGGGGAAGCTTTTGCCCGACCTTGAATGTATCGTTCGGGTCCATCATAGCTATTGATTTTTTTTGTAAATGGTCATACATGAAACCCACAAAATTAACGATGCCCTAAAAAATGAAAACAATGCCAGGCCGACAATCGAGTGGGTCAATGGTTCAAAGTTCTCTGCTTGAGGAAGGTGGTAATTTTCTTCATTAATTTGCCGTCTCCTCCGGCCTGCTCCAAATAGATGGGCCCCACCTTCTCAGCCTGCTTTCGGCCATCCTTTTCATGAGTGACGGCCCTTGGCCGGCGGATCCCGCGTGATCCTTTCCTCGAATTCCGGACCCCACGACGGCACCCTCCTGCTCCCTCCCTCGAAGTCCGATGCCTCGCAGTCTCATCCTCCACGTATGGTGATCCAAATTTCAGATAATTAATAGAGAAAAAATCACAAAAAATCCCAAATTTTACTCAAAACCCCAATCTTTTTTTTGTCATATAAAAAATCATGAACTTTGTCAACCGAGACATTTTTATCCAAAAAACATTTTTGTGACACAAAAAAGTCCTGAACTTTTGTCGTGTGACACATTTACCCCAAAATTATATGGCATTTTGGTCTTTTTACTTTTTTTTTTTTACTTTTTTTCTTCTTCTTCCCTCCGCCGGCCAGCCATGGCGGGCGGAGGGAAGGCGGCGTTTGGCGAGGGTTGCCCTCGCTGGCGTCGAGCAAGGGTGGCCCTCGGCTAGGTCGGGCGAGGGCCGTCCTCGCCCGACGCAGCGAGGGCATCCTCGCCGGCCCTCGCCCGATCTTTGGAGAGGGCCGTCGTTGCTCTTCACCGGTGAGGGCCGTCCTCGCCCGTCGGGCGAGGGTGCCCTCGCCAAATCTGGCAAGGGTCGTCTTCGCCCGACAATAGAGAGGGCCGTCCTCGCCCATCACCGGAGAGGACGGCCCTCGCCTGCGTCTGGCGAGGGCGAGAGGGAGGCCCTCGCCCGACCCAATCGAGGGCCAGCCTCGCCCGACGCCTGCAAGAGCGGCCCTAGCCAGCCCAGGTGAGGGCGATCTCCGCCGGATGCCGGTGGAGGGAAGAAAAAGAAACAAAGAAAAACAGAAAAAATAAGACAAAAATGGCATCAATGGGGTAAATGTGTCATAATTTGAAAAGTTCGGGGGTTTTGGTGGTCTTTTCCCTAATTGATAACCATAGAAATCGTTCGGGCGATCCCAAAATCTTGCAAAAGCCAACTAATTACGGCCATGACATTTATGACTCTTGTTTCACACATAATACCCCAAAAAAACCTCCAATAGATCCGGCTTCAATTTTATCGTAATTTTTTTATATTATAAAAAGCCTCTAACTTTAGATTCAGTCTCAATCCTAACTTAAATTTTTTCTTATCTTATAAATATCTTCTCAATTTTAGATCTAGTCTCAATTCTACCTAAAAAATTTTATCTCATAAAAAATCATCAATGTTTATTTGAGTCCTAAATCTATCCCATTAACTCTTCTTTCATGATAGCTCATGAAAAAATCTCGAGCATAAGCTGTTTGAGCATCTCAAGCGGAGACGAAGGTAAATATGGGACTTAAGTAGAAGTTAGTATTTTTTATGAGAAAAAATTTTAAAATAGGATTAAGATTAGACATATAGTTAAGGATCTTTTATTTGACAAAAAAAAAAAGTTTTAGAGGGTTCTCTCTTCAGCAATTTCTTAGAAGTGGTGCGCAAGAAAAGAGAGGGAAGTAAGGGATTAGACTTGAGTAATACACGATTGATTAAGATGATTTGAAATGACAATAATAAGAAAAAATCAGCTCTCACAAGTCGAAAATCCTGGACATAAAACATGAGTGGAGCGGAGGGTTGTGGGCAATGTGAGTTGGGGGGCTTTTCTTGGTCACTCTCTCCTCTAAAAACTCTTGAGCTTCAAAGTGAACATGGGAGAATAAAAGCGAGAGCAAACTAGTTGCAAAAACCGAGGCAAACTTAAAAGAATTATTGTTAATGCCTTGAAAAACCCCAAACTGGTATAATCGTGACAAATTTATCCCAAACTATTTTTTTGACCACCAAAAACCCTCAAACTAATATACCCTTGATAAATTTACTTCAAACTGGTACACTTGTGATAAATTTACCCTCCATTAGTTTTCGTTAAATTTTACTGTCAAATTATTAAGTTAAATGACACGAGACAGTTGACTGGTATACCAATTTGAGATTTTACGCTCCGTTTGATACAATTTACAATTTTTATGATTTTTTTGTGGTATTAATCCAATTTAGCGGAGGGTATATTTGTCTCAAATTTACTAGTTTTGGGTTTTTTGTGGTCGAATAAATTAGTTTGTGGTAAATTTTTCATAAATGTAGCAGTTTATGATTTTTTATAATCAGTCGGGGTAAATTTATCACAGGTATATCAGTTTGGGGTTTTTAAGATATTAACCCATAAATGTAGCAGTTCAAGATATTAAACTCAAGGCCACAGCCTTGAGTTTAAGGGAGTTTCTTGAGAGTGGTTGGCTATTCTCCTCTGAAAATCCTTTAGAGCTTTGAGATGGTATTAGAAAGCAAAATGAGAGGAAATTGTACAAAAAAATTGGGTAAATCTAGCGGAGCAAGAGAGGGGCTGCGAATATGAGTTTGAACACCCCTTTCGACCATTCTAATCTCCCTCTCCCTTGAAAACAAGACACCATCTCAATTCCTTTCCCTTCTCATTAGGGTCCTGCTCAAGGTAGGAAACAGTCTTCTTTCATGTTCAACTTGCTGAAAAATGCCTTGCTAAAACCTGAGTTCAAAGTCGAGCCACGACGGCTCGTCTCACCCTAACGGGCATCGCGAGCTGAATGCCTTGATCTCTAGATTCGCCGAGCTGGCTACGGCACTTCTATATTCTGCTATTTTAATGTTTTGGTTAGTTTCGCTCTTGCATGTCTAGTATGTTCTTGAGTCAATTATATCTTGTCCATATTATCTTGGTTTTCTACGTGAAAATTTGTTAGTGCATGCCAGTCATTCAAGTCTTCATGGTATACTATTTCGCCGTATCAAACCATAACAGCCATTCGGGATATTTTCATTGCTGTTCGTATCCATTTGATCAAAAAACGAGTATCGAGAGTACGTCATCCAGCACCTTTAATGCACTGTACAGGAGACTCGATCTCGAATGGCATCGGGACGTCCTTTTCACTAGTAAAGGTCACTCGGAGCGTTTCCGAGCTCGACACTGTACAGTAGACCCGATCTCGAGTGGTATCGAGACGTCCTTTTCACTAGTAAAGGTCACTCGGAGCATTTCCGAGCTCGAGGCTCCGTTTGGGAACTGCTTTCCCAATGTCTTTAGGAGGCTAAAGGCCTTTGGGCCAAAAATTGAGTGTTTGGCAATTTTTTTACACTTGCCTTTGCCAAAGGCAAAGCCTTCCCAAGGCTGAAAGCCCAAGGCAGGTTGGGGGCTGCCTTGGGCATTCTTGGCATGCTGGCTTGGAAGGTAATAAAATTTTTCTTTCAAAATTGTCCTTATTAGTTTTTCGTTTTTCTGGCTTTACCCCGACAACTGTTCATCATCTTCATCCTTCCCTACTCTCTATTGAGAACACGGCTAGCATCTACGCACGGTCGCCGGCGAAGGGTAGGTGGTCCGGCGAAGGGCAGGTGGTGCGGCGAAGGAGGGGTGGTCCGGCTAGGATCCCATGACCCTTCGACGAGGGTCGCCGCACGGAGGACGTCGACAACCCAGGATCGTGCGCAGATCTGGTCGCGCAGATCTGGGTCACGGCGACCAGATCGCGGGCGCCGGCAACCTCCGCGGCGCGGTGGGTCGCACGACGGCTCGGCGAGGGTCACAGCGACCCAAATCGCGAGATCCCGGTGGCCGCGACCCTCGCCTCGCCGTGTCCTCCGCACGGTGACCCTAGCCGGATGCTGCCCTTCGCCACGGCGCTTCCCCCTCGCCGGACAGCCTACCCTTCACCGCGCCGCCTCCCCCTCACCGAACTGCCTACCCTTCGCCGGCGGTAACCGGCGAAGCCCTTGGCCGGCCAACTCTCCTTTTTTCCCTTTTTTTTTTAATAACAAAAGCATTTTGCAAATTTAATTTATCCAAATACTATTTTGCGCAAAAATACTTCACAATGGACTTTCACAAGTACAATTTACCAAACACAATTTGCATTTTGAAAAACTCCTTTAACTCAAGGACCTTTATATTTTCTCAAGGACTTTCTCCAAGTCTTCCCAAACACACCCTAAGTGGAACTCGGGCTCTCATTTGGCTTTGGTAATGGTTCCGGGCAATCCCGAAGCCCTCCTTTTATCTTAGTGTAAGTAATGGTGTTGGAATTGCATATTTATATGTTTTTATGCCTTGATTAGTATAACCATGGTCTATTTGGGGTTTATCGTGTTGTTTATCACGATCTTGGATTTAAAATTAGTTGCTTTTAGTGTAGCTGAGAAAGTGGCATGAAAAGTATGTAAATAGAAAAGTACAAAAAAAAAAAGGAGAAAAAAACATAGAGCATTTTTGGAGATGTTGTGGTAGTTTAGTGTTAAATTGTATATTTTGTAATGTATTGGGTCATGTTATTTTGAATGAAAAATAAAAAAGGGAAATTGATTAAAAAAATTAAAAAAAAAGTGCGTTGTTCCTTTTGGATAGGATTTCATCTAGGGATTTCCTTAATTCATTGATAAGAATTTTGTTGATTATTCTTACCTCAGCATTTCGTCTTATCTAGTTCATGGTCAGTTCGTGCTATTTACTTTAAGATATATAGGCATAATTAGTTTATGGTACTGCTCACGAGAGTCCTGTCCCAGAGTGTGATAACAATGTCATGTATATTTTTTACTTGATACAAAATCAAATTTTACTTTTCTCGAACTTCACATTCTGTCTTCCTTATTTAAACACTCATCTCGATTTTGTGTGTTGTTTATTCTATATGTTTGATTGATATCTGTTTTGCAAGCATACATCATCAATTAGTGAAATGTACCTAGGAGTTAAAATTTTGTAAGATAGCTTGAATCACGTTTTTTACGAACAATGCGAGTTTAAGTACTAAAAGGGTGCTAATAAGACGATTAGTGTAGCCAACTCTGTTCCTAGAATATTTGGATTATGGAAAGTGAGATGTCTTCTCGCATTTCACTTAGCCCCTAATCGGCTTAAAATAGGTTAGTGGTGGCTCCAAAATTTAAGAACATTGAGATCATAATGAATCAAGTCAACCAAGTGTCGTAGATCGGCATGGTTTGGGAGAACCCGCCTTGAGTGTTATCATAATGTCATAAGAGGCTCTAGTCACTCTGACTTGGCAAACTGTCACCCTAACGAATGCCTTATCCCCTTGCATCTTGCATCGGTAGGGTTGCGGCACTCTACCACATAGGGGTGATCGGATCAAGGGTGGGTAGGGTCTAGACCTGGACCTTGTACCTGACCCTGTACCTGACCCTGTACCTGATCCTATTATAATCGGTTCTCATTTTCTGGACCCTATACCCGATCCTGTTTGCAGTGGACCGTATACCCAACCCACCCTTGTTTTTTCGATCCGTTCTAGGGTCAACCCTGTTTCCATTAGAACCTGTTTTGCAATCTTGCGATATCCTATATGATTTCAAATTTTATATTATTAAGCAAGAAAATAACGTAATCCTCCTAATTTATATTAAAACATTAAGCACTGGTAATAAATTAATACATGAACTTTTTGGCTAAACGAAAAAATTAAGTATCCATAAGGCTAATTATAATAAATAAAATCATAAGGCAAAGAATTAACAACAAACATGGGTCTAATATTAGTTTTATTCCCACAATTACTACATGAAGCTACTCATTTATACAAGTATAACTCCTCTTACAAAAGAGAAATTAAGCGAGCCAGTCCATGTGATACACAAGAATTTGGTAGCGATGAACACCATCCGTCCATCAGACAATGTGAGAGGGAGCCGATGAGGGAGATAAGCAAGTGAAGAAGAGGAATGACAAAGGAGGAGTGACGTGCGTGTTAGAGGAAAAACATTGTGTGATTGCGGGAGTAAGAAAAAAAAAAGGTTTTGGACATCTACTTACAAAACCAGTCCGGGAACTGGTTTCCGGGTGGATAATCACTTGAAACCTGTTCCGGATCAATTTAAACCGGTTCCGAATTTTGGGAACCTATTCCCGACCCCGTTTTCTGGGTGGGCCGGTCCGGGAACTAGGTATGCTCGGTCCGGTTGCACACCCCTACTACCACAAGCCTATCATTTGCACTTCTTGTTTTTTATTTTGTCTTTTCTTTTCTTTTTCCTTTTTTGGTGATCAAGTAGGTCAAGATTAGGGGTGAGCATATTGGACTGACCGGATTAGGAACCACCTGGACCGAATTGGCCGATTTGATTCGATTCCTAAGGGCATCGATTTGGTTCCTGATTCCATAAAAATGGAAACGGTGATTTTCAATTTGGTTCCCAATTCCGAAGACCGAGGGGCACCGGACCGGGCTAGATCGAACCAACTTTTTTTTTAAAAAAAAATTCTTAAAAATAGCAATAAACCTAAAATAGTAATAACTCTTAGTATTTTCAATTTTTATTTTTATTTTTTTTAAGTGGCTTGTTTGATTGGATTGGATTGGATTGATCGGTCTGGTCCAATTCCTAGTCCTAGGGCCATTTGGTCCAGTCCCCAATCCCAAAAAAAAAAAGGGAAGCGGTCCTCTCGGTCCCATGGAATCGGACTGGATCGAGAACCGATCACCCCTAGTCGAGATTTACTCGACCAATTCACTCTCATTCAAGTTGACGTTTTAGGTTGGGGTGAACATCGAGCTTTCATTTGATGATAGACTATGATTTTCACCCCAAATAAAAATAAAGTAAATGAGGAAAAAGAAATTAATGATAAAAATACTAGATGCAAAGAAATTGTATCAGAAAGAAAGAAAATTTTAAAATTTGATATTCTTTATAGAAATAGTTGTAGGATTAGAATGTAACCAAACATGTGATAGATAAAACATTTATGGTTTTACACCTTTGTTCATGGGCGTAGTATTTGCATATAAGTAATTAAGAAAATTTAGGGAGGAAAAGGACGAGCGATATCCCTTGAAAGCAAGATATTGATTATATTGTTTAGAAAATGATTGAACGAATAATATTTTCATTCTTTACCAAAATATTTAGATATTAATTGTTATTGATAATAAAAAAAAAAATCATAGAGAATTATTTCAAGAGATACAAGTCATTATTTTTAAGAAAATATTTTCCAAATCATTCATATTTTAATAATAAAAGCGTATTCTCTAAAGCTCTATTTGTTTCATGGAAAATATTTTTCTAGAAAACATTTTTCAACATTTGAATCACATAGGAAATAATTCAATGAAAAATATTTTCTTAGTTAATGGAAAACCTATGCTTAAATTGAAGAAAATGATTTTCTCCTTAAAAAATTCGAAATCATTTTCTAAAATATGACTGGATATTGACGCTTAGATTAGAAACTCTATGTTTGAGCACAGAAACTCCAATGCTTATTTACGGGCCCTTGGCAATAGACCCGGGTCTATAGGTCGGGGTCGGGTCCGCTAAGGTCCATTAAGGATAAGCCCAAGTCCAAAGAGATCAGGCCTGCAACCTTATTGCCCTGGCTCAAGTCTACAAAAGTTGGGCTCAGGCCACCAAAGCTTATGGTGGGACTTAGGACTCCAATACTATTGTCTGCCTCCTCGGCGCTCAAACTTGAGTTCACAAAGGTCAAGCCCGAGACCCTAATGCTCATACCCAAGTCTCTACTGCTCAGGTTCATTGAGGTTGGGCTCAAATCTACGATGCTCGAGCTCGAGACCCCATGTTTGGGACTTGGTCCATCAAGGCTGGGATTATGACCATAGTGCCAGCACCCGAGTCCCCAGCTTCTAGGCCCATGACCATAAAGGTTGAGCCCGGCTCGCCGAT
Organism: Eucalyptus tenuipes; assembly: GCA_014182365.1. NCBI lineage: Eukaryota > Viridiplantae > Streptophyta > Magnoliopsida > Myrtales > Myrtaceae > Eucalyptus > Eucalyptus tenuipes. The sequence goes on along the minus strand of CM024541.1, from coordinate 16,548,630 downwards.
GCCCAAGTCGGGGTCCATCAAGGCCAACCTCGAACCTTGGTGCTCGTAACTCGACTCCACGGTTGTTTATGTGCAAGTCACTAGCGTTCAAATAATGTTTGTCTATTTAGGAAAATCGAATTTGATTTTTATTATCAAGATGGAAGTATTTTTTAGCTCATTTTCAGGTTTTAGCCAAACATCGGCTTTCTAAAAAACATTTTTCAGCAAATGGCATATTTTTTGCAAAACAAATGAAGCTTAGACTCGCGACTGTTCGTAAGGAAAATGAGACAAAGCTCACTAAGTTCGCAATCCTTTTCAACACAAGCAAAATTCACTTTCAACTTTCTCAATCATAATTTTTAAGATATCTTAAGGAGTACGAGGTCTAGATATCAATATTTTGATTGAATTCGAATATTTCTTAATAAAAATATCAAACCCATACCATATAAAAGTAGTAAGCCCCAAAGTCCGTCCCTTATTTATACATTCTATTATCTCCCTAAGAAAAAGCCTAAACCTCTCAATCCTTCCATCCTTTCTTTCCCCTCTTCCCCATTATCAGCGGCAGCCCCTTCTCTCACCTAACGTTTAACGCCCACCGAAGCGGACAAGACAACCTCATCGAACGACGACCCCCAACAACAACGAACGAACGATCGATCGGCGGTCAAAGTTCAATCCGGTCGCGACCACAGCAAAGCCGGGGGGCAGGGGCAAGCGGGCGCGAGAGAGAGAGAGAAGATACTTGGGCGGTTCTTACCCCAATTCTTGTGCTATACGCACCTCTTTCTCCTTCTCCTTTTGTTAAGGATTTTCCGCAACTTCGAAGATGCGACAACAGGTGGAGTGATTTTCTTTTGCATCCTTCTTTGCAGGGTACGGCTTTGATTGGGAGCCTTAGTCAAACAAAAAAGCAGCTGATTTTGCAGACAGGACCAACAGCTCATTTTTTTTTCAATAGTCAGTTTGAGCCTCATCAATGACGCAGACACTTTGCAACAGATTGATTGGGCCATGCTGACCTTTTTCAGTGTATTCAAAGGGTTGACAAAACCCTAAATGTCATATTATACTTCCATGGCTCTATAGCCCGCCTTATGCAAGACCCTGTTTTATATCTGAATGGTGACCTGAGGTTTTGCCTCATTGGCCAAAATCATCTTCTTTTTTGTGACTACAAATTAGCAGGAAGATATCCTTAGGGATCCTTTAGGCCGAAATTGAGCATATTCTGCTATCTAGGTTTGACACAATCCTTTACGCTAGTTGCCAAGACGTCTCAGTCTGTCCAAACCAAATAGTATAGCACTTTCACTTAAATTGAGCATATTCTTCTATATTAATGCGAGCAAAGATCAATGGATCTCTGCTCATTTATAGAGCTCTAGTTGGAAGTGGAATTCACCAGGATTACTTACTTAACTCAAATTGAATTCTTCTAATTGGGTGCTTACTGACTATCTGTTTTATAACAGAATTATTTTTGCTGTATTCGTCTCCTTGGAAGAGAGATGCCAGAGTGGTTCCAACTTGTTGAAGAGGGTTCAATATCTTTCATGGCTTAGAGGACATCTATGACAAGTTTCTTCAATTCATTTTTTGTGTTGTTGTTACTAAGGGGGATAAAGCAAGCGATGATCGCTTAGTTGAGATAAGCACATTTTAATGGCCAAAGGCAGCATATGATTTGAAAAATTTCATTCAGCCGTATTCAAATCTGTATCTCTCTCTCTCTCTCTCTCTCTCTCAGTTCTAGAACGACCATGGCGACAACAGTGATGACATCTCTCCCTCAGCTCAATGGCCTCAGACCTGCTGCTTCAGCAGCTCCTGTGCGAAGCCTGGTAGGAAGCCAGCCCTCGCGAAACCATCATTGGGTTCACATGCTGATGGATTTGCTGCTTGTTCATTGCCTTTGTTAGTTCACTTCTGCACCAGATCTTGAGTTAATTAAATCTGTGTTCGTGCCTTTTCAGGCTGCGGTCGTTCAGCCGATGAGGCGCAAGGGAAAGGGAGCGCCGGGCGCTTGCTGCGACTTCATCGGTTCGCCCACTAACTTGGTAAGCCGCACGTAAGCTTTGCATTGCATTGCATTTCATCACGTGATGTGTTATCTTTATTCGGAAAATTTAATGGTGCCCAGTGAACTCTTGCTTCTAAATTGGAGTTCTACACATTTCACCCGAGATCGCGATGGGTCTAATAACAACATTCTTCTGTCTTAAACCTGCGGCACCTCGAATCCGGTGTAATTTTACTAAAGCGAAGTGATTATGGAGCGATTTGTAAGTATAGTTGTCGATGAAACTTATGGTTCGAGATTGGAGCGATTTATTTAATAACCCACATTTATTTAAGGTCTTATATGATTATGTTGTACTTTAGCTGGTACGTCCATGATGGGGTGCGATTGGAACGCACCGTTTCGTCTTGATGCGTTACGATGGAAAGACATCAATGGAGGGGTACGAAGGGAGACGTATAAAAGCCTCCCGAACACAACCGTTGGAAGTGTTGGCAAATTCATTCGCACCAAATTTCCTCTCCATTTCCATCGAGGCGTTCCACTTCATCTTTGCAAGAACAATCAGCATTTACGCCGTGGAAATCGGGTGTTTTCCTTGTGATTGCATCCAGGACTAACGTGAGGGAGTGTTGTTCGTGTTTCATCGGCAATTCAACGTTCGTTCCGGGGCTATTTGCTGTTTGCGCATCGGAATCATGTAAGTCGTCTTCCGCCGACTTGAATTCCAACATTGGTATCAGAGCCCGATCGTGATTTCTGCCTTGTTTTTCATTGAATTTTCCCGTTTACCATTTGATATTGAGATCAAGAGTATGAAATCTACACTGTTTGGATCTCTAATAGTCGGAATTGCCATATGAAAAACTCGAAATCGAACCGGAGCGAAGAACGGGTTCGGGGTCGCATGCATCCATGAGGTTTTGGCTGTTTTTCGAATTATTTTCTTGGCCAAAATCAACTTTTGAATATATAGGATGAAAGTACTCGTCGAGACGAGTCCGACAAAGGGTTCGAGCGCGATCGGAGAACGCCGGACGCGCCTACACGCGCGGCCGAAAGCCACGCGCGCGTGGGCCTCACGTGCCCGAGGCGCCGGGGGACGCCCGGCGCGTGCGCAACACGCGCCGATCGGTGAACCGGCGTGCGCGTCACGCGCGCGCGCGCGGTGCGACGCGACGCTTGATGACGCCACGATGACGTCATCCAACGGTCGGTAACCGCTTGGATGACGTCATCGATGACGTCGCGCCGGCGGCGCTTGGCGGCCGGCCGGCGACCCGACCGGACCCGACTCGAGACCCGAACCGACCCGAGATCCGACCCGGTTGACCAGACCGTTGATCGGTCAACGGTCGAACCGGTCAATCGGTCCGGCGGTCAAACCGGTCTGACCGGTCAACCGGTCCGGCGGTCAACGGTCGGGCCGGTCAACGATCGGGCCGGTCACCGGTCGGGCCGGTCACCGGTTGGACCGGTCGGACCGGTCGAGCCGTTTGGCTCGCTGGCGCATGCGCCACACGCGCCGTGCACTCAGGCGGCGCGTGTGAGGTCCGATTGGAGCGTGGTTGGAGGCGTTGGGTTCGTATGGATGTGCTCTACACTGTGGTATTGTTATTTTTTAATTTTTAATTTTATAAATGCACGAAAATGCATAGGAAACCCTAAGTACGCGTATTTTTTGGGGTTTAATTCAGTCTATTCATTTGTAGCTTGTATTTTCTTGTGATTTAGGAAATACAGTAGCTAGCTTGTGTGCAAATGATGTTATATATACTGTGTAGAGCTTGGTTCAATGATATGATGTATATATTTTAATATACTTGCAATTTTCTAGTTGCTGGAAAATTAAAACAATGGTAGGAAATCCATTACATGTTGAATTGCATTTTTGATTATAGTTAAAGCATGATTGTTGTTTACACGTTGGTTATTATCATGCTATGTTTTTGTGTTAATGAAAAATATAGAAATTACATAAGGTCATGTAATTATTTTTCCTAGTGGGAGTTCATAGGTTGGTAGAATTTGAGAGAGTTCTCACCTAGAACTTAAAATTTGTGCAAATTAAACTAATTAATGATAATAGAACAATTGTACATAGAAGTTGATTGGGAACATAGTGAACTTTTGCCTCTGTGTCTTTTGTTGAATTATCATTAATTTAGTTTGTCTTTGCTGCAAATTAAATATGTGTGTTACTCTATAATGTGTGCTAGTATTGATTCTGCGTTTATTATGTCAATGTGATATAGCAATTGATTATGGCATCGGCATCCAAGACCATTGTGGCTGACCTCAATAAGGGTGAGAAGCTGAACGGTGACAATTATGATATTTGGCACCGAAAGGTTCAGTATATCCTTGAGGAGCAAGAGGTTTTGGAAACCCTCAACCACACCATGGATGAACCCGAGCATGGAACTTCAGCTCAACACAGAGAGATCTAGAAGCTTATCAAGCTTGGAAAAAGAAAAATAGCATTGCTCGCATTACGTTGCTGAGCTGTATGCAAGATGATCTCATGTGTGAGTTTAAAAGTTATGATAAAGCTCAAGCTATGTGGGTTGCCTTGAAGGATAAGTTTGGGGGTACATCTGCCACTAAGTTGAGGAGACTCACCATCAAGTTTGACACATTCCGAAAGCGCCCAAATGTAACGATGAGGCAGCATCTTCGGGAGATGTCAAACATGATTCGTGAGCCGAGGACGGCAGTCACTCCCTTACCGATGAACAGCAAGTTCAGGCTGTTATAAGGTCTCTTCCTGACAATTGGGAGCATATGAAGATCAATATAACGCATAATGAGAATATTGTCACTTTTGATGATATAGCGTCATTTGGAATTAGAGGATGAGCGCCTAGAGGCTGCAAGATCCTCTACCCATGCTTATGTTGCTGAATCGAGTTCGCGCAAAGTTTCGGGCTTTAAGCGCAAAAGGAATTCTCAATTCAACAACAAAGGGAAGAAGACTGATCAGGCACCTAAGAGGGCTAAGACCTTCCGACGCAAGAAGCGTGGTGGGAAGAAGGACAAGGCCAAGATGGAGTGCTACAATTGTGGCAAGATGGGTCACTTTGCTTGTGAATGCACTGAGCCGAAAAAGGTACCCTATTACTCCATTACTTTGTGTAAAGCTTTTGTTTCTAGTACTGTAATACTTGCTGAATCTCCTCCAATATGGACTCGTAGACTCGGGAGCAACGCACCACGTAGCTAGAGACCGAGAAGCATTTGTGGAGTATCGTCGGATACCGTCTGGAAGAAGATGGATATATGTTGGGAATAACTCAAGAGTTGAAGTGAAGGGTATCGGCACATGTAAATTAATCTTACGTGGTGGTCGAAGCCTATTCCTACATGATGTCCTCTATGCTCCGGATATTCGACGAAACTTGGTCTCCGTAGTTGTTCTTCTTAGCTTAGGTTATGTATTGAATTTTCATGGTGATTGTGTTGACATTTTGTATGGAACAGTCTATTATGGTTCAGTCATGTATCGAATGGTTTTATGGTGTTAGACATTGACTATGATCAGTACAATATTAATGTCGATGGTTGTTTTTCTCTAATTGCATCTTCTAGTAATGTTGAGATTGATGCAAGTACTTGGCATGCTAGATTAGGTCACATTGGGTTGCAAAGAATGCAAAGATTAGCTAGAGAAGGCCTTTTAGGGTCACTCACTAATGTTGATCTACCCGTATGTGAACATTGTCTAGTGGGAAAAGCAACTAGAAGACCATTCGGTAAAGGGACTAGAGCTGAATTTCCATTGCATCTCATACATTCTGACATTTGTGGTCCTTTGAATGTGAGGGCGAGGCATGGAGCCTCATATTTCATCACTTTCATAGATGACTTCACACGTTTCGGTTATGTCTTTCGATCTCCCATAAGTCGAAGCATTAGACTGCTTTAGACGATATATAGCGATGGTAGAGAATCAGTTGAACAAAACAATAAAGGCATTGAGAACCGATCGTGGACGTGAGTATCTATCGGAGCAATTCAAGACTCTTTGTGATGAAAAGGGAATTGTACGACAATTGACTATTCCTGGTACTCCACAACAAAATGGGGTAGCTGAGAGAATGAATAGAACCCTATTAGAAATGGTTAGGTCTATGATGGCGCAAGCAAATTTACCTATCTCCTAATGGGGAGATGCGTTAATGACTGCTGCCTATATACTTAACCGAGTGCCCTCAAAATCGGTCACTTCCACCCCTTATGAATTATGGACTGGTAAGAAACCAGACTTGAGTAGTCTACGTCCATGGGGATGTGCAGCTTATGTTCATGATTCTTCCCATAAACATGGCAAATTAGGCCCTAGAGGGAAGAAATGTATCTTTATAAGATATTCCGAGCACTCCAAAGGGTATGTGTTCATAGGTGAACAAGCTGATGGAAGTGTGACCGAAATGGAGTCACGAGATGTCACGTTCTTGGAGAACGACTTTCCTAGTAGAGGTGAGATTGATAAGGACTTCCAATTATATGAGATGGAAGATCCCGATAACACACCCACGATATTGTAGAGGGAAATGAAGATTTACCTCAACACACAAGACCTAGTGGGAGTCTTTGCATCGCTGATGAATTGAATTCAAGAGAAATTCAATTGCGTAAAAGTAATCGTAAAAGTATTCCCCGTCGTCGTTTTGAGATTGAAGGGGAAGCATTTATGATTGCTCAAAAGGACGATGCCGAGCCTAAGACTATTCAAGAGGCTCTCTCATCCTCTGATAAGGAAGAATGGAGAAAAGCTTTGGAAGATGAGATGGAGTCAATGAGGGTAAACCATGTCTAGGACTTGATTGATCTACCACCCAATCGTAAGGCCATTGGAAACAAATGGGTCTTCAAGATTAAGCATAGGGCGGATGGATCCATTGAAAAGTATAAGGCTCGCCTTGTGGCAAAAGGTTATACTCAACAAGAGGGTATAGACTATGAGGAAACTTTTTCACCGCTTGTAAGGTTTGCCTCAATACGCCTTATTCTAACCATCGTTGCACATTTGGACCTTGAATTACATCAAATGGATGTAAAGACGGCATTTCTCAATGGAGAACTAGATGAGGAAATTTATATGAAACAACCAATAGGTTTCATAGCTAAAGGTCAAGAGCATAAAGTTTGCAAGCTTCATCGCTCAATATATGGCCTTAAGCAATCATCTAGACAAAGTGGTATCTTCGTTTTCATCGAGCAATAATAACTTTTGGTTTTACGATGATCGAAGAAGATCACTGTGTATATGTCAAGCGGTCCAAAGATAAATTTGTGATTTTATCATTTTATGTGGACGATATTCTGTTAGCTGGAAATGACAAGGTTTTGGTTATCACCATAAAAGAATTGTTGTCCTCCAATTTTGAGATGAAGGACATGGGAGAAGCTGCTTATATATTAGGAGTTAAGATCAAAAGAGATCGATCAAGGAAACTCCTTACTTTATCACAAGAGTCTTATATTATGAAGATTCTTGAGCGTTTCAATATGCAGCATTGTAATCCCATTGATACCCCCGTCATGCAAGGTGAAGGCCTAAGTACCGAGCTGTGTCCTAAGACTCCGGAAGAAATTAAAGTGATGGAAACTGTCCCTTACGCTAGTGCGGTCGGAAGTTTGATGTATGCTATGATGTGTACTCGACCCGACATATGTTATGCCGTGGGATTGGTGAGCCGATATCAATCAAATCCCGGTCAAGCACACCGGAAAGCAAAGAAGAGGATCCCGAGATACTTGAAGGGCACCATGGACTATCGACTTTGTTACCAAGGGAATTATTTACGTCTATTAGGCTATTCGGATGCCGATTGGGGTGGAGACCTGGATGAGCGTAAATCGACTTCGGATATGCGTTCTTGCTCAATGGAGGTGCGATTTCTTGGAATAGCAAGAAACAGACATGCACGGCCTTGTCTACGATGGAGGCAGAATTTATTGCATGTTCGCCACGGTGCAAGAAGCAAGATGGCTAAAACGTTTCTTGGAAAATTTAGCCACTATCACCGAGGTTCCAAGACCGGTGATAGTTTATTGCGATAGTCAAACAGCCATTGCCTATGTGAAAGATCCCAAGTATCATGGAAGGACGAAACATATTGACATAAAAAACAATTTCATCAGAAATATTATAGCACAGAAAGAAGTGATCCTACAATACATTTCAACGAATAGAATGGTTGCTTTGATCCATTTACGAAGGCTATTCCTAGAGACATATTCTTGACCCACGGGATGTCACTAGGATTACGTAGAATGTGATGTGTTATTGTAGAGGATCATTGGTTTATGTATTTGTGGACATATGTATTGTACTTGTTTATTTATTAGTGATTTGATGTTTTATCAATAAGTACAAATCCACTATGAGACTAGCACAAACACACATGTATTATTGAAAAATATGTCAGCAGACAATGATTGGCTCACTCACACGAGCAATCGCCTCAAGTGCTTTAGATAGCACGTTGAGATGAGACGTTATGTACAAATAAATGCTGAAAAGTAAGTCTGGTACATAAAATTTGTCGCCTTGATTGGAGTCAAGATGAGGTCTGTGATTTGTTTATAACAAGACCGAACATGATATTCCCACAATCATGTATGCCTGAAAGATGCCGGATGCGAGTACTTAATTGGGCGCTATAGAAAGCGAGCTGATATAGCACTCGGGCTAAACATGAGTACGTGAGAATCACGTGACTATGTTTAGGCTAAGATCCGTATAGTGGATATATTTGATAAATGACATACGCTTTTATAGAAAGAGTAATCCACTATAGCATGTAATTCATACTACATGTGCATTGTACGACCAATAAGGGAAGATGAGTAAAATTATCCCTATTTACTCATCGTGTGAGCCCTTGAGGTAATTTATAATTTACCTCAATTTTTGTGCCCTATGTTACTTCGACTATGTTCTCGAAGTGAAAGATCAATGTTGCTACTTTAGCATGTTACGGGCGGTCATGAATAGATATGGCCTATGGGACGTGTCTAGGAAAGCGAGTTGTTCTGAAATTGAGAGAGACATGAGTGCGAAAGAAGACTATTGTTGTTTTACATCTATCACATGTATTTACTTGGTCGACCAATTATATCGCCCTATGTGGTTGCGGATGTAATTGTAAATACATGGTGTTTTTGAGAATAGTCAAGTATAGCCTTTAAGGGATAGATATACTTGGACCGATGTAACAAAATATGTCCGGGCACTTTGTGAGACATCGATTGTTTATTTCTTTTCGGGGTTGTAGCCATTATGTCATCCCTAACAGTGCATAATTTGAGCTCCCAAGTGCGGGTGTACTCACCGGTCGCACGGCTTATTTGCCGTATGAATTATTTTGTAAAGTTGATAAATGTTGAATGCCTTATATTCTTGATAGAGCGCTATCAAGCCCATCATGTCCGAGTGGGAGATGTTGTACTTTAGCTGGTACGTCCATGATGGGGTGCGATTGGAACGCACCGTTTCGTCTTGATGCATTACGATGGAAAGACATCAATGGAGGGGTACGAAGGGAGACGTATAAAAGCCTCCCGAACACAACCGTTGGAAGTGTTGGCAAATTCATTCGCACCAAATTTCCTCTCCATTTCCATCGAGGCGTTCCACTTCATCTTTGCAAGAACAATCGGCATTTACGCCGTGGAAATCGGGTGTTTTCCTTGTGATTGCATCCAGACTAACATGAGGGAGTGTTGTTCGTGTTTCATCGGCAATTCAACGTTCGTTCCGAGGCTATTTGCTGTTTGCGCATCGGAATCATGTAAGTCGTCTTCCGCCGACTTGAATTCCAACAGATTACCTTAAACTCAATAATATTGGTCATAACTCATAAATGAGTTTCGAAAAATAAAGCTAAAAAAAGACGGGTGTAGTGGGTCGGTTAGCAACCTACTTTCAACCCAAATTAAATATGGAGTTGGCCCATGAAGCTGCCCATTCTTTTTTGGGAAAATTCCAAATAAGGGCCTGGAGTGCTCTCATTTTCTCAAATAAATATCCGTAGTAAACTTTGTTTTAAATAAAGGCTTGAAATAGTTATATTAGTCTCAAACAAGGGTCTGAAAAAATTATAACTATCTTAAATAAGGGCCTAACCTCACTCGCTCGCTAGTTGGCGAAAAATTTCGGCCGATCAATGGTATTTTTGTCCAAACATAATTTAAATATAAATTTAATTATGTTAAAACTTAAAAAATAAAAATTTTAAATAAGGGAAGGGGAACACATAGGGGGCTGGCAGCCGTTCTCTCTCTAATGGGGTGGCAATGATGGCTAGCGGGGTCACCGATGCCTAGACGATGGTCGGCAGCCCTTGCCAACCAAAGGCAAGGGCCAATGGGGGAGGGCAATGACCCTCTCTCAAATCTAGGTGAGGGTCACCCTCCCTCTCCTAGTGCCCCTAGACCTAGGCGGCAAGGGCCACCAGGTCGACGTGAGGGCCGATGACCCTCACCTAGATAGAGGCGAAGCAAGCGACCCTCTACTCTAGGAGGGAGCCCTCCCCCTGGTGTTTTCCCTCTTTTATAATTTTTACAATTTTAGTTTTATTTAGTTTGTGTTTTATGAAAAAATAGAAGAAATGAAGAAAAAGGAAAAAAAAAAATTAAAAAGACGAAACTACCCTTCATGGCTAGTGAATTCAGGCTCTCATTTGAGGCCGATATGGCAACTTTATGCCCTTATTTGAAACAATATCCACTTCATGCCTTTATTTGAGAAATTTAGTACACTTTGGGTCCTTATTTGAAATAATATTCATTTTAGACTCTTATTTGAGAAAATGAAGGAGCTTCAGATCATTATTTAAAAATTTCTCTTCTTTTTTATTTTTTGGTAAAAAAGCCACTATCTTCAAAGTTGAAATTTAAAAAGATGAAACTACCCTGAATTCATGCTCTCATTTAAAATTAATATGGCTACTTCAGGCCCTTATATCCACTTCAGACTCTTATTTGAGAAATTAATGACATTTTGGGCCTTTATTTGAAATAATGTCCATTTTAAACTCTTATTTGAGAAAATAAAGGCGCTTCAGATCCTTAGTTAAAATTTTCTCTTCTTTTTTTATTTTTTGGTAAAAGAGCCACTCTCTTCAAAGTTGAAATTTAAAAAGACAAAGCTACCCTTCATGGCGGGTGAGTTCAAGCTCTCATTTGAGACTGATATGACCACTTTAGGTAATTATTTAAAACAATGTCCACTTCAGATCCTTATTTGAGAAATTAATGACACTTTGGGCCATTATTCGAAACAACGTCTATTTCAGACTCTTATTGGAGAAAATGAAAGTGCTTCAGATCCTTACTTGAAATTTTCTCTTCTTTTTAATTTTTTTAGTAAAAGAGCTACTCTCTTCAAAGTTGAAATTTACTAAATATGGATCTCGGGTTGAGTTGGATATGAGTCTGATACATATTGTGTATGAATCGCTAAATTTGCATTGTATATAAATGGGTCAAAATGGGTCAAATAGGTCAATATGAGTCAAATTAGATTTGACTCATACCCGACCTGATCCGCCCATTTGACAGACGTATGTTCTCTTGCGGTAATTCTTCCAAAATTTCTTCTATTGATTTCTCCCGAGGCTTGTCGTTAAATTTCTGACTTCTCAACCATGCCTGATTTGCTTCTAAGAAACGTTGATGTTACCTCCTTATCTCGAAGAGGTGATGTTCCAATTGCACTACGGGGCATGCTTTGTAATCGTTCGAGCACCATCCGGATTGATCACTATAAGCAGGAAAATCACTGTCGGTCCCAAGCACAGTGACATGCATACCAAAGTTACGTTGTTCAACATATTTGAAAGCCTCGCATCCCTCTTCCCACATTATGTCTTCACTCAGACATCCCCGCTGAAGGTAGACGCATCAATCTCTCTTCTAAGAAACAAGGTTGTAGAAGAACTCGCGTGGCATCGCCGACTAGGCTATCCAGAAATTCGGGACTGAGCCCAGGCTCTGCTAAGCGAAAATCTCAAGTTTATGGTGTCCTCACTGATGATTTCTTCCGTTACTATTGATTGTATTTATTGAAGCGAAGTCAGATGTTTTTCTTAGATTATCCTATCTTTTCATAGATTAGTTGAAAATTGTATCTCTAGGAAAATTAACATATTTCAAATGGACAGAGGAAGTGAATTCACAAGCAGTAATTTTCTCGCACATCTTTGTAAATGCAATATACAATAGCAACTCTCTTGTCTAGGTACACCAAAGTAAAACGACGTTAGTGAGAGGAAACACCGATACATTGTTGAACTCGGGCTTGCTACATTATTTGAGGCCTCTATGTCACTCAACTATATGGTGACAACATTTACAATGACAAATGATTTATCAAATTGGCTTCCATCCATTGCTCTAGGCGATTGAGGCCCATAATCGGTCTTATTCAAGACTATTCATTACTCCAAGTGTTTGGCTTTCATTGTTGTCAATATTTACTCAACTATAAGATGAACAAATTTGACAATTCATCTTTGTTGTGTGTATTTTGGGATATAGTGAGGACATCGTTGTCTTCATCAATAGACTAGTATATACCTTGATATATTTTTAATGAGCATTATTTTCCTTTTACCTCCTCTTCTCAAGTTATTGCGACTGAGAGGGAGCTAATGCAATGGATTTTAGCTTTAAGTTCATCGCAAACAAAAGCCACCGGTGATCATTAGAATATGCTCCAATCTAGTGTAGAAATTGTTCAAAATGGTTGCTCACCAACAAATCTTGACTCTACACGCAAGTGTCATAGGTTGGTCAATTATGAATGATCACACACCCATGCGGCCTTAAGATTCAATCCCAAGTCAGACTTACATGCACTCAATTCACAGGACAAATTATGGGAGTGAAGCTCGAATGTATTGCTTGTGAACTAGTGTTTACAACTGAAGGGGGAGGGTTCCTTATTTATACATGGACAATATTGATCTCAGTCATTGATCTCTCTCTGATCCAACGGTGGTATTCAAATATATACAATCATAATAAAGCTACAAGGAGAGCTAAACAAGCCCTAGGACATGGGGAAGCCCAAGGGACGCTTGCCATGGGTCTACAAAATCAGTCCATGGGGAAGTCAAAGGGTCGCGTGACACAAGGAAGCCAAACGGTCATGGGCTTGTCCTCACATTGTGCATGGGCTGACTCTTACATTGATCATGCGTTGCTCATGGGTCGTTCATGGATAGCTCTTGAGCTGGCCCTTGGATGGGACACGACCCCATCGTTTTGGACGGTCTTGGATCATGCTCATTTGTGGACCGTGTCACAAACATGCATGTTTGTTTGCTAAGATAGAACCGGATTCAAATGCTTCATCTATTACTCTCTCTAATCATGTGCCACAACTAGTGAAGAGTGAACTTTAGTTCAGCCTCAACCTTACTCCCCTAGATCCTTGGTGTGTCCCATGATTACTCGTTCAAAGAGCAGAATCTCAAAGCCAAATCCAAAGTATGCCAACCTAGCAATTCGCATATTCCTCTCGAGCCATGCACATTCCATTCGCCTTAAAACACCCTAGTTAGACAGCCATCATGTTCGAGAAGTTGGAAGCCCTCGCAATTAACAAAGCATGGGAACCCATTGTCCCTTCGATGAATGTGGTGGGATGTAAATGGTTGTACAAAGCAAAGCTACATGTTGATGGTTCTTGACCAACTAAAAGTTCAACTTGTTGCAGAAGGATTCCATCAGGATGAGGGCATTGGTTTCCTTCAAACTTTTAGCCCGGTAGTCAAATAAGCCACTATTCACGTTGTCCTTCCCATTGCTACAATTCAGAATTGGAAAATTAGCCAATTAGTTGCTAAGAATGCCTCCCTACATGGCAATCTCGATGTTCAAAACTACATGATACAATCACCTAGCTTTCATAATTCATCTCGTCTTGATCATGTTGGGTTACTCGAGCATGTCTCATATGGGCTCAAACAAGCTCCAAGGCATAATTTAACAAGTTCAACGACTTTCGTTGTTAATATCGATTCTTTTGCAGTATCACTAATCCATCACTATTTGTCCATCATCATTAAGGTCACATTATCATTCAATTCAGAATAAGCGCACCACAAGTATCATAATTTTCATGCGATACTCACTTGAGTGCCACAACTTTTTTGACCACTTGAATGCCAGTTACTTCCTAAAAAGGTTTACCTGATTACCATAATTTTCAATTGATTACTTGACTGCAATAACTTTTTGAAAACATTCATCCAAGTGCTGAAAATCCGACATAGTGTGGCACTTGTAGTGAATGTTTTAAAAAAGTTGAAGTACTTAAATGATCAATTGAAAAGTTATATACCACTCTAACAATCATACGACTTTTCCATTGCAATCGCAGGGGTAATTTTGTCCTAAATCTTTTTAGCGTAAATCAAGTTTCCCAATGGCGATGGTGGGTCAATGGCGAACCACCACCATCGATAGTGGAGCCTAGCCCTACCACCGCAGCTATGGAGGTCACCGGCATTGCGTGACCACAAATGTGAGGTCACGCAAGGTGCACAGCCTCCATCAGAGTGAATAGGGCTGTGAGTCTCCGTTGCTTCAAAAATTAATCGAATCAACTAAATTAATTTTGAGCCCCGACAATATGGCCAGCCCCACACAACCAGCCCCACGCAACCACGGATTTATGGCCGTGCAAGGCTATCGACCTATCTCGAAGTGAATAGCGGGAAGTCGTGACTTCCACGGAAATAGCTCACGAACTCTGCACGAAGAGAAAATGGGACGAAGGTGTAGTAGACGACTCAAATGGATGAGGAGTTAACGTCGTCGCCGGATGAGACCGTTGCTGATGGATTGATGCACAATGGCGAAGGCCAGCGACAGTGCGTGGGAGTTCCCTCATCCTGTGGGCTCCAGTCGAGCGTAGATTGGAGTAGAAGATCGAAAATGAAGAAAAGAGAAAAGGAAAAAAAAAAAAGACACAAGAAAATAAAAGGAGAAGAAAAAAGACACATAAGAAAATAAAAGGAGAAGAATAAAGAAACATATGAAAAAATGCCCCTGCCATTGCCGCAAAAAGTTGCATTCGCTCGTCTGACTAGCGGAGAATTTCGCCGGCCAATGAGCCATGCATGATTTGAGATTAAACTAATCATTTCCAAGGATTTATTTGAGATAAGATCTACTTTATGGAAATTTTTGGAGAAAACAGCCACCTTCAAGGACTGTTTGAAATTTTCCCTTCTTATTAACCAAACAACATTCCAAATCAAGAGCGACTGACACAAAGAACGATGCCTTTCTTGCCAGTGAGCAACTCCACAAAAAAAAAAAAAAAAGAAGAAGAAGAAAAAAGAGCAAGTTCACGCAACGAGACTAGATTTAAGAATAAAATCAAACAATGCTTGAGTGTATCAAGAGATTACACCTAGTAAATAATGTCATTTTTTGTACAACGATGGGTATAGTTACAGCAGGTAAACTCTCCGTAGGAGTGCAAAAGGGTAGCCATCACTGCACCTAGGTTAGTCAGAAGTGAGTACGCAAGGATAATTCAAACCCGACACCCAAAGGTGAGATTGAAGCGATACCAAGTCTCCGGCCGGCCGGCCAACCCCCATGAGGGGCCCCTCATTGGCTCACAATTCGCCCGAGCAGACCTGGGGGAAACCTGAGTGCCTCACGATGCTTGCCGAACCCCGTAAAGGGGTGGTTAGCCGGTCAGGCGGTCGGGCCAGAATATTTTTTGAGCTCCGGTTCCCAGGCTCTACCCAGATTATTTCCTAGTGGTCAAAGCCTTTTAACCTCTTGCTTAGGAGGGATGCTTCACTCCATGGAGCAAATTGCCGAAGCTGAGGTTTGAAACCCTTGCTTCCCGCTTCTCACTTGAAATAATCTCATATTCACCCTTAGCACTTTTATACTTATTTGAGTCCAAGCAATGCCAAGGAGTGGAGTAACTCTTATATTCACATTTGCGGGGAAATACAACACCATAAGGATAAAATTTTATGTATCTTAAAGCACGAGGCATTCTTAGTCATTGAAAAATCGAAAGAATCGTGGTCCGGGAAACTACTGCCTAAACTCGAATCCATCAACTTCATAGTCATTGATTTTTGTAAAAGGCCATATGTGAAACCCACCAAATCAATGATGCTACGCTGGACCGACAATCAAGTGGGTCAATGTTTTCTATTTTCTTTGCTAGAAATTTACCATCTCCTCCGGCCTGCTCCATGTAGACGGGCCCCGCCTTCTCAACCTTCTCCATAATGCAGTACGGCGGGCGAACGGCTTTCGGCTTCCTTTCCATGAACGACGGCCCTTGGCCGGTGGATCCCGCGTGATCCTTTCCCCGAATTCCGGACCCAACAATGGCACCCTCCCGATCCCTCCCTCGCCGTCGGATGCGTCGCATCTCATCGTCCATGTACGGCAATCCGAATTTCAAATGAATGATAACCATCGAAATCGTCCTGGCGATCCTAAGATCTTGCAAAAGCCAACTAATCACGGCCATGACATAAGTGACTTTTTTTCCATACATAATACCCTAAAAAAACTCCAATAGATCCGGTTTCAATTTTACCTTAATTTTTTTATCTTATAAAAAATTCCCAACTTTAGATTAAGTATCTATTTTAACTTAACTTTTTTCATGTCCTAATAAAAACCCCCATCAACTTTAAGTCTAGTCTTAGTTCTACCTTGAATTTATTGTTTAAAAAAAAAAACCATCAACATCTTTTTGAGCCCTAGATTTATCCTCCTTAATCTTCCTTCCAAAATTTCTCTATCGTTCGAGCATCTAAAGCCAAGACGGCAGCAGATATGAGATTCAAATAAAAATTAATTGTTTTTTATAAGAGAAAAAAAAGTTTATAGTAGGATTAGGACTAAACCTAAAGTCGAGGGTTTTTTATTTGATAGAAAAGTTTAGGGAGCTTTCTCTTCAGGAAATTTTTAAGGGAAGTGACCTACAAGAAAGGAGAGGGAAGTGAGGGATTAGACTTGAGTGGTAAAGGGTTAATTGAGATAATTTGAAGTGACAATAGCAGGAGGAAAATTAGCTCTCACAAGCCGAAAATCCTGGACATAAACTGTGAGTAGAATGGAAGGCTGTGGGCGGCGTGAGTTAGGGGCTCTTCTTGGTCATTCTCTTCACTAAAAACTCTTGAGCTTCAAAATGAACTTGAAAGAATAAAAGTGAGAGCAAACCGGCTGCAAAAACTGGGGCAAACTAAGAAGAAATAAGGGGGGAGGCTTGTGGCCATGAATTTCAAGGGTGGGTTCTTGAGAGTGGTTGGCCATTCTCTTCTCAAAATCCCCTAGAGCTTTGAGGTGGTATTAAAAAGCAAAAATAAGGGAAATTGGGCACAAAAATTGGGTAAATCTAGTCCGGCAAGAGAGGGGCTACGAGCGAGAGTTTGAACACCTCTTTTGGTCATTCTAATCTCTCTCCCTCTAATAACAACAGGCCATCTCGATTCCTTTGCCTTCTCGTCAGAGTCTCACTCAAGGTAGGGAACACTTTTCTTTTTATGTTTGACTTACTAAAGATGCCTCGCTAAAACCGGAATTAAAAGTCGAGCCACAATGGCTTGTCTCACTCTTGTAGGCGCCGCGAGCCCAATGCCTTGATCTCTAGGTTCTCTGAGCTGGCTATGGCACTTCCACATTTTGCTATTTTCATGTTTTGGTTGGTTCTACTCTTGCACGTCTAGTATGTTCTTGAGTTGATTACGGAGTAACTAGTTTTGTCCGCGATTTATCTTGGTTTTTAACGTGCAAATACGTTGGTGCATGTCAATCATTCAAGTCTTTGTAGTGTAGTATTTCGCCGTATCAAACCATAGGAGCCCTTCGGAATATTTTCGTTGCCGTTCGTATCTATTTGATCAAAAAAGAGCATCGACAGCTTGTTGTCCAGCACCTATAACGCACCATACATTAGACTCCACGTCCCGTTATGGCCCATTCTAAGATCTCGAAAGGTATCGGGACATCCTTTTTACTAGTATAGGTCAGTCGGAGCCATCTGAGCTCGTTCAAGCGGGCCTCGAGCTCTCATTTAGCTTTGATAATGGTTTAAGGCAATCCCGATGTGCTCCTTTTACCTTAGTTAAGTAATGGTGTTGGAATCACATGTTTGAATGTTATTATGCTTTGATTAGTGTAACCGTGGTCTATTTGTGGTTTATCGTTTTCTTTATTATGATCTTAGATTTAAAAATAGTTGCCATTAGTGTAGTTAGAAAGTGGCATGAAAAGTATGTAAATGGAAAAGTACCAATATATATATATAAGGCATTTTTTTTAGGTGTTTCAAACACCTGCGGACCGAGTAGTACTGGAAATACACATTGGTCTTCAAAATGTAAGTGAACGGACCCAAAAACTTCATCACGGTATCGAGATGGTCGAGGTGATTTATCGAGTTTGACGTTTCCATATGGCCTTCATTGTCACATGGCCAGTTACATGGATCCACTCGAAAATTGGACTGTCCATTCTCATTTTATTGAAACCAGTTAACAGTGGACGGTTCCCGATTTCATGGTGAGAATTGCTCGCCCTAGAATTGATCACTCCTAGTCACATAAACTCTACAACCAATTAAATAGAAAATGTACCCCTAGACAAAGTCAAATCCCCACTACAAAATAAGGGGAAATTACTAAAAGGTATTAAGTCTATTATGCTTGTGTCAATTCAATTTAAACTTTTCAATCTGGTGAATTTAGTTGGGAAATTTACCAAAAGGACCTAAACTTATTGCATTTTCATCAATTCAATTATAAACCCTTCAATTTTACTAATTGAGTAATAAACATTTTCACACTTTACCAATTAAGTTTGTATGGCCAATTTTGGATGGAAATCATTGACGTGGAAGCTGGCCGTCCTATGTGGCACAGCAGACGCTGACATGAATAATTTTTAATAATTAATTAATTATTTTTTTATTTTTATAAAAAAAAAATGTATGTTCCTTTATGTGTCGGCGAGGGTCACCACGAAGGCCTTGCCTAGACTTGGCAAGAAGTTGCCTCGCTCTCGGCCAGCAAGGTCGCAAAGCCTCTCGCCTAAATCTGGAGAGGGCCTTCATGACTTTGCCCATGACCAGCAGGGCTGCAAAGCCTTCGCCACATTGCCAACGGTTGGCAAGGCCAAATGGCCTTAGGTGAGGGCCTTCTATAGGCCAAGGCACAAAGGCCCTCATTGTGAGCGCCACATCACTTGCGATCGATAGGACCGCGAAGGCCCTGGCTTGCGATCAATGATGGTCGTTGACAAAAAAAAGGAAAAAGGGAAATCAAAATTGAAAAAATAATATAAAATTCGAAATATTATAAAAAATTATCAACGTTAGTGCGGATTGTGTATTATAAAAAATTATCAACGTTAGTGCGGATTGTGCCACATAGAATGACCAGCATTCACGTTAGCGATTCCTAATCAAAATTGATTAGATAAACTCAATTGAAAAAATATGAAAAAGGTACAAGATTGAATTGACAAAACCACAATATGTTTATGACTTTTTGGATAATTTTCTCTAATTTAGTCCTTTTGATGATATACCAATGTAGTCTTTTCGACCAATTGTAGAAAAAGATTACTAAGGTGACCGCCGACTATCCTACAAAGCTGGGGCAAAATTGACGTCAAGATTTTTTTCAAATTTTGTAAATTAATTAATTATTTATAATTTTCTTTTTCTTTCTTTTCTTTTTCTTCTTTTCTTTTTATTTTTTTCATAGTGGTGAGCTCTGGTCTAGTTACAAGCTAAAGTAGCCTACCCGTGGCTAATGAGGCTAGCCTCGCTCAAGCCACCTTGCCTAAATCTAAACAAGAACAACCTTTTGGACTGCAAGGGAGGCTGTGACCCTCGCCAATGGCTATTGAGGGCTTAGTGGCCCTTACCTAGTGGTTGGCAACTCTTGGTGACTCCTATTGTCTACAATGAAAAAAAAAAAGGAAAAGAAAAAAATAATTCATAAAAATTTTAGAAATTGTCCACATTGAGTTGGTTGTGCCATGTACACGTAGGATAGGCGATGTTCAAGTCAGCAATCTTCGATCAAAATTGATCGGAAAGACTACATTAGCAAATGTTTAGGATTAAATTGATCAAATTGAAAGGCTTATAACTCAAATGGTACATATAAAATAAGTTGAGAATTGTTTTGGTAGTTTTCCCACAAAAAAAAACTTTATCATACTTTATTGAGCTATTATTGCAACCACAAGCATGCTAGGGGAGCGTTTGATAATGATTTTGATCCTGGGAACAGATTTTGATCAGAAATGATTATTTTTTATTCTGTTCTCGGGAACAATTTCTAAGCATTTTAAGCCGTTTGGTAACTGTCCAAAATTTCTAATTTTAGAATAGAATTGTGTTTGGTACCGTGCTCATTGATTCTGTTCCAAATCAATTTCTTTTAATTTTTAAATTTTTTTCTTTTTTTCCTTTCTCTCTCATGTTCTTCTTCCTCACCGGAGCATCGCCAGTCCTCAGCAAGGCTGGCCCTCGTCGATCAGCCTCACCGACAGCTGGGTAGGGCTCGCCCAGTCCCACCGAGATTCGGCTCGCCGGTGGCCAGGCTGGCCTCGCCCAACCCCACCGAGGCTCGACATCGCCAAATCTGGCGAGGTTGAGCCTTGCCAATGGCTTGGCTTGCCTCCGGCAAGCTCGTCGGACCTCGCCTTGGCCTAGCAAGCTTGCCAGATCGGTTGCCGGCGACCGGCGGCGGACGGCGACCGGTGGCGACCGGCGGGCGATGAACGACAATCGCGAGATGGCGGTAGATGAAGAAGAAGAAGAGAAAAGGGTAGAAGAAGAAAAATATGATTTTGATTCTTAGATTTGTTCCTGAAACAAAAATCAACTTTTTTTTTATTCTTGATTCTGTTCCAAATCTAATTCCATGAACAAAAAAAAATAGAAATTTGTTCCCGAGAACAAAAATTTTACCAAACACGATTATGTTCCCAAACTACTCCCAGGAACAAAAAATCAGAATCATGCACTATTTGGATGGTTACCAAACAGATTTAAGATCCCACAGAGAAAAAAATATGGTATGTCATTGTTTGGACATCAAAGGACTTCTTTGCAACAAAATGAGTTAGATAGCATAAATAAAAATGGTTAATGGTCTAAAATCGCAATTTCAAATAAGATAAAGCCTAAATCGACCCCAAAAGTTTGTCGATATCATAAGTGTACTTCGCAATGTGTTGATTATTGAGAGAGAACCACCTTGAGAGTTGACTAGGGGTGATCAGTTTCCGGTCCGATCTAATGCCACCCCAGGACTGAGAAACAGACTAGAGGGACCAGTTTCTAGTTTTCAAAACTGGGGATTGAATCAGAGGACCATTGGTCTAGTTCCTGAGCAATTCAGTGGAATTGGTTGAGTTCAAAGGAGAAAATGCATCAAACTCCATGAGTGGTGAAGGAGACGCACAAAAAAGGAAAGATTGAAAGAGGAGAGAAGACATGAGCGCCATGGGGTGAAAGGGAAATATCGAAAGAGGAAATGAGGAGTTCGTGAGACATTTAAAAATAAAAATAAAAAATAGTCTGGATGATCTAAGCCCAGCTCAAACACCGCTCCACTTTTAGAAACTTAGAATCAGACCCAGCCAATCAATTCAATCCAGTCCAGATAGTTCTTGATTCGGTCAATCTGTACTGCTCACTCTTAAAGTCAACTACCATCATCCTTAAGGTCTCCTGTCTTCAAGCAAATGACTCAATTTTTGTTCTGTTTGTTTCGTACAAAATGAATAATTTAAAAAATACTTTTCCTACAACAATTCTCAAAATCTTAAAATAATTATTCAATGAAAAATGTTTAATTATTGACAACAATTTATATTTAAATATTTTCGTGGACAGTGAAATTATTTTCCATTCATTCACTTTTATAAGCGATAAGAGCAATCATTTATTACAAAAATATTCTCATAATTATTCATTTTTTACAAAACAAAGGGACCTTAAAAAGCTACTAAACTTTGCTTGAAATGTATGTTGAAGAAAACCAATCTTTTCACCTCCACGAGTTTCTCCTTATTTTCTCCACCGCACACAACAATCTATCGGTTTGTATGCCAACATCAACATATCGAACAATTAGGGCGCGTTTGGTAACGTTTCTGCTCCGAGGAACAATTCTTGAACAAAAATAGTTTTTTCTATTTCTGTTCTCGAGAATAACTTCTGAGCATAATAACGCGCTTGGTAATTGTAAAAAATTTCTATTCCAGAAATAGAAATACGTTTGATAAACTTGTATAATTTTTTATTTCTTTTAATTTTTCAATATTGTTATTATATTTTTCCTTTTTTTCTTCTTTCTTTTTTTCTTTTTTTTTTCCCTTCTTTCTCCTTTGTGGCTGGTCACCGGCCATAGTGGCGGCCAGCGACCAGCTAGGCGAGGTCTGGCGAGCTCGTCGAAGCCTCGCTAGGCCACCGCAAGGGCCGGTGAGCTCGCCGAAGCCTCGCCAAATCTAGGTGAGGCTGAGCCTCACCGGTGGCCTCGATGGCCAATCGAGCCTCGGCAAGCCACCGGCGAGGCTCGACCCGGCCCAAGCGGCGCAAGGTCGGCCTCGCCCTAGCCCGGCGAGGCCGAAACCTCACGCCCGCCCGACGAGGCTTGACCTCGCCAGCCACTACTAGGTGACGCCGACTGGCAAGGGTGGCCGGCAAGGCTTGGCCTCACCGGTGGGCAGGGTGAGCTCGGCCTCGCTAGATCCGGGCGAGCTCGAGCTCACCCGCCAAGGCGAGCTCGAGCCTTGCCGGGGCCGTCGACGCTCCGATGAGGTCACTAGCTCTCATCGACCGATCACCGACCATGATTGAGGCCGACAACCGGCCATGGCTAAGGTCGATGACCGGCCAAAAGGAAGAAGGAAAGAAAAAAGAAGAAGAAAAATAAAATAAAATAAAAAAGAAGAGGAAAATTGTTTCTCGGAATTGTTCCCGGGAACAAGAAGCAACTTTTTTCTACGTCTTATTTTTGTTCCAAATCTGTTTTCAGAAACAAAAAAAATAGATTTTTTCCTCCCGATAATAAAATTTTTACCAAACACATTTCTGCTCTTTTTTTATTCCTCGGAACAAAAAAAACGAAATCATTTTTTGCCAAACAGGGCCTTACATAACTATGTTAGTGTCCACATCAACAAATCTTTCGTCTACTTAACTGAAGCCTGAACACTAAACCATGCTTGAAAATTCTACTCCCTTAATAAGAGAAAAGAAAAACCTTAAGGTATTGAATTGCTCATTGAAGAAAAGTCCAGACACTTTCAATGGCACACTTTCAACGGCATGACCTCTAATATAGGCCCCTATGGAAGACAGGATAGGTAGATATAGTCCAGTCACAAGCAAGTACTCTATAATCTTGTCACCATTTGCAGTTTTTCGCGACAAAGGACTCATCATAAGAGCCAACGCAGCAGTCGAAACGAATTAGTAACATTTCGATTTCAAGAGGGAAACAATCACTTGTTGTGGCTTGAGGACGACTTCATGTTGTCGGAGAGCACGGCATTTTGCGGACACATCAATCTTCAATCAGAGTAGTTTTGATGGCTGGATTCTCAGTTTTACATGCATCAGCATGAAGATGACATCGAAGAATCATCTGTCCGGCACGCAAGCTCGTGTACCGTCAACAGAAGTAAGCATGGCGCAACAACAGTCAGTGGGGGTAGGTTTGATCCCGAGCCAGGATCCCATTTTTCCCAATTCACTTGCAAGAGCATCTGAGAATCCATGTCAATGTAGGAGACTTGTCCGAGTCTCGGCGACCCAAACTCACCTCAATAACGGGCCTGAGCAACACAGAACTGACCGGGCAGCCGCTAGCTTCACGGTGCCATTTCGCGCAGGTCAAAGACAGATTTGTACAGCAAATGATGACGGAAGCAGTACCTTCTACAACGCTAGCTACAATTAATTAAAGAGTCGAACTCACCTAAATCATTCATTAACAGGGATTCCTAGAGACGACACTAACAAGAAAAATGAGTAAAGAAGAAAGGGAAAACGAAAAAGAAAAAGAACAGACTCACATTGTTACGGTAGTACAACTAGTAGGGCAGGCAGGCAGGCAGAAATTGCACAAGAAAAACTATGCGATAATTAGGTTTGCAAAATTAACTTTAAATTACTCCGACAATCTTCTCCACCTATAATTTTGCGACGATGGTATCAGCTGGACTTCCATGTGCACTTACTAGCACAACACGGATCCACGCAACAGGGTGGCGAGATTGGTGTCACTTCCATAAGGCTAGCTATAAATATCTGTCACAAAGGAAAAAGAAACCATCATCAAAAACCGTGGATCTGCAGAAGTGCAAAACATGTTTCAAAACCATTAAAATGCTCAAAACTCAACTCAGCACCTTTCTACGTTAGCTCTGCCATTTAAGCACTACATAGGCCAGTAACAGTTGGTTGTCGCACTAAAGTATCACAAGAATTTCTGATCTAGGTGAGCTACATACTTCCTACACATCAATTATTTAGCAGGACATAATGCTTGTTGAACTTAACAACAAGCAAGAAACAAATGGACAAGATGACTTTCAGTCCTCTGCTCTACTAGAGTTAACTAACCTTACTTATCATCGTAAAACTTTACGAACAAGCAATCATCAACTGAATATAATCAGAAAAACATCGCAAACTTCAGAAAAAGAAACAACCTTTTACATTGAGCCCTGTGCAAATGGTATAATGGATGTCGACATGTAACAAGAATTGGAAGTTCCACAACGACGCAAATCTATCTTTTAAGTACTGAAGCTGAAAGAGCCCTAGATGTGATAAAGCCTAACATACATGGAAAGAAGATGAAGACAAATAGATGCTCAATTGACTTTCATGCAACCCAGATTCAGTGCTTCAGCTTTCTATCTGCTGTCACTTCTATCAGGTTCTTCCCTTTCCCATTCGGTTTTCCTCCTTATCGATTTTGCTTCTTCCATTTCAACAAATGCTGAGGTGTGTCATTAAAGGCTACCTGCCACTATTTACCTATCGGCTAACAGACAGTAAGGCAAATATCAGCAAGAGGATTTGCTGATACTGTTGGCTGAGGACTCTAGCTCTCATTACACTTGAAGCAATTTCATGCATCAACCTAGAGCTGACCACTCCATTACATGTAGATTTAGGAGTACCTTTGGAAATTTCTCCACTTATTAATATCGAAAAATTCTTAGAGTAGTTGCTTGGTCATGCAAACTAAACATTGTACAACATCCAAGCATGCAAAATATGATGCCAGCTAATGCTACCGACAATCTGTGAAACCAATTGGTAGCCAGAGTTCATCTAAGAGCCCACCGCATCCTCCAGAGTTTCCTAAACTCTACATCAAAAGATGACAGAATTCTCATAGCTAACATCTCCTCATTCTATGTCGACTTCATGAATAGAAAATTATCTCTATATGAGCCATTCATTGTCCAAAGTCATTATTCAAAAGTAGTACAAATAATATCGCAAAATATTGTCTTCTACCACTACTACAAGCATTGGCCGAGCATGTCAAAGATCAAACTTGATTTTGATCTAAAGACCTAACAGTTTCATTGCCAGTTCAACAACAGGATAGAACCCCAATTCCATCAAAGAGTCAACAACTTGAAAGGAAATGTCGAGCTCTTTCCGCTTCATATCTCTCTCAGTCATAAAGGAACATGATACTTGATTCACAGAAGAAAATATATATATATATATATATATATATATATATAATGTGATTGGTTTTACAACACTTATATACTGGTCAATTTACATTTCTTGAATGACATCCCTCGGGAGTATGTGCTTAATCTTGAAAGAATAGAGAAAAATAGCCATATAGGACTGACCAAATAAAAAACTGTCAAGTTTTAATATTGTTAAGACTATTTACATAAAAGCTGACATTCTCATTACGTTACAGATAGCAGAACCTTCAAAACATGACACTTGAAACCCACAAAACCCACATCACAAAAGTAAAAAAGACAGAAAAAGAATATTCCATCTTAACTCTTTGAAAATACTGCTGCTAATTTCAATGATAACCACAGCAGGCCCTATGATAAGACAAGTTAATTGATATAGGATAGAAACCTACTGTAGTTAAGGATCATTTCACTAAGAAACACAAGGATTCAATTAAGTAGACAATAAAAAAGAGCAGTAAAGAAATCAGTAGTGTCACATGGAAAGGAGAAGAAACTGAGATTACAATCCAACATTGAAAAAAAGGATTTCGATGTACTGCAAGAATTCAAACAAAGCATTAAACAACAATGTTCTGACAATGGAGATCAGACCTAATCCCACTCCATTCTCCAGAGTCCCACCCTCCCACAAAGCAGAAACCGAGATGGAATTCGGAATGTGTAGACTGCATACAGCGGCCATCTACAAACAGGGGATAGAGGTCATATCTGTAGTCTGATATTATGAGCCTTTGCTTATAACTTGTCACCTGGACATTTCTAATAATTTCCAAAACAGTTGGCTGTGCTTCCAATTTTCCACCAAATATCTCAGTCTCAAGAAATCATGAATAAGAACTTAACGCAGCTTTTAAGTCCGTACATGTTAAAAACAATTGCTGATCCACAGATACCAACAAGATCACTCAGGACATAATCCAAGACCATGTTTTTGGCTACATGGACATCTAACACCGCTTGTCCTATTCCATTCCCTTAGAGACAATTCCAAACTAGAACCCTGATCCTCAGTTGCAGCTCTAACAAAACAAGAGGTCAAGCATAACATGAAATGCCTCTAAAATTAGACACCACCCTAGTCTCACCCCAACCCTCCACTAAAGATATCTAATGCAAACTAAAGGCATTTGCCAAGTTCAGTGCCTAGCATCTGCATAAAAGATCAGGGATGGCATCAATTTTCTTCACCAATATATCCTGCGAGCAAAAAAGATTAAAGAACTGACCATAAAAATTATTTTCCAAGAAATTTAGACAACTAAATGAAAGAAGCTTTGACCACAAACAAAACATCTCACATTCTACATACATGCCATATAGTATAATGACCTCAGTGACAACACTCCGTAACCCTTTATGAACTTTAAACAATTAAGGAGGACATCTACCCACGAAGCCCAAAAAATTATTGAATCTCCAGAATCAAGTAAGAAACTGGAAATCCATGAAAATGAAAACAATCCATTAATCATTGTGTAAAGGGATCCACAATGACGATATTCCTTTTTCCCATCAATCGATGTCACCTTAATACTGCAAATGAACATAGAAAAAACAACAATAAGAAAAATAAAGAGGCTAACCAAGACTAATTTGACGAATTCGCTCTCAGCAAACATCTAAATAGCACACGCACGCACGCAAAGATTATATTTTTATTTTCTCACCATCAGAGCCCGAGCGCTTGGCGTGCTTTATCCTCTCGAGCTGAACCTGCGTATCCATAAACATCTTCAACCTCTGCACTTCCAAATCCTTGGCGAACTGCATCCGCTGCTTCTCCAAGTCCACCATCTGCCTCAGCTTCTCAGCCTCCACCCTCTGATACACCTCTCCGAACCTCTCGATGGCCTTGGCCAGTCTCCTCATCCCTTCTCCTTCGTCCTCCTCGCTATCCCTATCCTCATCCCTCTCCTCCTCGTCCTCCTCCTCGTCGTCGACCCCGCCGCGGCCGCAGCGGCCGCGACCTCGGAGTAGTTCCTCCTGAAGTAGCCCTCGTCCACCCTCTCCGCCGGCCTCTTCTGCGGCAGCGCCACGGCCGCCACCACCGGGGCCGGCGTCTTCTTGTAGGGCAGCGGCAGGACCACCGGCGGCGACAGCGGGGACATCGACGGCGACGGCGACGGCTTCTTCCCCGCCGACGACGACGACGAGCTGGACCCGATCAGCGTGTCGAGCCGGTCGAAGAACACCCACGGCGACGCGCCGCCGCCGCCGCCGCCGGAGGAGGACGAGATCCTCGCCTTCTCGATCTTGTACTTCTTCTTGACGGTGTCGATCCGGTTCTTGCACTGGACGTCGGTGCGGTGGGTCTTCTTGGAGTGGCCGTGGCGGGCGTTGACGGCGTCGGCGACCTCCTGCCAGTCCTTCTGCCGGAGGTTCCCGCGGTTCAGGTCGACGTAGCGCCGCCCCCATGCCTCGATGAGCGTCGCGGTCGCCTCCTCGCTCCAGCAGTCCTCCCGCACCGGCAGCGGCCTGCCGTGGCCGTGCCCGCCCCCGCCCCCGCCCTGTGAGGGCGACGCGGACACGTACTCGATCAGGTCCCCCATCCTCCTCCTCGTCGGCGTCGGCGTCGGCGGTCGTTCACCGGAGCGGCAACGGCGGCGGCGGCGGCGGCGGCGGAGCTAGGGTTTCGGTCGATCGCGGAAAAGGAGAGATTTTTTTGGTGGGGGAGGAGGGGGTGGAATAGCGTCGGTGTTTGGCTGGCTGCCGGTGACGAATACGAGACGCGTGCGTAATGGTGGGGAGGGGCAATTCCGGAAAGGAGGAGAGAGAGAGAGAGAGAGTCGCCGGGACGGGAGGGGAGCGCGTGACGACAAGTCGGATCTTCCTCCCGTTCGTGGGCCGGCTTTCGGTCGTCGGCTCGGCTCGCCTTGCGTTTTGGAAACGGCATCTTTTCTCTCTCTCTCTCTCTCTCTCCATCTCTCTTCCCTCGCCCGCTCTTCCCTGCCCCCCGGGCTTTGCTGTGGTCGCGACCGGATCGATCTTTGACCGTCGATGAGGTTGTCTTGTCCGTGCACAAATTTCTTTCTCTCTTTTTTTTTTTTTTTTTTTTTTTTTTTTTTTTTTTTTGGGCTTCGGTGGGCGTTAAGTGTTAGGTGAGAGTCAGAGGAGGAGGGGCTGCCGCTGATGATGAGGAAGAGTGGGGGAAGAAAGCATGGGAGGATAGAGGGGGGTTTAGGCTTTTTCTTAGGAAGATAATAGGATATATAAGTAACAGGATGGAACTCTTGGGGGCCCACTACTTTCTTCTTCTTTTTTAATAGGGTGAATGCTTTGGATGTTCTCACCTTTTTTTTTTTTTTTTTCTTCTAGTTTTCTTTTTACTATTAGGACACGTCATATTCCTTATGATATTTTAACAACCTTGGCTTGGAAAAGTTGAAAGTGATTTTTTGCTTGTGCTGAAAAAGATGGCAAATTTAATGAGCCTTCTTTCATGTTTATTGTAAATAGTTGCACATCTAGAGAATGAACTTTTGTTATTGAAACATCGGTCCTACATATATGTAATATATGTAATGAGACATGAGGAAATATTGTTGGATATTTAGATAGGTTGAAAATATCTAGGTATTTGGGATGGTTAAGAGAACCAACATGTTAAAGGATCCGCTTGTTTTGCGGAAAATGAATAATTTAGAAGATATATTTTTAAAAGTAATGAGTCGTATCTCTTGAAATAATTTTCTATAAAAAAATATTTTTGTCATTCACAACGATTAGTGTCTAAACATTTTTGCCATCAATGAAAATATTTTTCATTCGTTTATTTTTGTAGCAATACAAACAATAATTTTAGGAGAATGGTTTGAATTCAAATCATTTATTTTTCACAAAATTGATGTATCATAAGTGTTATGAGAGATTACAAGTAAACTTTTTAACGGATGTCATATTTTATACATGATTTGAGGTTGTCAGATCAATTTCTTGAATCAATGTTACAAGTTTAGCCCAACTCTAAAGGTTCCATGACATCGGTATTGTTATGTTCATTAAAAAAATAAATCTATATTATTATATAATGTAAAGAGAATATCTTACTTTCAAGGAATATCGCTCATTCTTCTCCTTTCTAAATTTTCTTAATTACTTATATGCAAATATTATGCTCATGAACAAACGTATAAGCCCAAAAATGTTTTATCTCTCACATATTTCAATACTAAAATTTAATTACATCTATCCTACAACAATTTTTATAAAAAATGTCAATTTTTTTTTTCTTTCCACATATAGTGATACAATTTCTTTGCGTCATATATTTTTATCATTAATTTCTTTTTTCCTAATTTATTGACTTCATTTATATATGGGGTGACAATCATAGTTCATTATCACATGAGACCCCCAATTTAGGGTTGCACGCGAAATAGGTATTTTGTAAAACTCGGTTGAGGAAAGCTCGACCTACTTCTCGAATGAATGCCCAATATTTACCCCAATCTAAAATGTCAACCTGAATGAGAATGAATTGGTCGAGTAAAACTTGACCTACTTGATCACCAAAGAAAGAAAAAAAAAAAAAAGGGGGGAGGGGGAAGAAGAAGAGGAAATGCAAATGATTAGCATAGAGTGTCGCAATCCTAACCACACAAGATGGGGAGATAAAGCGTCGGTTAGGGTGATGGCTTGCCAAGTTAGAGAAGTTAGAGCCTATTATGAGGTTATGATAATACTCAGTGCGGATTCTCCTAAACTCTATCAATCCATGACACTTAGCTGACTCGGTTCATTATGGTTAGCTATGTTCTTTTATTTTGGAGCAACATTAACCTAAATTTGCTTTGTTTGTCAAATTTTAAGCTCCTAGGTACATTCTACTAAGTGATCATGCATGGTAACTTGAAAAACGTGTATTAATTAAACATATAGAACAAACGACACACCAAATCAAGATAAGTATGTAAATAAGGAAAATTGAATGTAAAGTGCAAGAAATGTAAAATTCCATACATTGTAGGATAAAGAATATACATGGCATTGTTACCACGCTTGAGAATAGGATCTCATGGGTAGCATCTTAAACTAGGAGATCAGACTTGGCCGAGCGTTTGGGCTTAATTGAGCTATGAAATTTGCTCTCTCTTCAGTAGATTTTTAAAGGAAGTGGCGTGCAAGAAAGGAGAGGGAAGTGAAGGATTGGACTTGAGTGATGAAGGGTTGATTGAGGTAATTTGAAGTGACAATAAACATAGAAAAATCAGCTCTCACAAGCTTAAAATCCTTGGCAAAAAGTGTGAGAAGGAATGGAGGGCTATGATGGTGTGAGTTAGGGGTTGCTGATAATGAGGGGAAAGTATGAAGACAAAAGGGTTTAGGCTCTCTTTTTTTTTTCTTTTTTTTTTTAAGGAGATGATGAAATAATAAATAAGAAACAACCTTTGGGGCTCATTACTTTAGATGTTATGATACTTTAATAGAGAAATACATAAATTCCATCAACATATTGAAATATTGATATCATACTCTTTGCAATATTTAAATTGTGAAAGATATCCTAAATTGTAATTGGGAAAGTTAAGAGTGATTTTTGTTTGTGTTGAAAAAAATCACAAATTAGCGAGTATGGTCGGATTCATTGTAAATAGTCGCATGTTCAAAGAATACATTTTTTGACATTAAAACATCATTGTTATAGATAGTATGGCCTAACCAATTTGAGATGTAAAAAGAAGTGAGGAAATATTGTTAGGTATTTATTTTGATAAGTCGATAATATCTGAATATTTGGATAGTTGAGAAAATCGTAATATGAAGTGGTATAATAGAGTAAAAGTTAACTTTTGAATCCTTATACGAAGTGGTATAAAGATAGAACTTTGGAGCCCACTACTTTTTTTTTTTATAGGATGAATGCTTTGGATATTCTAACATTTTTTTTCTTTTAGTTTTCTTTTTATTACGAGGTATGCAAATTTTATTAATATATTGATATTTAGACATCGTACTCCTTGTGATATTTTAACAACCTTGACTGGAAAAGTTGAAAGTGATTTTTGCTTGTGCTGAAAAGGATGGCAAATTTAGCAAGCTTAGTTTTATGTTTGTGATAAATAGTCGCACATTTACAGAATAAACTTTTGTTATTGAAACATCATCCTATATATATATATATATATATATATATATATATTAATGAGATGTGAAGAAATATTGTTAGATATTTAAATGGCTTGAAAATATCTAGATAATTTTCAATAAAAAATATTTTTATCATCGACAATAATTAGTGTCTAAACATTTTTTGTAATCAATGAAAATATTCTTTGTTTTGTTCATTTTTGTAACAATACAAGCAATAATTTTAGGAAAAGGGTTTGAGTTCAAATAATTTATTTTTCACAAAATAAATGTATCCTAAGCGGTATGAGAGATTACAAGTAAACTTTTTAACGGATGTTATATTTTATACATGCTTTGAGGTTGTTTGATCAATTTCTTGAATCAATATTACAAGTTTAGCCCAACTCTAAAGGTTCGTTAACATCGGTATTGTTATGTTCATTAAAAATCTATATTAATATATAATGCAAAGAGAATATCTTACTTTTAAGGAATATCGCTCATTCTTCTCCTTTCTAAATTTTCTTAATTACTTATATGCAAATATTATGCTCATGAACAAACGTATAAGCCCATAAATGTTTTATCTCTCACATATTTCAATACCAAAATTAGGTTACATCTATCCTACAACAATTTTTATAAAAAATGTCAAATTTTACTTTTTTTCTTTGCACCGTATATTTTTATCATTAATTTCTTTTTCCTAATTTAATGACTTCATTTCTATTTGGGATAACAATCATAGTTCATTATCACATGAGGCCCCCAGTTTAGGGTCACACGCAAAATAGACATTTTGTAAAACTCGATGAAGGAAAGCTCGACCTACCTCTCGAAAGAAAGCCCAATATTTACCCCAATCTAAAATGTTAACCTGAATGAGAATGAATTGGTCAAGTAAAACTTGACCTACTTGATCACCAAAGAAAGAAAAAAATGGGGAAAAAAGAAGAGGAAATGCAAATGATGAGCATAGAGCGTCGCAATCCTAGCCACGCGAGATAGAAGGATAAAGCGTCAGTTAGGGTGATGGCTTGCCAAGTTAGAGAAGTTAGAGCCTATTACGAGATTATGATAATACTTATTGCGGATTATCCCAAACTATACCAATCCATAACACTTAGCCGTTTTCGATTTATTATGATTAGCTATGTTCTTTTATTTTGCAGTCACCATTGACCTAAATTTGTTTTGTTCGTCAAAAACGTGATTCAAGTTGTCTTGCTAAATTTTAAGCTCCTAGGTACATTCCACTAAGTGATCATGCATGGTAGCTTACAAAATAGGTATTAATCAAACATACAGAACGAACAATACATCAAATCAAGATGAGTATGTAAATAAGGAAGATGGAATGTAAAGTGCAAGAAATGTAAAATTTCATACATTATAGGATAAATAATATACATGGCCTTGTTACCACACTCGAGAATAGGATCTCGTGGGTAGTATCCTAAACTAGGAGATCAAACTTAGTCGAATGTTTGGGCTTAATTGAACTAGAAAATATGCTCTCTCTTTAGTAGATTTTTAGGAGAAGTGGCGTGCAAGAAAGGAGAGGAAAGTGAAGGATTGGACTTGAGTAATGAAGGGTTGATTGAGGTAATTTGAAATGACAATAAATATAGAAAAATCAGCTCTCACAAGCTTAAAATCCTCAGCAAAAAGTGAGAGAAGGAATGGAGGGCTATGATGGTGTGAATTAGGTGTTTTTGATAATGAGGGGAAAGCATGAAGACAAAAGGGTCTAGGCTTTTTTTTTTTTTTTAAGGAGATAATGAAATAATAAATAAGAGATAACATTTGGGGCCCATCACTTTAGACGTTATGATATTTTTATAGAGAAATACATAAATTCCATCAACATGTTGAAATATTGATATAATACTTTTTGCAATATTTAAATTGTGAAAGATATTCTAAAATGTGATTGGGAAAGTCAAGAGTGATTTTTGTTTATGTTGAAAAAGATCACAAATTAGCGAGCATGGTCGGATTCATTGTAAATAGTTGCATGTTCAAAAAATACATTTTTTAACATTAAAATATCATTGCTATAGATATTACAGCCTAACCAATTTGAGATGTAAAAAGAAGTGAGGAAATATTGTTAGGTATTTATTTTAATAGGTCGATAATATTTCAGTATTTGGATAGTTGATAAAATCGTCATACGAAGTGGTATAATAGAGTAAAAGTTAACTTTTGAATCCTTACACGAAGTGGTATAGGGATAGAACTTTGGGGCCCACTACTTTTTTTTTAATAGGATGAATGCTTTGGATATTCTGACTTTTTTTTTTCTTTTAGTTTTCTTTATTACGAGGTATGCGAATTTTATTAATATATTGATATTTTGACATCGTACTCCTTGATATATTTTAACAACCTTGACTGGAAAAGTTGAAAGTGATTTTCACTTGTGCTGAAAAGGATGGCAAATTTAGCAAGCTTAGTTTTATGTTTGTGATAAATAGTCGAACATTTATAAAATAAACTTTTGTTATTGAAACATCATCCCTACATATATTAATGAGATGTGAGAAAATATTGTTAGATATTTAAATGGGTTGAAAATATCTAGATATTTGGGATGTTTAAGAGAACTCGCATATATAAAGGATTCGCTTATTTTGCGAAAAATGAAAAATTTAAAAAATATGTAGCTAAAAATAATGACTTATATCTCTTGAAATAATTTTCTATAAAAAATATTTTTATCATCAACAACAATCAGTGTCTAAACATTTTTTGTAATCAATGAAAATATTCTTTGTTTTGTTCATTTTTGTAGCAATACAAGCAATAATTTTAGG
Organism: Eucalyptus tenuipes; assembly: GCA_014182365.1. Classification (NCBI taxonomy): domain Eukaryota; kingdom Viridiplantae; phylum Streptophyta; class Magnoliopsida; order Myrtales; family Myrtaceae; genus Eucalyptus; species Eucalyptus tenuipes. Next base: position 16,513,950 of record CM024541.1, on the reverse strand, counting down.
AAAAGGGTTTGAGTTCAAATAATTTATTTTTCACAAAATAAATGTATCCTAAGTGGTATGAGAGATTACAAGTAAAAATTTTAACGGATGTTATATTTTATACATGCTTTGAGGTTTTTTGATTAATTTCTTGAATCAATATTACAAGTTTAGCCCAACTCTAAAGGTTCCTTGACATTGGTATTGTTATGTTCATTAAAAAATAATTCTATATTATTATATAATGTAAAGAGAATATCTTACTTTTAAGGAATATCGCTGGTTCTTCTCCTTTCTAAATTTTCTTAATTATTTATATGCAAATATTATAGTCATGAACAAATGTATAAGCCCATAAATGTTTTATCTCTCACATATTTCAATACCAAAATTTAGTTACATCTATCCTACAACAATTTTTATAAAGAATGTCAAATTTTATTTTTTTCTTTCCACAGATATCGATACAATTTCTTTGCATCATATATTTTTATCATTAATTTCTTTTTCCTAATTTATTGACTTCATTTATATATGGGGTGACAATCATAGTTCATTATCACATGAGGCCCCCAGTTTAGGGTCACACGCAAAATGGACATTTCGTAAAACTCGATGAAGGAAAGCTCGACCTACTTCTCAAATGAATGCCCAATATTTACCCCAATCTAAAATGTCAACCTGAATGAGAATGAATTGGTCGAGTAAAACTGACCTACTTGATCACCAAAGAAAGAAAAAAATGGGGAAAAAAAGAGGAAATGCAAATGATGAGCATAGAGTGTCGCAATCCTAGCCACGTAAGATGGGGGGATAAAGCATCGGTTAGGGTGATGGCTTGCCAAGTTAGAGAAGTTAGAACCTATTATGAGGTTATGATAATACTCAGTGCGGATTCTCCTAAACTCTATCAATCCATGACACTTAGCTGACTCGGTTCATTATGGTTAACTATGTTCTTTTATTTTGGAGCGACATTGATCTAAATTTGCTTTGTTTATCAAAAACGTGATTCAAGTTGTCTTGCTAAATTTTAAGCTCCTAGGTACATTCCACTAAGTGATCATGCATGGTAACTTGCAAAACAAGTATTAATCAAACATATTGAACAAACAACACACAAAATCAAGATGAGTATGTAAATAAGGAAAATGGAATGTAAAGTGCAAGAAATGTAAAATTTCATACATTATAGGATAAATAATATACATGGTCTTGTTACTACACTCGAGAATGGGATCTCGTGGTTAGTATCCTAAATTAGGAGATCAAACTTGGCCAAGTGTTTGGGCTTAATTGAGCTATGAAATTTGCTCTCTCTTCAGTAGATTTTTAAAGGAAGTGGCGTGCAAGAAAGGAGAGGGAAGTGAAGGATTGGACTTGAGTGATGAAGGGTTGATTGAGGTAATTTGAAGTGACAATAAACATAGAAAAATCAGCTCTCACAAGCTTAAAATCCTTGGCAAAAAGTGTGAGAAGGAATGGAGGGCTATGATGGTGTGAGTTAGGGGTTGCTAATAATGAGGGGAAAGCATGAAAACAAAAGAGTTTAGAATTTTTTTTAAGGAAATAATGAAATAATAAATAAGAGATAACCTTTGGGGCCCATTACTTTAGATGTTATAATATTTTAATAGGGAAATACATAAATTCCATCAACATATTGAAATATTGATATCGTACTTTTTGCAATATATAAATTGTGAAAGATATCCTAAATTGTGATTGGGAAAGTCAAAAGTGATTTTTGTTTGTGTTGAAAAAGATCACAAATTAGCACGCATGGCCAGATTCATTGTAAATAGTCGCACGTTCAGAGAATACATTTTTTGACATTAAAATATCATTGCTATAGATATTAAGGCCTAACCAATTTGAGATATAAAAAGATGCAAGGAAATATTGTTAGGTATTTATTTTGATAAGTCGATAATATCCAAGTTTTTGGATAGTTGATAAAATCATCATACGAATGGACTGGTTATATTTAGGGTTAAAAAAATGAAAATTCACAAATTGGTACACCTATAATATTTATCCTAAATTAAATTTTGGGTCAACAAAAATCCTAAATTGATTCACATGTAACAAATTTACCCTAAATTGATATCGAGCCTAGTAAAAGTGACTATAGCCTCTTACAAGATTGTACTAATACTTAGCGCGGTTTCTCCCAAACCTTACTAATCCACGACACGTGATTGACTCAATTCATTATGATTAGCCATGTTTTTATTTATTTATTTATTTTGGATTCACTACTAACCTATTTTAGGCCGATTAGAGGTCAAGTGAAATGCGGGAGGACATTTTATTATCCACGAACTAGAGATCCTAAGATTAAGGACTTGTCGTCGTAACCCTCCTTGAGTTTCTATTGATGAATGGGAATTAGACAGAGGAAGATGTTATAAGAGTATTGCCCAAAGGCAGGCTAACATGCCTCAATTAGGTGCGGGCTCTCCAAAACCAATACCTTACGTGATATTGGATTTTATTTAAAATTTTGATTTAGCCTAAGGGAACCCATGAGTCATCACCAACATTTTAGAGTCGGCTAGAAATCAAATAAGACAAGAGATTTTTATCTCGTTTTCTACGCAGCTTGAAATTAATTGGTTTTATTGACCTAATTACGCCAATCATCTGATCATGCCCTATTGGTGCATATAAGTTGGTGAGATCATTCATTTAACTAATTAAACATCTTTTTACCAATTATGATCCTAAAAGCATTCAATGTTGTTACATGTTTAAGCAATGTTCTTAAGGTTCTATTATGGTTATAAGAGTGATTCTAGTCAATCTAGGAAGAAAAGAACAAACAATTTATTAAAAATGTGGTAATTAAAAACTCAAGTTATTGAAGCTCAACGTAAAATGCAGAAATGTAAACCCGATTGTCGTCAGAAAAAGAAAATTACATTGCCTTGTTGTAAGCCTCGGGGCATGAACCCTCATAAGCTTGACATGATACTAAATTGGGCAACAAAAAATAAAATACATTGCTTTGTTATAAGCCTTAGGACATGATCCCCCATAAGCTTGATATTAGAGACTAATCATTATTCTTAAAATTGAGCTAGACTAGGGTGATCCTAAATTCTACTTAATTTTATTGAAGGTGATAATAATAATCTAGACTAAGTTAAAATTTACTAAAAGAATGATGCTAGGTTTTATTTGATTTTTATTTGTTAACTATTCTAGCTAGAACCTATGCTAATTTGATTACTAACCACCAATTCCATCATGCAATCACTAAAATCAAACATTAATAGGTTTACACAAATCAATCAACAATCAAGATTCAAGTTCGATTTGAGAGTTTAGTATTGATCATGCGTTTCAATCACCCATCCACCTCATATGATTAATTAATGTTTAAGTGATAGTTAACCTCTTCTTACATTTTACAAAGTGATAGGCTAAGGGCGCGAATGATAATCATTCTGGCCATAAATTGATTTCTAGAATAGAAATATATTTTTCTATTTCTATTTCTAGATGAGTTTTTAAGCAAAAATACTTATTTGATAACAATACAAAATTTTTCCCTTTTGGACGGCGGTGACCGGCGGCTGGCGGACGGCGGATGGCGGCCGACGACCGGCGATCGGCGGATAGTGACCAACGACAATGGCCGGCGACCGACAACCGACGATCGGCGACCAAACAACCGGCAACGGCAACCGGCAACCGGCGGACGGCGCGGCGCGGGACGACAATCGGTG